>CM069446.1:42383124-43036528 GCA_035610835.1 Ophiura sarsii
TCAAAAAATTCCTACCCCCCCCCCCCCCCCCTGAAAACCGAATGGTGCATCCCTTAGTATAGCGTTAAATGATAAGCATTCTTAAACTCTTGATAAACTTGCTCCAAACCCATTTTGTCTGATCCCGTTTGCCATGGAGTGGTTGTTACGCAGCCTGTGCACACATTGCTACAAGTTTCTTCACGTGGTGAACCATGTGCTTCATCTGCCCTCCTGTCCTAATGTGGTTTAAACAATCAGATACAAGATAGCAGGTTACGGATTTTGTAATTATAAAGTAGGCCGAAGTAGTTTAAATTGTGAAATGCATTTACTCATCTTATGGAAGTAAGATATCTAACAATGTATGTCATCTGAATATTATTTTAGACAATTATACAACGCTAGATAAAATAATTGTAGTCATCAATAGAAATAAATTCTGCGCAATATGTTATAAACACGATGACCATCTTCATTTGATATTATAGTTACATGTCAACTAGGAGAGTTTACGTGTCTCGATATCTCACTAGCAATGGTATGCCTACATGGATTTCAAAGATGTGATGGAAAGAAACTATGTCCTGATGAATCCGATGAAATTGACTGTGGTAAGACTATATAATGACGATTACAATTATATACGCTTTACTAGTACTAAATACTCGAGAAACGTACTGCCGTTCATTTGGTCTTGCCTATGTAATTTGTCTTGATACCACGTCAGAGATAAATGACATTTTCGCCCGCGGTAAAGATATATTTTGTCTGTCTCGAAACTATTTAACCATGGCATTATTTACCAATGATATTAATAATGTAATCTGTGTTTGTTTTCAGGGATATGCGGGGCAAAGTATATTAACGTAGGATCAGATGAGGAAACAGTGACACTTTCCTCACCGGGTTTCCCGATGAATTATCCAAATAATCTGGCTTGTTTGTGGATCATCTCGGGTACTACGAACAGACGGATCATGACAGCCATTACAGAGTTCCAAACCGAGAAAGGGTACGACTTTCTTACCACCGGTAATGGCAAGGCGGCAATGGCAGAATCTATAATAGTGACACTCTCTGGACTGGTAAAGGTTCGCACTATTACGAGTGCGAGCGCTGACGCATGGATACAAATGACCACTGATGGTTCAGGGAGCGCAACAGGGTTCGTGTTTCAGCTGCATCAAGTTGCAGATATTATAGGTAATTCGTGCGATACTTTATTTTATTTTATTCTATTCTATTCAGCATAATTTATCATATCATACAAAAAAGCACAACTATAAACATTTAGAAATACAAGTAAACATACACCTGTTTCAGTGTTCTACGGGCCGACCGACCCCTTTTTTTTAGAAATTGGTGGATAAAATGTTCACTTGCAAACGAATGCCAAATATATTTTTTTGGGTTGTCAAAATACGGCAAATATAATCTCGAATCCCATATGATAAGGTGCGACTATGATCATTGGAATCCGCTCTGACGTCAAAGCGCAGAGATAGATAAATGAAGTATAGTAACATTAATGTTATTGGAATTATATCTCACAGTTTAATGTCCATAATAGTTGATTTAGTAATCACCCATCTTCGTGATATTAAGGTAAATCGATCATATGAACTGACGTCAATTCCTTTGGATTAAGTGTTATGAAGTTAAGGGGGATTCACGTGCCAAATGGCACATTTTGATCTCTATGTTTAACAAGGATTCTATGGTAACCAAGCAAGGCTGTGATTGGCCGAAACTAAGAACAAGCCTAACTAAAAAACGAAACATCCATTTACATCAATAATCGACACATAATCAACTAGTAATTCTGCATGGCACCATGTTTTCGGAATTTTTGATTTATTATCCAAATTTGAATTATGTTTCGCAAAGTGCTGATTGTCAGGATATTTGGTTGCCATGGCAACCGGAAGTTCAAATTAAAAATCCGAAAACATGGTGCCATATGGATGTAAATGGATGTCTCATTTTTGAGTTAGGCTTGTTCTTAGTTAGACCAATCAGAAGCCTTGCTTGGTTACCATAGCATCCATGTTCAAAATTGAGATCGAAAATGTGCCATTCGACACGTTGAACCCCTTCGACACGTTGAACCCCCTTGAACATTAACACGAACCAACCATTTCATTCGAACATAAATTGAATAACACATTTTAATTGTGCGTGATTGACATAACATGGTTTATTTAATCTTCTTAACATAACAAGGAATAATGGTATGTTTGATTTTCAAAGGTATCTGTAATTTGGATGTGATAGACTGCGGCCAAGGAATATGTGTTGACGAAACTGGTAGATGCGACGGGTTTAATGACTGTCTTAATTGGGCCGACGAGCAACATTGTGGTAATGTGAAAATGTGAAATGATCTATAATGTGAATTATTGAAAGACAATTGTGTGAACAAACATTCAGTAACCAGAATTGACTCATTCACATTTCTGGAATACGTATTATAATTTATTTTGAGAACGTCAGCACCCCGGGCGGGGTCAGCACGCACTGTTTTATATTTGGGTGTGTGTGTGTGTGAGGGGGGGGGGGGGGGGGGGGGTCAGAAGCTTACAGGAGTCTGGACATCGCCCGACTGTCAATACATTAATCTATGTCAAAATTGGGGACCCAGTGCCCATGGGATCAAAGGTTATTCAAGGATTAAATAATTTAGGAGATTACTCAATGACAACCGACTGAAATTATAAACCGCAGGCGCGTGCCCAGGGGGGGGGGGGGGGCTTTGGGGGCTCAAGCCCCCCGGGTCCCCGGAGGGTAAAAAAAAAAGAGGGGGAGAGAGGAGGGGAGGAGAGGAGGAGGGGAAGGGAGGAGAGAAGGGGGAGGGGAGAGGAGGAAGGGAGGGGAGGGGAGGAGGAAGGGAGAAGGAGGGGATGGAAAATGAGAGGCCGAGAGCTTTTATTAGTGTCTCTCACTTTATCTCTACATCTCTGAACCATGTGAATGTTTTATAACGAAAGTAATTAATATTGATAGCATGCATGGAGCGTTTAAGGTCATCCAGGCAAGTTAAAACCCAACC
The DNA here is from genome assembly GCA_035610835.1 of Ophiura sarsii. NCBI lineage: Eukaryota > Metazoa > Echinodermata > Ophiuroidea > Amphilepidida > Ophiuridae > Ophiura > Ophiura sarsii. Next base: position 42,386,156 of record CM069446.1, read on the forward strand.
GCTCGGCCCTCTGAATCACCAGTGGCGTAACCAGGGGGACAGTCTCCCCCCCCCCCCCCCCCCCCCCCCCCCCCATTGGCGAAAGAGTAAAAGATATAAAGGAATATAAGGAGGGTAAAGAGCATAACTATACAGTGCAAACGGGGAGTGCCCCCCCATCATTGTCACGGTAGGGATGGTTTAAGGAACATTTTCTGGACCATTTTAGTGAAAAAACTAGACATTTTTGCGCGCTTCGCGCGAGTTAGATTCAATGTTTCTTTATTCAAGTTATAAAAAGATGGCTTAAAGGTATATTATGTGATTATTCCAGGGAACGCCCTCAACATCGAAAAAAAATTGAAATAAGAATTTCTTGCAGATTTACATTTATGATCATAAAACGTACATACATTTCAAGTTACAGGGCGATACGATTCTTAATTACTTCAAAATCATGGTGTTAGAGTGAAAATAAACTGTCGGGATAACACGACAGTTTATATTTTCACTCTAAATTCACTCTAAAACCATGATTTTGAGATAATTAGGAATCGTATCGCTCTGTAACTTGGAATGTATGTACGATTTATGATCAGAAATGTAAATCTGCACGAAAATCTCCTTTCTAAAAACAATCATGAATAGAGGGCGCTCTCTGGAAAAGATCACATAATATGCCTTTAAGGAACGTTTTTCTGGACCATTTCAGATACGCTCAGGAACGTGTTCTGGAGCTTTTTAGTGTTAAAATAGCCATTTTGTTGTGCGCTTCGCGCGAATTGGTTTCAATGTTTATTCAAGCTTTATAAAACGACACGTTTCAGAAACATTTTCTGGACCATTTTAGTTAGTAAACTAGACATTTTTGCGCGTTTCGAGCGGATTGGTTTCATCTTTTTATTATTCAAGCTTAAACAAAATGGCTTCATGAACGTTTTTTTCACTCAGGACCATTTTAGTGTTTTAGTGCACAAATTATTTTCAATGTTTTATTATTCAAGCTTAACAAGACTGCTTCAGGAACGTTTTCAGGACCATTTTAGTGTAAAAATAACCAATTTTTACGCGCGACGCGCGAATTAGTTGGAATGTTTTATTATTCAAGCTTAACAAGATGGTTCTAGGACCGTTTTTTTCTTACCTTTTTTTTAAAAATATTTTGTTATTCAATTTGAACAAGATGGCTTCAGAAACGTTTTCTGGACCTTTTTTATTGTTAAAATTGACATTTTTTGCGTGCTACTAGCGTATTAGTTTCACTGATTATTTATTATTCAATCTTAACAAGATAGCTTCAGAAACGTTTTTCTCTAATTTTTATAATAGCCAACTTTTTCGCGCTCCACGGGAATTATATTTTATTTTGTGCTATTCAAATTCATTCAACAAGATGGCTTCATAAACGTTTTCTGAACCTTTTTGGTGTTAAAATATACATTTTTTTACACGCTACGCGCGTATTAATTTCACTATTTACTTATTATTCAAGCTTAACAAGATGGCTTCAAGAACGTTTTTCTAAACATTTATTTTTACGATAGCAAATTTGTGCGCGCTCCGCGCCAATTATTTTTAAACTACTTTGCTATTCAATTGGAACAAGATGGCTTCAGAAACGTTTTCTGTACCTTTTTAGTGTTAAAATAGACATTTTTGACGCGCTACGCGCAAATTAGTTTCACTGTTTAATTATCAGTCAAGCTTAATCCAACATGGCTTCAGGAACGGTTTGTTAAACCTTTCTTTTTACAATAGCCAATATATTCGCGCTACGCGCAAATCCTTTTTAATTTATTTGCAATTTCAAACCATTAGGCCTACGGCGTGTTGTTTGCTTTTGCAACATTGAAATGAAAAGAATCTAATTTGGAATGATATTGATAATAAGCCAATATTGAATGGAAATAAACTTAAGGTTTTTCAATCAAATATTGGTCAAAATTACACACCAATTCGCACCAACGGGTTCGGAAATTCAAATTCATTTGACCACAGAAATCATGGAATTATGATGGTCAAAAGTACACGTATGAATTTTTTTCGCTCGCTATGCGCGCATAATGTGTCTCCAAAATGCAACATTCTTTGCTACAAGCTTGTTTAGAGCCAAAATGTACCTCGATCGTGCCAAATACAGGTGTAAAGTCGAAAATTTTAGCGCGCTACGCGCGCATTTCTTGGCTCACACAAATCTTGTACTTTCATTTTAATTTCTCGCCCCCCCCCCAAATATGAATAATCTAGCTACGCCATTGCAAGGGGGAACATCCCTCATCAGACTCCCCCTGTCCGCGTTACCGCGTTACCGGAACTAAATTGTACCTAAATGTATCCTAACATATGAAGTTACGGATGAAGTTAGTGTACTTAGTAGGTACCAGGAATGCACGATGAACTATACCCCGTCTGAGACTTCAGGCATAGTACACTATTTTCGAAATTACCTTTCGGGAGCATTCATTACATAACGAGCATTTACATAACACTCATTAATTCAATATTTCAGCTTATGTGACTTGTCCTACGGCATATCTTTGCGACGAATCCGCCGCATCCAATGTGAGCAGGTGCATTGACAAAATCAAAGTGTGCGACGGGAAAGCTGATTGTATCGAAGGTGATGATGAAACTAAATGCGGTACGTCCATTCACTATTTAACTTAATATTCTATTCACACGCATACAATTTTCCTATATGAAATGTTAGATTGTTCTTATATTAACTTAATGGACATTTGTAAAATGTAATATTTTACCTACAGACACTAAACGTTGTCCGAATAACTGCAACTGTATGTATGCCACCGTAGATGATCTGCGAGTTGAATGCCAAAGTGGATGGAAAATAAATGCATTAACTAACATGCCACCTATATCAACATCAATGTAAGCGTACTAAAATAATGTTGTTATGCATGCTTGTTGCTTTAGGCCTACTTGATTTTTGAAAATCATCCACGATGTATCATAATAATTATTATATATGGTATAAAGACGGGTTCATGTTCCCTTATGGAGCACAGTTAAGAAAGTGTTACACAAACCCCTATTGGTTCGCGGAGAAATCGGCAACATTTATATGAGACAATACGAGTAAAACACGGGTAGGCGAAGCTAACATTATTAGCGTGACCAACCTCTCGCAGTGAGTGGTGTCTTCCATTACGATTTCTCCTGCGGTGCGTCTTACTGCATTTCTCCTACTTGCTGATGCGGCGCAAAACGCAAAACGCTTAATAACGGGATCGGGTGGAAAGTGTGTGGGTTATTCGAGATTGACAGGGATAAGAGTCGACATGTCGCAATAAAGGCACTGATTTGAATACATATTATTATGTCTAGTATAACCTTTTTTCAGAATGAGAATATCACTAAATGAAACAATAAAACATGGGTACAGTCTAAAACAATACTTTATTCTCTAATTAGTTAATCATTTGGATTAGTTGCGTCTTCTCATACCGTCAGTTATATCTTATCGCGGAATATGGACGGTTATTGTTGTTATTGAGGGGTAAATTAAAACTGTACGCGTTTGATGTATATGTTTTGAAAAAAAGAGTACTTAGCGAAATATATCATAGTCAGAGTATCGAGTAGGACCTAAATAATGAAAATGTGGTAACTAAATGGTCCAAACAGGAAAATAAGCGGTCAAAATGATACGGAAGTAGCAAGAAATTGTTGATGTACGCGGTTCCAGGTTCATACGTGCATGTGCCTGGCGGACTTCGAAAATTTGACTTTCTCCTATAACTATTTTCTGGCCAATTTCCACCCATCAATATACCAATTTTGTAAGAAAAGCACCCAATTTTGCACAAATAGGGTGCTTTTTAACAAAAATGCCTCAAAATACACCCAATGTATGCAAATTAGACGCTTTGCTCTGTGTTAAAAACTCCCCATCGCTATACTAATATTTGCGAAAAAGCACCCCAAAAAGCAGGCACATATACGTATACCATATCAATTTGGGACCATAAACTGGATAAGTAGAATGAACCTTCCATATCAGTTACTAAAGGTCCAAATACGCGCTATATGTATGTCATAACTAACGTCTTTCAACGAGGATTTCATTCTGTGCAATGCACAATTAACTGATATTTTATTTCTTCTTTCTGTCCAATTTAGACATTTGTCTGGAGGCAATGTGACTACACTTGGTATGGGAGAATTTAAATCATTCAGTCGCTTGAAAGCTTTGTAAGCATAATTACACCCAACATTTCTTAATGTGCATTCCAGCATTCTTCACTTTCATAAAATGTTGTTAATAAGAGTCTTTAAAGAAAATCCTGATGCAAGTAATACAATTGATGTGACATCAATTTTGCCTTTTCTTGTGTTTCTTAAAGACACTTTATTCTTGAAAAACACAATAAGCACGTTTTATTTGGGATTCAACTTATGGTTTAAAGTTATGCCTATCTGTATCATGTGTTATAGAGTGGAAGTCCTGCAGCTCTTGTTAACTGATTACGTGTTGTACTGTTTGGTTTGGGGAAATGCCCTGTTGGCGCTGTAGTAGTGCTAAGCATGATAAATCTTTGAATAACACCTATAAATGAAATATTAATAATGCACACAAGTTAAAGGGGCACTGAGAGCCGGGAATTCCCAAAACAATGAACTATCTTTACCTTGTTTAGAAAGATGACTGGTACATGTAGAAACCCTCTTCAAAAATTCAGTGAACATAAAATAGAATAATTGTGTTCAGCATTTCCGAAGGCCGTTGATGCTTTTCACCGGTGATCTTCAAGGCTAGTCATGTTAAACATGAAACAAATTTGGTATAAATCTCCTTGGTCATTTATAATTTGTGTTAATTTCGATATGATCTACATTGAAATTAAACAAAATTATCAAATTCATGAATTTATCATAAATTATTGCCAATTAAACCCTACAGTTTATGGTTGTAGTTAGTACACGTGTAAGCAAAAAGCCCAACTTCTAAAAAAGAAATTGAGGGCTCCCTCACCGACTGATCTCTCAGTGCCCTTTTGATTAATCTCTCATATTTTTAACCATACAAACTATAAGACAAATTCAAGTTCATATTAAAACATACAACACCATTATCTTATCTAGGTTGACTTAAAAGTGATTAAAAGGGACAAGCTGTGATATGTTGGAGGCTGCGCCATCAATTATAATAAAAACTGGGATTTGCACACTAGTAGTTGGGGAGCACAGGGGTTTTCCGGTCCCGGTCCGAGGCTGACATAGGGAATACATTATATACTATAATGTTCTTTGAAGTTGGTAAAATCAAAACCTAACTGTATATCCTTGTCAACTTGGGTGGTTGATTGACCTTGACCTTGATTTATGGTAGAAAGTGACACTTTTTTCAATGTGTTTCAAAACAATGTATGCTCCCCAGCTATAAAGTTCGTATGATAGTTATTTAGTAGTTACATTTGCATTTACTGTAAATTTAGATTTACCTTGCTTTCGATTGATATTGAAATTCTTTGAAATACTGACATGTTATAATAATGTTGTTCCTCATTGTAGATCACTATCAGATAACGGTATCTCCGACATCCAACCTCTGTCTTTCCTAGGATTGGGATCGGTCACCTGGCTGTAAGAAAAAAATCTATCTTACTTAACCTGCTAAAGAAAACACATGATAGTGACAGTTCAATGTAGTCTGTTGCTATACAAACGTTAAGTTTTGCATCGTATCACCACGGTGTTTTAAACTTCAAAACATATCAAAACTAACACTAGATGTGCTTTTCAATACACCTATTTTATGCACAGTATCAATTATTCAGTCATTGTGGGCCGTATTCTTGTACTGAACACGGGTATAGCGTAAAACCGTGAATAACTAAACTTGTGTCTATAAATTAAACGCGGGTTTGTTTTTTAAACGACGTGTTTCACAAAACCCACTTTTAAACTCTGCAAATCTTGTCCACAGAGCGGTCGTGTGATCACTTTATACAGGTTTTTTTATTGTGGCCCAAACGGGCTACAATAGATGGCAACCGAACTCTTCAAATGCACGTGCAGTTTTAATTCTTCTCACACAATCTGCAGTTTAGCTTGCACTGTCACGGTTATAAACATTCAAGGCATATTGTTGGTGCGTTGTTGAGTTATTAAAGGAAAACCGTGCCATAGAACTTTTGCGCACAGACATACATGTATACAATTATTATTAAATAGACCACATCCGTTGGTTATGGTTCTTAAAAGTGCCGCGTTCAGACAAAATCGTCTTTAAAATAACAAAAAAGTCACCTTTATGGACATTGCCGTACTGCTGCTGATGAGAAGGTTTTAGTGACGATGACATCACAATATCGGGTATGGATATCCCATCAGCACTTTCGACACAATCCACCGAGCGCGAATTGAAAATAATCGCATGTTGGGGACATGCAGTTTAAAGTAGTTTATTGAATATTTTAGTTCTGTGGTCAATCAAAATTTAAAATATACATTCAATAATTATTTCTTTACCATATAGTAATTGGTTTATAGATATTACTGTTCACCTTTAAACTACCCTCATACCCATGTTTAAAGGTAGACACTTTTCAGTGAGTTAGACGCGTGGGTGAGTTAAACGATGTGTTTAAAGCTAAACTCGTGTTTATCTTAAAACCGTTTTTAAATACGTATGCGAATACAAGGCCTGTATTTCACTGGCAACGAAATACGGATCAGTTAAAACCATAGATATAATGAAAACCAAACATTGTCAGTTGAAAGCCTCATGGGCTGTGATCTGAAAATGATCTGATACAAACACGACAAACGGAACTAAACAGGTTCCTTGAATATACTGTACATGACCTATAACATTGAGTTTGAACCCATATGTCAAACAATTTTTGTTTTCACTGTGACGGATTTATGTTTTACACAGCGATCTTTCTACTAACCCATTAACAACTATCCACGAGAAAATATTTCAAGAACTGGAGAATCTTCAAGAGCTGTAAGTTGATATTTTTCTTCACGTTCACAATGCACTAAAATGCTGTTGATTGGAAGCATAAATCAGCATTTCTAATATAAAAACATAGTGTACTTATGTTGTGATATTTTTTTCATATTTTAAAAGAATATTCGTACATCTATTTATATATTTACCGTAGTGCAAATATTTGCCAGCATTTCACAAATTGTCCGAAAAATACTGTCGCCTTATGGATGGTATTGAATGGATTACTAGCAAATTCATTAAAACCGTATCGATTATATTTCATATACAATATGAAAAAATTCAGGATGTTTTACCATTTGTATTTTGTATATATTTTAATACAGCTTTCTATCAAACCTGCCGCTTAAGAGTATTGTGGATGGAGCGTTCTTTGGACTATCAAGTCTATATACACTGTAAGGTCATTATACAAATAAACTCATGACATTTATTCATATCAAATGCTCTTATATTTCCAATTAATTAAATATGTATTTCTTTATTTCATTAATTAATTATTTGTGTCTTTCTTTCTTTCTTTCTTTCTTTCTTTCTTTCTTTCTTTCTTTCTTTCTTTCTTTCTTTCTTTCTTTCTTTCTTTCTTTCTTTCTTTCTTTCTTTCTTTCTTTCTTTCTTTCTTTCTTTCTTTCTTTCTATTTGATACAATAATTTAATATTCAAATGTGTATTCCAGTGTCATTGTGAGAGGCATGACGGAAACCAAATCTAAACTCGTTTTCGAAAAGAACGCGTTTGAAGGATTATCATCATTAGAATTACTGTAAGTATTTAGGTGGCATTGTTGCTATAGTATTCTGGTTTGGGTTCAAATAGTAACGTATCCATTGAGGAATAGGACAATAGGAGATTCCGTCGGCAAAGGGCGAACTAGCCCATAGGCCGTGGAAAGTTTGTCGTAGGTTCACATTAAGGCTGCATAAAATGTCGTGTATTCAATATATTAATACATTTATTATGCGTTGTAACGTCTATCAAGATAACATTTAGGGGTCCGTTATTAAGGGGTGGGTGCCTTTTGCGGAACATAATCATTTAGAATTTTAAAATAATAAGAAATACCAAATTATAAATCATTCTCTTCTAACAATCTAGCGGTTAGAATTTCCAGATACATATTTAAATTACAGATATGATATAGGAGAACATGCATTCACATCTTAGGCTGAAACCTCGTATTTATATTAGATTCGACAACATTTGAAGTTGGGGGGGAGGGGGGATTACATATAGCCATGTGTTACGCATATGGCATTGTTACCTTTCTAAATAGATTGTTGTAAATCATGATTATAGGCATAACGGGGTTTATAATGCAATGTATACTATCGTCGGCTCAAAGTATTCATGATTAATGTCGAGTTACTGGAGAGTATTTATCATGTTTATAAATGCGAAATGGTTCAATATACGACAGGCCTTATACATGTATTTTACTTCCTTTGACTATATTTAATGTGCATTACGCGCACAATTCAATATGGTGTATAATATAATATAGAAGAATGCTATTGTATATTGACCCAAGATGTTATCTGTCTGATAGGTATGTGGACGATCACCGCCTGTGCTGTAGCCTTCCAGACCTAAAGGAATGCACCGTTCTGTCTCCACAACCACCACTGTTTAACTGCGGCAGCTTAATGGAGAACACCGTACTGAGAGTATCTATGTGGATTTTAGGTATAAGTGCCCTCGTCGGTAACATTTTTGTAGTATTCACACGATTTAAAATGAAATCGAAGAACCGCGTTCAGTCTATCCAAAACGTTTTCATTGCCAATTTGGCGTTTTCAGATCTTATGATGGGTGTTTATATGTTGATTCTTGGTAGTGCTGATCTATATTATGCTGATGAATATTTCATATACTCTGATGAATGGAGATCTGGTCCGATGTGCAAAGTTGCAGGTTTTATATGTTTACTTTCAAGTGAAGCCTCTGTCTTATTTCTTACTGTTATAAGCTTTGACAGGTTGTTAGGTGCAGGGTTTCCGCTTAGTACCGTGAAATTTTCCCCACGATCTGCGAAAATAACCGGATGTATTATTTGGTTCTTAACCATATCTGTAAGTGTGGGTCCAATATTGACAGCAGGGCCAGATTCTGATTGGTATGATCTTTCCGACGTATGTATCGGACTTCCTTTGATTACCAGACCCTCTAGTTTTATATTTGAAGCAAGCGGTGTGGGCGAAAATGTTTTGTTTGACCTACCAGTTGCCAAAGATACTAAGCCAGCCTGGTTCTTTTCCATCATACTTTTCCTTGGCGTCAACATGCTTTGTTTTCTTGTGATCTTAGCTTTCTATGTGATCATTTTCATTCAAGTTAAACAATCTGGTGAACGGGCACAGCGTAGTGGACGCCAAGATGAGGAGATTCAATTGGCCATCCGAATGTCTGTGGTTGTTGGGACTGACTTTCTTTGCTGGATGCCGATTATGATTATGGGAGTTCTATGTTCTTATTTGCATTGTCTATTCATGAAATGGTTTACAAACCATTGCTCGTTGTTTAAATGGGTTAATTAATGTTTCAGCGTATGGCATCACCAATCTACAACTTGCGTTATGAGCGTCAGCGTATTTTTGTTTTTGCGCTCGTATCGTAAAATAAACAACGCAGACGACGCGAACACCGTTGTAGATTGGTGATACACGTACCCTGAAACATGATCTAATCCAGATACAGATACAGATAAAAGCACATTTATTGAGTTACAGTGTTGCCAAAATAATCAAACATGTATACCACTTTTGCAAAACACTGTAACTTAATACAATCCATGGTGTTGATATTATTTATTCTGCTTATCGGTTATTTTTTATTTATATAAACTATTTGATTGTTAACAGTCATTTTAAATGGTATTCTTGTATTGGGTAAACTAACTTAACTTTTAAACATAAAATAGCTTTCCTCTCAGCTGTCCTTCGTATGAAACCATTGTATTGCAAAACACTGTATCATTGCGCGCGTACCACGTTACTCGAAAACGGAACTATGTATTAGACACAGCGCCCCCCCCCCCCCCCCCCCCCCCCCAATTTGTTGTAAAGTGATTGGATCTCAAAAATTCATACTTTCGAGCTACATTCTTTTGTCATATGACGAATGCTAATAGTCTCGTGCATTTTTACAAACGTTGGGCAAGTTTTGTGTGATAAGCGGGCTTACATTTCTATATTTTGACATGCATTTCCTATACATTTTCCGCACTTGGTTATTCTTTGTGAATTGCAAAACACTGCGATATCATTCTTGGGCATATCTGGTCGGATACTTATCATTTTGAGCATGAAAAAAAACACACTTTTAAACGTTATGCAAGTTGATTTGTGGGATGACTGTACATATATCAAGATACAACATTGCGTTCTGTCAATTCTAATTTCTATCAGTGTGTACGGCGAAATGTAGGACACAATGAGTAAAGGAAAATATTTTAATATTTAAAACTCATTAACATTGTATATACTAGTCGATTTAACATCATTAGCTAATTCTGCAATTATGTCGTAATATTATCTAATTAATTAAACTATTTCACTATAAATGTTGTAATCAGAATATTGTTTCGTGATGAGTAGCTTTAAAGTAATATAGAAATGGATAAAAAACCACATTTATAGAAATTCAAAATATATTTCACCAAAGTACCAAATTAAAGGCCGCTCTAAGCGTGTCATGTTAAAAAATAAATCTCTCGATCTTTTATCCTGAATCGTGTTATATAGATGTTACATGTGGGGATCTATGTTGACGCTTCGCACAAGTTGCATTATTTCGTATATTATAGGGATAGGGAAAATAAATTGTGTAGGCCTAGATGTATGTATTTGTCTTTGTTGTACATAGGACTTTGTTATCACGTACATTTTAAATTGTGAAATATTCTACATACTAAGGCTCGCGTTCTATTTTTGTGCCAAGTATAATGATTCATATTTTGCGGATTTTTATCCAAGAATAAGGCAAACAACTACGTTAACCTTAGCAAAAACGTTAAGATAATATGAAAGGAGGTGCAAGAAAATAAATCTAAACCAATAATGTGTTCCAACCACTGATTAGTGATCTTAATTATTGAAGGGAGCAGTAAGAATCTTAAATACTCTTCTCATATTCTATGTGTATGAAATTTACATTACAATTACTAAATTAATTAACAGTTCATATTCCTCGTAATAATAACCGGAGAGGCACAAGCGGACCGATACTGTAGTCTATGCGATGGAAGTTGTAAGTTTCCAGAATGTAAACAAAAATGTAAAATTGAAAATATAGCTAGGCCAAAATAATTTGCACTAGTTCCGTGACCGACGGTATCTATATAAATTATATATCTACGTCCTCACTCATAACTTTGCAAATATTAATGTCAGCCCATGAAGTTTGTCAGTATTTTAGCTCTGAATCTTAGCTACACATTTATAGTATAATATATAGTGAATGTTAATTGATACTTGTAACACTTTTGTTCTGATATTGTGTTCAAAGCCAGAGACATGAGACAATGTTTTTCATTGTTTTCTCTGGTTTTTTTATGATTACACATAATAACAGTGTACCATACAGTGGTCAAGAAAAGTAACTATACAGGTAATAAATGGGCTTGTAACTATACAAAAATATATATCCTACCTAAAAATATTAAATAATAAAGTTGTGAAAAAATTAGCTTCTTTCATATGAGATATTGCACGCTAGGATCGGTTGAATATTAAAGAAGTGACAATCGACAATGTAAGGTAAAGTCTGAGGGTAAAGTTACATTTTCAGTTTCACGTTTTACTTTTCAACACGGGGAATCCACCTGTTTGCGTATTATTATTAACAGGACGATCTCAATGTTCGCCTTACTGAAATAACCAATATTGATTCCGCCTAAGTTGTAAGAAATGATTCTGTTCTGCTCAAGCTGCGTAGCTTTAACCACGCAGATCGATTCACACCAGTGGCGTAACTAGACTTTTTCATTGGGGGGGGGGGGGGGGGGGGGGGCAGGAAGGGGCAGTAACTTGAAATGGGGGGGGGGGCTCCTAAGACAATCAAAGATTTTGTGAGTAAAGAGATGCGCGCGGCGCGCGAACATTTTCGACTTTACAGCTATTTTTGCACGATTGAGCTACATTTTGGCTCTAAACAAGCTTGTACCAAAGAATATTTCATTTTGGGAAGACATATGCGCGCGTAGCGCGCGAAATGTTTTCATATGTGTACTTTTGACCATCATAATTCCATGACTCCTTTCGTCAAATGAACCGACACGACGTCATTATTGGGGGATTTGATGTGTACTCCCGCCCCCCTGCCCCCCGCCCCCGGTGCTGGAATATCGGTTATACCTACCATTTCAACGCGAGAGAAATTTTAGTCGTCAAATATGTTTCCGTTTCACCGGTTCGTCATAATAATGTTATACGTAGCTCAAAATTTGATATCGCATCCAAATAAAAAATAATATGAGAACAATTCTGGATTTGGTCTAGGCCGGAGCTGGAATATCGGTTATCCCTACCATTTCAACGCGAGAGAAATTTTGAAAAATCTGAAAGCGTATCCTAATTTAAAAAAATATATGATAACAATGATGATTTTAGCAAGTCTTTAAACCTAAACAATTAATTAGAACCATAATAGTAAAATCGGTCTTGTATGAATGGCCACCGTCACATATAAATAGCTAAACACTGAGTAAATGAACAAAGAACATAAGAAAATGGATCTAGCAGTGATAAAATGTTTTTAAAAGTCACCCACTCCTAAACTGGTGCATATCCCTTTTATCTATTAAACAGCGATCAAACAGCCGTGAGCCGCGCCAGAAACAAAATTCAGTGCACAGCCGTCTCCATTTTAGAAGCGCGCCCAACTGGTGTTTCGTTACGCTGATATCGATCAATTTTGACATCACTTCCAAATATGGCGAACAAAAGAGTAAGGTGAAAACTGAGGTCGCCCTGTAAATCGGACTTTTTCATACGCGAACAGGTGTGAGGAGCGTATGACAGGTGGGGTGTGTGTGTGGCGTATTGATCCATCGGAAAAATACGGCGACTATCCCACCTGCGCATGCATCCCCATGCAAATTGCACTACCGGTAATCGATAATGTACCCATAGCTGGGTCCGCGTGTATAAACGTAAAATGCGAACATGAAATTGTGACATTACCTTACATTTTCGATTGTCACTTCTTCAATATTTAACCGATCCTAGCGTGCAATATATCATATGAAAGAAGATAACTTTATAATATAATATATTTAGGTAGGATATATATTTTTAGAGTTAAAAGCCCATTTATTACCTGTATAGTTACTTTTTTGACCACTATATAACTGAAAACGGAAAGCAACGGTTTTATCAGGTGTAAACAAAACTGGTATTTTATCAGCTCGTATTGCTATGGCTTTGGTATATTGTATTTACTGATAATCAGTCAAATTTATAATGTTGTGCCACAGTATGCCGCATCGTACTTTAATCTTACACATTGTTCTTATGCACCCTACAGAATAGTCAATGATACTAACAAATCATCTCATTTCTGTTACACTAAATAAACAATCGGTTTTCACTTCATACCTGCATCGTTTGACTGATCAGGAATTACTTCATGGCCTCGTAAATCTATCTTGACTGTATTTTTCTTTAAAGCAGCTCAGAAATATTCTAAATCATAAAGGAAATGCTTCCATTTTGTGGAATTCGACAACATGTTTTCATCCTGAAGCATTCCCTACTACATGTACAAGCAACCAAAAGTTTTAGGACACTTGGTTATGGTATCAAAATCATCCCATACATTAAATCTGGAGTGTAATGTATGTCTACGAGTAAAAAATGTGTTGCTGAATCTCCTCTCATTAATACATTCATGTTTCCTACAACGTCTGCTCATTCAATTCATTCAAATCCCCATACAAACTTCCCATTGGTCAATGGATTCAATCAAGTAAAAACTAATCCTAATATTGTCACTAGTCTTTTTACTCTCACAGATATTGACACTTGATATCTTTATTCATCTTATAAATAAGATATTTGGGAGGAAAATTTAGTTTCATATTTTAAATGGAAACCATCCAAATTCTTTGTACTTTCTCGTAGCACTTACATCACCTGGGCACACTATACACAGTTCTATTCATTTCATCATAACTTGGCATTTTTGTCGAGATAATTTGACTCTAAACTAACTAATTATATAAAGGCAAACAACTTACAGGGGCATGGAAATTTGGTGAGAAAAATGAAATTTGGAAAAAATAATTGTGTCAAAAGATATGTACGTACAGACCCTGAAACGTAATAGTTCATGAAAAATGGTTGTTCCAGTTATTGCGCTAGAAAGAAATTCGGGTGAAGATATTTGTGCCTTATTCTAATGATAATTTCGATGTGATCTACATAGACATTATAAAATTATGAAATATTACATGATTTAATGCGAATTAAGGTTAATAGTTTCAGAATAATTTTAGTATATGCCTAAGTATTTAACTTTGGTGAAAATAACCCCAATTTCCATGAAAATTGATGGCGCACTCTCTTATTTCCTATCTCTCAATGCCTCTTTAACTCACTGAAATTTCATCCTTTGTTTTCCTTTAAAAAAATAATATCTCACGAATGTCCCAAATTCAATTCACATACTTTTAGGAACTTAAACCCTAAAATACCATAAAGCTAACGCAGTAGTTCATGGATTCCCAGTGTTTTCTCTCAATTTGAAGCTTGCAAGGTGTCTTTCTGCTTTTGGTTGGTAGTGTATATTGTATTTCTCTTGTACACAGTATCAAATCATGGAATTCTATTTACGAAGGAGAAAAATACTCACATTTGATGTTTGAAGTAATTAGAACACGTATTGCTCTGTAATTTAAAGGGTATTTTAGTATCATATTTATAAATGTAATTTGACACACCCACACACGCAAAAATGGAGTCTGCAGACGACATTCCAAAATGTAACAAAATGTTTTAAAAATGTCCCAATATTATTGAATTTCTTTACCATATTTTGATTCACCATGAGAAATGCATTGACATCAGTACAGACATGTCTAGTATTATTTCAGTAATCCTTGAGATAAGACTTCAAAATTGGGAGAGGTTTCTGAAAAAGATCTGTTTTATATATTATTATGGTAAAACAATTAGCCGCGTTGTAAGTGTTTAACTATGAATTAAATGACTCTCGCAGACATGTACATGCATGTATTATTGTTGTAACGAAATGTTTCGTTATGACACATTTGCATTATAAAGACAAATACCTTTGATTGTGCTGATAATTTTGAACTTGGAACGTGACTATTCTTGGCTTTGGAATTACGGATGGATTGTTACGACACGTGTAATTACTCAAAATTCACACTTTTCGGGTCAATACTCGATAAAGTGGTAACGTGGCCGTAAGCTATTATAGCATCTATAATACCGTCATTTAATATTCTTTGTGTGTATATATCTGGTTTGTTATAATGTCATCACAATAAATATGTATTGTATCAAAAGAAGCTTTCTATTCGTGGCCGACAGTTTCATTTTTGTCATCATTCCTCTCACCGATTCATATCTGGCCCTTCTTGAGACATTTCTTTCTATTATTCTGTTCAGATAGTTGAGCTCTATACATGTGATGTCTATAATATGTTGAAGAAACAAATATTCAAAAACGAACAAACGAATAGTACGTAGATATATAATTGTGATTTAAACGGGAATCAGCCCAAGGGCTCCCTAAAATGCACATTTCAATTTAAGTCATAAGTTAACAACAAGTATTGACAATCATTATGTTCCCAGCCCTTAACACTTTTGGACTGGTGATTTGACATTTCGCCGGTAATAAATCATCTAAGGATGTGTCTATTTCCACTATTTGGTCCAGTTAAATGACTGCAAAGGACATAATTGGGCATAAACTAAACTTTATAACCTGAAAATGGACCACAAATCACCGGTCTAAAAGTGTTAAGGGATGGGAACATAATGGTGATGTTTTTCTGATACATACATGTTGATATTTTTTTAAAGGCATCAAATATCCCATTTAAATTTTGATTTCCCCCGGCATATTGGTTTACGGGGAGCACACATTTAAAAAAAAATTCTGCTAAAATGGAGTTTGTTTTATTAACTGAATCGCCACTTCAGAAAATGCAAGGTATTTTAGGGATCTTTGCTCTATTGTATGGCGCTGAAGTAACATCGGCGGCCAAAATGTCTCGTGAATTCGTCCGGTTTTTGACTGGTTGTTGTGTTTTGTTTACCTGTTTGATCATCCAACGTCTTTTGGAAGGTGTTGTCCGTGCGAGGAAATCGTATTTACAGACTGATTTGACGCCAAAAGCCGGGAAATTTGACTTCAAAATTTCCAACGTGAGTAATGTAAACAATGCCTCATCGTGTGTGTGTACCACCATTACACCACAGACATGTATCCTACATCATGATACGGCTAAAGCCGATTACGTAACAATCAATACAGAGCTTGAATACCGTGGTCACAGAAAACATCAAGCCACTGATCCGTATACCACTATACTGTATTCAAGAGATGATATTCTGTCAATGAGAGCTAAACATCCGATATCGGACGAACTGTTCCATCATATAACTGATTTGGGTATCCGAAAACGTCCTAGAGGACGGAAAGGGGGCAGTCGGGTTCGTAAGAAGATCCAAGTTATAGCAAATTTACGTCCGCATAATTTTAGCCCTAAACCCAACACGAACAAATCAAGACCATTCAGAGTGTTGACACAAGTGCCGATTATCAATAAAACCTCTCTGAAAAAAGGGACACAACTGCCGTCGATTCTACTAACTAATGCTACTTCTCTCAAAAATAAAATGGACGAATTTAGAACACTATTGAAAAACACTAACACCGATATAGCTGCCGTTTCTGAGACATGGTATACTGACAAACTGCCCGATAATCGTGTGGAAGCCGTTGACCCAGATCCGTAAGCCGACCTCCAAGAGAGTGACCACCAGACCCCTGAGAGATTCTTGTGTGCGCACATTTGGCCAGTGGATTTCTAAGGAACCATGGGACCGTGTCTTTGGGGCTTCTTCATGTGATGTAATGGCTCGATCACTTGAGGACATGCTCTCAGAAAAATATAAAAAACATTTTCCTCAGAAATCTATGGTGCACAGAAACAATGATAAACCTTGGATAAATGGTACCATACGAAGACTCATGTCTCAACGGAATAAGGCCTTTCGATCCAGTAATATGACACTATATATATCACTAAGAAACAAGGTTATATATGAAATCAAGCAAGCAAAAAAGAACTTCTATGCAAAAAATGTTGAAGGTTTGAAAAAGATGCAACCTGGCAAATGGCATAAAAACATCAGAAATATAACTGGCCATAACAACAAAGCTGGTGATTTTGATTTACCCGGGTTAGGTGACTCTGTCAGTGAACAAGCTGATAACCTAAATGAGCATTTTTCTAGTGTTTGCTGTCAATTGCCGCCACTCAGATTGGAATCTCTGCCTTCCTACCTACCAGCCCTTTCTCCTCCAACAATACATGTTTGGGAGGTTCAAAACCGCTTAGGTAAACTTAATGCTTCCAAGGCAGGTCATCCAGAAGATATTCCTATTAAGATCATTAAGGAATTCTCCTATGAGTTGGCAGAACCTCTGACAAAAATCTTCAATGCTAGTCTACAGGAAGGCAAATTCCCATCTGTTTGGAAAACTGCTTCCATTGTTCCAGTGCCCAAAGTCAAAAAACCTGTTTCGGCTAATGATTTGCGCCCTATTGCCTTGACAAAAATCTTGGGGAGGGTGTTTGAGTCTTTTTTGGCAGTTTGGTTGAGGGATGATTTTAGCCCATTTCTTGACACTAAACAATATGGTAATGTCAAAGATACAAGTACAACCCATTATCTTGTTGACATGTTGAATAACGTTATCTCAGGTATTGACAAACCTTCCAACTATGCTACTTTGGTCGCGGTTGATTTCACAAAAGCATTCGACCGAATAAACCATAATGTTGCTGTTAACAAAATTATTTCTTCCGGAGTGAGACCCTCGATAATTCCAACGATCAGTAGTTTTTTGACACATCGTACCCAATGCGTTAAGCACAAAGGCAAACTTTCTAGTCTCAAAACCATCACTTGTGGTGTTCCACAGGGAACAAAGTTAGGGCCCGGTATCTTTACTGTGATGGTTAATGACGCTGCTGAAACTTCTTCTGATCGATGGAAATTTGTCGATGATCTCACCCTGGCAGAAATTATTAACTCTAAAACAAACAATCATCAGCTCCAACACCATCTGAATGTTTTAGATGATTGGTGTAAGGTTAACGATATGCTGCCTAAGCCAACCAAATGTCATGTTTTGCATGTAAACTTTTTAAAAAAACCTGTCTTGCTTCCACAACTTTCTCTTGGTGGTGAGGTCCTGCAAGTTGTTGATCACATGAAATTACTTGGTCTTGAAATCCAAAACAATCTGGGATGGGACATCCAAGTCAAAAATATGATATCCCGTGCCAGTAGACGTTTATTTATGTTATATTCTCTTCGTAAACATGCTGCCCCAGTTGAGGACATGCTGACCATCTTTCAAACATATATCCGACCAATTCTGGAATATGCTTGTGCTGTCTGGCATCCTGCGCTTACCAAAAATCAAAGCTACCAAATTGAAAGGATTCAAAAGCGCACTTGCAAAATCATCCTTGGCAACAAATATCAAGACTACGAGTCTGCGCTTCGCGAATTAAACATCACCAGTCTTGTCGATCGCAGGGAAGAATTAGTTTTGAAATTTGGTCAGCAGGTCCTCAACTCTGAAAGACATCGCCACCTTCTCCCAGAGAAGAGATCGATTAACCACAACCTCCGTCGCAGCAACATATTTCCTCAACCATTGTGCAATACCAACAAATACCAAAAATCCACCATTCCTTACATCATAAAAAAGCTCAATGGCGTTTTGGATAATTAATGTATTTAGCTGATGTCTGTATTTCGTTGCAATATTTTTATGCATGTATTTTTGATATTTATATATATATTTTTATTGTAAAGCCGGCTTTTTCAGCTTATGCTGCCTGCTGGCTATTTTTATACCGTGAATAAATAAATAATAAATAAAATATACATTATTTTAAATGGTAATAAATGGTTACATATTCATTATGTAAAATGTGGCCTATTTCGATGCCTGGAAATCATTCAGGGGTAAAGATGTGCAATGGCTGCTTTAAGTGATTTGGGAAGCAGCGTAGCATTAATGTTCTATACAATGCGATATGGAAGCCATTCTCCATAAGCAATTTTGCGTGTATGGCTGCAATAATCCAATACAATATGGGCATAGGAACAGTAATGCATTTGTTCATACAATGAAGGCTGCTTGGAGGGGTTTGCATCGTCGTCATGTTTGTCATCATTTTCTGACTCCGAATGGTCTCGTTCGGAATCTTCACTGTACGATGATTCGGTTTCAACATCCTTTCACATCTTAATCTTCCATATAATTATATGACTCTTGACCTTTAAATCAAGTTAGATGTTTCATATTGTTTTATTGTTTTATTGTTTTATTGGCTCATTGGCTCATTGGCTCATTGGCTCATTGGCTCATTGGCTCATTGGCTGTTTTGGCTCATTGTCTGTTTGGCTCATTGTCTGTTCAAAAAACTTCGCACGGTCACAAAAAATCCCCCCCTGCCCCCCGGGCTGTTACGACACTGGATGTGTGTGGTTGTTCGATAATATTTGTGACATGGCAGCACGAAATGGGTGGAAAGTCGCAAGCATTTGTTTATAGTTTTTTATCATATTCTTAAAATATAATATTTCAGCTTTAAAATGATATATTTACAACTATTATAGCTTGTTTCTATGAGCAAAAGAAGTTGACACTATCAAGAAACCCAGTTTTGAGAAATTGACCGTCAAAGTCAGGGGAGTGTAACAACGCGAACGTGTGTAAATTATTAATGGCACTTGAGATGGATCAATATCTCGTTAGCAACTAGCATGTTTCTTTACTCCGATTTCAATGAAACTTTCTACAGGTGATTATTACATTATGGACAACATTATACTAAGGTTTCAATTAGATATCTTAAAATTTAACATAATTAATAGCCAATTAATTAACCTCCCTTATCTTTACGCCGCTAAACAGCTGCCGAATTCAATACTTAGACTACATCCTCCAGTCTTCAATATTACAACAAAATAATGTTTAGAGACAGAATTGCGCGAAAAACGTTGGGAAATGTTCAATTAATGTTTCTTGAAACTAAACATACCGATAACTGAAAATCGCCCCCTATCGACTTTTTTTTCGGCCTGTATCTCCTATTCAGATACCGCGACTTTCCGCCTGTCTCGTGGTGCCATGTCACATCTTATAAAGCGGTATTTGTATGCACAAAGATAATATAACCAAACAAATAATGTAAAGACTCACGGTCTCAAACACCGGGCTCTCTTCACTATCGTTGCGAAGAAATACTCACTAGACGACAGTTGCGTTTACGTGGATGACAGATGAACGAGCGCTAATGAAAGCAAAGTCAAAGTCTCAAGCGACCGAAATATATGTAGTAAATATTATATACCTATATGTTGGCCTCTTAACATAATTATAATCTGAATCTGAATATGAACTGTAATCTTATCGCCTCCTTCAGAAGCTTGAACGAACAAGTTACGAGTCAATGTAGGTGAAAACATATTTGTCAATGTCTCAAAAATTATTATTTTTACTCTGTCCCTTTCGGGGGCTTCGTAGATCCCAGACAATGGCACGGTACACAAATAAACTTTAGCTGCCAATAGTCTTGCTAATGTGTCGGTGTATGCAGGTCACGTTGCTGTGTGTCTACATAATCTTTGTCGTTATTGATTGTGTTGCACGTGACAAAGTCATCACAGCGAAGAGCCTGACCTCAGAGTTCATGTTTAAAGGAAGGTCGTTGATGTAGAGCAAAAAGAGCAACGGGCCCAAAACTGAACTTTAACCCATTCTGATTGCTCCCTATCAACACGCTCTGTGATTCTAGCAAAACTTAATTAACTAGTGAAACTTAATTAAGAATGAAAAGATATGGATCTGTTTGTGTAATCACCAGCTCAATAAACAAGTAGTTAACACATGTGTAATGTTGTGAATGCTGCCATGGGCAGAATTTATTCATGAAATCAGTCGAGGAAGTGGTATCATTAAATTGCCCACCTCTTTCAAACATTACAGAGTAGTTGGTGGTGAATTAGGCTAAACTAGTTCACCACCAGCTTTCAATCTAGTCACCATAAAACTGTCCATGAGTAACTAGTGTAATGAGAGTCCATAGACATTACTTAATGTGGGGTTTCACATCCCACCGCACCAGGCAACGTAGGAGTCTGGGCAAACCCCACAAGAACAAAAACAAAGGAAAGGCAGAAGGGGGACATACCCATGAGACGAAACTGGCAGACCAGTTAATGAATTCACCCATGTGTAGGAACCATCAGGAAATGAGCCCTCTCGATGACAGAAGGTGCCCTCAGCGACTCCCTTGAGTGAGCACATTAACTATACCCCACAATTGTTGCACAATTACCCAAGTGGCAGCATTCATAAACTGACAATGACAACACCCCATTATTTCAAATGCCAGAGGGTGCCCACAGCTAACCCCTTAGCATTAGAAACTAAACTACGGTACCCCATAACATTTACAAATGGCATAGGGTGTCCCTAGTAGCAGCAATCATAAACAGACAATGACAACACCCCATATTTCAAATGCCAGAGGGTGCCCACAGCTAACCCTTTAGCCTTAGAAACTAAACTACAGTACCCCATAACATATACAAATTGCATCGGGTGTCCCAAGTGGCAGCAATCATAAACAGACAATGACAACACCCCATATTTCTAATGCCAGAGAGTGCCCACAGCTAACCCCTTAGCATTAGAAACAAAACAACGGTACCCCATACTGCCCATAACATGTACAAATGGCATAGGGTGTCCTCAGAGAATTTCACATATAATACGGGAACAAAAACTAGCCTACAGAAACACACGATACTTAATGTGCCAAAGGTTGCCGCCCTCAGCAGGTGTAAAAACGCCCCCATAATTCAACCTGCTGTGGTAACAATAACTAGACTACACAAAATCACCAAATTCAAGTGCCAAAGGGTGCTCCCCCATAATTCAATTGACAGAGGGTGCCCTCAGCGAATCCCTAACTGTGATAACAATAACTAGACTATACAAAATCACCAAATTCAAGTGGCAAAGGGTGCAATAACGATAACTAGACTATACAAAATCACCAAATTCAAGTGGCAAAAGTGTGTGCCATCAGCCAGTCTATGCACTCCGCGCCCTGGTATCTAAACTATTAAAACACTCAATAATCCATTTCATGCCGAGGGTGCCCACAGCAAACCTCTCATCTCTGAATTGACAGTCAAGCTGTGGGAACTCTCCGGTGAATCCATAATCCCAAGTTATAGCATACATTCACAACCTGCATGTACTTCCTAAATGCATCGACTCTGTGCGTCCAACCAACCGTTCATTGCAGACCGGACCAATATGTGGCCAGACCAATACAGCAACTATGCGACTTGTACCTACATACAAACCATGACACCCCTGACTGACACCAAGAGAGCCTCCGGAAACCCATAAGGCCATGTATAAACCGGCTGCCCTGTGGATAATACAGGCATGGACAAGGCCTGTGAAATACTGGAAGGGTGATCCCACAAATTAATGAAGCCCACTGAGTCCTGACGATGATGTGAATGAAGGTAGACCCAGATGAGACAGCAGGGACCTGCTAGGTATTGACAAACCATGTGGTAAGGGAATATTCGGTAGGGGTACCCCACACATGAAAGAAGGCCACTATATCCTGCAGATGATGTACTGATTAAATTAAGTAGAATGTGTAAGCCTTTTAAATTGATGGGTTTATGAAACCCACCATGCATAAAAGGAAAATTGCAACCGTGGTCACAAGGATGGAAGCGTAATTAGATGATGCGGTGAGAATCAAGACATGCAGGCCTCAAAAACGAGGAAAGGACGTAACAACTCAAAGACTCCCCCATCGGAGGAGTATTTGAGGTAGTAGCATGTACGGCATTAATGCAAATACCACCTGCTGATTTACAACGTTCACATGGTTGCGACGACCAGGGCCCTTGCATTCCATTCTGGCGGCAATCAGTCTGCTAGTGCTATCTGCAACAAAAAAGAATGGCAGTTCTGTGTTATACCCACTGTGTCCCTCGGAATGCACAAAATACCGGTAACGCTGAACAAAATGCATGTATGCCGAGTATAACCACACAGGGGGTGCGACACAAGACTGCCCCGAAAAATTAATACAAAAGTAGTGTACATGTGAAATACATGGATGTTCAGACTTGGCAGGGGCATTAAATCACAAACGAATAATGGCACCCTTAGGGCTGAGGAACATGGACATGATGCCATACACATATAAAAATGATAAATGGAAAAAGGCCCCCAGCTAACATGATCATAATACCAAAGGAACCAAGGCATAGACCCTGTGATAACCGTAATGATCGCAATAATAATGCACACATAGTTATCACACCAGCCATGGCTGTGAATGACAGATACAGTTCAAAAAGTAGAAAGAAATTATGATACACCATAATTATATGCATACCCAACTGTAACTAAATCGCCAAATTACAAGGAGCATCGCCCCTGCCCCATGACATGTGACAGAGTGTGCGCCCGCAAAACTGAGTAGCTAAAACTATTATCATTGACAAAACCAAATGCCCATCAACACAACACATTAAAGCGATACAATTGGCATATGCAAACAGCAAAATTGATGAGCAAACTTTAATGGTATGATGTACACACAATTGTGAAGTAACTTAAGGCAAAAATGCCATAATAACACTGAAAGACAAACACCGGTGCCCTCAACACAGCCCATTAAAGGGATGCAATTAGCAGATGCAAACAGCAAAAGTGATGAGCAAATTGTAATGTTGAAGAAACACAATTGTGAAGTAACACAAATGCCCCTCAACACAACACAACATTAAAGTGATACAATTAGCAGCTGGAAACAGCAAAAGTGATGAGCAAACTAAAATGGTGAAGAAACACAACAAGGCAGGCCTACATGAATACCCACAACAAAACATATCAATCCGAATGCCTACTCTACCACGAGGCTGAAAAACCAAAACTACATGGCAACATTGAGCGCTTGGCCAAAAACGTGCGCTCGGCCAAAACGTGTGCACGCAAAATGCACAATGCAGAATGAAAATAAAATAAATAAAATAAAATTATGTACACAGAACACATACCCTATCACGAGAGTGAAAAACAAAATTATGGCCAAAATGAGTGCTCGGCCAAAACATGTGCACATGCCGTGTTTAGGGCATTACCACAATGACAAATTCAACGTAACACACACTAAAACAAATATGAAGGGTGAAAATCAAAAGTGAAGGGTAAAGGTGAGTGAAAACACAGACAGGGTGAGCACCCATAGGCTGGGTGAGCACCCATGGGCAGTGCTTAGGTCAGTAAAACAATGACAAATTCAACATAACACACATGAGAACAAATATGAAGGGTGATAATCAGAAGTAAAGGGTAAAGGCGAGTGAAAACACAGACAGGATGAGCACCCATGGGCAGGGTGAGCACCCACCAGGGGTAAAAATACCAGAATAGCAATGAAGCCTAATTGAGCAAAAACAGCCTACTTCGCCCAAGTAGTACACGCAGCAGTAGGCCAACAAACCACAATGGGCAATTATGGAAAAACAGTAGACAAAACGTCAAACGCCCTGATAATTTAGGAGCCCTGGTATCCCCCATAATAAGATTTAAAAACCCACATCAATAGGTTAATCAAATAAGAATTCTAATATTAGACTAAATTCAAAATTCAAAACACATTAATATAAATTCAGAGTGAAACAAGGCAATTTTAATATATAAACTAAAATTTAAATTTAAAACACATTAATATAAATCCCTATTTAGAGTGAAACAAGGCAACACATTAATATAAATCCCTATTTAGAGTGAAACAAGGCAGGCCTAACACAAAACATAACAGACTGCCCTATTACAATTAACGCAAAAACCCATGAACTGACACATACATGCCACAAAGTGTGAGAAATACATGCTGGTGGTCAAGTCACAAAACCAGCCAGCACTCCTCTTACACAGCCCAAGAAATACAGCACAGAATACCTGTGCACCTCACATTACCGTAACAAAAGAAAAGAAAACAATAAATATTGCCTTTCACGGACACACATCGACATGGGTCCGAATGACAGTGCAGAAACTGCAAACATGCGCAGGAGCTGTGAAATAAAAGCAAAAACCTGTTGTCTGAATGGGGCGCATGTAAGCAAGCAATACATGGCCCAATAATGAAATGACAACAAACAACAAGGAACATGCAAAATTGCCAGGAGCACAGGGCAGTCAACTTCAAAGACCTAGTGACATCGGGACCCTAACAAGAGTCCAAGAGCAAACCACCATGTCACTTAGCCTACTCAGTGAACGCCGGTGGATATAGGCTCATCTGACAACAGACTCCCAACGCAGACAAACTGGGCAGCAAAATTGGCCCAATGATATATAATGCAAGTATAAGGTCACACAACTTGTGGGCAACAAGGGGACACATGTACATGTATGCATGGCAAACTTCCACATAAGGGTATAAAACATCCCACTGGAAGAACGATTCGAGACCCAGTATACATGTAACAATAACATGAACAGAAAATGTAATGTAGAATTCATAGCCATATAAACAAACAACTATCAACAGCCCACACACGTTTGTGCATAACCAGCACAAACCACACTAGCAAACATTGCGTGGACATGTTGTGAGGACATTTGATGGTGAAAATAGATGACAAATAACAGAACCATCATGCACAAAATTGCGAACTAAAGGAAAGAAGAAAAAAATTATGATAATACCGCATGATATAAAAACTCTGCTACAAAGGGGAAGGAGTAGCATCACAAGCGCAACCTGACACTAAAAAACTCCTAAAAACACTTGACGTGCATGCAGATGAGTTGGTAAAAAATGAGTTTAAAAAAATTTTAAAAAGAAAAAAAAGAAAAAAGAAAAAAAGAAAGAAAAAAAAGAAAAAGAAAAAGGGTAGTGACACAAGCACAACCATACACTAAACAACACATAAAAACTACATGAACGTGCCGGCAAATGAGTTATTCAAACGCAGATATGTTGTAAACATGTAAAATTACCTGCAAGAACATGCTCAATGGACATGTGATGGTGAAAATACCTGACGTAATAGTAGAAACATCATGCACAAAAATTGCCAACTAAAGCAAAAACCTGATAATTCAGCATGATACAACCACACTGCAACAACAACAACAACAACAACAACAACAAAACCACAAAAAAACCCGGGGCGAGTGTCACCAGCACGACCTGACACTAAACAACCCATGACAACACGAGAATGTGCCTGCAGAGGAATGCTCAATGAAAAATCAGAAATGCTGTAAACATGTGAAATTACCTGTAAAACACATAAACATGCAAAAAAGTATAAACCATTAACAAACCTCCATACATACATGCAAAACAGAAAGGCCAATAATAGTTCATTAGTGCTATCTAATTAATAATTGAACCACCACGCACACAGCGAAAAGAACACGCCCACAAAGAACGCGCCAAAACGGGGCAGTGCACGCATCACACTACGAAAGCAAACCGCACCAACAGTGTGTTCGTTCAATTATAAATCAGACTACTAACTATAAATAGCTAGCTATAAAATATGATGGGAACACCCAAGCTGGCTAACCATCTAACACAAAATTGCAATTTAAACAATAAGGCTGACACTTTATTTTACCATTATAAATTGTCAACAACAACAACAACAACAAAAATTACATATTGAAAAGTTATGAACATGCATGCGCTAACCATCTAACACAAAATTGCAATTTAAACAATAAGGCTGACACTTTATTTTACCATTATAAATTGTCAACAACAACAACAACAAAAATTACATATTGAAAAGTTATGAACATGCATGCATGCACAAGCTAATTCAGCAGTGGCAAAACGTGGAGAATTGCACCTCTTTAACTACGATAAAGCCTACCTAGACCAGCCCGGTTGGGATGAACACCATCATGGTGAAACAGGTCAGATGTGTTGTGCCAAAATCCCCGATGCTTCCAAAAGATTGCGTGTAAACGGTCACCGATTACTGCTTCCAAATAATTATTCAAAGCAAAAACACGATTGTTGTAATCAGGAAAGGGGGGATCAAGACGACGTAGCACTTGGCATACAATGACATACTTCACCTTGAATCTGTCGAGAAGAAGTCCACACAATTCATCTATCGCAGAACCGATGGTTAAAACACTTACCCCAGGTCTACACAAGTCATTGGACCCTATCTCCAATATTACGACCTCTGGATGTGCCTTTGCAACGGCAAACAGATCATGCTCTATCAAACTGGGAACGATGCGCCCACCTACCCCCCGACAATGAAAATGTACACTCTGCAAATCGAAATCACTTCTAAACGGGTGGGGAGGGTTCCTTAAATACTCACCAAATCGGCGGACAAATGAATGACATTAGTTTTAGCGTCTACGCACTGTTCCTGTACCTGAGCCATGACACGGCTGATGATGATGCAACACAAGCTTAACGAGGCAATTTAGCAAACATCAAACAGAAACTTAAAACATGAAAAACTCACTAAATAGAACTCGGTGCTTAAAGCGAAGCAACTCGGAAGAAGGTATAACTATCACTAAATAACATAAAGTGAAATTTAAATGGTGATTGGTACGTGAACTTACTAGATTGGAGAAGATTTAATACACAAAAATAAGATTTCTCAGTTCACGATTACAAGCAGTCTAAAAGAGGCCGATTTGTTTGACGTAGAGGGCAGTGTAGAATCCGAATATCTGCACTGCGTAGAGTGAAGGACGTGGGGTCGCTGCTGGCCCCTTCATAAATTTAGGATATGTTCGCTTAGGATATGTTCGCTTGTTCCTCCACAAATATATTGATGAATTGAATTCATCAGTATTGTTTTATAAGGATTTAATGGCTTTACGAATGCTTTATATGATGAAGTGCTTTATATTCTTGTATCATATAAGACTTCCTATAGAATATTATTATTTACACCCGATTCGTTTGATATTACATGTAATTAATATCCGCAAATACAGAGCAAGAGAAACGTCATTCAAAAGTGGTACTCGTTCGCGTAAGCTGCGCATCCAATTTGTATCGCGCATTTAGTCTGCGCAAGTTATTGAAAACAATCGCATCAGGTATTTTGCTTGAACAATATTTGACACACCGTTTCAAGTTACCGTTCGGAAGTCTGATATACATGATAATTATCCATATCTTAATCTTGACAACGTGAAATATAACATCATCATTTCATCACAAAAATAAAAGTATTTTCTGCTACGTATGATTGGTAAGTCTGACTTAATTATGTTTTCTATCCAAAGAATTATATTACGGCGATCTGTAATTTTACCGTTGAGCTGAATACACGCATTGTACAACCAGATTCAAGCGAATATAAGTAGCTGAATAGCACTCGTACATTTTAGATGTAAACTTCATTTTTTTGTATTCGATTAAATATTACATGGACTTGACTGATTCAGATATCCATTATTAGATCCATATAGTCGATGGTATAGGAAAGAAAACATGACAGTTTTCTGAAATAAGCATCAGTTACAGCAAAATTAAGGTAAGAGCAATCGTGAGGATAAAGACAACACTCTACTATGCAGTTGCCATGGTGGTTATTTTTCATTATCCCTACGTTCGTCCAACATCATTTTTGACGGGTAATTGATCTGGGGTTTACATATTTTCCTTTGTGTATCGATATTGTTTGTGTTATGATGCCTAATTAAGTGATGTGATTATAGATAATGATTAATCTAATTTTCTGATGACTATTAGATGTTCTGATGCTTGCATTGTAAAATTGCCAAATAAGTGGCGAGCTGTTATCGCATATTATATTTCGATGTTACTTTCAAAGTATAGCCCATCCGTAATACACGGGCGAAAATTAACAAACAAACATGTACTGTAATAAAACCGCATGCATTAGGCTTAGTTCGCAATGTAGCAGAGTTAAACAGTAAAGGTATACGTTTATAAAATCAGCTAAGTAAAGATCTACCCGAAATATGGAAAGGGACTCTTACGCACAATTTCAAATATAAGAAGTATCCAAACATTGACTTTCCTGTTAGAAACATCTGGCGCGTACCTTCATGTAAATAATAAGTTTATTGAGCTTGATACCTACAATCGTATTAAATCATAATAACGGTAATAAGTATATCAATTTTTGCATGCCTCGTTCAAAACATTTCGAAGAAAATACTTTCATAGCCTCTCCAATTATCTAACATCAAAGTTTGATCTTAATATAACTAATTTGTGAGAACAATTCAATTGTGAGCTTATTTATTACGGATCGATCGCTAGTAATTCTAAATACTATGAATCCATCGATAGTAGAAAAGCCTCTTCATTTGTAGAGACTAAGATTAAATCAAATTGATGAGCAGCAAATAACAAATATATAAAAATGGATCATTATAAACAAACTTATAATTAATAAATACATGCTTTCTCTCGTGCTTTATTTCAACAACTCGTTGCCATTAACCATCCAATAAGATAGACCATTGTAACGATAATAAACACCTCAAATATGTTGCATGCCTCGTTCTAATTTTGTCGAGGAAAACAATTGTATATCCCCTTCTCTAACCAAATGTTGTGTGTGACCAAATTGTTTAAACATTGCAAATATTGGTGCTCATTCCGAAAATTCGGTCATGTGTTAATTTCATAAATCGAGCGCTAGTTGAAAAGCCTGTTCAGGTTCTTTGTATTAATCTTCATTATTTATTCGACAAGGGCTGTAACTTTTGAACTTAATGTGATGGTATCAAATTTCACTAAAATGCTGATCACTATAATGAATGTGATGTATATCACAGTTTACATTTTTGGAAAGGAAATGAGTCAACGAATCCATTAGCTGTATCAAATTTCACCACAAATGCTGATTGTTTGAATTTTGACCCATACATCACTGTGATGGCTAAAAAATGTGTGGACAACGTAGCAAAATAAGGTTTTTGTAAAACTTGCCGTAATTGCACTTAGATATTTTACCTCAAAAATGCAATTGTTGACCTTTGTTGGTTAACATTTTAGAAACTAAAAATGTTGATGATAAAAAAAAAACAATCATAGAGAGGTGATTTTAGATAATTTTAATGCAATTGTTTTAAATCCAAAAAATGGTCAAAATTCAAGAAATCAACATCCGTTGTGAAATTTCACATTTGTTGGGTCAACACCCCACCAGCGTTGGAAATAGCCGGTATCGCATCGCATTTCGCGATACATTCTTGCTATGTTGCTACTCAATTTGTCAAGTCTATCGCGAAAAATTGCGAAGCAAAAAAGTGACCATATTCATCATTAAATTCACTATTCTTCCAGTCCGACATGACCCATTTAGCCGAAGGTCCAATTTGAATGTACCAATTTCCATGAATTCTGCAACAATTCTGAAGTTTACTTTCCTTCCGTTCGTCCGCCTAAAAGTTTATTTCCATTCATCAACAACAGCGCAGTATTTGCGGTTATAGCAATAATTACGTTGTTGGTACCACCAACAAACCAACCAACCACATGGAATGACGTAGCGTAACATGGTTAAAATAACACACTGGGAACCGTATGGAACAGAAAAGAAATACCATTATTATTAACCTCAGTTCGGGCATGCAAAAGTCTCTCGCGCACGTGTTGAGAAGTAAAGCGTATTATCACGTTGTTCAAAGCAGATTGCTAAAAGGTTAATGCTTGTTTACATCGATAAAGTAATTTCCCAAGTACGATCGAAGGAAAAACATTTATTTTTTAATGAGAAAATGCAGTGTATTTACATTTAATGAATTATAATAAAATAATGAATGAAATTTGCTTCGAAAGTTGGCGTTCACTGTTCAGACCGGGCGTTCAGATTGTGATGATGGTCAAAATTCGGAAGCTTTGCAATTAATTTACATGGTGAAAAAATATTTTTTTTTTTGTAATTTTTTTTTTTTCCCGACCGACCGACCCTCTTTTTTGTCAGCATGTTACCGGAAACAAACATTTATTTTTGTTAGGCCTCAACACCATGATCAAAACATAAACATCCAGACTCCAACATGCACTGACACGTCATTTCGTTTTTGTTGTTGTAGTTTAAATCATATTACGTTACCCCCCCCCCCTCAAAATAATGTTGACACATGTTTTATTTTTTGGGGCACAACGTTTCCATTGATGGATCGCTGCACGTGCGAATACTTGGGGGAGTATCAGAAATTACTGTCAGCGCTGGGCCTTGTTGTTGATGCGCGGCAAGTCACGGAGCAGGATCATGTTTTTCTTCGAGACACGTCGACTTTTAATAGGGGTGTTTTTTGTTGCTCTTATTGGCGATGATAATCACACCAACGCCAATAATAATTAAAAAATTAATACTGTACGAATATTAGCATTTGATTGAGTCGGAATTTTGTAGTTTTTTATTAATATATTGTCCATCATTATCATCATTGTTATTTTTGTTACTAGTTTAGTTTTAACAATTCATCACAATTGACATAACCAAAAATTGCTACACAAAATTTGGGAATTGCTACACAAAATTAATATTGTGTAGCACTTTTTGCTACACAAAAAAAAAGTCTTACTTCCAACGCTGCACCCCACTCGCTTGAAAACTAAATCAGAATGAGAGGTAAAGGCGTAATTCAAAAATTCCACATTGTAATGGTAGTAAGCACGATTATAATTACGAAAATAATGTTGGACGTTTCATTTGTCTTTCAATAACCAAATGCCATATTCATAATTAAGAGTCTTTGCAATTTTAAAATTGCAGCTATTCAATAGAACCGATTGAGAAAAACAAACATTCCCCCACAAAGTCAATATCGCCAAGGTCTTTATTTATTCTTAAAATTGACGAGATGTTAAAGAATTCAAGGAATAAACTGGCATTCAAATTATAAACTATATATATACCTTTATTATTAACAGAAATCGAATGTTTGTTGAGAATCGCTTTAAAAAAACATGGAATGGGGACCCCCTCCCCCGCTAAAGATTTGTGCCGGTATCACCAAAATGCAACAGACAGTGTCCATAAGAGCCCATGTGCCGGGAAGCTGTTTGTAGAACTAGCCCAGTCGTGGATTTGTATGTTTATAAATATTGCACGATGTCATTGATCGTCATCCGCAAAACACCACAAAATATAGAAATAATCAAAACCGTTTCGAAAATAGACTCATTAGTTCCATAAGCCTACGAGGATGACACGAGACGTGGTGTTGACGTGTTTCATTTGGTAGCACTCCGTATCTATTGTAGAACTAAGCTATCGGGGTAAAGGGAGCGCTGGTGTAGAAATCAAACGTTATTGTTTGATGATTAACGTAAGAGCTGGGACAGGGAAACTCACGTTGAGTTATATTTATCTAGAATGCAGAGAGGAATATTTTATAATCAAAATGTAAAGATTTTATCGAAGGTGATGAAAATAATTTTGGTTTCAATGAACTGATGTAAACCGCCATTTTGTACGACATTGATTGGGTGAGATTGTTTCAGATATGTTTTGGCGAAGAGCATGTGACTTCTTTGTGCATTTCAAGGGCTTACTATATAAATCGCGGCCATATGTCTTGTGCAATTTTAAGAGGAAATGGTTGAAATATAGGGGGGTATTTTTAAATGAGGTGCGCGTTATACATATTTCATAAAAATACAACGTTAATTCAAAGTTTCATCGAGACAGCTGTCTCAACTAAATGGAGATAAAGACATACAATTTAGCCTTGACGGTGGAAACAATACGCTTCACAAAATGTGATGCATAAAGCGAGATACTTTACAAACAATGTATAAGACCAGCAAATAAAGATAAATTATTCGCCTGATGCAATCGGCTATATTGTGATTTGCTTACGGTGCTACCGATGTATACTCCCGTTATTATTAGATTCAAATATTAAAGTAATTTTACCTGATGTAGTATATCTTTCTACATCCAGTCTGCTTTTGTCAAATTTCGATGAAGAATTATAGTTCTATTGACGTAAACGTGTGGTCAGAAATCTGCAACTTCTTAGATTTAAATATCGAGCCAAATGAAATGCCTTCATTTTGTATACATGTACAAATACCTCACACGATTATTACAAGTTTACAGGGGCGCAAATAAATGTTGAGGAAACTTGATTGGGAGATTGTTCAAAAGTGATGGAAACATTTTCGTTTATTGCACGGTTTCTTTTTACAATTCCATTTTGATGATTATCGATGTTTTGTTTTGTTTTTTATGATAATCATGAAGGTCATGATTATTTAATTTGTTTATGAAATACTTATTGTATGGAACTGACGATCTATAATACCTTAGAAATATATAGCGTATTAAGTTACACCTTCCTAAAAGCAGTGCGCCTTTGTGATATTTTTGGAAGAGAAATTATAGGTTTATTGAGGTAAAATCCTATTGTTATAAGTCAACAACTTATTAGATTAAATTATCGAAGCGGTTGAAATGTGTTCATTCATATAGAGATATAGAATCAGTCTTAAAAAATTGTATTGTTCGAATGACATTGTAAATGATCGACATGCATCCATATGCAGGTAAGCCAGGTAATTTCTCAAATTTACCCCAAAATGATGCATGATTATACTGTTTCATTATTCCACCCAGAAGGCAATAGTAAAAATAATTTCATGTACGTCTTGATTATATATCGGAATCATAGCTTCACATTTATAGTAAATGATAATGGATATCTGTGTGATGCGTCAAAGCCAGAGAGAGGTTTTGGACAACGGAAACGGAAAATGATCTTTAAAATAATACATGTTTGTCGGGGTGTTTTTTTCTTTCGTATTATATGATGAAATAATGTCACAAATATGTTGCCAGTTTTACTGGTTTAATGCAAAGTACACCCATGTTTGCTATATCCATGAATAACAGCCATTTTAGACTAGACTTGTTATGCAGAACAAACCATGCTCTTGTTTGTTTATTCACCCTGGGGGTGATCCAAGTCAGAATAAATACAAGATTGATTATTTAACTGTCATTTTAAAAGGAAAATATGCCAAATAAATAAATATTTTGCAAAATTCAATTTTAGACGAGAGCAGATGACAATAAACTCAACATCAATTGTGAAGGGCCTAATGATTGTAACTTTCGCCGCCGTTTTAATAACAGTTATAGGTGCGGATCATAATTAGTCATATCTTCATATTGTATGAAAACGTTTAATCTGACGTCATTAACTCTTCACATTGATATTCATATTCTCTACAATATAATTTTGATACTATAAAACTATTCTTCATAACCAAAATACGTAATTTAAACTTTACCGTGGAGATGAATAGCTACGTAACCAGATTAAATGCAATTACAAGTAACTGATCAGAATCGTAGTCTTATATATATCGCAGTAACGTACAATTTTACATTCGCCTGGATATTCACTGGAATTTTAAAAAGCCTGAGATATCTGTAATTCGATGGTATACCAGTAAAATAAATGTATATGTACGCATTGAAAACAACAAACTGAAGGTAAGAATTATTTTATTTTCATATTATTTTGAAACCGTATTGTGATGTTTACTTTGCCTAATCAATATTCACTTGATTTTTTGTTTTGAATAGATATAGGTATAGTTTGAACGTAATTGTTTCAAAATTGGTTGATTTCTAAAATTGGTATCAAACGAGCATGCAAATAAACCCACAAAAAGTTGGCCTAGTTCATAAGATAACAGAACATCACAGTGACATTTATAGTATTTCATATTATCAAGCACTTAATTGTAGACAATTATGTTCCAGTACTAACGGCTTGCTTTATGTCAAGTTGTAACTTGAAATAGTTTCAAGTTTTAAGTTCATTTAAAAAACCGGAAAATTATCTGTATTCATATTCATATTCATATGATCCATCCCATCTGCTATTGAACCAAACTTCGACCACTGGTAAACTTTTAGAGTAATAGGGTTTGAAGAAAGGCCACGCGTGTATCAAATCAGCTAAATCAAGATTATAAGCTATACTATGGGAATTAGCTCATAAGTTTAATTACAAAGATGCACACGAATGCTAATATAGACTGTTGGTGCTTCATAACAACCCTCCTTTCTTGATAGAAGTTCCTAGAGCTGGTTTCGGAAAAGATCAAATTTGGACCATATTAGTTTTAACACATACAACTAAAGTATTTTTGCGTGCTCCGCATCTATTTTGTAAAGGAAAAATATCATTCCATGTAGCTCCGTTTGTAACCAAAATGTGATCTTAGCATGACCAAACTGTATAATTATATTTCAATAATCTTTTTTTCGATAACTCGGTTATTATTTCAACGTTAGTTTAAAGGCATTTCATGTTATTCTTAACACTTTTACTTCATGTTCATATAACGAAATATATCCACATTGATCAGCTATACAAAAAAACTTAGAAAAGTCACCATTATAAGCGAGGTTATAAGTATGTTAATTATTTTTTCTCATATTTTACGCTTAATTTTCGTTATTGAGATTGAGAGTCATATCTAACATTGACCAAAATACAAATTAGCTCATGAACACAACCATGTGTTCAATTCTTAAATTTATTGAACGACAGTTTAACAACTTGTAGATTTGATTTATTTCCTGTCCTTAAAGGCATACTATGTGATCTTTCTCATTGAACGCCCTCTATCATTTGTATCTGTGATTTTTTTCTCCTAGAAATGCTTTTATAAATATCTTATAAGTTACAAAAATTGTTGTTTTTTCGTTCGTAAATAGAATTCCCTGGTTTGAAACCGTGTTATAACGTCGATTACTGTGTTACCTTTTACGACCGCAAATGCACACAAGTGAACACACCCCTACTACGGAATGCTTTATGGTGAAAATAGAAACAAATGTGTTGAAAATTCCTTAATTTGGAAGCAGATTTCCATTATGATTTAGTAAAGTTCTGTGATGGTTTTTGGTACGGAAAATACAGTCAATGTAAATGTATACGTTCAGGAAAGTCTTTCCTGATTGTTAAACTTCATTATAAGAGAGAGAAAATTATGTTAAACATTTGAAAAAGATCACATAATATCTTATGTAAAACAAAACTCTTATGGACCCCATTCATAATAAGAATATTTTAATGGAATCAGTTATCTATGAAAGTTTTGTTAACATATAACATATTATATTTTTGTTGGATTTACATTGTAATACCTTTTCCAGGGATGAGCGAATACCAATCTTGGAGGCAGTTTTGAATAAAATCTGTAAGGGGAAATTATTGAAATGGAAGGGGTGGAGATATTTCAACCGAGGCACTTGACACATTTTTCAAAATACAGCATTTAATTCAAAATTTCAGCGAGACAGATCTCAACCATATAGAGATATAGACATACAATTTGACCTTGGCGGTAGAAACAATATGTTTCACAACATTATATGTAATAAGCGAGGATACTTCATAGACGCAGTTAATACATGTAAAACATTCGACTGATGCAATACATTATCTTATAATATTGTGATTTATCCATGGTTATACCGATTTACAAACCCATGTTTATTAGATTCCAATATTAAAGAGATTCAACCGGAGGAATTATGTCTTTCTACAAATGTACGTGTAGTCTGCTTTTGTCAGAATTTTGATGGGAAATGATAGTTCCATTGAGGTAAACTGGCATAGTAAATAAACTGTAACTTCTTAGATCCAAATATCGAGACGAGTTAAATGTCTTCGTTTATATAGAAATATAGGAATACCTCACACGATTTAAAGTAGACCAGGGGTGGAAAGGTTGGGTAAATTTGGGGACACTTCTTAAGCTTTGTGTAGAGATTTGTCGAATGTGATAGAAATATAGTTAAACGAAAGTGGAATCAATTGTGTTTTGTTACTTTTTACAAATTCCTTTTCTTCTTCTTATTTTATAATAAAACATGATAGTCAGAATTCCTTTAAGATATTTTACGAAATATGTATTGTATGGAACTGACGATTTGTAATACCTTATAATTGCACTAGCTTATTAGATAACAGCCTTGACGTGGTTTAAACCGGTGCATTATGCCTCCCTTAATGCAGTGCGCCTTGTTTGGAAGAAGGCAAAATCTTATTGTTATAAATATGCAACTTATTACATTAAAATATCGAAGCGGTTGAATTTGTGTTCATTCATTATAAAAACACGGAATCGGTCTTAAGTGATAACATGCCTAATTTAAGATATATTTTATTGTAAGCGTTTTGTTACTTACACAAGTTGATACAGCTCAGAAGACACTGTTAAATTCTCCTCCTATGTGATTAACTGTTAAAATCTGGGTACTTTGTTTAGAGAAATTCATTTGTAAGATGAATGTATGCACCTAACTGACATATTTTTTACCACAAAGGAGCTCTTAATAAAACATTTAAAATGGCCACGTTCGTGGGGATTCTTTAAGATGTTCTTCTTGTTTATTCTTCTATTTTGAAATATTCATGTAGAAGATAGTTCATTTACTGAAAATTATCCATCTGATAATCAACGTTCTGGCTTACCAACAAGCATTTCAACAATTTTTGTCTTCTGAAAATGCTCATGCAATTGTAATGTGGTGTCGGATAATCAACACATGTAGTACTTATACAAACATAACTGTAACAAGAAATTCATAAAAAAAACCTGCTTGTACTATTGAATATAAGATGTCTTTCATACACAAACTATGTTTTTACCATTTTTATTCATGCCTATCAATTCATAAACACAACCTAAGTTGAGATTCAGTAACAAACTAAAATGTAATATGTAATAAGGTGAAACTTATCCCAACTGAAAGTGGGGGATGAAAGAGGGGGGGGGGGGGGGGGGGTTGGAGAATTAAGACGTTTCGACTGGATATACCAGTCTTTATCAAGTTTAGGTAGAGCAAGACAAAAGTATATGCCGATGAGCAAAATACAAGTCAAGCTCAAAAAAGTCATATTATTCAATACAATCATTGAATAATTAAAGAATTACTACGAAAAATAAGTCTTTATTAAAATAGTTCTTAAATACTTTGGGATTGTATTATTTGGTGATTTATCGATTTTCACTGGCCAAAATAACAAA
The DNA here is from genome assembly GCA_035610835.1 of Ophiura sarsii. Lineage (NCBI taxonomy): Eukaryota > Metazoa > Echinodermata > Ophiuroidea > Amphilepidida > Ophiuridae > Ophiura > Ophiura sarsii. The sequence continues at coordinate 42,424,492 of CM069446.1, forward strand.
ATAGCGTTAAAATCAATATTTAATTGTTGCCAATTGGCAGCATCAGTCACAAAGCTGTCAATTGGTAGCTTTTAACAATTGTTGTTATTTTTTCGTGCCAAAATTCGTTCTTAACACTCTCCACGCGACAGGCGACTGCAGACGACTGTTGCAAAAGTCACATAATGTTTCATAGTCTGGCCGGTCTGTGTATCTTACATCTTACATAGACCGCTACCGTGGTGCACAAGTTTACATCCCAGACGGTACAGCCAGCGAGTGCACCAGTGGGAGCGTCTGCTGATGCCTGAAAGCAGAGTTGAGTGCAGGTGATCAATTTGGGTGTGGTAGGTAGGGTTAATACCTGAAGTATTTAGAGCCCTTGTGAGTTATGTTCCGGCTGGACTTGTTCCTTAAACTGCGGGAGAACGGGGCAATACTATTGGGTGCTGTGTTTTCTGGTAGGGCTAGAACTATTTCAGTGGTATTCCCCAAGTTGGTCATCCTGTACTCAATCTATTGATCTACTTCTGCTTTTTGGCTTACAGACAGAGCTCTGGGGGCAATCTGACCAGTAGGCCTTGGGCTATTGGAGTAGCTCCGGATACTACCATGGAAGTAACTGTTACTTCCACGGTGCTGCTGATCGTTGTCTTACCAGCTATGGTATAAAATAGTCCCAACTATGGGTTAAATAGCTCCCCATCTATAGCTTTAGGATGAGGAGGGGGCGTTGGACCTCCTGTCAGAATTAAGAACGAGACCTGACTTAAGAATTACGGAATAGAGTCCAAGGAGTTCATCCAGCCTCTACCAATTCACCTTGCCAGTGCGGTAGAGTAGGCATATACCCTTTATACAATTATGTATACATATGGAGTCCCTACACCCATAGTCAAATCATCATCTCTGGCAAAGCGGACAACAAGCTACATCTTCCGACTGCAGTAGGGTGGTGTTGAACCGTTCACCATAGGTCAAACTTCCATCACTGGCTAACCCGTTTAAAAACCCCGGAACATTTAGCTGAAACAGGGCTGATCACCCGTCAAGCTGCCAGGACCGGTATAAAATAATTCCTGGCAAAACCAAATGATTACGAAAACTACAAGAAAACTTAGAAAACAAAGGAAGGCAGCTGGGCGGCAGTCTACTACTGACTGTATGACGGACCAGCGGGAACTCGGCACACCACATGCACCACATACACGAACTTTTGGCCCTGATTGTTGTCGCTTGTCTGCCTTCAAACCTCTTACTATATCTACTTGCAATGTTCGTACTCTTTTTCAACATGGAAAGACCCATCAACTCTTCATGGGCTATGCAGATGCTGGTATTGATATCATTGGGATACAAGAACACAGGCTTATAACCTCCAATCCAACAGAAGAACTCTGGTCAGATGACAGAAACTGGGTTGTTGTACATGGATCTGCTACCCAACAGAGGCAAGGTGGTGTTGGCATACTCATGTCTAAACACATCTACAAATGCTTGCAAAGAGTAGAAGTCATCAATGAGAGAATCCTTTATGCAACTTTTAATGGAAATCCTCAGCTAAGTATCACCACCATATATGCTCCTACTGAATGTTCATCAGCGACAGTTAAAGAGGACTTCTACACCTCTCTTATGGAACATCTTGACCAAGTAAAGAAACATGATATCCATCTTGTTCTTGGGGACTTTAACGCAAGAATTGGAGCAGAGAGCCACATTGCTCACCCTATGGTTGTTGGTGGGCACTGTTTCTATGACTCGACAAATGACAACGGTGAACGGCTAGTGAACCTGTGCCAGGAACATAATCTCCGACCTGCCCAACCAAGATTTCCTCAGCCAAGTCATCGCCAGTGGACTTGGATGCACCCAGCTGGTTCAAAACATCAACTTGACCACATACTGATCAACAGCAAGTGGGTTAACTCTATTCGAAACTGCCGGGCCTACAACTCAGTTGAATTAGACTCAGACCATCGCATCGTTAGCATTCTCTTAGCTACCAGTTTGAGAACAAACAAGGGAAAGCCTTGTAAGAGACCCAGGTTTAATTGGCAGAAGCTGCAGGACCCGGGGACAAGAGAACAATTCCAGCTCGAGCTATCTAACCGCTTCCAAGCACTCAGCATGACAGATGACTCCTTAAATATCACACATAGATACGAGTCCTTTGAAACAGCTGTCAGAGAAGTTGCAGAGGAGGTAGTTGGCAAGAAAGAGCCCAATGGACTACCAAGCTGGGTATCCGACAAGACTATCAACCTCAAAACCGAGAGGGATAAGGCCAAGAAGAAATTTTCTCTATCGAAATCTCCACAATCAAGAAAAAGATGGAGGAAATTGAATGCCAGTCTCAATGATTCCTATAAAGCTGATGAAGCTGCTGCACTCAATAAGCAAATGGAAGAGCTAAGATCAGCTGATGCTAAAGGAAACTATACAACCACCTGGAAGATTATTCACACACTCTCAGGAAAGAACACTAGGCGAAACATGAAGGTCAAGAAGAGAGATTGTACAGCGCCTTCAAGTGATGAAGAACTTCTAACAGAATGGAAAAGCTTCTTCAGTTCTATACTAAACAATGACAGCGGGGTGATTCCATCCGAACTACCGCCCCCAGCAGAAGAAGATCTTCCCATTTGTGCTGACCCCCCTACTCGTGAGGAGACCACCAAAGCAATTGCAGTTATGAAAGTCAACAAAGCCGCAGGTTTGGATTGCGCCATTACAGCAGAGGCTCTTCAGGGAGGTGGTGATCAAATGATTGACATCCATAAACTGTGCTCTGAAGTTTATACCACTCTATCTCCTCCGCGTCAGTGGCTCACCAATGTTATCATCCCATTGCCTAAGAAAGGTGACCTTTCTCTGATGACAAATTATAGAGGTATATCACTCATGTCCATAGCTGCAAAAGTCTACAATAAGATCCTCCTTAACCGAATCCGACCACATGTAGATCCCTTGTTGAGAAAGAACCAGGCTGGCTTTAGACCAGGTCGCAGTTGTGCACAGCAAATACACATCCTGAGAAGAATTATGGAAGGTTTTAGGGATTACCAACTTCCCTTAACAGTCACCTTTGTGGACTTCAAGAAGGTCTTCGATTCCATCAATATATAGACCAGTAATGTTCTCGGTATTGCGTCATTATGGCATTCCAAAGGTCTTAGTTAGCGCCGTACAAGTACTCTACAGTGGTTCAAGCAGTGCTGTGATGGTTGATGGAGGCATCTCTGAACCCTTTGATGTAACAACTGGAGTTCTTCAAGGTGATGTTTTGGCCCCCTTTCTCTTTATCATCCTTGTCGACTACCTTTTGGGAAAGGCAACTGGAGCTGATTCGGGAGTTGTGACGTGCCCTCGCCAATCACGAAGGTATCCAGCCAAATTTCTAAACGACCTGGATTTTGCTGATGATATCGCACTTCTTGAGTCATCAATACCACGGGCCCAGTCTCAGCTCTCCAGAACTGCTGATGCTGCTGCAGATCTTGGTCTCATAATCAGTGCACCCAAAACAGAGTATATGACTTTCAACTGTCAGCCACAGCCTTCTCTTCAAGTGTACGGAAACCCCATTAATTATATGACGAACTTCAGATACCTAGGCTCCATGATGGGATCAAGTGCTAGTGACTTGAAGAGACGGAAAGCTCTCGCTTGGACAGCCTTCTGGAAATTAGAACACCTGTGGAAAAGTGCTACCATTCCAATCTCCACCAAAGTTAGGCTGTTTGACACAACCTGTGTCACTATCTTGCTGTATGGCTGTGAGTCATGGGTTATATCTAAAGACATGGAAAACAAAATCAACTCATTTGGCTCATCCTGCTATCGCATTATGTTGAACATCAAGAGGATAGACAGAGTACCAAATGCTACGATCTACGACAGAGACAGCGCCCCTTGTGGAGAGAGCCAGGATTCGTCAACTGAAATTCATAGGCCATGTACTCCGCTTGCCTGATGATGAGCCTGTCAGAGAGTATGCATTGTATGTCCCAACTCATGGTAAAAGGAAACCTGGAAGGCAACGAACCTCGTTCACTAAATACATCCAGTGTCTTCTGGGAGACAGCATGCTGAATCGCAGTCAGTTGTCAGCAATGGCTCAAGATCGCCAAAGCTGGAGGAAACTTGTAGTCGCCTGCTCCGCAGCCGAATGATGATGATGAATGTTTCAAACATTTCTAAATAATTCCATTTCATTGTGATATTTGGAATTTCCATGAGACATCATATTAACATAAGTACAAACAAGCCTTGTATTGTTTTATTAATTTAAAAAAAGGCTTTGAAAGTTAGGAACATTTTCTGAAAAGAACTATTTTGCATATGGTATTCGATCAATCGCAGCGTGGAAAGTGTTAAATACAAAGATTCGGCAATACTTTGATTTGTCCTGGTCAAAATAATAATAATCGTTAAAAGCAAAAGCTGCAGATTGGCAGCAATAAAATGCATTATTCAACGGTTTTCCTTAACCTTTTAGCTGGCCAAAATTGAAATAATGGCAAATAGTACAATCCCAAAGTATTTAAGAACCTATATATAAACACTTACCGATGGGTCGTACTAAGAGCGCCGTGAAAATGTTATAAGCGGGATAGGAGCGTCCTAAGAGCTACCCTTGTTTTAAAAAATTGACATTTTTGAGCAGTTATCCACGCTCTTCGTGCGTGTTTTCCATGTGCGGCGCTATGTTTGGCACTCAAGGGCGACCATGGGGATCCTCTCCCGCTCGCGATGTTATTTACCGTAACAAACATTTGATACCTTCACGGAGTAAGGTGTATAGTATACACATGCACACGTACATTGTAAGCAATACATGTATACAGTGTTTGGCAAATGTTTGTTACGGTTACTAAATTCGCCTCCCGCTCTTAAGGCTGGCTGACGGTAGATAACCAACGGCGAGCGACGGACATGAAAATTACAAAATGTTGGCGGCAAAACGACGGCAAAGGGGGAAAGCTAGATTCGCTGACGGGTGGGAACGACCTTTAGCGACAACACGACGGCAAGGGACGAATGGCTGCGGCAGGGAACGGAGTCTAGCAACCAAAATCGGACGTTGTCTGAGCGGCGAATGACGATGTCTCGACGGAGCCCGGCAACAAGGAACGAGGTCAAACGGCTGGCAGCGGATTGGCTGGCGGCAAGGAACGGCTGCTGGCGGTGGGTTGCGGCGACGATGAAGATGTGTGTGGGCGGGTCGTATAAATAGTCGAGTTTGGCGTTCCCACTCTTCACAACGTTCTGGGTCATCCATTCAGACATACGCTGGGCTGGGCTGGAGAAGAATCTACTAACTAAAAGTTTAAAATCGTGGACCATCGTTACAAAATCGTAACCCATCGCAGATCACCGTTGCAATGCCTCAGGTACTCGCAAACGACCCGCCATCAACAGTCATCACCCGTCACCCTCCGGCCAAAATTCGTAATCCATCGTCGCACCAAGGTCGTTACAATTTCGTTACTTGCCGCAATGTGTCGTCAGGGTTCGAGATGTGACGTCACTTGCCGTTGTTTAGCCGTCAATGGTCGTAGACAACGACTACCAATGAAATTGTGACGACCTCAAAACGACTAGATACGGCCTCGCACGGCATGGAAACGTAAAGGAAAAGAGGGTTGCGGTCTCCAACGAATCTGAACGGAATCACAACGATTTCGTTTGCCGCCACAAAATTTTCAACATGCTGAAAATTTGCCGACGGACGCGACTGATAATTTCGGCCGTCTGCGGTGGCTAGCGGATTCGTCAGCGACAACTGACGGCAACGCACGATGATTGGCGGGAAATTCAAAATTGCAATCCGCAGCTTACCGTAGCTTGCCGTTGACCCCGCTCCGTCATAGACTGAGCCAGCCTTTAGCCAGTGCGTCCCCAATCGGTTCTTAAAGAACTTAATACGTTTTGCTTGGTGCTTTGATACTTGTTGATACTTTATTCATCGCGACGCAAGCGCAACACCTGATTGCCGGAAATGTGACAGCCCTATTAATGCCATCAGTCTAACTGAGTGTTGGTCTGCGACTTTTACGAATTCCTTCGACAGCTCCTTGAGTTATCACCTTTTCTAGGTTGGCACCTTCTCGTCTAGCAATGTGTCCAAACTATAGGCAGTATGTTGCGCGTGACCTTATTACACAGAGAAGTTTGGTCCCCAATCTAGCTTCTGACAAATTCATAGGTCGTATGCCCTTCCATGACATTCCTAACATATTGTGCCAACACCACATTTCTAAATCTGATATAATGCGTACTTTTGTGGCCTTTGTGATTCCTTTATCCTTCCAAATGGTTGAACTGACTGTTTTAAGATAGTTTAAAAGTATATATTTTTAAAATGCCCGGGGTAGCCCGACTAATTGAATATATATAACGAACATCGGACGTTACTGGACATTTGGCCCCACTTGATCTTTGGGTGACCTTTCCCGTATATGTCCATATTCATACATTCAATACATACCGAACTACATCTCTTTTGATCCTTATGATCTAACTAGTAATTTGATATATACACATAAAAGGTCAATCCAAGCATTCTCAAAATTTTGACCCTAGTTGACCTCCACGCGATCCCTGTTGGAGAGGGGTCAATTGACCCAAATTGTTGTAAACTAATTGTCTGACCCTACATGACTTGTCACCCATAACGCAATTTTGTCAAAATGGCACTTCAAGTACATATTCTACAGTCTAGTCAATTGCACATAAGTACAGTCATGTAGTCTCGTATTAGCTGGGATGGAGCATACACATTATAAGGGATCACGTCAAAACTCGACCGCCAGGCAGCCGCCGGTTACGTCCGGTTCCGCCCGGTTCTCACAAAACGTGTTGGCTGTTATAATATACACACATAATGAGGTCAATAGTTACACTCTAGTGAACACGACCGATTGATAGTGCCTCGTCACACGCGTGAGCAATAAAATCTTGAAGTAATGGACTCTGAAGTCTCAGTTGACAACCAGTACAATGCAGCTATTGATTTTCGCTTGGGTTGGCTTTTTCTATCTGTTTATAGCTCAATTAATAAATGTTTGTGTCATGTTTCAATAGAGTCGAAAGGGTGTGTCATCTGAGACGAATATATTCAGGTGGCATCAACAATTGTATACTACTAACATCCGCAATTATTCAAAATCAAGGAAAGAACATTTACAATGAAATACCAATGAAAAGATCTTTCAATATAGGCTTGCAATAAAACACATTATATTGGTAAACAAAACATGTGAGTCACAACCCGGAATCACACGGAGTATTTGCTTTGCTGAAGTGCCACTCAGAACACGGGAGAAAATCCATCGGAGACGGCGATTCCAAGGGTGCGCTATTGACCGTGAATAACGCCGTGAATTCCGTGTTCACGGATTCTGCCGAACCCTAGCTATTGTGACCGCAAAGTAACAGATTGATAGTGTAAATTGGTCCGGATACGGCATTAAGTCAACCGGCGGTTGTTCAGTGTTCAGTGTTGCATGCGTGAATATTCATATACCAGTAAAACATTTGACCTGAAAGAACCGGGCGGAACCGAGCGTAACCGGCGGTCGAGTTTTGATGTCTTCCCTAACAAAAAGAAAGACACACTGATTCAGAACCTCCAATAATGTATTATTCTTTGTATAAACAACAATCACTTACAAGTTTATGAAATTAGAGATGGGAAAGTCATTTTGAAAACTACGCTGTATCTGGTTACTATGATAACATTAAAATATTATACAACCGATCAGTTTATTTATAACTGATTTGATTTAAATTGGTTTTTGTTTATCATAAGGTAAAATGTCAATATCGACCATACAGGTGCATCAGTAATTGTCTAAAACTTCGTCTGAACGGATGGAATCTCGAAGAATGTTCTACGTTTAAAATTTGAATACACTTACAAACCGTCTTAATGATAATACTTGATCCAAGGGCAGTTCTTGAAGTATGCAAGTAGTATTTTATGACATATTATATGAAATCGTATGCCACAACGCAAAATGCAAAAGGGACGAATGGCTGCGGCAGGGAACGGAGCGACCAAAATCGGACGTTGTCTGAGCGGCGAATGACGATGTCTCGACGGAGCCCGGCAACAAGGAACGAGGTCAGACGGCTGGCAGCGGATTGGCTGGCGGCAATCTTGGACAGCAACTTGAGTGAATCTAACATAAGTTCATTTTCATGGATAGACATGATTCTTCAATTATGTGACCCCCCCCCCCCCCCCCCCCATAAACAGTTAAACAGTTTATGGAGATGCTTTTCCTTTTAAGCATGTTCTTGTAAAAACATATGAATAGTTTGGTATTCATACTGGTAAAGAAGCAATCTTCTTGCAGAGTGCTCAATGAAATGCAGAGCAAAATATAAGTTAAACCATTTGGAACGGTAGTTAACTACCGTTCCAAACCAAATGGTTTAACTTATATTTTGGTATTCAGATAAAGTATTCACATTATGATTAACAATGAGGAGACTGGCAGAACCCTAATATTATTTGTGCAAACTTATCTTGATGACATTTTGAGTTAATGACAAAGATGAACGCCATCCTGAAAACAACCATAAATATCTATTCAACGTTTATTTTAGATTCCATTGTATTAACATACCGCAAAATTACAATGTATTTAGTGTTTAAGCTAACGTCAATATCGCATAGACTGTTTGAGGAAATGTCTATCGATGACGTATGAAAGGTTCCACGTTGATTTATAAATATTGACAGACTTTCTAATACAATTTGATCCAGGGCGACTCAGGGGCGAGCTTGGCCGTACATTTTTCAATAGGTGCGTCAATTTTGAAAATACCGTTAAACTTCATCTATAAGCACCCATTGACTAATAGTTAATAAGCAGAGAATAGATAAAAAGGTATGAGCGCCCTCTTTTCTCTAGAGCGCCCTCTAGAGAAATTAGCACGAATTTGTTTAGTGTATTCGATATTCAATACTATAAAGCTGTATTACTATCTAAATAATTTCATGGACAGACGAATTGCTCAATTGGTAAAGCGCCCGGTAAAGCGTCAACTTCAGTATCACGAGGTTGGTGGATCAATTCTCAACTACACCTTTTGCAATTTCTTTTGAAATCCAAGTGATATAGAAATTAATGCAAACATGAATGTAAAATTATTACTCAATTATACTAGCTTTATTGTTATTTTTCAAAAAACAAGCGCATAATTAATTTGATTGTATAAAGTAATGATCTTAATAGTCCAACCTTTTTATAAGCTAAAACACATTTATACTACAAATTAACCACAGCAAAATGTATTCATTGGCTTATTTTAAATGTTTCACACAGTAATCTTAAACGTTTCCTTCATCATGATTTAAGGGCCAATTATGATGATGCATATTAGGTTGGTAGATTAAGTTAAGCAACAAAATGAAAGTAACTATGCAAACCACTATAATCCTGGTCTCACAGGATTATAATTGAATGGCTATTAAATCAATTTATTTTCAATAAGATAGAGGGCCGTCCATTTATACCGACCCATCAATCATACATGTAGTTATAAAACAGTATCTGACATAGCACTCCCGTTTAGATCAATTGGTAAAGCCGACAGTTTGGGATCGCAGGTTCCAGTTGACAATTCCTGGTTCGAATCTCACTTCAAGACTTCTTCTTTTGGAAAGTTTATAAATATTTACGGTGTATATCAAATTCTTATCTTTCTTTTTACCATGAATAAATAGTGAATCTATATTCGTCTTTAATGTGGGTTTTCCCTCTTTTTCCCCTCTCTTTCTACTATTTTTTATTTTAATTTTAATGTTATCACAATCGTTTATAAATAGTACAAACATTTAAATCAACCTCAACGACTTAGTATTTTTGTGAAGACATGCATGGATGGAGTACAATGAGACAATACGTTGACTACAATTCACTGCTTTTCAGTTCAGCTACTTATGGTATTTTGTTAAGTTGTGGTTTTTGTGAGTAGTTGGCCATTGTTGGTTCTAGATGACAATTCCTAATTGAGTTTATAGAGACACATACATGTACATGTACATGTATATGGTTCACAGTTGATCGATCGATACAAGCATGTAGCATGTCTATCGAATTTGGGGCAGAGGACTTCCTTAGTGATATAGACACAGTTTCGTAATTCTAAAACTAATCCGTTATAAATCAATAACACGTGGCCACTATACTACCATTTACATGAATATAATGCATGACCTTCAATACCACGTGAGCTGCTCAAACTATGAAATGTTCATTAGGCGTGCAATTTAAAGGCAATCCGTCAAACGTGTGTATTATAGTTCCGAAAAACTTAAACAGACTTAAAAAGATGGATGGTGCCGTAAATAAGTCCTTCGCGTGATTTCTTTTATTATTTTCCACTCAGTTTTGTTTTATTTGTTTTGTGCTTTGTGTTTCTCCAAGAATAGGTATGGCACAAACGTGTAATATCGCGTTTCGAATCAATGAGAACAACAGGCAAACAGTCAAAACGTTATTGACTGGCCATGGCTTGCGTGTCCAGTTTGATTAAATTTTGTTTCATTTAAAAAAAATATATATAAAAAAACCAACGTAAAAGATAGATTCCTTGTTCATTCATGATAAAAAATAAAACACTGTCAAGAATTTGAAAATTATGACCTTTCCAAAAGAAGAAGTCTTGAAGTGAGATTCGAACCAGGAATTGTCATCTGGAACCTGCGATCCCAAACTGTCGGCTTTACCAATTGATCTAAACGGGAGTGCTATGTCAGATACTGTTTTATAACTACATGTATATATGATTGACGGGTCGGTATAAATGGACGGCCCTCTATCTTATTGAAAATAAATTGATTTAATAGCCATTCAATTATAATCCTGTGAGACCAGGATTATAGTGGTTTGGATAGTTACTTTCATTTTGTTGCTTAACTTGATCTACCAACCTAATATGCATCATCATAATTTGCCCTTAAATCATGATGAAGGAAACGTTTAAGATTACTGTGTGAAACATTTAAAATAAGCCAATGAATACATTTTGCTGTGGTTAATTTGTAGTATAAATGTGTTTTAGCTTATAAAAAGGTTGGACTATTAAGATCCAAAGCTTTGATTAAGATCATTACTTTATACAATCAAATTAATTATGCGCTTGTTTTTTGAAAAATAACAATAAAGCTAGTATAATTGAGTAATAATTTTACATTCATGTTTGCATTAATTTCTATATCACTTGGATTTCAAAAGAAATTGCAAAAGGTGTAGTTGAGAATTGATCCACCAACCTCGTGATACTGAAGTTGACGCTTTACCGGGCGCTTTACCAATTGAGCAATTCGTCTGTCCATGAAATTATTTAGATAGTAATACAGCTTTATAGTATTGAATATCGAATACACTAAACAAATTCGTGCTAATTTCTCTAGAGGGCGCTCTAGAGAAAAGAGGGCGCTCATACCTTTTTATCTATTCTCTGCTTATTAACTATTAGTCAATGGGTGCTTATAGATGAAGTTTAACGGTATGTGTTTATGGAACAAGGAGTCCAAACAATCAGTTATATAGATATAAATAGTGAATTCATCTTTATCATATATATTGTTCTTTTAACCAGGTAAACCGAATCGGTCTGAGGATGTCAGCCATGGTCTCAATTATTTTAGTACTATTTCTTTTACGTCTCACAACATCACTTGGCGTTGCGGATTCTAAAACAGGTACATTTATAACAATAATGGTATACATGTATAATGTACTTTTTATAATCTTAAAACTAATATGAGAATGCTAGTTTCCCGGCTAGCTTACAAGGGAATATAGAGTAGAACATTCCATTTGCTTTCGTAAGAATCTATGCAATGAAACCAATTACTTAGTCATACAATATAGGCTTACAGAGTATCAGAGAATACCTGCACTTGATTGTGACCTCTAGTTATATTTGAACACCAATGATTACAATCATATTTATACAGTCTGGAAAATTAATATGATTAACATTTGTGTTGTGAAATAATAATTAAAATTGTTTAATCAGCTTTTAGCGCAAACATATATAATAACAATTCCATTAAATGAAATAGGGGCGGTCTAAAAGAAAGAGGCATGTTTTGTAAACATTTTACTGGAATGGGAAGTAAGTTAAATCATCTCAGTTTACTACCAATCGTGGAATGTATTTTCCATATACAAACGAAAAATAGATAACTATCCCTCTAAATTTAAACGGCAAAGTGCATGCCCAAGAAAATTCCCCAATTACCATTGTTTATAAAAATAAGTGGGAGGGAGCATTTGTCTTACTGAATTTTAATCAGTTTTTAAAACTAAAATCACTCTTTCCTATTTTTCTGTATTTTCACAATGCCACAACTCTGTGTAAAAATAGGTTACATGATGTAAAGGCTAGGCCTATATCATATTTGGCTTGATTTAAATATCAATACTATGTATTGCCAGAATTAGCTCCCAAGTAAACATGGAATTTAATGAAAACAAAACCTTTCTTTAATATATCTAGCCGCACACAAAATTGTCATTCCTGATAACAATCTTTTATCTTTATTTCAATTTCTGTTGAAAACAAGCAGTAAATTAAGAATTATTTATACATAGTAACTGGCAGTTTCATGCACACCAACAACACAGGGGGTGGCAATCTTCAGACTGGAGTACATCTAATTATAAAATAGTCAACAATAAATAATAATATAATAATATATACAGCATATCCAAGTTATTGACGCACATAAGTGGAATATCAATAATCTATAATAGGTGAAAGTAATTCTCCAGATAGGATAATCCATTATATTATGAGTTGTATAGGTGAAAGTCAATCACCAGATTAGGTAGGTAATCACTAATCAGTCATACAAGTTGGATCATAATAATGAAAAATGAAAACAATAGTCAATAGAAAACAGGATGAGCTGGTAGACTGTGAAAATGTGGCCATCCAGAAAAAACCCAAAAACAAACAAACATTACGTTACGTTACACCAAAAGCATTGAGTTTGTGTTTCCGTTTGTGTCTGCACATAAAGTATAGTTCCGAGCATTTGTTTAGAGTGCATATCCTGGGTGCAGTCATGATGTGAAACTTCTCCGCGATTTCAATTTCAATATTTCATTTTGTGCAAAATAGTTCTTGTATTGAAATAGTTGAAAAACAAAATTACAATTCATGCTTGTGTCTGTTTACTTTCTATATGGCTTCTATATACTAATTTTCGGAACATGGCTTTATTAGATAGTTCAATATAATTTTACACTCGCGTCCCTCTTCAACTGAAAAAGCGTGGTAATTGCGCCTTTAATACACGAGCTAATTAGATAGTTCAATGCCCGTTTTCCCCCGTTTTCAGACATGCGCAGAAAGGATCACATGTGAAAATCCGAAATGTTGAATTTCTTTTACTCGGGTAGTTACTGTTCGGACACAAATTGGGGTTACGGAATGAGTGATGACATATGGTCTTCACCCAAAATATTTTCTTCAGGGATATAGCTACATTTCTGTATATGCGGCTGTTTGTTATTCTTAAAGAACGCATAGTAACAAGCATTTATACGGGACTATACGTCCAACAAATTAAAATATTTTACGACATTTTCTAAATGTAAACAAAAAAAACTCTTACGCAGATCTTAAAGTGACACTTTCACATTAATAACATAGATGATCGCGGAGTTTGCTAACGATAAAGAAACTGGCGGTACCATACCAACCGTTGCTGTTGCTGCGCGACCGCGTTTAACATGGCGCACGCGATTCGGCGCACACGTAATGACGCAGACAAAGTGTGTACGCGTTTGTGGCGCAAACTGTATATTGTAAACGGGGCAAGCAGTGAAAGCAGGCAGTCCGTACGGTTGCTCCGCGGTGCATACCGTACAGTACAATAAATGTAACGAGAGCAAGACACAAACAAAACATTAATCATAAAACCAAGACATTTATTTGAATAAAGAAACTTGGAGCAAGGCGCAAACCGTATCCAGGATAACATATTTAAAGTGACTGCAGTTGCTGAAGGAAAATACATTTGATGGAGTCACTCATGCAGTTGTAATCCCATGGCTGGTCATGGTCGACCCCCCCCCCCCCCCCACCCCCACCCCCCCCCCCCCCCCCACACACACACACATCCCTTTCATTTTCTTTGTGCGACATAATATACAGCGGTGCGGCTTACTGTATACGATGAGGTCTGAATCTTAATTTGAGGTGCTGCGGCTTATTCGCCGTGCGGCTTATTCGCCGTGCGGCTTATATAGCACGTAAATCACGGGATTGTCACATCATACCCTAAGGTCTAAGCCCCCTTCCCCGCACTTCCCTTACTTGATAATATGGATATAGTAAGGCGGCCTTACTAAGGCCACATGGGTATCTGGATAAACGGAACGTGCGGTATTGCCCCATCATACCCTAAAGCCACCTCCTCCTCCTCCCCGCACTTCCCTTACTTGATAATCTGGATATAAGGGCACATGGGCATCTGGATAAACGGAACGTGTTATTATCATGATTATTATAGAGTGTCTGGATTAGTAAGGGCACCAGTGGTATCTGGATTACGGGTTCACTATAAAACGCAGATAGTCTCACATTACCTGGATATAGCCTACTATGCGCAGGTGTGCCACCTGTGATAACTTGATTTTAAGGTTGTAAAACTCGGAAGGCCTTATTTAGAACACAACAATCATGACAAAGGGACTACATACGTTTAGGCCTATTGGAGGAATAATGTATTTAAGTAAATAGGCCAAACAAAACCCGGATGACACACATATCAACATTTTAAAGGAGGAAAACGGGGTGGCGGGGCAATAAAAGAACCGGGGAGACATTTTATAGCTAATTTTAAGTTACTTTCAGTTTTGACATTAAAATACAACTTTGGTATTATTTGGGGTACAAAATGGGTAGGGACATGAGCTGACCGGGGGTAACTGAGGGAGGGGATATTAAGGCAATCCAGATACTCTGAATATTTTAAGTATTCCTACACCTGAATAACCAACCATTCAGGTGTCCTTATTAATCCACGTAGGCCCTAATAGCCGCATACACAGTTATCACGGGTGCCCTTAATATTCGATTCAAGATAAACCACATAGTCCATGGAGGTCCTATATTGGATCACTAATACACAATCTTGATTATTAAAGTACATGGGGTGGTATATACCTGAATAATCAAGGGCACCATGTGTTATACATGCATGGCAATCATGGATTTATTAAGGGCACATGGTGTATATGGATTATTAAGGGCACTGTGGTACCAATGTATGTCAGTATTAAGGGCACCTAGGATACATGGAGTATCAACGACATACTCTTGCTGTTTTACAATACCCTCATCTTTATACGTTTTGATGTGACTAACCGCCCGCTATTATAGCTTTGGCACCTATAGGGCCTACATGCGCTTTCCATTATAAACTGGATAGTAATACGGGTACATTGGTATGGATATAATGCCAGCAAATGCGGTACCTGGGTTATTAAGGCCATCTGTGAGGGGTAGGGCCTAGGCCTATAATGGGCAACCGGTGTATTAAGAACACGTGGAGTACTTGGATTAGGAACATGGGTATCTGTATTATTTAAGAGCACATTGGGCCTAGGCGCATGGTGTACCATGTCACTTACATTATATCAAGGGCACTTTTAGGTACCTGCCCTGGGTACCTGAATAAGGACATACTCTTGATATTTATATAAACATTTATAACGCTTTGATATTACTCACCTCTGCCTATTGTGGTATGACTATAATTACTGCCCGCTATCTTCGGCACCCGCGAATAATTCAAGTTACTTGAATGATACAGTAGGCCTAAGGCACCTGGGTATCTCGATATAATGGCACACTGCAGTACCTGGATTATGTGGTATCCGGTGCCATTACGGGCACCTGTGGTAACTGGATTAGGGGTAGGGCTTGGGCCTATGGGGTCTCTGGATATAATGGGACAACGGGTACCTGCATTTCAGGTCACATGGGAGGCCTCCATATGTATCTGGAAAGGTAGGCCTACCTACTTTAAGGCACATGTATACCTGGATTATCAAAAGCACCTGCGATATTCGGATTATTTAGGGCCCGTCTGGATTATGTATACATGTAGGACATGTATTTGATATTGTATCAAATTTGCTTACGCTTTGTTGACTTACCTCCCCGTGAAATCTTCTAGCGGGTCCGCGCAAAGCGCGGATGCCCGCTAGTATATATGATTTTACGTTCGGGCAAAGCCATAGTCTTCCTTATCAGAAAACTTGCTTTGCTGACTGACCACTATTTGCATGGTTTCTCCTTAGTCAAACAAGATTACCTATTATGTCTCTCTGTTGGAAGTATTGCCAATACAACAACAGACTAAAAACAAATATCTTTGACTCCATCACAGGCTGCGGGGCCCACTATGCTGCATTATGGTACATGTGGCATAAACTACAAAAATTATGGCTGCCTCCATCTATATCTAGAAAGACCTACATTTCATAAGTTTGCCAATCCCACGCAAATAGGGTTCGGCTCGCTACGCGATCCGCCCCCTAACAAGAAGCATGTCGACAACCTGTTCCACTTCCAAGTTGGACACTTAGGAAATAGAATAAGCATTTCAACTAAAAGAAACTGCATTTGAGATTCAAATATTGATTTATAAGAGACACTAATGTGTTGTTTAAAAAACATCTAAAATTCACTATTCTCTTGTTTGTCATAGATAATATGGAAATATGTTTGTTTCTGTTCAAACTGAATAACGATTCTATTAATAAAGTTCTCTGCACACGATGTGACAAAAGTTGAATGTGACAACTAATTGTGTTGAGTAGATTTTCCATAATGTGATAACGGAATCTCCAAAACAGATAATAAAACTACGTATGGTGCATTAATTATTGCTGAACATGATTATTGCTACTTCACATACATGTATTTAATATTGTTCATGGCACCCTGTATAGCAATCCAGTTTATTGATACATGTATTCTATTTAGACACCATTTATATACACTTCATTTATATTTTCTAGCTATATGTAAAGCCGGCGAATTCAGCTGTAGTAGTGGCAACCAGTGTGTTCATTGGAGCTCACGATGTGACTATGCAAGCTACTTGTCAGGATATGTTGGATACGAGCAATGTGACGACGGGTCTGATGACAAAGATTGTAGTAGGATACGCATTTTCATAATTGAAAGTCATCAATTGTCGATGAGGTTATAAACACCTAGAAATACATTCGATTTTGTATTACACAAATAGTACGTTTACTTTTAATTTGTGCAGTTGGGAATACGTATTCCCTTGATGTTATTAAAGAAACTTTGGAAAACGCGTACTTTAGGTCCCAGATATTGAAATGTACAAGTATCGTCCAATAATGGAACACCCATTATCGCTTGATACCGGTACAAAAAGTCAATGTGTCAGTATCACTCTATACTGGCATACTCTATACTGGCATATATAAAGTCTTCCAGTATTAAAGTATCATGGTTTTAGAGTGAATTTAGAATGAAAATATAAACTGTCGTGTTATCCCGACAGTTTATTTTCACTCTAAAACCATGATTTTGAAGTAATTAAGAATCGTATCGCCCTGTAACTTGGAATGTATGTACGATTTATGATCAGAAATGTAAATCTGCAAGAAAATCTACTTTTAATTTTTTTTCGATGATGAGGGCGTTCTCTGGAAAGATCACATAATATACCTTTAATTCATACATTTTGTTTGATGTTCCAGTATTGGTCGAAACTGGTGCATGTCTACCAGTGTCGTCCGATAGTAGAATATAAAAATCGTGTCGGTATTGTTCACCAAAATGCATCTTTGAACCTAAAAAGGGTCACCTTTCACCTAATGAATGATTGATCATAATCAACTTTTAACCCGAATCCTCAATATTGGAACGATTACTAACAACAGGGTGTATCAAAAACCCGCAACAAAGTGATCGCTCGGCAAAGTAGATATCCTGTTAGAGCTAGCTACATGTATGTCTTTGCTTTCGCATAGTCAAATTACAGCGATATCGATTATAAAATCCCTCAGATTTTACGGATATAAGTCGACAGTAGTGCGCGAAAATGTTGCTATTTTACACTGATTTGGCCATATTGAGGTACAGTTTGGCTTTGAAATAAGCTTCTAAAAGTATTATGTTGGAGAAATTTTACTGCGCTTTCCTAATTTAGTGTTTAGTGTTGGTAATTTATTTGTATCTTAATTTTTCTGAATGTGGGGGCACGTGCACATCTGGCTTAATGGTAAGTCCGGCCCTGGCGATCGCCCCACCCCGCCTACGTCACTGCGACACGCGGCACCTCGCGACACGGTGACAGCCGTGGTATTTTGTCAACCCATTTACCATATGACATGTAGACGGTTGTATAGACCCTTTACTTGGGAAAATACCCTTTCTCTCTCCCCCCCCCCCCTCCCCCTTCTCTTCCCCCTTTCTCTCCCCTCTCTCCTTCTCTCCTTTTTTTTCTTCTTTTTTTACAAAATTAACCGAGGGAACGGGCCCCGGGCCCCCTGGACCCGCTACTGATTGTTCAATCTGGTAATAGAACGTTACTTGGTTACGAGGCCAATTATTATCGAAACAAAATTGTCATTCGAAATATGACTTATTTGTCACGGTAAGATAATGTTAATCATAAGTGGTTATTATTTATTTGGGAATTAAGTAAGTCTCAAGTAAGAGTGCAACCATGCATTTTAGGAATAATAGGTTCTGTTCTTGTTTGATTGGGGTTTTTTTTACCATGCAGATTGTGGCACGGATTACATTACGATGACATTAGGTGAGGTACTCTATATAACTTCACCAAATCACCCACGATATTACCACGATAATCAGCTGTGTATCTGGTATTTCAACAGACACGGAAATGGTACATTCGTTATTGAGGTCATCGACATGCTTCTACAGCTGGTTGGAAGTGTCCCGGATGTATATACCATTGGTCGTGGGACAGACGATACTCAAAGTAAAAGTGTACTTCTGAGTACGGAACATCTCTTCCCAGAAGGCACCACGATAATGACAGATGATGTGGATGTATGGATGACGTTCATATCTAGTAACACGTATCGTCAGAAAGGTTTCAAATTGGAAGTCAAAGTGATTTCCACGTTTGGTAAATATAACTAACGTATACAAACAAGACAATAGTGAACTAATATAGCAACTCACAAGTGCAAACTATCATTCATCTACTTTAGGCCTACCTATGTTAATGTTATTGGACACAAATCCAATTATATATAAAAAAGAAAAATAACGTCATATTATATTAGTATATCACCCCAAATAGCTATTTTAGGAACACCCAATATAATTATGATGTTCTAAATCATATGATATTACTAGCCAAATTTAATTTGTATAGATCCAAAATACAAAACACGCGGCCAAATGTATTTGCTTTTAAGTATGAAATAGTTTTCAATGTTAATGCTGAAAAATGCTGTGCAATAATCAATAATAATACCCTTAAAAATATTAAAATAAATGGTGTTTTTTTGGAAATCCCTATTTTGTTAGATTGTAAACTATAGTTATTCCAATGTAAAATTATAAAATTGTATTTTTAACTGCTTTTTGTTCTTTCTTTTTTTCGTGAATTTCATTATGTGAACGGTTACACTAAAATCCTGAAATTCAGACAATTTAATAGAGATTGCACGGTATAGTGAAGATGAAATAAAATCACCAAAACACGAATGGACTTGCGTCTACCTTATATAAAAATAGCCTTAAACATGCTGGAAGCAGACATTTCTATCTATGTACATGTAGACCAATTTTGAAGTTTAAAAACGGAAGCATCAAACTTGTTTGTTCCAAATTTTCAAATATCTACGTTGTAAAGCGGGAACCAAAGTACAATTAACCCTAACCATCCTCAATGCCGCAAATGTGCACGGTAAAGTCTGTCTGTGCCAGCTGGCGTTGCACTTTTTCGATGAAATAATGGCCCCAGGCTACATAGTCGGACCAATACACTGGCCCGAGTATGATTGGCCCCCGTGGCGCACTGGCCCCGGTGGCGGCGCCACTCTTTTTGTCCGCGTTTTTTTCGTTGAAAATATTTTTTCAAAATGTGACTTAGGAGGTTAGGGTTAACGGATTTTTTCTTTCTTTTTTTTCTTCTTCAAAATTGTCCATGTATGATTTTATTAACCCTAACCATCCTCAATGCCGCAAATGTGCACGGTAAAGTCTGTCTGTGCCAGCTGGCGTGGCACTTTTTCGATGAAATAATAGCCCCAGGCTATAGAGTCGGGCCAATACACTGGCCCTAATATGATTGGCCCCCGTGGCGCACTGGTAGAGCGTTCGTCTGACAACCGAGAGGTTGTGGGTTCGAGCCCCGGTGGCGGCGCCACTCTTTTTGTCCGCGTTTTTGTCGTTGGAAAAAAAAAATCTTCAAAATGTGACTTAGGAGGTTAGGGTTAAGCAACACTTTGGTGAAATTTCAAATCCCAAATTTGAAATTAGCTATTGGAATGACATACCTAAATAGTCTTTCTTGTTCATCAGATGATAGTCAATCTCATGAATTATTACATCTCCAAAAGACTGGTAAATGATTGTTGCCGATACTTTTTTTCAAAACAGCCTTTGTTAACTTGCTACGTCTGCCGGTTTCTAATCGTACTTTTTTACCGTGCCCTGGTTCAAATTATTAGGTTTCTTATAACATTTGCTGAATAGTTCTTATTTCTTTTACTATTTCTTGAACTGGTTTTATTTACTTAATATTCTTGTTAACACACGACTATGGAAAAGCCTCCTGCGTGTTTTGTTTCACCCTTTAGTAATTTGATTCAAGGTGTGTGACCCGATCAAAACCGATATTTTCATACCAGCGAAAAGAGCATATTTTTCTCATTACCCTGAAGATGTTTAGCCCTGCTAGATTTGTCCTTCAGATGCTTTAGGTTAAAGTGGTGAATTACCTCAAATGTAAACTCCTCAAAATTAAAAAATATATATTGTCATTAAAAGTCAATAGAGTATCTCTGTATACTATTATAGTTTTCAGTATAACACTTTATAAATAGTTATAGGTCAAAAACCTCAATTCAGTGACCATTCTTAGGTTAGTACGGTTTGACGATTGATTTGACTTTTATGGACCTTTTAGAAAAAAATAGTCTCCGTGTCCCTCGCAAAAGTGTTTGGAACTCCCAGGAGACAGCGTAATCCAAAACACGTTTGAGAGGGACATGGAGACTACTCTTTCTCGCGAAGTGAGTTTGTTACTACTTGTACAAACCTGTACTGGTACAAGTTCAGCACGCTCGTTGCAGAGATCAACTTATTTTCTGGCAAGGTCACGTCATTGGATATATTGCATTTGGTTCTCTAGGTATAGTGTTAAAATAATGCCACCTAAACCGTCAAGTACCCTTGGTTTCATTTGTTCACACTTTCACCCATACAAGTCAACAAATAACCCTGTCAACCAATCATAACAGCTGATTATAACTATTTCCAATTATCCATACGCAACCTTTTCACAATTTTGCAGATATACTCATAACACGCAAGGACCACATCACCGTGTTTGTGCACTTATAATATAATAGTCAGTCCAATTATGTGGGGTCAAAGCCCGGGTCAAAGAGCCTTCAAGATATTGACCTGCAATGGTGTTAGTGGCATATTGTATTGCTTTGCTGACAGAAACATATTTGGAGCTAACTAAACTTAACTTAAAATTGGTATATATCATACTGGCCTTGCTATGTAAGGTTTGAATAGGTTTCAGTTGTATTATAACTTGCCTAATTTGAAATCTTTTAATAGTTAGTAAAAAGTCAGTTAAACATAAAGTAGTTAATTATTTATTCATTAATAATAAATTGATGCTTAATAACTATATTAGAAATTAATTGATGATTGCTTATTTATTTTTTAATTATTGATCATTCATTATTTATTATTAATTAATCATTAAGTAATCATTAATTAATCATTAATTACTCAATAATGAAGTGATGATTAATAAGTATTAATAATTAATTAATGATTTATTAATTAATAATTATTTATTGACCATTAATTATTGATACTTAATTAATCATCAATTAATCATTAATTAATTAGCCATTACTTAATTAGTTATTTTTGTCCCTGGTTGACTTTGACGTGATACGTGTTTTCTTAATTAGATACAAAATATTCATGGGCAATGTCGTTAACAAAACCTATTTTCATTTAACTAATTAACTAAGAATAAAATGTTTGTGTATACCTGTCAAAAGGTAACAATGGTACGTCCACACTCTTTGACACTACATGTGCCTTTAATGGAAACACTTGCCAAAGTTTATTGCTAATTCCCAGTCATCTGTCTACACAGCAATTACCAGGCCAATAATTCATTTCACACAAAATAATATGGGCATCTTTCTGCAGCGCTTTCTTACAAAAAGAAAATATAAAATGTTTATTCCAGTATAGGCCTATACAGGGTGACTTAGGAAATATTTACAGTGTAACAAAAGAATTATTACAAGGAAATGTAATTTACTGTATATATCCTAGGTTAGGGATGCACCATTAGATTTTCAGGGGGGGGGGGGGGGGGGGTAGGAAGTTTTTGGAAGAAAAAAAATCACCCTCAATGCAAAAATCCCCCCCTGATGAGTAAAAAAAAAAAAAAATTCTACCTCCACCCAATTCAATATGAATGGATACATTTATTTAAAAAAAATTCGCCGCCAAATAAAAATTCACCCCTTACGGCGGCCAACAACAAAAAATTCACCCCCGAACCTAACTTCCTACCCCCCCCCCCCCCCCCCCTGAAAATCAAATGGTGCGTCCCTTATCGTAGTAAATTTAAATAAGAATAGAACTCAAGATTTTAGAATCCAAAGCCAAGGCCCTTCCAGTCATGGTGGTCGTGGTTAATTGTCAAACAAAAATACAGGGTGATCAAAATGTGTCAAATCTTTTGTTTACATTACAGGGCTTGTTGTTTGTTGTTTGTTGTTTGTGCTCAGGGCCGGACTTACCATTGGGCCAAATGGACCCGGGCCCAGGGCCCCAGATTTGTTGGGCCACAAATTCCGAAAAATATTAGATAACAATAAATTACCAACACTTTAACACTTATTAATTAAATTAATTGTTAATTATTTATTAATTAATTAATAATCGATCTTTTATTATTGATCATTAATCAATCATTAATTACTCGTAATTGATTATTTATGAATCATTAATTAATTATTAATTATGAATTAATTATTGGTTTTTGCCTCTGGTTGACTTTGATGTGATAAGTCTATTCATAATTATATACAAAATATTCCAATTTGGGACCTTTAACTCACCCCACGTTCAGTGGCGTTTGTGTATGTAAACAACCGTGTACAATATAACTATGACTCTATTATATATTATAAAAACAAATCTTGAACACTTAATTTCAAGAAAGAGAGTGCCCTTTTTGGCATGACGCAATTCTCTTCATGATACGCTTCCTTTATTTCTGCTTGCATTCGAACTTAACCCCCTCTAAGCGAGTTTTGTCTTTTTTTAAGACTCTTCTTGTTTTCTAAAAGGTCCATAGAAGTCAAATCAATCGTCAAACCTTACTAGCCAGAGAATGGCCACTGAATTGAGGTTTTTGACCTAACTATAAACAGAAGACAGATTTGTTCTTTTGAGCATAAAATAGTGGTGAATTAGGCACATTGAAATTGAGACCTCCCTGCATTCTCGAGCAAGTGGCTTGTCACTGATTCAAACAAATTATTAGAAAGATGAACAACTTCATATATCAATTGACATGTAACGTAATTTAAATGTATCACGAAACATCCGAAAATGGCTTTTTGAGGAGTTTAGTTAACTACATTGTGTAATGTTCTATAAGTGTAGACAATTTGAACTTAGTTTTATTTTTATCATTATCACACCCGTGGATGATAGAAACAGAATGTGCTTCTATTAAGAACAAAAAAACACATCCGTTTACCTTTAACAATGTTATAGCATATTCGTATACGAGTATCATCTATAGGAATGTGTATGTACGTTTTGTTTCAGCACCATGCGAAAACGAAGATATAATGTGTAATGATGGGCAGATTTGCATAAATGGGGCATTAATAAGCATCGGAAAATATGACCAATCGTTAAGAGAACAATCGTGTTGTAAGTAGTTTTAATTCTTTGTAATAACTGCACACTCTGTTTTTGATGCACATACTGTGCATAATGTAATAATGCGGTTGGTGTTGAACCCGCCCAATACCATCACCTCTGAAGCGTCTCGTTGGAATTATTCAGTATCTCGTTTATGTTTTCATAAATAACGATTGGATGATTGAGTCTGGCAACATCATGTTTCATCCTGTTAATTTTATCCGACTCTTCCGATATAAGACGCTCTTATACTACTTGCGCAGAAACAGTTCCATACAGTGTCAGATTGATTTGACTTGCAGTTTTGATAGATGCTTCTACGTAATCAGATCCAACATCGGATTAGTTAAGCATCCTCTTCATTACAAATTACAAAAGCTCTCTCATTGTTTAATCTTTTAAACTTTAACAAAATGCAAAAAATGTAGTCTTCATGGAGTGCTCATTTTGAACATTACTTTCAATTGAGTACACGTAAACTACATATAAAAAAGGTCCTCAAAGGTATCTCTAAATATTCCTGTGAAATATGACCAATCGTTTAGATAGACAACCATCGTTTGCTAGTAGTTTTTTATATCGTTTTATTAGTAAGTAAGAACAAAATTATTATTTGTATTTAAAAAAAGAGATAACAGTAAAATTAAATCCATTGTTTTATTCAGCTCAATGCAACAATGAAGACTTTTGGTGTGTGTCCGGTGTGGGATGTGTTGAGATGTCAATGGTATGTGACGGTCTACTACAGTGTATTGATGGGTCGGATGAATTCGGATGCCGTGAGTGTTAATTGGTTTACATCACAATTTATTTTCTCTTGATATCGTATATTTTATCCCATAAAACAATGATTATGTTTGCAATTATGTTGGTAGCAATTTGTGAAAGTGAAATCAGACAAACAGGTTATCGGTTTAATGCTTCTAACGCAAAGCGTATTCAATTTTAATAGCACTACGAAGATCGCTTGGTGCAATAACCTATATCCTAGAAAAGTACTTTGCTCGTGTACTATTGCGATCCTTTCCAAAACCAGTTTTACAATATGTTTATCCATCGTCATCGCTGCTCAGCTGTATCAAGAATACACATGGTTCATTGGTTTCAAGTTGACGTGACTTGGTTAACTGTCCAGGCCGTCCTTACCTCGTCTGTGTTCGTAACTATATAATGTATGCCCATGTATGTTGCTATAATGTATTTCTTCACATCATCCCTTATTTTAAGTGGGGTCTACTCAAATACTTATGGTGGAGATGTCCAGCCAGCGATATGAAAGTTGATCCTAAAATACGTAAACCAATTTTAGGGAACATGATCCATACGTGAACAATACGTTTATCGGTTCCGTATCCCCGTAACCTCGTGTCATTAGGAGATGAAATTCGCATAAGTCTATCTAGTTTTCCTTATTTATAAAAGTAGCCCTATCTATCTGCTTCCTCTCCCATCGTAACATTAGGTATTACAATGTTGAAATGGTCAACACATTGGTTCATAATAAAAAAAATAAAAAATCTATCCTCAATAAGCATGTGCATGCATGTGCATGCATGGACAACCTGATATCATGGTGCACTATGACTTCACGTATCATCTCGGCCTTTTAATGGTTTGTTTGTGCAATGCTCTGCAATAGCCACAACAGTTTGATTTTGGCATACCTCTATCAATCTCTTTTTTTTATTGCTGTATATTACTGTTTTGCATACTTATACTTTTTACCCTTTTAGTATTTCACACAGTTTTATTATTTGTTAGATTTTTAACGTTGTAATTTAATCAAAATTGTGTAATATCATACTATGTTCAGTTGTCCATCCATGCATTTGCGTATTTATCCTCTTCCTTTGTTGTTTGCTCGTCCTCCTATCTTTTCTCTCTCACGCATGTGCATGCATGGACAACTTGATCATAGGTTGCGAGATAGCGGGTCGAAATCTATAAGACCATTTGGTCGTGTCCGTCTTTCTCCATGTGTCCTGATGCTCGACCCACTATTTTGGCGACTTTTTTTATATTGTTTGTGTTTATTGTGTTATATGCTATCATAATATGTTGTTAAGCGCCTTGAGGCCCCTTTGGGCTAAGGGCGCTATTTAAGCGCTTGGTATTATTATTATTATTATTGAATACATTTGGGGAAATTGGTTACAACAAATTAGAATCGCGCTACACTTAGAGACTACCTTGTTAGTCTTATTCGCCGTTTTATGAGGTATTGAAACTTCATTCCGTTAATATCTTTCTTTCTCTACTGCACTGTGTCGTGACATGTAAATAACGATAACCATGTTTATATTATATATTGAAGGAAGAGGAAGAAATATTAATTAATATTCGTGTATTGTCATTTTAACATTAGGCCAGGAAATATGCAAATTGAACAATAAGTAATAATCATTTAATAATTGATGTTGCCTTTTTCAATTGATCTCATATTTACAGACGTATGTGGCCTACTGTCATTTAATATGACAGTAGGCGAAGTCACACACCTGACATCACCAAACTATCCCGACTACTATGCACCAAGTACTGTGTGTACGTGGTTTGTAACTGCAGCAGACGATAATGGTAGATTTGTCATCAAATATCTTCATTTAGCACTGAGAGATTTTGACTACCTTTCGATTGGTGTGTCTCATGATATATTCCCAAATAATACTATAAGCAGAAAGAACCTATGGTATCCTCCTAATTCTGTGATTGTACAACATCACATTATGTGGGTACACTTCGAATCTAATGACGATACAGCCGTATTCCCAGGCTTCTTCATACAGATGGAAAGAACACATCAAAACGGTACGAGTATATTCAAAATGATTTGTTTCTCTTTGAATAAGGTACATAAGGTATGCTCGTTGCAATAGCTAAGCAATCAGAAAGTGGCGTAACCAGCATAACAGAGGGATCCCCCCCCCCCCTCCCCAATATTGACGTCGTGTCGCTTGAGATTGGCACTGTCGGTTAATTTGAAAGAACACAGATGAAAAATGTGAACACCGCACAGTTGCTGTGCTGCTTGAATGAGCACACAGTGATTGGAGGAATACCTCATTTGAAAAGGTGAAAATGCGGTGTTAGCAAATACCCTGGTTCAAGCAGCTTAACCATCCTCCTTCAATACATCATTTAGCAACTTTTGAATTGAATTATTACCTATTCAATGTATGCTCATTCAAGCATTACAACACCTGCTTAGATATAGCCCTGTTCTAGTGTTGCTGTGCACTCATAAATTAATGTGTGCCAAAAATCGTTTCGATGGAATAACTCATTTTTAAAATATCAGGCATAATCTAAAGGAGAACTTATTTTTGTTTAACTGTGTATATAATCCCATACCTATTCTATAAATTTCAGCAATATTACATTTTTTATCAAGGTATGGCATGACATTGCTTAAAATTGATTTCAGCGCGTTTCAACCTCACATTGTGATTAACCTCACACCTCTTTAAATTTACAGCCAAACAAAGGATGGTATTCAGTCAGTCAAGGCCCTGTCACACCATAGCGTATGGCCTGAACGTGGCCTGAACGTATGCCGACGTATTCAAAAAATAGCTCGAAAATTGTCAGAGTCCAAGAACGTCCAAGAACGTCCAACTTCCCAACGAATTGCGTAGGAAAAGTCGACATCGGTGATGGAATAGACGTATCCATAGCGTATCCATAGTGTATTAAACGTATACATAGCGTATGACTAACGTATTGATAGCGTATCACTAACTTATAACAAACTAATGACAGCGTATCACAGCGTATGCGATCGGCGATCGTATGATCAACGTATGCTTAACGTATTCGAAGCGTATGTCTGCCGTATTCAACGTATCCTCAGCGTACAACGAACACGTGACTTATGCCGCTGCAGAAATTGAGTTTCGTACACGGCGGGACAAGTGTTGCCAGTTCAAGTAAACGTAGCCTAGATGATAACTATTAAAATATCTAGAAGGGTAAATATATAGGTCCAACCTATAACTTACGACGAGTAACGTACCTCTAACGTATGTCAACGTATGTCTAACGTATGTCAGCGTTTGTAAACGTATTTTTAACGTACCACGAACCTATCGGGAACTTATGCAGAACGTAAGTTAAGCACACCTTGAGTACGTCGTGAAATTTTGAACATGCTCAATAATTTTTCGCGGGCTCGACGTGTTCCAAATTTCCACAACGTATCACAGCGTGCTCTTAACGTAAACGACGTATCCCCAACTTACCCCTAACTTGTATTAGCGTACACCAACGTACGCCAACGTATTTTTCGATATTTCGCATACGTTGTCATACGTTCAGGCGGTACGCCATGGTGTGACAGGGCTACCGTACAGCTAGCGAGCATTCGGCGTTTCGGGAACTTGGAGGGTTTGAGTATATAAACAATAAATGGGTCCCTTGAGTATCTCATCCTCACTTCTTCATGGTCTGTCGTGCTGAACACATCAACCCATCATCATACGCTACGAATACGCTACGCTACGTTAAGTATACGTTAAGCATACGTTAGTCATACGCTCGCATACGCTTGCATACGCTTGCATACGCTGTGATACGCTGTCATAAGTATGTTATAAGTTAGTGATACGCTATCAATACGTTAGTCATACGCTATGTATACGTTGAATACGCTATGGATACGTGACAGGGCCTTACACGATCGCCCGGCATAAGGTGAATACGTGAGAATACGTCGAAACTCGTTGGAAATATGTCAGGCATACGTTAGACATACGGCACATATACGTTATCAACTCGTTATCACTACGTTGGCTATACGTTTCCCCGTCAGCCTACGTTCATCAACGTATACCAACTTACGAGTAACGTACCACTAACGTACCACTAACGTATGTCAGCGTATGTCAACGTATATTTAACGTACCACAAACTAACCGGGAACGTATGCAGAACGTATTAAGCACACGATGAGTACGTCGAGAAATTGTGAGCATGCTCAATATTTTTCGCGGGCTCGACGTGTTCCAAATTGTCACAGCATGTCACAGCGTGCTCTTAACGTAAACGACGTATCCCCAACGTACCCCTAACTTATATCAGCGTACACCAACGTACACCAACGTATTTTTCGATATTTCGCAAACATTGGCATACGTTGAGGCGATACGTTATGGTGTGACAGGGCCTTCAGGCTGAACAATTCCGTTACGTCATTACAAATATTACTTCACAAACATTAGAACAGTAATTTGACGTTATAGTAAAAATTAAAATAGGATACAACGCATCGATTGCTAAAATTTCAATTTACCCTTTGCTGATTAACAATTGTATTCAGGCAGTCAAGCTGATCAACTCATTTACGTCATACAAAATATTACTTCACAAACACTAAAACAGTTGACATTAAGCAGAGATTCAAATACAGGGTATTCCAAAAGTTTCGAAACCATTTGTTAACATAAGTCGCAGTACCAAATTGAAAATATATTTGGAAAGAGAAAACTTGTAGAAAGATTTCGGTACTACAAAAATGACCCCTTTGAGAGACCCCTCAATATAAATCACACGCTGAAAGGTTTTGGTACATATCTAACAATACCATAATATTCTTCAATTTGCTGGACGCACTGTGCATGTCACTGTTATCACATGCCTACTTGTGTTGCTCACATTTCATTCATGTGGATTTTCGTCAAAACCGTTTGTCACTTATTAAATGTTATGTGCAACATTAATGATGTTCATAATAAGGATTATATCTATCTGAAATTAAAAATAATCTTTGTAGATAACATTTTTTCTAACCCGTATATACCTCTTTCCCCTTGACTTTATTCAGCTAATTATGATACTATTTTATATGACAGAGCAGTTTTACAGTTCAGGAAACTTGTGTCTGTATTTTAACAATACAGATAGCTGTTATGATAAGTTAGGTACCAACATAATTCTACAAGTCTTGTCTATCCAAATATGTTCTAAGTTTTATACTGCGAATTATTTATCCGGGAATATAAAGTTTTGAAAAGATTTCGAAACTATTGGGCCACCCTGTATGATGCGGCAAAGTGACTGCTATAATACTTTACACCATGTTGGTGACCGGGAAAGACACTCATTAAAGCTAATAGTGGCAGTGCTATCTTGCGGGCCCTAATGATTTAGTAGTGAAATAAAATGCCTTGTTATGGTCGCTATTACTTATTTCAACAGTTACCTGTAATGAATGGGATTTCAAGTGTAAATCTACCAATGTTTGTCTACCGCAGTATCTTGTGTGTAATGCATTTGAAGACTGTATCGATGGTTCAGATGAATTCAATTGTGGTGAGTAGTCAGTAGTCCAATCTGTATTCTCTCATGTTACCATTCATGCCATTGCTATTCATACATGCCAGGTACACTTTATTTCTACTTTTCGATTTAAAGCCATTAAAGGCATATTACATGTTCTTTTCCAGGGGGCGCCCTCTATTCATGATTTTTTTTTAGAAAGTAGATTTTCTTGCAGATTTACAGTTCTAATCATAAATCATAAATATATTCTGAGTTACCATAGTTACAGAGCGATAAGACTTCTTATTACTTCAATTTCATGGTTTTTGAGTGAAGTATTCACTCTTTAAACCATGATTTTGAAGTAATTAGATTTGTATTGCTCAGAAATGTAAATCTGCAAGAAAATCTACTTTCTAAAAAATCATGAATATAGAGGGCGCCCCTGGAAAAGATCACATAATATGGTGGGTTGACTTAATAATCAGATACAGTAGGAAATATATGATACTCGATATGATTAAACCATGTTCACAATTGGATGATTAAGACAAATCTGAATTTTGCTCTTACGGCACAGAGAAAGGTCGTATAATTCATACATACAACCTCTTGGAAGAATCAACAGTGATCAAGTGAAAATGGACTTCTATATGAAAGAAAAATCAAAGTGACGATACACAAAATTACATTGTTTTAAACTGTTATGCCTTATGACTTCTATTTTCTAATTTGACAGAATTTTGTAGTTCAGGAAATGCAAGCGTTCAGAAACATGGCAGTACCGTGATTCATACGTTACCCGCATACCCGTATAACTACCCTGCAAACCTACATTGCACGTGGCTTATTACAGCAGACGACGACGGCTTTTTAATATTCAGGTTTGTTCGCTTTTATCTTGACACCAATTCTGATTTTCTTAGAATTGGTTATGGTCACAATACATCATACAGCACGATGGTTATCCAACTAAGCGGTGTTGCAGCACCGACCTCTTTAACTATTAACGATACAACTGCCTGGATGGTATTCACAACGCTGACTGGTGGATGGTTTGGATTTATCTTACAAGTGGACCTTAATGATACAAAAGGTTGGTTGATAGATAAAAGGGATACAGTTGTAGAAGAATAATTCATTGGTAGATTACCAGTGTAGTCCCCTTCAGAGCCGTAATTTCACCCTTATTAAGATGAGCACTCCTGATGTAGTTCTCGTTGAAGATGACTATTAGGAAAAATCACATAATGTAGCTTTTCTTCATCATCTTCATCTGTGTAAATAATGTTATGCTCTGAGGTCTCTGGGCTGCGGACCAGACTTTAGTGGGTTAAACCGGTTTTGTGAGCGCTCAACCGTCCCCTTTCCCTCATGGCATATGGTTGGAGGTGGAATCAACTCCGCTTGTCTGAACGCCTTGGTGCTTCTGCAAAGCCAGATAATATAGCTTGCTCGCAAGGCTGTTTTGGCTGCTGTGTCTAAGATAGGTTTTCTTTTCCCGCTGGGGATTCCTAGCGAGGCCACACATTTGCTGATCGTGGTACTATAAATCCCCCTGCTTCCGACTTCAACGGGAAAGTAGTTTACAGACCATCCATTATTTTCACATTCTGCTACAAGGTCTTGGTAATTACATTTCTTCCTGGCGAAATTATTTGAAAGGTTTTCCTCTGCTGGGACTGTCAATTCAATGATGATGACATTTTTAGTCTGAGTTGAGAAAATAGTAATGTCAGGTCGTTTGGCCGTCTCAACAATTTCTGGAGGAAATACTATCTGCGAGTGCTCTTCATCCACAAGGAGTTTCCAGTCACTGGCATTTTTCAGGATGTCAGTCTCTTTTGGTTTTCTGTACGGCAAGACTGGATTACGGTTTTTTTGTGCCATCTGCTCTTTGGAATGCTATGGTAGGACTAAAACTTTGAGACTGGGATGTTGATGGTCTGTTGTTGTTTGCTTCATCAACATATGGTATCAGTCCTGATACAATTGCTCTCACTGTTTGGTCATGGCGTCAATTGTACCTTCCATTTTCTAAGGAAAAACTGCAACAGTTCAGGATGTGGAGCAGGGTACAATTTCGGTGGTGACATAACTGGCACAATCCTATATTTGTCTTGCCCCAGAGTCTCAGGTTAGTTGGTGTCGGGAGTTAGTCATGAATGGCATTTATCTGACACGACAGGAGTTGGTGTCCAAACATACATGAGTTTCTTTCATGATGTGTCCACTTGCATGGCAGAGTCCCATCGCAGCCACTGTGCTTGTTTCGCGCATCCATAAAGGTAGATCAATTTCTGGAGGAAATACTATCAGCATCAGCATCTCATCCTCGTCAACTTCTTCAACCAAACTAGTCAGGCACTGTCTGTGTTCTTTCAGGGTCATGTCTTTAATTAGCTTTTGATTCTTCTTGAACCCCAAGCCTGCTTTGTCAGTCTGACCTCTGCCGATTTCATTAAGGATGAGATATCGTTCTTTTTGTTCCAGCTCCTTTACTCCATTCCATCTGGACCTCTTCTTTCGTCTCTAAATACTCTCGGTATAGTGTTTGAGTTTTTCCATCTCTGGAGTGCTTGTTGAGATGGTATTTGGTTAGCTGCATACATTTCACTGAGGTGGTGAGTCGCTTTAGTTGTAGGCCGTAGCGTTTTCTGGACCTGTATAAAGCACTGTTGGTAGTGCTTCTGGCTTCTGCCCATCTCTTCAGATGCTTTGTGCAGGTGGCCTCCAGTTTCTCAATATAGGTGATTGGGAAGTTGTAGATGGTAAATTCCCATACCATTTTTGGGATGAGCACATGATTGTAGATCCATATTTTCATTATACCATTCAATTCGCTTGCATCTGTTAACTCCAACATAGCAGACAACTTGCTGGTAACCATTTGCCTAATCGTATCATCCATCAGGTTTTTCATAGATTAACTTCCCAAGGAATCTCATTGGTTGGCTGTGGATATATGTGATTTTCTGTCCGTCAATTATTAGTTGTGGGTCGTAGGATATATATTGTGTTTTATGGCCTCTTCGCTTCAGTTACAGTTTTATAAATATTGCATTTGAATTCAAAATGACGCTCTCCCAAAATGTGACCGAACGTTTGATTAAGGAACAATTCAAAACACGAAATAAAACAAGATTTACAAAATGGAGCGTGTCATTTTAGTATT
Source organism: Ophiura sarsii (assembly GCA_035610835.1). Taxonomy (NCBI): domain Eukaryota; kingdom Metazoa; phylum Echinodermata; class Ophiuroidea; order Amphilepidida; family Ophiuridae; genus Ophiura; species Ophiura sarsii. The sequence goes on from CM069446.1 coordinate 42,458,117, forward strand.
CTTAATATTCAATGGTAAAAATATCTATTTTTCTAGAACATTTTCAAAAATCATTATAATATATTCTAAGGTACGGTGTTCCTCAATGATCAGTTGTTGGTCCACCGATTTTTACCCAGTATCCCAAACCTGTGACTGCCATTCTGCGCCGTCTTTTAATGCTGCTTATCACATGTATGCTGACGACACCCAAATATACGTTAGTTATGATCCGACAGTGCCTGATGACTTTGATGATACGCAGAGCAGACTAACGATGTGTATTGCCGAGGTGGGGAAATGGATGTTGGCAAACAAGCTCAAGCTGAATGACACTAAAACAGAGTTTATCCTCACTTCCTCACCTCGACAGGGACATTTGTTGTCTGACGTTAACTTGAAGATCGGTGAATCTGTGATTGACCCTTTCCCCCTCCTTCAGAAATTTAGGAGTTACATTTGACACCTTTCTTAAAATGGATCTGCGGGTCAGTTCCATATGTCGCACGGTTAATTTTCACCTGCGGAATATTCGTCGCATCCGCCGTTTTTATTGATCACGATACTTGTGCATATGCGGTGAGATCTTTAGTCCTCTTTCGACTGGATTATGGCAACTCTCTTTTGGGTGGTACTTCTCAGTTTAATATTCAGCGCCTTCAAAAACTTTAGAATCGTGCTGCGCGACTCGTCTTTTGTGTTTATAGACGCACAAGTGCTGCACCACTCTTGCGGGAGATTCATTGGTTGCCTGTTCAGCAGAGAATCGACTTCGAGATCTTTCTTTCTGTTTTTGAACAATGGTGTCAATAATATAGGACAATGGTGTCAATAATATATAATATATATAATATATGTACCTTTCAACAAACATATGCTATGGCTGATACCACTTTCTCGTATAGTAATGGTCCAAGGCTGTGGAATGATCTCCCATTCCCCATACGCACCGCATGTAGTGTCAAATATTTTAAATAGACGCTGACAACCTATCTCTTTCCGAAGGTGTAATTTGTTGGTCATTTTCGGATGCAATGCACCTTTTTTTAAATTAGTGTGTTTTTAATCCATGGTTTTTAATGCTTAAATTGTATCTGTTTATTATTACATTGTATATTTAGTTATTCTTTATTTCATAATGTTATTTAATTGGTATTCTTTAATATGTTTATCTTGTATATGTAATATCCATATACTATATCACAGCTTACCCCAGCTTTCCTTGGGAAAGCTGTGTGTATGTATGAAATTCATTGATGTAACAACAAAAATGCACAGCTTTCCCCAGTAAAGCTGGGGAAAGCTGTGATAGAGTATGGATACATGCAGTGGCGTATCCAGGACTGTTTTGATGGGGGCAAATATTGTATCATTGGGAGCGGCGCGAGTAAAACGAATGGAGCGACCAACGAGTTGGGTCCAGGTGTTCGCAAGTTAGGCCCCTTGTGGGGTCCAGGGGCGAAGCCCCTTGAAGCTCGTGTGTTTCGGCATTTTTAAGGCAAAGATTCAGCATTCTGAAGCAAAAAGAATTAGGGCGGTTCGAGATCCATTGTTGAAACCTGTACAAAAAAAATCAGTTCATGAACTAAAATGGTCCAGAAAAATTCCCTGAAGTCTATCTTGTTAAGCTTAATGGTTGAAACATTGTAACTAATATGCGCGAAGCGCGCAAACATTGTGATTTCAACACTAAAAAGGTATAGTTGACAAGATGGCTTCAGGGAAATTTTCTGGACCATTATACAGGCTGTCCCAAAATGATTAGTACCCATCGATGCCCAAAGTTTAATAATGTTTTCATCATCAAAATCAATCAGATTTGATCCGTTGTTTTTTATCATATTTGCTATACTCTACGCTTTCATTAGAAGTTTAGATCATGAATATCGGACTTATTTTAATGAAGTTACACTCCATTGTGTAAGACATGGGGATTTCACCTAAGTTTTTGGCAAAGTGCAAAAAATGTGTTTTTAAACAGCTTGTTTTGACAGAAACTAATACATTCTCTTAATCTCTTGTTTGCTAATATCTTTAGTTCCATTCTTTTTTAAACTGCTGTTGTATCATATTGTTGTTCAAACCATTGACACTTCTTCATTTTGATTCAATGTGAAGAGTAAAAATAGATCGTCACGCATGAGCGATCCCAAGCTTTGTTTCTATAATGAGCTAGTTTTGAGGCTAAACTTGAGGGACATCTAAACAGGTAAAGACGTGGTTATGGGTAATAAGCAGTGGCTTAGACTCTTTTTCATATTGGGGATGCAATTTCCTACAAACTTGGTAAAAATGATATAGTCCCTTAGTGTTAAGCCTCTCGAAATCCATTCTCCAATGTCAAAATAAAATCTAAGCCACTGGTGATTCACCAAATACCACTTCATTTAGAAGTCAAATCAAACAATGCATGGGGTCACTCAAGTGTGACAAACTTCTTTTACCCGTTAAATTGAATTAAGAATTATTAATGATTTGAACACCCATAACTAATAACAGTTACAACAGAAAGACACACAAGATTATATTGAGTAGACAAGAGATTATGAGAATACACAAGTTTTTTTCATACAAGCTGTAATACCACACACATTTTTAGCACTTTGTCAAAAAAGGTGACATCACCATGTTTTACAAAATGGAGTGTATCTTGAGTTTGAAAAATCCGATATTCATGATCTAAAATTCTAATAAAATAGTACAGTATGACAAAGATGAAGTAAAAACAACGGACCTAATCCCATCGATTTTGATGATTACAAAAATTATTGCACTTAGGGCATCGATGGGTACTAATCATTTTGGGACAGCCTGTAGTTCATGAACTGAAAATATTTGCGCGCATCGCGCACATTTTTTATACAGGTTTCAACATTATAATGAATCTCGAACCACCCTAATTTTTCTGGCTTCAGATTGCTGAATCTTTGCCTTAAAAATGCCGAAAACCCTTGAGCTTCCAGGGGCTTCGCTTCTGAACCCATGGGCCCCAAGGCGGGCCACTGGACCCCACCCGCTGGTCGCATCAATCGCTTCGCTCACTCCGCTCACAAGGATACAACAGTATTTTCCCCCATCAAAACAGTCCTGGATACGCCACCCACCCACCCCCCCCCCCCCCCCCCCCCCCCCACCACCACACACCCCCACCCACACCCCAACACCCAGTCAGAGGGTCAGACAGACAGCTAGACAGACGAAGGTTAACTAGCAAAAATACCAGTGTTATTATAGAATAGATGACATGTATAGGCGGATATAGCAACAAAATATTTCCACATAGAGAGTGTAATATCCGTTCGTTTTTATACGATTTGTACAAAGAGTGTAGGTTTGACAAGGTTACGTGCATCTGGCGCTTACCAATCGTTAATAAAAAGCAATGTTGTTGTTTTTCTTGGTATTTATTTTTGTTTTACACGAGGGTAAAATAGAAAGATAATTTCTGACGTAAGAATGTATTGGTATTTCATAAGCTGTTGAGCTGATTTAGGAAAAATAAAAAATGAATTTTGTTCTTCATAATATATGAGTTTGAGTTCTTATTTTAACATTACGTATTTCAGTTCATTGCCTCGACAACGAGTTCTTATGTGATTCTGGTTACGGATGTTTGGATGGCTCTCTGCTGTGTGACAACCAACCCCAATGTTTGCATGGATCAGACGAACGCGAATGTGGTAACGTTGACTATTTTGCTATTTGGTGTATTGAAAATCGGACTAATGGGGCGCTAAACGGAAATTTAGATACCCGGCAGGCGCGAATACAGGGAGGGGGCACGACGGGCCCGCCCCCCCCCCCCCCCCCCCCTACCAAAAAAAAAAAGGGAAAAAAGAAAAAGGGGGGAAAAAGGGACGAAGAAGAGGGGGGGGGCACATCACCCCTCATCAACTTCTTTCGTGCATTGATAAAAAAGCAAAATATTTATTGGAAAATGAAGAGGTGGCTTTTCAATAAAATGTTGGTCAAAAGTATACACCAGATCGCACCAAATGAGTTCGAAAATTGAAAAAAATTCTACTTCTCAATGTGCCCCCCTCAGACAGCCCCGGTCCGAGCATAGCTCGGAGGGCGGTGCTGCGTACCGCTTGGATGGTACCGGCAACATTTCATTTTTCTGGGCCCCCCCCCCCCCCCCTAACATTTTCCTGGATCCGCCACTGATACCCGGAATAGTAAACCACAGATCACATAACGTAACGTACCAATGGTTACAAAACGGGCTTTCAATAATTATGAATCCAGATCTAGGCTATCCCTTACGTCTCCAGACATTAATCCATCTAATCAGGAGATACCCCTGAGAAATGAAACGTTCATTATATTGGTTGCTAAAACACATATGAAACAAAAATCAAATTTAAATTTGATTTCTGCTATAAAGATTAAAAAGAAGCTAATCAATATCATATTAAATCAGCCAAAACTCTTGAACCGTTCATATCATCGCTAAAATGTATTTCCATTTTGTTTTGTCTTTTGTTACTACGTGGCCGTGTGTTTTGAACTCGCCACCCTTACCGTTGCATGTCCAGATTTTTACATTTTACACCATCTGAGATTCGAATTAGCATATCGCAATAACTATTTGTTCTACCCCATAAAAAGTATATATTTTCTGAACGGTAATCTCACAAGAAATCCAAATATGCTATTGGAATTTAGATAAGACCTGATGGTAACATGTTGTGATTAAGAATGAAAAAAACAAATTATTGATTTTTTTCATATTTTGATTTAAGTTCAATAATAATTTTATACCTATCCCAATCATAATTTTACTGTGCATATTTAAGTTCCTCATGCAATTACCCATCAGAACATAATGGTAAACATGTTGAAATATACTATATCGAGAAGTAAATGAGCACAAATGTTTAAATTTCATATTTATTAGAGTTTACAAGTATATATATTTTTGGTATGCACCCTATCCTGATTTAAACGGCGTTTTTGAATTCCCCTATTTGAGAGCTTTCCAAAAATGTATAAGTTTGCTATCATCGGTTAAATATTTCTTTTGTTATAGTCATGTATGTAAAACCGATGAATTAGGGCAAGTTCACTGTGTAGCGAATAGGGAAAAAGCCAAGGACAACGCACTCGATTCATGATTACAATTGTTGCACAATAGTTGTCACATTTGTTGAAACAGAATCTTATAGAATATAAAATAATCTATAAAATGAGAGCAAAATCATGTTTGTACCTTACAGGGATGAGGAGCTATAGTAAATTGAACGTAGAATTGGGAACATTTTCTATATTCCCCATAGAGATTGTACACAGCGCCGCCGCCACCGCCGCCGCCGCCACCACCGCCGCCGCCGCCACCACCGCCGCCGCCGCCGCCACCGCCACCACCCCTGACTTTCACAACATAATCAATCATATCTCAGCCAAACATTTATAGAAATACCTAATTTATTAAGACAATGTAGCTAGATAAATAGGCTTTCACATGACACCTCAACCATAGCTCTACCACATTTAGTTGTTGAGTTAATAGAGAGAGATGGATGATTCGTCACCAAAAATGCAACGCCACCACCCTTTTTGGGTGGTGAGTTCAAAACACATGGCCATGTACTAGTTATGTATTATCTGCGTTGTTTTATTTGTTATAGGGCATAGGGACTTAATTGTGTTATGCGCTCTATAAGCATGGTTTCATTGTTATTATTATCATTATTATTATTATTAATTATTATTATTAAGGTGTTATAAAAGTAATAACGATCTTTAATTTGTAAACCACTGTAAAATTCTTGGAATATTTATATAGGAATATGTTTGTGATTGTGTTGCATATCAATGGAATGATGATGTGTTCAATGTCTCAAGGACACTGGTTTCAGTGTTCAACCACGTTTCTTGATATCTGATTGTGCTCAAGTCTCAATTATTTGTGATCAAAAGAAGAAAAAGAATGTCAATCAACATCCCTGTTACCAGGGAAGTAATTCCATGCTTTTACTTAGTTTTGTTACCGCAAAAACCTTCACAAACCAGGTTTGGGACCGGTAATTAACGGTGAGTTTCCCAGTAGAAACAGCCAGCCGATATTTCTTACCTTTATGTTCTGTGAACCGTGTCACACTGGATTATACATATTGTGAGGCAATCTTATTCAGGTGGGCGGCATTGTTTGGTATAAAAAAGGTCAAATGTCGTGCCCCATCGACTAGGATCGATAAACTTAGCGGTAACTTTTCGCGAGTAGAAACAGGGGGGATTAAAAACTTACCGGAAATCTTACCGTTTAATCTTACCGTTAACTTTGCAGTGCCCCAGTAGAAACACGCTCATAGTTGTCCATTTTGCACTGAGGTGCACTAACACAATAATTGTTCATGTGAGCATAGTGCTTATGTTGGCATGATGAAATTAAGATCTATCCCTATTCTCATCAAGTTGCTGAGCAATGAAACAAGTAATGACTCCAAAATGTGATATCGTCGGGATGAACACATCCGTCTTAAATATTCCTCCATGTGTATGTGCTTATTACGAAATGTCCGAAATATTGGCGTTTAAAAAATCCGAGCTTTTTTGAGGAGTTTGATGTATTCTATTTATATTTTGTGAAGCTTGTATCGGCTTTCTTGTGCATTCTTTTCACCCAATACATGTAGAATTACATGGTAGTTAACATGTGATTGAAATACACAATCATATGCCAGAATATAAACTGGTAGTCTCCCAGCTGGCCATTTTACGTTTTTTAAACGTTAAAAACACGTTTAAAGTTGGTGAAAAAAACGTTTTGATATTACGTATTAAAAACGTATATGTGTGGAGTTTTTTATGGGTTTTAATAACGTTTCCATGTAACGTTTTGAAAACGTTAATATAACGTGAAAATAACCATATTTAAATGATTTAGTCTTGCAAGATGTTTCAAATACGTTTTAAAAACATGTTTAAAACGATGTTTAACACGTTTTAAAAACGTTTCACAAACACGAAACCTAATTATAACCAATTTAAAACGTTTTTGAAAACCTATATTAGATAATTGATAATTAATTGATAATTAACTGGCAATTTAAAGACCAATTCAATAATTTGGCTTCTTATTAACATTCTCCAACAAAAATTTTCATGTGTTTGGGAAGTAATGTTCTTATTTGCCATTTAATTATGAAATGATACATGTAGCAGATCGAAAAACTATATGAAAGGAAATAAATATACAATCCATAGTGTTACCAAACCAAAATAACCAAGGTAAGTGCGCATGCGTGTAATTGCCTACGTTTTTAAAAAACGTTTTAAAAACGTTTCGTAAAAAACGAAACTTATGGTCCAGGACCATAATATTTGGTTTAATTTAGGTTGTAATATAACGTTCTATAAACGTTTTGATTTCGTTTCAATCATGTGTTCGTTTATAAGTATTGTGACAACATTAATTTAACGTTTTTATAACGTTTTGATGAAACAATTTGTAATAAAAAAATATGCTTTGGAACTGTAACGTTTTTAAGACGTTTTAAAAACGTTTCACAAAAACAAAACCTAATTAAACCCAATTCAAAACGTTTTGAAAACGTTTTGTGTTTACTGGGCTAGCATACAATATCCCATGTTAATCTGTACGTATTTTATATTTTGACACCGCTGAAATGATATTCATCAACAAGTATATGTCAAAACACTCAGGGGGTTGGTGGTCGGGGAGGTAAAACAAGCATTGCTCAATCTTAAATAATAAATATTGGATATCCTACATTCTTAAACTATTTTGTCAGTGTTATTGCGCTTTATTCCGTTGAGGGCGCTATAACAGAATAAATCTTAACATGGGATGTTGTATTCTAGACTACCAGATTATATTTTGGCATGATACTTAACATGGGATTGTGTATCTCAATCCCATGTTAACTACCATGTAATTTTACATGTATTGGGTGTTCTTTTTACCCTCAATTCTTAGATGTATGTGGAAATTTACAATTTGAACTGACACCAGATGAGAGTTTTTCCCTAACGTCTCCTGGATATCCGCAACCGTACCCTATAAATAGCGACTGCTCTTGGGTGATCCATTCAGAGGGTACAGGACATCCCACTATAACAGTCGTGGAATTCAATATTGACCATGGATTTGATTTCGTCTACATCAAGAATGCTCAAAGTACCATCATGACTCTAACTGGTTCAATCTCACCTAGTTCAGTTACCGCGAATACTACAAGCGTGACCGTCCATTTTGATTCATACCTTTGGGACTATAGTCTAAAAGGATTTTCGTTTGACATTATCTGGTCACCACCAAACAGTAAGTTATTACACATATGATGCATCTTGCTTTTGTGACTTGATCTCGGACAGCATTCTAATCAAATGATATGGTGTTGAAAATTAACAATCGGCCGAGTGCACGATTGTTAATGAATTCACCAATAATTATTTAATTAATTTATAAAATAATTAAATAAATAACATGAAATCAAATAAATAAACGAATTCATAAATAAATATGCCTATTGAATGAATATTATAAATAAAGTAAATAAAAAGATGAATACAAAATAATAATACATAGGCCTAGGCCTACATATTTAATAAATCGATTGATCAATGTCAATAGCACTGTAGTTCATAGAAATTGACATAAATGATTTCATTAAAGTCACCATCATTTTTTTTTAAATGGTATTACGGGAATCGAACCCGTGATTTAGGTTTATAAAAGCCAGGATCACAGTAGCACGCCACAGAGATTTGACACTAGAATTGTGATGATTTTATTATTTAATCATTGATCCATTTATTTAAAACGAACAGATTTTGATCGTTACATTTTTTGCCATTTTATACTATTTTGTATGTTACTCTCGCACAAAATGTATTTTATAATGTAAATATGTCCTTATTTTTAAAAGAATGGTAATAAACTTTGAAATTTTCGAACACAAAAATGGCGTCATATTCACAGATTTCTGACGTGGTGTGATTTGATACATGTACACACATTTGACGCATGCGACAATTAATTTTGTAAGGGGACGATGCTGATTAATGTGGATATTTATCTCGCTAGTTACTATGCTGATGTTACTCGCCAGTTGTGCTCTAAGAATTACATCGTTAGTAAGTTATGCTAGAGTAAGAGCATGACTACGAGGGAGGTAGCTTATCTCCCTATTAAGTTACGCTAGTTTGGTGCACTCGGCCGATAGTGTTTTCCTGCAATTCTTAATACATTTCACGGCAATGTATGGGTTGTGAGGCAAGCTATAGCCCATTTCAATTTGTATAGCGTAAATGATAAGTATTCCTAAACTCGTGAGAAACTTACTCCAATCCATTCTGTCTGATCCCGTTTGCCATAAAGTGGTGTTACACAGCCTGTGTACACATTGCTACAAGGGCCAAGGCAAGTTTCTTCACGTAGTGAACCATGTGCTTCGTCTGCCCTCCTGTCCTAATGTAGTTTAAACAATCAGATAAAAGATTGCAGGTTAAGGATTAAGAAATTATAAAGTAGGCCGAAGCAGTTATTGTGAAATGCATTTTACTCATCATATGGAAAAAAGATATCTAGCAATGTATATAATCTGAATATTATTTTAGACATCGTTCTAAATCAATAATAGTACAACGCTAGATCAAATAATTGTAGTCATCAATAGAAATAAATTCTGCGCAATCTGTTATTAGCACGATAACCGTCTTCATTTGATATTATAGTTACATGTCAACTAGGAGAGTTTACATGTCTCGATATCTCATTGGCAATGATCTGCCTACATGGATTCCAAAGATGTGATGGAAAGAAATTATGTCCTGATGAATCCGATGAAATGGACTGTGGTAAGACAATGACGATATAATTATAATATACACTAGTACTAAATACTCGAGAAACGTACTGACGTTTCTTAGTCTTGCCTGTGTAATTTGTCTTGATACCACGTCAGAGACGATTTTAGTCCGTGTATAAATCACATTTTCGCCCGCGGTAAATATATATTTTGTCTGTCCCGAAACTATATATTTAACCATGGCATTTTTTATCAATGATATTAATAATGTAATGTGTGTTTGTTTTCAGGTATATGCGGGGCAAAGTATATTAACGTAGGATCAGATGAGGAAGCAGTTAAACTTTCGTCACCGCGTTTCCCGATGAATTATCCAAATGATCTGGCTTGTTTGTGGATCATCTCGGGTACTACGAACAGACGGATCATGACAGCCATTACAGAGTTCCAAACAGAGAAAGGGTACGATTTTCTTACCACCGGCAACGGCAAGGCGGCAATGGCAGAATCTATAATAGTGACACTCTCTGGATTGGTAAAAGTTCGCACTATTACGAGTGCGAGCGCTGACGCATGGATACAAATGACCACTGATGGTTCAGGGAGCGCAACAGGGTTCGTGTTTCAGCTGGAGCAAGTTGCAGATATTATCGGTAATTCGTGCTATACTTGTTATAATTTATCATCCTATCATACACAAAATTAGCACAAATACAAACAATTAGAAATACAAGTAAACATACACTAAGGCGACGAAAACCCTTGTTTTGGTGTTCTACTGGTCCAACCGACCCCTTGTTTTTTAGAAATCGGTGAAAAAAATGTTCACATGCAAATGAATACCCACCCAAATAATTCAAATAATAAAGTCAAAATACGGCAAAATTATTACAGAATTTGTTGATTTTTACACACAAAAAACCGACCGACCGACCCATCCTGAGAGGTCCGTTTGGAGGTAGAACAGGGTGGGTTTTTTCGTTACAGCAAAACCTATACATTGTAACATGCCAAGGATAACCCTTCAAGCTAAAAGAATTTAATGGGTCCTAATAGTTATATACATGTACATGCATAACAAGAAGACTCTTCAAAAAAGACAATCGTCGTTCAGACAGTTGTAATGGAAATAAAGAAATGTATTTAACAATGCGTAATTCCTTTGGATTATTAAGTGTTATGAAGTTAACCTGAACACGTACCAACCATTTCCTTCGAACATGAATTGAATAACACATTTTAATTGCGCGTGATTGACATAACATGGTTTATTTGATCTTCTTAACATAACAAGGAATAACGGTATGTTTGATTCTCAAAGGTATATGTAATTTGGATGTGATAGACTGCGGCCAAGGAATATGTGTGGACGAAACTGGTAGATGTGACGGGTTTAATGACTGTCTTAATTGGGCCGACGAGCAACATTGTGGTAATGTGAAATGTGAAATGATCTATAATGTGAATTATTGAAACGCTATTGTGTGAACGAATATTCAGTAACCAGAACTGACTCATTAACATCACGTCATGCACTGTGTTGGTGTGGGTGTGTGTGTGGGTGGGGAGGGGGTGCTGGGGTGTAGGTGTCAGAAGCTTACAGGAGTCTGGACATCCCTGTGGACATCGCCCGACTGTCAAAATAGTAATACATGTCAAAATTGGGGACTGGTCAGTGCCCATGGGATCAAAGGTTATTCAAGGATTAAATATAGGAGCTGGGATCAAACTCGATGACAACCGACCTGAAATTAAAAACCGGGTGAACATTTGACCAGGGCTTGATCATCCAGGGAAAGGAGTACCTTGAAGGTAAATCCTAAAATCAAACCCTAACATTGAATCTAACCAAATATTACCTAAATGAAAATAATGAAAGTTACGGATGAAGTTAGGTACCAGGAATGCAGCACCATGTTACGGGGGAGAAAGGTGCTCTGTAATAACTGCACAATAAACTTTACTCCGTCAGAGCAGAGACTTCAGGCATAGTACACTATTATGAAATTACCTTTCGGGCGCATTCATTACATATCGAGCATTCTTTAATTCAACATTTCAGCTTATGTGACATGTCCTACGGCATATCTCTGCGACGAATCCGCTTCGTCCAATGTGAGCATGTGCATTGACACGGAGCAAGTGTGCGACGGGGAAGCGGATTGTCTTGATGGTGATGACGAAATCAAATGCGGTACGTCCGTTCACACATATCCTGTTCATACGCACATTTTGCCAATGATATATTTCTTAGTTCTTATAACGTAAATTGACAAAAGCAATGTAATGAACAATGGGTATTTTACCTGCAGATACTAAACGTTGTCCGAATAACTGCAACTGTATGTATAACACTATAGAGGATCTACGAGTTGAATGCCGGAATGGGTGGCTACTTGAAGGGATAAATGAAATGCCACCAATATCAACGTCAATGTAAGAATACTTTATGTGATACACTAAATGATGCAAATAGTCTACACTCATAAGATAAAGTCATAACTTTTAAATCCGTCATTCTTAATTGTTTGTACAAGACAACTGATAGAAGCACAATAACACTGGATAGTCCGTAACATTTTAAACTCCATATTTTTCATAAATCGATGTCAGTATTGGACGATTATAGAGTATTTCGTTGGAAACGGGGTAACATAATACAGCTAAAACCGTGTTATCAATGTCTAATATTGTCTCATATAAGTGTATTACTATATCATTCAGTGTCACGATCATCCGCTCACTACTAACACATAGAAAAATAGCAATTACCATTTCCATTATCGGACTCTGGATTGGAGCGCTTTTCAGAATGTGTAAACATGATTTCACTGTGTAAAGGACTGGTGAACTGACACCCTTCAAAAAGAACATTTTTCTGGATACCATGTTTTGGTTAAATGTATTTTTGTAGTTCGTGTCAGGCCTAATTCTTATGATTATAATGATAAAAGCTCAGCAGAGCCGCAAAGACCGACTAATCACGTTGGTGTGAACGCAATCTCGTTAGAGATTTGCGTAATATTATGATATGAACACTGAGAGTCGATTTTGATTTCACGTCTTAACACATTGATGTTTTTCTTTGATAATATAATTACGAATTATGTCTGTGTTATTTCAGACATTTGTCAGGAGGCAATGTGACCACACTAGGAGTTGGATTATTCAAATCATTTAGTAAATTGAAAGCGTTGTAAGTATACCGTACATTCGACAATGAGACATGTGTGTATTTGTGTGAACCTAAAATTGAGCTAAAGACGCACCAAACTCATCTTACGACTAATATCATGTCGTTGTAATTTTGACAACGTCGCTAAATCTAAGAAAACATTAGGCTTGGAGAGGGTTCGTTAGCTGTGCGGTAGTCAGATATAATCAGAGAAAAACGGGACAAGTTATAAGAATGAGCATTCAGTACCGTCTGGCTAGGCCTATACAAGTTTGCCGATTCAGCCAATTTACTAAATTGAGAACATGGCCTAGGGACACATGTGGAGGCCGGGTCATGGATTGAATAAAATGATTAACGTCAACACTATCTAGTTTTATACATAACATGCTTTATTACCTGGTGAGTTACTTTGGAGCACTATTAGTAGTTTCAAACCAATCAGAAACCAGGAAAATAAAAACGTGAAGTGCAAAAATGACAATGCACTCCGCGTGCGCGCCCCGTACAGTGCTCGCACCAAGAGCTTTAATTATTTTGATTAGTTTTTCACGCAGCACTGCGGGTTCGACGATTGTTACTGCAGGTGTCAACAAACTTGGTAACATGTAAATTTGAATTGGTTGGTATTGTGTCGTGTATGAATTAGGTCAATACATCCGCAATACATGCATCTGCTTTGTTTCTCGAGAGAAAAAAATGGACAATTCAATGCACTTGCGTACATGTTGATATTCCCACAATAGCACTCCCCCAGCAGGTCCGTGCCATATCTCGAAATAACACATGCGCACTTATTTATTGACCGATAAATAATCCATGTTCACTGCCTTTCTCGTTATAGATCACTATCATATAATGGTATCTCCGATATCCAGCCTTTGTCATTTCAAGGATTGGGATCCGTCACCTGGCTGTAAGACAGATCTTCATATATTGGAATAATTATGAACATGTTTTTGTTGTCTCAGACTTCAATTTACTTAATATTTGATTTAAGTAGAGCCGTATATGGTTAACTCTCATGAAAACAGTGTAAAATGAACTTTTTGATGTCTTTGGTCCAATACCGTTTTATACAATGTTTTCTTGCTTGAAAAACTTATTTTCTGGATAGATCTCGATGTTTTCTATTTGGACATATATTCTTTACTATATTTCTGATTGTGTTTTCACTAAAGAAATTGCGCTCATATACCCCAAATTAGCGAAATTTCCATCGTTTATTACGTTATCGAATAAATCGATATAGAGACAGCCACACTCTACGACTGTATTAAGCAAAGACATGTGGCAGGCCCTTATCGCAGACATACATTGGGAATACTTGTTGAAAATACAGTGCGAAAAAAACACGACGAATGGTAAGAATTCATTATTTTGTTCTTGTAAGTAATATGAAGATCAAGCTGAATGAAAGTTGAAGTCATATAGATCTCTTAAGAACATTGCAAATGGACCTATGATATCGAAATGGGGTTTATAATGTGAAGAAATGCAGTAGGTATCGCTAACGTGTACATTGATTGCGTTGTATATATGTTATAAGCTAGCATTAGGCACTGTTGCTGTCGCCAATAACGTAATAAACAGGATAACGTAACCAACCTCATTGTCTATTCTCATGTTAATGTTGGCATCAATTCAGTAACTTTCATGATTGATGTACTTGAGTATCATACATTGTATCCAATGTAATAATTTTAATATGTGGACTATTCTATGTGAGGACTGAAACCACCTTATAATGGACAACGTAATACACTTTCCATCATTTGATAAATATAATTGCACCCTGTTCATAGTGATTCAACATTTATTATGTGTTTATGAATGTTAACTTAGTGTACATACATATTGTCTCACATACAGACACAATCTCATTTATTTGCATGCTTCAATGATGCATAGTTCTATGGCTATTGGATAACGTAATAAACCAATTCGTATAATTGTGTGAATAAATACGGTATACCTAGCTAAAACAGCTGCAATATATGTCATTAACTTTGTTTTGTTTTTGTTATCTTTATTATACAGAAATATGTGCCACACAGTGCATAAAACCAATGGCGATACCGGCAGAACCAAATGCAATAGTGGAGACAAAAAGGTCATCAGAGTACAATCTTATTAACAATTCTACTACCATCATTTTAAATAAAACAAATCAATATCTTACTAATTTTAAGAGATAAAAGGCTATTCAATATTTAGTGCTATTAAAATTTACATAAAGGTAATAATGTCATGGTCTAACAACATATCTGTAAAGTGCCATGTTACATCTGTCGATTTAGTGACCATGTTTATTACGTTATTCACCATATTTACGCTACATCAAAAGAGCAAGTCGACAATATATAGAACTGTCTTTTAGTGGACTTTGGGCAACCTAACTTACTAAAATACCATTTACAAGATGTGTCTGTGTACAAAATAAACTGACTTGGTCGATGTTGAATATATTTGTTTACATGTGTTTGTATATGTTTATTACGCTACCCACCCCATAAAGTCCGAATACCAATGCCAGCGTTTTTGGTAAAGCATAATATTTATTGTTTCTGAGCTAACTTTTAAAAACACATTATAACGCTTGGAAAAAGATACGATTAACGATATATTTTATACTTTGCACAAAGATATTCATTTTGGAAAACCGTTCCTTTTTTTTAGTTTTAAAGCTGAGGTTCAAACAGTGATGTGAAAACCAAAAACGATTCATAATACTTGCAATTTACAAAATTACATTGCATTTTGTTCGCTGTAATTGGTAGAAGTATGCTTTCGTAACTATAATTTTGTGTTTTTGGCATCACAGTTTGTAAACTCGTTCTGATTTAGCGCTGATAGGAAGTATATAACGTAATAAACATGGAACAAAAGCTGCAAACAAGTGATATTATAATATAAATTCAACGTTATATTGTACAAAAATGCAATGAGTGTTGTTCACAAAATTTTTAATCTAGTATCCAGGACATGTCTACTATTAAAATAAAAAATAGTGTAATAAATAAAATTGGAGACAATTTTTTTTTTTCAACTTCTGAAATCTCATTTGCACTATTTTCATGAGAGTTGACCATATACATAAATCGGGAAATTGAAGTTGCTTTGATTATAGTAACAGTTGTTAGATTATGGTACTGGGATTCTGTTCAATATCTTTTAAAACATGAACAAAATGGTATTTTCTTCATTGGACTCGTCATACAAATAGTCCGGGTTAAAATTGAGGGAGGTGCCACCTGGAGAAGGAGAAATTCTCATGTGATTTTTCTAGACCAGTTTTTCATGGGGAACAAGAATATCTGAGGTAAACAGGCTGTATCCTGAGAACTTTTCTGTGAGGGCGCTTTTTTCAAAATGGCCGCCAAAATCCTATATAAAGTGTGTATAATGTGTAAAATAAGTATCTATGAGCAGCCCTGTCTATGAGGCATGTTTGACCACTTTTTGCATTAGTTTTGATTAGAAGTATTCACAAAGAATCTAGGTTGGTAATACAAAATCTATCAAGAGGTCCAAATGAGGGCGCTTTTCAAAATGGCCGCCAAAATCCCATATAAAGTGTGTATATGGGTTAAATAAGCAGTTATGAGGCGCGTTTGACCAAATTTGCATTAGTTTTGATTAGAGTTATTCAAAAAGAAGCTACATGTGTAACACATAATCTATAAAGAGGTCCAAAATGAGGGCGTTTTTCAAAATGGGCGCCAAAATCCCAAATTAAATTGTATATATGGGTTAAATAAGCATTTATGAGGCGCGTTTGACCAAATTTTGCATTAGTTTTGATTAGAGTTATTCAAAAAGAAGCTACATGTGTAACACATAATCTATAAAGAGGTCCAAAATGAGGGCGTTTTTCAAAATGGCCGCCAAATTCCTATGATTTCCATTTTATGAAGGAGAATTTCGCAGTAATGGGAAACCTGATAGCTGGATCTGGTTTTGAAGATGTAGTATTTCAAGCAGATATATGCTCTTCTGGTTGCCTTCATGGAATTATAAGTGGTTCACACTACAACCGCTGCTGGGCAATCCTGAAATGGACACTTAACCGTGCACACCAAGCAGAAAATACAGCATCTTTGCAGGCTGAGCCTCACGAAGATATATACAACCACAGGTACGGCCATCACACACCCTCTCATCTTATTAGTGAAGGTGCAGAAACTAGTCTTGTGATGACCACAGAGTACATCAACCCATTTGATCAGAGATTATATAAATATCAAATATACAACCTGAACTCTGGAATACCGGTCAACAAGGACATTGCGAATGGAATATTTAAAGTTCTTCCAAATGTCAAGCCAGCACACAAAACTTTTGTAAAGGACAGGCTCGAGAATGCTTCCTTGTCACAAAAGATGATGTTGTTTTGGTTCCAGATCTTAGCAGTAGTCAGGAAGAAGCAGATACGAAGGTCGTCTTGCATGCAGACCACGCCTTGAGCAGTAACGATATGAAGGCATAGCAATCATCCGTTAACATTCTAGTGACAGACATCGCTGTTATTGCGATGTCACATTTCAATGAGAATGAAGACAGAGTGATACTTGACACAAACACTGGTAAATACCGAAAGGCATTCAAGTTGAGTGACATCGACCTAACAGCAATACAGAAGTTATGTCTTGTTGGATTCCACGCCTTTACAGGTAACGAATACAACTCGGCCTTTTTTTCGCAAAGGCAAACGTATGTGCTGGAAGCTGTTAGAGACAAAGCCAAGGTTTGTGGACACTTTCTGTCATCTTGATGAATCAGACGTTCTTTCAGCGCATTTGTCTGAGGAGCTTGTAGAATATGTATCACTGTTGTACGGTAAAGACCAAAAACCTTAATGAATCAAGGTATGCGATATTCGACCGCAAGTTAACGAAGGAGCAAAAAGCAACAGATGTAGCATTATTACCAATATGTCATCAAACACTGCAGCTTCATTAACTTTCATAGCTAGAGAATGGCGTTCAGCAGGCATCGACAATTATGAAGGCATAGGCCATAGTACAGATGCTTGTGAAAATAGTTGGAATGAAGAAATGGAGCCTAAGTGGATAGAGACAATGATGTCTGAAGATGTGCAGGAACTGTTTATTGACAATGAGTGCGATGACTTTTCAGAATGCAGTGAGCTGAGCGACTCTGAAGATTAACTATAACATCTATGCAGCATTGTGAGTGATTTGTCATACCAGAAAACATTACAAACTCTTTTTACACTGTTAGCATCTAAAAAACTGTTCTTCAATGTACATTTTTAATTAGATTTTGGTGGCCAATTAAAAAGCGCCCTCATTTTGAACCTTTTAATAGAGTCTGTATAACCAACATGACCAAAGAAGGTTCTTTGTGAATAGCTCTAATCAATTCAAATGCAAAAAGAGGTCAAACAAGCCTCAGGGATGCTTATTTAACCCATATACACACTTTATGTGGGATTCTGGTGGCCATTTTGAAAAGCGCCCTCATTTTGGATCTCTTAATAGATTTTTTATTACCAACCTAGATTCTTTGTGAATACCTCTAATGAAAATGAATGCAAAATGTGGTCAAACCTGCCTCATGAATGCTTAATTAACCCATATACACACTTTATATAGGATTTTGGCGGCCATTTGGAAAGCGCCCTCATTTTGGACCTCTTTATAGATTATGTAATACAAAAGTATCTTCTTTATGAATAACTCTAATCAATACTAATGCAAAAGGTGGTCAAACATGCCTCATAGATACTTATTTAACCCATATACACACTTTATATGCGATTTTGGCGGCCATTTTGAAAAAAGCGCCCTCACAGAAAAGTTCTCAGGATACAGCCTGTTTACCTCAGATATTCTTGTTCCCCATGAAAAACTGGTCTAGAAAAACCACATGAGAACTTCTCCTTCTCCAGGTGGCACCTCCCTCAATTTTAACCCGGACTAAAAGGTGTAGGTCAAGAGGTTGTGGTCAACGTGTTGTTCTCTTGATCTGATCAAGGCACTTTACGCTCGATTTTCCCTTTCTATTAAGTTGTATTTAAATGGGCGCTGGCACTTGAAACTTAATAGACCCAATTTGAAGGTGTATCATTTCCCACAAAGCAACATTATAACAGTATTGAGTCTTAACCGATTGCTTCGAAAGAATATGGGCACTCCTTCCTGTGAACAAAGGATTACGAGCCCTTACCCCTCTGTATAACAGTATTGCAATATTATAGAACAATTTATCGTATTCTTCTAAAATAATATAAAAGTTTATTGGCATCTGTTCCCAAATTGATTGTCGTTCTTTATTAGTATTTATTCATCAAAATTGTTTAAATTAGTATTCTATTTGAGTTTTTATATAAGTATTTTGTTGCTGTATCTCTTTGTAAAGCGCTTTGTTCTATATAAAACCTCATCGTGTCTATGATTATGTAGACATATGTATTGATTGTCTGTACTAATGACTGATGGTTATGATTACTTTTAGAGATCTTTCAACCAATCCAATTACAAATATATATGAAAGAACATTCAAAGAACTTGAAAAACTTCAGGAACTGTAAGTTGTTAATTTCTCATTTTTGCAATGTTGTAGACAGTTAAAACAGCTATTTCTAAGATCGAGAGATCCCATGTAAAACATGTTGGGTATCAAAACCGTGCAAACAGTTTTTGACCAACTTTAAAATGCCTATATTTGTCCACATTATTGAAATGCATATTTGGTGAATGTTCTCGAGAATGTGTTGTCGAGTGACACTCTCTATGTTAAAATTTGTCCCCGTGCCAGGTTGTGTAAATAAATAAATAGCCTTGGACGGTAGCCGATAGTTAAACTATTAGGATATAGGTATTAATTAGATATTCAGACTGTGACTAATCCAATTCTTTTATCAATATTCAATTATAGCTTTCTATCTGGCGTTCCGATTACAAGTATTGCAAGTGGAGCCTTCTTAGGATTAACATACCTCCATACTCTGTAAGATCTCTATTAACACTTTCCACTAGGCAGTCGTACAGTTCCAAAATGTCATAAGATGTTTCAAAAATGTCAACATTATTGAATGCCATCACCATATTTGGAATCACCATAGAAAATGCATCAAATTTAAGTACAAACATGCCTAGTGATATTTGAAAAGTTAGGAAAGGGTTCTGGAAAAATCTGTTTTGTATAATGGTAAAACGAATAGCAGCGTGGAAAGTGATAAGTTTCTAGAAATACCTTTAAAAGAATGTTTACAGAGGGTAATGACCATCATCCCAGAACTCAAATTTAAGTAGCATAACGGACATTTTAAACGCATTGATATCTAAACAAGTTGTTATTTTATTTTCATTTTTGAAGAAGCTACTGGAATGTTAACTATCGAAAAGGGGACATTCTTTAAGCACCGTGTTGATTTAATATTGAAGGAAATTATGTGATTTATATAAATATAATCAGTCAGCTGTAGAACGGGGCCCCGTTTCAATTGAGGGCGCTCTAAAACGACGGGTGTACGTAACCAAGGTGACGCACACCCGTCAATTTGCGCAATGATTGAATGTTCGCCTTTTACCCCCAATTATCTACATAAAAAGTAACTATCCATCGAGTTGAGGGCATCATAAGGTACCAGAACTCCTTGCGACATCCAGTTCTTTGATTTAATTTAACATTTGACCCCAACATCAAACGACATCAGCTAAAACTATGTATTTTTTGACCGGTTTTCTGCGATAAGACCACCATTTTCTAGACGAGATTACACCATTTTATAGAATTTTTTAGAGTAAGTGTGATAATGTTTACATTAAAGATAAGCCCTAGAGTATTCAGAAGTGATACCTTTGTAACGGTTATCTCTGTAATAAGAGAGTTATTTAGTTGTTTAAAATCGGCTTTTTATGAATTTTGAAAGTTACTGTGACGTGAGGCCGTTCCCTTGGAACGCACTCCCGTTCCCAAGCCCGCCCTCAATTGAAAAGTGTTTTTTGTTCGTATTCCGACGGGCGACGGACTTCCGTCACTTGATGAATCGCCGTGTAAAACATGACGGCAGTGCGTCACTAAATAGAGCGCCCTCAATTGAAACGGGGCCCCGTTCTACAGCTGACTGATAATTGTATAAAAGATTCAAGGTAAAATCACTTTAAGATAATTGACTGTTGTTATTAACAAGCACAATGTTAATTAGAGTGATTCAGAAGAAGAAAAGTATAGCAGTTAGAATCTGTCTAATTTCCCATTCTCGGTTTATAAGCGAATAGCGAAGAGGTCAAAAGTCACCGTAAATATAAGCTTTAAACTAAAGGTCAAATCCTTAGACAGTATTTGTTATTTTTTTCTTTTCTTAACTATCTTGCAGTGTTCTTGTGACTGGTATTGCACAAGGCGTGCCCAAACTTTCGTTTGAAAACGACGCATTTCAAGGATTGTTATCATTACAAATTTTGTAAGTGGAATAGACAGGTTTTCAGTCGTGTGTACATTGTTAGCGTCAGCACAACTTTGAGCCCATTGAGAAATCTAAGTGTACTTCGATCATTTTGGGAATTTGTTATCTACAAAAGAATATATATATGGGGGTTAGAAGTTCAATAACAGTCGAAATCATTAAAGTCATCAATTTTTGTCATCAAAATCAATGGGATTATGTCCGTTGTTTTTCATCATCTTTGACATACTGTACCGTTTCATTAGAATGTTAGATCATGAATATCGATCGGAGTTATCAACCTCAACATACACTCCATTAGGTGAGACATGGTGATTTCACCTTTTCGGCAAAGTGCAAACAAATGTGTGTGTTAAACAGCTTGTTTGAAAGAAACAAATAAAATACTCTCTATCTCTCGTCTACAAATACACTCTTGTGTTCCTTTTTATTTAACTGTAATTGGTTATTGTTGTTTAAATCATTAAAAAAATCATTTTAATTCAAGAAGTTCGTCAACCTTAAGTTTGACAACGGACATGATCCCATTGATTTTGATGATCTACTCATTTTGGGAAAGCATGTAATTATACAATGAGCACCAATAACCATGACGTCATTTCGATCACCGCGAATATTAGAAATTGCATGTTGAATTTGTATTCGTTTTGGTTAAATTTTGATGTTTTGTTCTATATATAATTACGCAATTTGGGCCCCGTAATTATTTTTCTAACATAGAATGCACAATGTTGTGGTTGCGGGACACATCCTTTAAGTGTGTCAGTCTCTCAATACGCCTATTTTTGTGTGGAGTTATGCAAACAAACTCGTATTAATCTTGAAAAGTGCCCATATTCTGAAAACGTAATTTTATGGAAATGTGACTATTTTGAGAGAAGTAATAATTATATTGAAATGTAGAAACTTGTTATGGGTAGCCAAGTGTTTTTGCCTTTCATAAGTGTTGACATCTCTCAAAACGTTTAAATGTTTGTAGAATTATGCAGACAAACGTGATCGAATTTTAGGGAGGGGGCTTACTTTTTTTTAACCCTTTATAAAGTCAAGTAAAGTGTATACGTAATCAAGTAAAGTGTATAAGTAATAACAAAAAACTTGTTTGTTCTCCCCTCCCCCATCCACCCTATTATAGGTACGTGGACGATCATCGAGTGTGCTGTAATTTTGACAACCTACAGAAATGCACCGTGCTGTCCCCTCAGCCGCCCTTGTTCAATTGTGGGAGTCTAATGGAGAACACTGTCCTGCGTGTGTTTATGTGGATTCTAGGACTCAGCGCCCTCTTCGGTAATCTACTAACTATGATATGGCGGGTATTTGAAAAGACAAAAAGCCAAAGACAATCAGTACAAAACTTCTTAGTTGGTAACCTGGCTATGTCTGACTTTCTTATGGGCGTTTACATGTTAATATTAGCGAGTGCTGATTTGTATTATGGCGATTCTTATTTTATTCACGCGGATGCGTGGCGATCAGGGCCTCTGTGTAAATTCGCCGGTTTTGTCTGCTTACTTTCAAGTGAGGCATCCGTGTTTTTCTTGACACTTATCAGCTTTGACAGATTCTTAAGTGCCGTGTTCCCTTTCAGTCGGGTCAAACTCAATCGGAAGTCTGCATACGTGATTGGTTTTGTCATTTGGGTGATAACTTTTGTAATTAGCCTTGTTCCAGTCTTAACTGCCGGGCCAGAGTCTGACTTGTACGATCTTTCTGATGTCTGTGTTGGTCTACCTCTCATTACAAGACCTTCCAGATTTGAGTTTGAAGCAAGTGGCGTTGATGATCAAGTATTATTTGAACTCCCAGTAGCCAAAGACACCAAACC
Organism: Ophiura sarsii; assembly: GCA_035610835.1. Lineage (NCBI taxonomy): Eukaryota > Metazoa > Echinodermata > Ophiuroidea > Amphilepidida > Ophiuridae > Ophiura > Ophiura sarsii. The sequence goes on from CM069446.1 coordinate 42,481,312, forward strand.
TGCTTGGTTCTTTTCGATAGCTCTTTTTCTCGGAGTAAACCTCGTGTGTTTCTTTCTAATCTTGGTTTGTTATATTGCTATATTCATTCGACTAAGGCAGTCTGGTCAACGTGTGAATCGCAGCCGGAGCAGTGAAGATGACAAAAAGATCGCTATCAAAATGGCCGTGATTGTTGGGACGGATTTTCTCTGCTGGGTACCGGTGATTATAATGGGGGTACTTTCTCAGACCGGCGCGGCTGTGATTCCTCTTGACGCCTACATCTGGTCGGTTGTATTTCTTCTCCCTGTCAACTCATCGCTGAATCCGTATCTGTATACGTTAGCATCATTGATAGCTAGTCGTCAAAATCGCACGGCTCCGTCTACTGCAACACACGAGACAAACGTGTCAAGTCGTCAACAACGAAGTCAGCATTCCGCCGGAGTTGAACCCGACCAGAAACAAGGACCGGAAGCGGGACCTTCGACCTCTAAGATTGTGAAAGCTAATTTACAAGAGGGGTTAATTATGATGATGTCTCCTGCCCTTGATGACTCAGTAGATGCTGCCGTGTCATCTAAACAGATGGTGGACGCCGTGACTGTTCAGGAAACGTCTATGTAGAATTGAAGCTTGATTTGATGTTGAAAATGGGATATACAAAAAAAGTAAACACTTATTCACATCTTAATCATTACTAATTCACCATTCGTTCACTAGTCTTGCACCACTTACTCACGACTTCTACACTTCTTCATAAAGTTTAATTAATATCCTTTACTTTACACCTTAATAATGATTTAGTCAAATTTGTTCGTTGCTTATCACCTAATTAATTCTCTAAGCATATCTTTAATTATACGTATTTTGTACTGCACACATCGCGATCGGTAATTACTTGACGTACATATAGTCCTTAAACCCTAACTTAAAATAAGTAAAAATACCAAAAAACGCGGTAAGGTATCAGTTGTTTTGACCAATCATATGAGAGCATCAAGCACAATGTTTGTAAGACCAGGGATATATGTTAAAGCTTACAGATTTCGTAAAAGAGTGACCTCCCATCGAAATCTAACTGAGATATATCACACGGCGTTCTAGTTTTACAATTAGAATACGAATTTATTTTCTACTTACCTTTATCAACCTCCACATCAATCCTGGGGTAAGAGAACAAACACAGAATGCATACTCGGTCAAAACACACTGATTCTCTCACATGTTCTCTATATGCAATATCTTGAACTATCAAGATTACCTGGATGCATTAACCGCGCATCCAGTCGTACATGGCAAATGGGCTTTTGAAGTCGATTATTAACACATATGTAATTCCACCAACTATTTTACCGACAGACAATCATCTCGTTTTATTCATAATACTAACAAATCAGTTCATATCATTCAATGTAATTCGAGGCGTACGTAGCTTGTTTGAATACAATATTTGAAATGCTCACACACGCAGATTAAGGAGTATCAGATTCAGACGCCTCAATTTGCAATCATTTAGAATGTGTTAATAATGTAACCTCATCAGCTGCGTTGAGATCGGCTCGAGGGGTCTAATCACAAGTGACAATTTGAAGAGGCTCTGCAACTATCATAGGAGAAAAACGGGTCAAATTAGGGAAAAGTCCAACTGCAATAATTATGATAGCCCGCCTTATCGCACCAGGAGATTGGCAGTCTTCTTCGTACTTAGCTTCGTACACCTGTTTCAGTTCCCTGTCCCCCTATCGAACAACACCATCTGGTCAAAAGAGCTCACTTCGCCGTCCCATAAACCCACGGGCGAGATCAGAGCTAGATGGGAGCTGTCTGATGCCGGGAGAAGTAACAATAAGTAAGCCCTCTATCGGTAGGTCTCCCGGGCCAGCCAGAGAGTGGAATTACTAGAGTGACAGAACCATGGAAGTACTAGGACTGACTACGAGATTGAGGAGGCGCGCTGCAACAAGCACCTACAATCTTGGAAAGAAGTCCTTGGAACGCGAACGCTGAGCACACATGTTGGGTATTGTGTGCCTGTATTGATACTTGGTGTCTTCTGTTATAAACGAACATTGTTCAAATGAGATTTTTCCTTCCCCACTCCCCATCGATCAATGTTGGGACACTCTGGCAAGCTGCAGGAACCACTGTCCTTTGTCAACATTGTACGGGGGAGTGGGGTGACACTTTTCCGTTAATCTCACGCAAGTGTTCCAAGACTTTTTTCCAGGATTGTATAAAAAGGAATGCAAATTGTTTGATCTAAATTTGGTTTTTCTATCATAATTCAAAAACCGGATGTCGTATGAATCTCATATTATTACACACAATTTGAGTAAACAATATGGGCATCACAAATATGAAACAAATGATGATAGGGAATTTATTGTATTAAGGGAGTGGTCACTGACAACAATTATATATGTCATATTGAACTACAATTTGACCCATTTCTTGATCCCGCGCGCAATAATCTGATGGGGGAGTGGGGTGACACTTTTCCGTTAATCACACGCAAGTGTTCCAAGACTTTTTTTTCCAGGATTGTAGTATGGTGTTGTAGTACCGAGGAAGCATTAGCATGTTAGGGTTAAACACACTAGAAAAATCTCCTTGAATAGAGCTTATCCATGTAGCAATGCGCAACGGACTACAGGGAAATCGCACCAGGCCTACTTTACATTCAATGGAATAGGTACATTTGTACATGACGTCCAATTCAATGCATGAACCGTGTTACCAAATTGCCCTACATCATGAAATAGATGCGTCTTCTCTCTGAAAATCTTAAACACAGTATCTATACTGATGGGATATACTGACTAGATGGCAGCTAAAATCCAAACACGGATAATCCCTATCATGTCTATTCATACATGATATAGAATGTTCGAAACGAGCCTAAATATTGTGACACAGTCTTATGTTTGGAAGGATGACCCGTCGACCTTCATACAGTTTGCAATGGCTTCAGGTTCCTATCTTGCCTATTTCATACCTTAAATTAGTTGTGAATCAAAATGAGTAAATGATGCACAATACGGAGCAACTAATATGATTTTGACCTATAATATGACCTTGTCCCACATTTGTGCTCTTAAAAGAGCACAAATATGGGACAATGTCATAATAAGTCAAATGCATAAAAGTCTTATTTCTGATCTTGATACATCTTGTATCCAATCAGAGACTCATATTCATGAAAATCAAGAGCTAAACTACAATTTGAGGCTACTTTTATTTACCCCATTGACTTGTAAATACGATTTATATTTGACATTTCGTGCGTTGGATCATATTTCATAGTTATGTTTGTAATGTTTTTCACGTCTCCCTGCATTGGTCAGTCAGTGCTGGTCATTGGCGGGCCGGGTCAATATCATGTCCTCGATTTTATGTCCGTTCGTTTGAATAATTTCGAAGTAATGTATTGATTGAATAAATAAAGATATAACATAACAAAACAAATAAAACGGCTTAGTATTGAATTATTTATATCAAGGAGTTTGGTTTAATTATATAATAACTATAATAACTGCCAATCCATAGTTGTGGCAGTTTTATTTGCGTATAACATTATTATGATATGCAGTTGCTCTAAGGATGAAAGGACGGTTTTGGCGCGCACAGATAGGACATAATATTGCGTGTTCGAACGCTTAAATTACCGTATTCTCGTACAGTATTCTCGTAAACGCGGTTTTAGCCTAATCCGTCGCTAACTATAAATGATAAAACTCATGTTTATTTTTTTAATTAAACGCACATTTTTCTTTTACAACATGTTTTTAAACATAAAATTCGTTGAAGCGTGCTATTGTATGGAATGGTATTTATATAATAATCAGCGATTCATATGGTTACCATAGGAATGAAGGGATGCATCAAGTACAGTGTGAGACTAAAAGAAGTGGTACGGGAATGATTTTTTATCTCCAAAAAGACCAAACAGAATTGACAAACCAAGGAAGCTCGTATTCAAAGAGCCGTATTCTTCCGTTCATAATATGAAAAAAGAAGCACTGAAATTGATCTTTGCTATCAAGAGTTATGCTTGTTTTTATAAAAGAACCCATTTTAGGAGCTGTCCACGAAATGCTAAATCCTTTGAAATTATCCGTCTAAGTGAGGAGCAAAAAATAAATTCAAAAGATATTTATACCTCAGATATTCTAACAATGAAGCGTGTATTCAAAATGAACATATTCTTTCACTTATTTTTTTAAAATAAATCACTTGAATTGAATATCCTCTTGAAGCGAGTCTTGCTATCAAGAGGTATGCCAAGTTTATGACTCATTTTGAAGTGACTCTTTGTGAATTTGTACTCTTTGCTTTTCACTTAAAGGAAGGGTCCCGCAAGCACAACATTGAGCATTATTGAGCACGTAATTATATAGAACAAAACACCATACTAGTCCCAAAAATGAATCAAAACTGCCATCACTCAACATACAATTTTTAAAATTCGCGGCGATCGAAAGTCCCGGTGTCGATGACGTCATGGGTATCGGTGCTCAAATTTGCGCATGTGCATCGTATAACTATGACTTAATCGACACTGGGACTTTCGATCGCCGCGAATTTTAAAAAGTGCATGTTGAGAGATTGCGGTTTTTATTTGTTTGTGGTGTTTTGTTCTATATAATTACAAAAGTTGGGATCGATAGTTATTTTTCCAACATATAAAGCACAATGTTATGCTTGCGGGACACCTTTAATAGATTGATAATTTCAAAGGATTTAAGCATTTCGTGGACAGCTCCCACAATGTGTTCTATTATTAAAACAGGCATAACGCTGGATAGCAAAGATCAACTTCAGTGAGTCGGTGATTCTGTAGAACATCCTCTTTAAATACGTGTATTATCTGCTTTCTGTTGTATTTGTTATAGCGCTAGGGACTTTTAAACATCTTGTGTTATGCGCTCAATAAGCATAATGTTATTATTATTATATTTATTTAACTTACACAAAAATTAACCTACAAATACATACCAAATTGAAAAAAGGAATATAATATATTGCAAAAATCACATTAGTAAAAAGCATCCTGTGTCAAATGAATTTTAAAGACGTTTTGAACTGTGCCATGGGTGTGCTAAACCTAACATGAATGGGTAAGGTGTTCCAAAGGCGCTGCAATTGAAAATGCTCTGTCCCTCAAGAGTGTTTGGAACGTGGTTATCAACCAGTTAATTATTACATAAAACTAAAACCATTATTCAAGGAGTTTACACGTGTGTCATTTGTTCATTTTACATTCAATTGAGCTTCAAGCAATAGTGCAGCGTGTATCTTAACACTGGGCATATAAACACCTCAAAAGGTTTGTAACGTGTTGTAATCGCCTATATTTCGTGATATATTCATATTGTGTTTGCATATCAATGAAAAGTTGATGAGTTGAACTTTCCAACGGTACCACATTTGTATGAATCACTTCATTCAGCGCTCAGGCACTTGCTTGAGAGTATGGGGAGGTCTCAATCTGAATGTGCCAAAATTATAACTCTTTTGTCCTCAAAAGTCGATAGAATCTATCTATGTACAACAGCAAAATGTGTTAAAAGCTTTAACTACCCGTAAACATGGTAAAGATCCCCCGTTGTTTAAAAACACACAAGCTGTTTTAAGATAACTTGTGTGTATTTAAAAATTCGTTTAAAGGTAGGCTATATTATGTGATCTTTCTAGGGAACGCCCTCAAAATCGAAAACAAAATTGAAAGCAGATTTTCTTGCAGATTTATATATCTGATCATAAATCGTATATACATACGTTTCCAAGTTACAGGGCGATACGATTCTTAATTACTTCAAAATCATGGTTTTAGAGTGAAAATAAACCGTGTCGGATTACCGACAAAGTTATTTTACCTAGTCTAAATTCACTCTAAAACCATGATGTTGAGGTAATTAGGAATCGTATCGCTCTGTAACTTGGAATGTATGTACGATTTATGATCAGAAATGTAAATCTGCAAGAAAATCTACTTTCTAAAAACAAAACATGAATAGAGGGCGCTCCCTTGAAAAGATTGAATAACACAAGTTATTTTAAAGTTTTAAACAGCGTTTTACAGTGTAGATGTAGTTGTCAATGTTACTTGTCATGTGAACATATCGTCGCTGTTCTGACATAACGGCACATCACAACAGAAATAAGTAAAGAGATGTGCCGGTATGTCAGAACAGCGACGATATGACAGAGTTGTTTTTTGAGCTCAAATTAAGTGTGAAATTGATACATTGAAATTGAGACCTCTCCATGTTCCGAGGCAATTATTTGAGCACTATCATGTTCTTTTTCCCCAACATATTCAAATTTTCCCCAAAATGATGTTTTCAGAAAAAGTGGCGCTTTTTGAAATCGTATGCAAGAAAGTTAGAAAAATGTCTCCATGACTTTTTAAAAGTCATTTCAATTGTATTTATTTTCAATTAAAAGAAAGTCTTTGCTTTCATTAGCTGGTCCTTATTTGAAATAAAAAATGAAAATGATTTTGTCATGTATGACTAGCCAATAATGTCCCCAATTTACGTCAATAACTTGCCGGAAATGTGCTTGTTTCGGGGGAAAGTAAACATGGTATCAAAAAGGGGAAAGTGTGTGTGGGTAGCCAAGCATTTTCCCTTTTCTTAATTGTTTCAATCTCTCACAACGCCTAATTGTGTGTGGAGTTATGCAAACAAACTCGTATAAGATCATGAAAAGTGACACATTTTCTGAAAACATCATTTTTGGGAAATGTGAGTATTTTGGAAAAAGTAATAATGATATTGAAATGGGGACACTTTTTATAGATAGCCAAGTGTTTTTGTTTTTCATAAGTGCTTCAATCTCTCTCTCAACGCTTAATTGTATATAGAGTTATGCAACTATATGTGATCTAATTTTAGGGGGACTTACATTTTTTTGAATCCTTTATGATGTTTATTGCACTCAAATCCACTGCAAACCTTTTTGATTTACTAATGAAGCTTATACAATGGATGATTCCCAGGGGGAGGGGGGATATATATCCCACTATATTTGTCCAGGGGTTGGCCTATGCAATCACCCCCCCCCCCCTAACGTTATGCATGTGTATGATAAAATGCAAGGTGAATAAATATACTGCTTTAATAAAATAAAAGTAGGAATGGTATTAATGTATTGCGAGTTTATCACAATGTCCCTTTCCTTAAAAGTATTGCATGAATTCTGTTTCATAAATACAACCATTTTCAGCTTCGGAGGCCCCCCCCCCCCCAAATGCGCACTAGCCAATCGTCCCCACAAATGAAGAAGACAACAATAAGTCTGAGAATTGCACAGATCAAAGTTTTCTATTGAAATGTTCAAATTATAAGTTGTTTTTTTTTAAATCATTTACCATGTTTTCAACTCTCCCGTATTTGGATACCTTTTTCTGAGACACAGTGTATATAATCAGTCGTACACAACGTAGTTACCATGCCTAGAATTTATTTCCATTACTTCCAATATATCTCTGTTAACAGTCAGCTGTAGAACGGGGCCCCGTTTCAATTGAGGGCGCTCTATTTAGTGACGCACTGCCGTCATTTTTTACACGGCGATTCATTAAGTGACGGAAGTCCGTCGCCCGCCGGAATGCGAACAAAAAACACTTTTCAATAGAGGGCGGGCTTGAGAACGGGACTGCGTTAGCAAGGGAACGGCCTCAAGTCACAGTAATTTTAAAAATTCATAAATAGCCGATTCTGCCGATTTTAAACAACTAAATAACTCTTTTATCAAAGAGATAACCGTTACAAAGGCATCACTTCTAAATACTACGGGGCTTATATTTAATGTAAAAATTATCACTCTTACACTAAAAATTCTATAAAATGGTGTAATCTCGTCTAGAAAATGGTGGTCTCATCGCAGCAAACCGGTCAAAAAAGACATAATTAAAGCTTGTGTCGTGTGATGTTGCGGTTAAAGGTTAAATTAAATCATCTAACTGGATGTCGCAAGGAGTTCTGATACCTTATGCTGCCCTCAACTCGATGGATAGTTACTTTTTATGCAGATAATTGGGTGTAAAAGGGGAAAATTCAATCATTACGCAAATTGACGGGTGTGCGTTACCTTGGTTACGTACACCCGTCGTTTTAGAGCGCCCTCAATTGAAACGGGCTCCCGTTCTACAGCTGACTGGTTAAAGCTATATTCTAACTAATACTGTATTGAGTACAATAGTATCAATAATACTACAGAGTACCCTTGTGAAGAAAAAGCTAGCAATCTCCAATGTGATTTGTCACCATTGTGATTGGTGCCACATAAATGGTGAACTGAAGAATATAATACAAATATAAAGTCAATTAAACGTTCCATTGAAAATGATGTCCCTAATGGTTCAGTGGTTATAGGACGTGTTCGTGTAGTAGAAGTCTAGTGATCACAGGTTCAAATCTGGCCAGGAGCATGTTTGTTTCGAGGTTTTTGTATGTGTATGTGACGTTATACTTTACAGGATAAATAAAAACAAACACACACATAATATATCCGCAAATGAACAGAAAATTAAACTTACAGTGTCTTTGGCAAAACTAGTAATACAGAAGTACTAGTCAGAAAGAATGGGCACATTTTTCGCAAAGGGGTCACCAACAAATTAGGCATGCATATACAAAATGGTAGCACTATAAAGATGTATAGTTGGGCTTTCATTCACACAAAAAATATATAAACAATTAAATCGACCATTTCGTTATCTTGTTACACTCATTTTAGTAAAGCCCCCAAATTTTAAAGTCAATCCATGGGATGGTCAAATTATCAAGGCATTCCTCAATGCATTCGAATGAGGTTTGCTTTCTGAATCAGCTGAGATGCCTCCTTTCAGTTTTCTCAGGCTTTTTATTACTCATAATTCCAAAGTTCAATTTTTTTTTTAATGAATGCCAATTATGTGGTCTTTTTAGCACTATCAGTGGTTTTGGTTCGCCGGAATGCGAACAAAAAACACTTTTCAATAGAGGGCGGGCTTGAGAACGGGACTGCGTTAGCAAGGGAACGGCCTCAAGTCACAGTAATTTTAAAAATTCATAAATAGCCGATTCTGCCGATTTTAAACAACTAAATAACTCTTTTATCAAAGAGATAACCGTTACAAAGGCATCACTTCTAAATACTACGGGGCTTATATTTAATGTAAAAATTATCACTCTTACACTAAAAATTCTATAAAATGGTGTAATCTCGTCTAGAAAATGGTGGTCTCATCGCAGCAAACCGGTCAAAAAAGACATAATTAAAGCTTGTGTCGTGTGATGTTGCGGTTAAAGGTTAAATTAAATCATCTAACTGGATGTCGCAAGGAGTTCTGATACCTTATGCTGCCCTCAACTCGATGGATAGTTACTTTTTATGCAGATAATTGGGTGTAAAAGGGGAAAATTCAATCATTACGCAAATTGACGGGTGTGCGTTACCTTGGTTACGTACACCCGTCGTTTTAGAGCGCCCTCAATTGAAACGGGCTCCCGTTCTACAGCTGACTGGTTAAAGCTATATTCTAACTAATACTGTATTGAGTACAATAGTATCAATAATACTACAGAGTACCCTTGTGAAGAAAAAGCTAGCAATCTCCAATGTGATTTGTCACCAATTGTGATTGGTGCCACATAAATGGTGAACTGAAGAATATAATACAAATATAAAGTCAATTAAACGTTCCATTGAAAATGATGTCCCTAATGGTTCAGTGGTTATAGGACGTGTTCGTGTAGTAGAAGTCTAGTGATCACAGGTTCAAATCTGGCCAGGAGCATGTTTGTTTCGAGGTTTTTGTATGTGTATGTGACGTTATACTTTACAGGATAAATAAAAACAAACACACACATAATATATCCGCAAATGAACAGAAAATTAAACTTACAGTGTCTTTGGCAAAACTAGTAATACAGAAGTACTAGTCAGAAAGAATGGGCACATTTTTCGCAAAGGCGTCACCAACAAATTAGGCATGCATATACAAAATGGTAGCACTATAAAGATGTATAGTTGGGCTTTCATTCACACACAAAATATATAAACAATTAAATCGACCATTTCGTTATCTTGTTACACTCATTTTAGTAAAGCCCCCAAATTTTAAAGTCAATCCATGGGATGGTCAAATTATCAAGGCATTCCTCAATGCATTCGAATGAGGTTTGCTTTCTGAATCAGCTGAGATGCCTCCTTTCAGTTTTCTCAGGCTTTTTATTACTCATAATTCCAAAGTTCAATTTTTTTTTTAATGAATGCCAATTATGTGGTCTTTTTAGCACTATCAGTGGTTTTGAATGCAGGCCCGATATTTTCATGTCACTTTTGCTAAAAAAGTGCCCGTTCGTTCTTACTCTTACTATGTACAAGCTCCCCTGCAAAAATTGAATTGCAAATATTAGGTAAATTAACTAATTAGGCTATATCAAAACAAAATATTTTGTCTCAAAGCTATCGCGCACGTTAGTTAAATGATGCGCGTTAGAAAAAGAAAGAAGGGTTTTTTTATTTTTTATTTTTTAAGTGGTATGGACAACACCTTGGGACTGTGAAAGTTTCCACCATCATCCTCATGTGCAGTCAATATGTGTATACTACTACAAATTTCAATATTATACTACTAACTACACATCGGTCTGAGATGAGATAAGACAAAAAAGGTGTCTCACCAGATTCAGCAAAAGAATTCGCCTGACTTAGGTGCTGGTCGATGCTGCTGATCCTTGTTTGAAGCGCTTTTAAGGGGGCTGTGCACTCTCAATTTTGTATTTTTCACGAATTTCACTTTTCTTCATTTTTCAAAACTTCATAGTGTTATCTATCAGTACATGAAAAGAAATTTTCAATTTCGAAATCACAAAAGCCTATTTAGAAGGATTTCAATCCCTTATTCTGATCATCTACAAAGTGGAATGGAAAATTCTGCCCGCAGGGGATCAGCGAAATTCCCATGCGCCGCGTATCCCGTGTTTTGTTTTTCACGCAGATTAGCACGCGCCAGTTCGCTTAATACGCGACGCTGTTGTTTAGAATGCCGTCAGTGCGTGCTGCGTTAACCGCTGTGTTTTTGGCGCGTTTGAGGGCTTGGTCACACGCATTGTTTACGCATCGGGGGCCCGACTAATCAAACCGTCATTTTTGCCGGGTGTGGCTGAAGCAAGTAATAAATAAAACAAGGCTTTGGGCAAGAGTTAGTGTCAAGGAGTTTTGAAAAGAGAGTAGGAAAAAAATATAAAAATAAAGGACAGAGAAAGATTTTTAATCCATGATCTGAAACATTAAGTATCAAAAAGACTTACACTGGAGTTTTATCCGAAGGGGTTATGTTTTCTTTTTGTTTCCTTTCGATATTGTCCATGTCTGTCCCACCCGCCCCGTCCATCCAAGACCTGTTTATTTAATTATTGTCATTACTGAATTATGGTATCCCTATTACTTGTTATCGTTGTTTTGTTCTCAATTAGTTCAACTCGATTTACTAATTTGTCATTTTGTATCAAACATATAATATCAATTATAAGTTAGTGTCATTTGACATAGGCCTACATATTAATTATTATGGGCATACGCCGAGTGTATGATCGCAGAAGCATAGTCGGGCAGGCTGATGTTTTAATATCATGGTATAGTTATGTGCACATGCGGTAATCCCAAACACGGGGGTGGGGGTATAGGGAAGGGTAGGGATGGACATCCTTTCCTGTATTTTAATATAATATCCATTATAAGCTTAATTTATTTCAGTTTGCGTTTGGGTGTTAGGCCTTTACGGTTTGGTAACATGCCATAATCATGATGATATCAAACAAAATAAGTTCCAAGATATTATCAGGTCAATCATGTTTCTTCTACAACTTCCTATTTCATGGTTAAATTGAATAATAATATATATATATGAATTCTGGAACATACCGATTAACATTCGGACTGAACAAAGGTCTTCCCATTCGATTGCTAAAATGGCACATCATTCATATTTTTGAATCAATACAACGTCTAAATGTTATAGACTGAAAGCAAATGGGAAAGGTGGGTTATGGTGGGAGAGGATGGTCTTTACTGTTGTCCATTTGACCCCCCACCCCCCAAAAAAAATAAAAAATGGTAACATCGGCTTAGTTGATATATAAACAATAGGCCCAATTAATTAAATAGTGCATGTGATACCTTTGATATTCTTGTACTTTTTTGCCTTTCTTCCAATGAAAAAAGTATGCTTCAATCTACGTAGGTGACAAGGCAATTCATAGGGATAGCTAATAAATAATAGGCCTATACTACTACACTATATATAATTGTTAATAATGACAGTGTTTTGACCGTTGCTATCTTCAGTAGATGGAAAACTCATTTTAAAGAGATCCAACCGAAATGCTTAATAATAGAGCTAATTGTTATAACACTGAACAATCATTATTAAATAACTATCTTCGGTAGATAGCACTCGACTAATGGATCCAAAGTTGTCCATTACCCGCCAGTGGCGTATCTCAAGGGGACACTTGTCAGAGGTGGAAAATAGTATTTTCCCGGTGGACTTTACCTTTACCAGGCTGAGGATTGCCGCCGATGAGTCCGAAATTTGAAAACGGGGAGGGGGGGGGGGGGGGGGGGGCTCGAGACGTGTCGTCCTCAAAACCTACCCGACTCAAATTGGGGGCCCTCGATCCCTCCAACCCACTATAAGTCCTGCACTGTATTTCAAAACCCACTGATTCAAATTGGGGCCCTCGCCCCTTCCACCCAGTGTATTTACAGAAAACAAAAGGGGGACACTCTGATGATACGCTACTGTTACCCGTTCCCATGTTCATAGTCATTTTACAAACCGTTAACCTTATTATCCTGCTTCATTAAACTTAAGTAATAAGTGTTAAACCTTACTAAACCTTATTCCTTTTTTTCAGTTGCGCTGGCATATCGAGGGTCAAGTTCAATGCAAGTTTTGGCCTTTTACTTTGATAAAATCGTAATTCGTGACGTGACTTGTATTAATCAGAAGCTTACCTGATTCCGTCCCTGAAGTAGGAGAAGAAGAACAAATTGATCAGACAGCTGCGACCAAACGATGTCATAATTAAATCTTCATTCCCATTTTTCGTTTTCTCTTTTAGCTCTTATTTTTCCAATTTTCTCACCTTTGCCAACGGTTACTAAATCTACAGGATGGGTTGATTTTTACACCCAGAACTCACTAACTGCGTCACGGTGCATTTGAAAATGATCACATTGATAATTGACTGCACTGTGCCTATAATGATAAACTCTGATGATTAGCCGCAAATATTGCGCACAGAAATTAATACACGAGCGTGTAATCTTTGTCAACCGGTTTAACGCGCACGCGTCACCATTTCATTTGCCAAAGAAAACATTCCACGCGCGTTCGCGTTCATTAGCAATGAACGCACGCGTCTTCATGCGTTACGCTTCCCGGAAATTGTAGGCGCACTTCGAATGCGCATGAAAAGGTATGGCTTATTTTTCACACTCGGCATCATGACAAAGATGGGTTTTTAACACACGTTTGAGGTTATTTTGATACTAAGAAAATAACGGTTTGTAATCAAACTCTGCACGCAGTTGGGGATTTATATGCTCATCATAATATATAAAGAACAGGATTTGAAATAGGTGTATTTTCCAGTAAACCATGATCAAACGGCGGTATTTGTCACTTTTCACCTTCATCTGTTGATTTCTTTATGTTCATTTTTTGAGTAAAATGTGCAATTTATGGAAACAATAAGTCGATAAATACTGCATCTGATGAAACGTAAGTAGGCTTATTGCAAAGAGCATGATCATCGCTAGGAATCGTTTTTTTTTGTTTAATTATTATTTGCCTAGTTCTAATTTTAGGGGTCTTTTTGTGGAAATTGAGGTTTTTTTAAATTCAGAATGTTGACTTTTATGCCTTATTTGGTCAATAAATCAAAAAGTATGTCCAAAATCAACAAAAAAAACCACAACGATTCCTAGATAATTTTGTTAAGATTACAATACATATAGAACGATAACTTTTGACAAAATATATTTTTAGTTATCTTGACAAAACCTGAAATACGTGTTTTTTATCATTTTTACCAAAAAGCTCAATTTTCGAGAAAAAAATCATGTTCATGGTTAGATTCATTGAACCCTTTACTTCAAGAAAATGTACTTTTATATGGATTAAATGAATAATGACGAAGCTACGGCAGTTTTACGGAGGCTGTACCTGAAGGTGCACAGCCCTTAATAGAATAAATTGGTACAAAAATTGATAAAGACTGATAAAAACTGGTGGAAGCTGGATTGTATAGAGCATGCGATGACAAGCTGATATAGTTATTGAACAGGCTGATTCGGTAAGTTAATAGGAAATGATCAGGGTTGCAAAAAATAATTTTCCAAAATAATAGTCACGATCAAGGCCGGAAGTCCTATAGAAAGTGAAGTACACAAACGTTACCAACTGGGATACTAAAACACGGACTTGGAAAAAGTATGGATTTTCAGACAATTGTATAAAAAATGAGTTTGGAATTCCATACTTTTTGACGAAAAGTATTTTGTCCTCTATAGGAATACTTCAATGTTGTTTGGATTATTAGACAATTTTATAAAAATGATTTCGGAAATCCATACGTTTTTGGTCGAAAATCATTTTGTCATCTATAGGTGCAGCAAAAAAGAGCACCTGGAATTCCATACTTTTTTGAAGTTTGATCTGGAATTCCATACTTTATCGAAGTTTGATCTGGAATTCCATACTGTTTTGAAGTTTGATCTGGATTTCTTTTTTTAATTGTCCTTCCTCTATAGGGGGGGGGGGGGGGTCATTACTATCTGGAATAGCCTAATAGGCATACGTGAAGGTGAAGTTGGTTACGTATTAAATATAATTTGGACTACGTAATTCAAAAGTAAACCTGGTTTAGCACTTAAAACTTTGGTGGCCCGTATTGAACCCATGAATACCAGTATTGATCAATCATTGTAATAATAAGTGCACCAGGATGAAGTTGAAGTTTTCTCCGTAAGTCCCGGGTGTCGGCACGTGTGCTGATCCGTAACGTATCTATAGTATTGTAAAATCGTTACCGCCAGCAAATATTGTAAAATGATCGTTACCACCAGCAAATAGGCATATATGAAGGTGAAGTTGGTTACGTATTTAATAATAATTTGGACTACGTATTATTCAAAAGTAAACCTGGTTTAGAACTTAAACACTTTGGTGGCCCGTATTTTATTGAACCCATGAATACTGGTATTGATCAATCATTGTAATAATAAGTGCACCAGGCAGGATGAAGGTGAAGTTTTCCCCGTAAGTCCCGGGTGTCGGCGTGCAATAACATTGTTATGTCTTATTCTATTTTCTATTTTCTATAACGACAAACAATGGTCATCGAGCACCAACTACTTATCTTGCTCACTTAGAAAAATCCTCCTCTCGTGTTCTTCTAATGGGCACATTTCATTGATAACTTTTTATATTCTTAGTTTAGTGCAATACCAAAGTGTAATTTGTTACGGCAGCCTAGTATACGACCGGTCGGCGCGTAAGCCTGCCTCCATGCGAATCCCCTGTCCCCGGGATGAGCGGGGGCAATACTTATTACGTCCCGCGCTGAAAACCGTCGCCGCAAAATGTCACGGCATATGAACATCTGGCGAATTGGCAAAACACCCGTTCCTAAAGCCTTGCAAGAATAACCATTCTCATTTGAATTTCTCTAATTTAAATGTGCTACTGCTATTAAATGTCAACCCGTATCTATAAAATGATCCTATAGCCGCATTTTAAATTTAAGTGATAGAGGTTTTGTGAATTTTAGCGAAATTAAAACGTTATTCATAGGGCTTCCTAGCCTCGTTTGTAAAAAGGAATAGGAAAATAATATTCAATTATTTTGTTCCAGAATTACCTTACACGAAGGGGTTACATTTATTAGCCTGTAACATTTGTATATCATTGTTTGTTATTGTGGTGTTTAAGCCCACTGCCTGTTTGAAGTTGTTAACATTTGAAATGTAAATGAATTGGCCTAAATTGAATATAATATTCTTGTAATGCATCGCGAAGTTATCCATCAGGCAGCGCATGACACCATTATATTAACATTCCCGGCGCGCCGACGGCCGTGCACGGGTCTCCATCCCTAGGCCCATATCGTCACGGGAAACGGAACATACGACCCGTGTAAGTGCCGCCCTGCTATTCTCCCCGAGATGAGTCCGAGAAACCACTCCCCCATAGCTTTGCGCATTCGAGTTCCTCTCACCTTTATCCCCTGAACCAACCAATCAATATTTCAATTGGGATAAAACGGTAATGGGATGAAAGCGTATTGGGATCAAACGACATCGGGATGAATCGGTATGATGAAAAGGTAGCAGAAATTATTGAGATGAAACCGTTATGGGATGTAACGACGTGTTTACCAACCTGACTAGGAACCAAGTTTTAAGAAACCTTCACCTACCCAGGAGAGAAGGGATTAGAGTTAAAGGGGAGCTCTCTAATATTTTGTAAACAATTATTTAAAACCGGATTAAAAAAAAGGTTTTACTGCATGAAAAAACGGATTACGGTTATAAAAACTAGTAAAATAAAAACGGGGGAAAGCTTATAATCTTGAAAATAGACGATTTTAGAGACCATCCCCGTTACTCGTCCTCGCGTAACGCATCTGTTAAATGAACAAGACCGGTCCGAACAATTTAAAGTGTTCATTAAAATCATGTGATCTTTTCCAGGGGGCGCCCTCTATTCATGATTTTCTTTTTAGAAAGTAGATTTTCTTGCAGATTTACATTTCTGATCATAAATCATAAATATATTCTGAGTTACAGAGCGATACGATTCCTAATTACTTCAAAATCATGGTTTTTATAGTGAAAATAGAGTGACAATAAACTGTTCGCTAGCGAACAATCTTATTTCAACCCTTATAAATCATGATTTACCTATGGAAATCAATGTGCAATGTTCTAATGATGAAGTACAACTTTTTAACCATCTTGTTGTGCAGCATTCTTCTTTAACAAACTTTTCAGCATCAAATTCAATTGATTCCTGGTCCAAGTTCCTTCCAGGTAACCACAGAGAAAAAAAGAAAATCTCTTACTAAAACATATTTCTCCGAGACATGGCTCGACGATTCCATCACGGATGCTGAAATTGTAATTGATGGTTACTCTGTGCTCCGCAACGAAAGGGATCGTGAAGGCGGAGGAGTCTGCGTTGCGTCCCCATACTGGCGTGAAAAACTGCAATTTTCCAACTCATTTGCCTGTCTTCCTTTCTCCTTTCTGTCCATTTCCTTTCCCTTTTCCCTTTCCTTCCCTTTTTGTCGCCTCTTCTTCCTTTCTTTCCCTTCCCAATTTTCCCGCCGGTCAAACATTTTTTTCGGGGGGGGGGGGGGGGGGGGGGGGCTTGCACCCCCTGGATACGCTACTGCCGATGGCGTAATGCCACAAATAAGTTAGTTATACATTTATATTAGATTCAGATTCTCCTGCAATAATGCTGCTATTTGACATATTGCGGCTCAGTTCCATTTGCATTTAACATTTGCATTTAACATGTTGATGGCACAATGCCACTGATAAGTTAACATGCAAGTTAACATGAAAAACAGACTTTCATTTCAATGCTACTTTCCAAAGCATGATAATATGTATTGGTTGCAGTCAAATGTTACCACTACCTTAATTCTCTCATGTACTCTTATTCAAATATCTGGCAACAATTGTGTTGTATTGTAATGACCATGTAATACCAATACCCCAAATATAATGGGACAGCTCAGAGAGATGGTAGAAACTTGGTAGAATCATAAATGATATATTACCCTGATATTGCCTCAAATCGATGGTTACGAATGTCTGGATATATACAGCTAGTGGAAAAACTCACAGATTTTGCAAAGATTGCTTTTATTCCTTACAAGAAACCGAACAGACCTTAGTAATTAATAGGTTTGTGTGAAAATTATCCATTTTAAATTCATGAATGGTTGAGTGAGTTGCAAATAAAAATAAACAAATAAACGTAATTGACTGTGAGCGACAAAGTAGTTCCGGCAGACTGCTTGATACGCCGTTGTTATGGACTTACGCGAGTGCCGCCGTCAGACGCACTGCTAATCGTTAGCTACCCGTGTTTTGACACCGCAAAACCACCCACCATGAACTGGTTTTAGATTTTCAAAACGACAAGCAAAGAACGAGAATGAAATTTGATTCTTAAACAGCTAAGAGAATTTAGGAAATCCCATTGGTTCTCAGAAAAATTGGCGACATTTAGATGAAACCATTTTTATTTTCTGAGAACAAATAGGATTTCTTGAATTCTCTTAGCTGCAAGAATTAAATTTCATTCTCGTTCTTTGCTGGTCGTTTTGAAAATCTAAAACCAGTTCATGGTGGGTGTTTTTGCGGTGTCAATTTCACAAGAACCCTGAAAAACCCATTTGAATGCAATAATCAGTTGTTGAGTGCCTCCCTCTGGACTTGAGGTTGAGGAAGGGAAGAGGCACCCGGTTTGTTTTGCTATCCTTAATTTGAAATAAGATTCGCTACTCCCTAGATATGAAGATCCCTACTTTGAAATCCTGGATAACAAGACTCATTGTCTAAACGGGTAATATTCCCTGGTTGTTTGCCCATTACACACTTGGACGTTACGTATGTTGTCCTTATTTGAAAGAATGTTAAAATGGATGGAACCTTTATCCATCCATGATTATTTATAATATTATAGCAGAGAGAGGCGTGCTCAGAAACATCCCAACCCGGGTTAGATGCTATAGAGTCAATCAAATCATAATACGGGCCAACCGTGTCAAAACGCAATTTTAATATGTTTAGCTTTTAGTTATGCATGTTTTAAATGTCTGGAAAATATTTGAAAGTTCTTTGCGGAATTCACTGTGTAATTATATATCAGAAATGAGAATGATGAACATCGCATCGTGCATCGGGTGTTTGAACAATATTGCTAATTTTAGGAAGTAAATGATTGCTTTCAAAATGTGAGTTAATCAATCGTAATGATTCATCAGTTATAGGTCACCAACAAAGTCCATTGGTTTGCTTCGCACAGTTATTTCTCATAATTGTTTTAATATTTGATTTTATTATGTATGATTAAAGCTATTTGTATTCACTGACCACTTAAACAAGAG
This sequence comes from Ophiura sarsii, assembly GCA_035610835.1. Lineage (NCBI taxonomy): Eukaryota > Metazoa > Echinodermata > Ophiuroidea > Amphilepidida > Ophiuridae > Ophiura > Ophiura sarsii. The sequence continues at coordinate 42,500,482 of CM069446.1, forward strand.
AACAGATCTGTTAATATTGGTGCAGTCAACATTCTTAATGAGTCCTAATAAATTTTCCATTTAACTATCAAAATTAACATTTATTCACTGACAACTTAAACAAGAGAACAGAGCTGTTAATATTGGTTCAGTCAAGTCCTTATAATTTATAAATTTTCAATTGACAACTCAAACAAGAGAACAGATCTGTTAATATTGGTGCAGTCAATATTCTTAATGAGTCCTAATACATTCTCAATTTAACTATCAAATGCTAATTCCGACAAATTAATCTGTGATTCTTTTATTTATTTAAACTAATGTTATAATCAATCTTGTGTATATTGTAAATTATCTAACGGATACTCTTCAATCAAAATGATATATATAATCTATTTATATAAAGACGTCGTAATTTTTTCTATAATTTCAAAGCTCAACTGCCATTTGGTTTTTATTTAGAACATACATGTAACATATTTAAATAGTTTCAATGAATTATGTTACTTACGTGCAAGGATAAGTTCTATTTGTACGACATTTCAGAGAACTACCTTAGAAATACGCTTCCTTTTAAATTTGATGCCAAGTTTACTATTTTAAAGAAACGCAAATAATGTTGATGTTATTGTAAATGTTGATGTAATTTCGTAATTTCAGGGAGACAAAAATGAACAATATCAATACATCAATTGCTTTAAAGCAAATTATTTGTCAATTAAAATGTGACAACTTTTAATACAGTATTTTAAGTTGACAGTATCATGTGATAATACATGTTACGTTTGGCTTACATTCCGGCACAAAATATCATAAAAGAATCAAGATACATATATGTAGAAAAATAGAAGATATTTACAAAACATGTGAATGGTGATTCAGCGTTGCCGAGCTGAAGGTTTGATTTTACGGTGTGTAAGTAGTGTCAATAAATGATTAGCATTTTTCACCATTTTTAGACTTTTACTATTAGATTGCTTTCGGGACTTAACATATTGCGTACAATTTGACTATGGTTACCATGGTAACCACATATAGCGTGTGAATGGCTGAACACTAAAATAAGCATAACTGAAAAGAAGAAAACAATTGTCACCATACTTATGTGATATACGATTTCATATAATCCTACTTTCAATATAACATATCAAATGAAAATATGGCAATACTATGAAGCCGGATAACCACTATTTTGGGGGGTGGGGGTGGGGGTGGGGGGGGGGGGGGGGGTGGGGGGCGGGGGGGGGGGGGGGGGTTAGGTAGAGATGAGGTTGTCCACAAACCCGGCAGAAAAAATCGCATGGTCAAAATCGCAAATCTACCGACGGAGGCTCAGGTTTACCGACGGGGTTATTTTGTTGATATTGTGTACAAAATCCAATATGCATACTTTTAATAGGCAACAAATATCCCATTTAGTCGTTTTATCCCATTTAGTCGTTTTATCTTTGGCTCTTTGGCTCTTTGGCTCGTTGGCTCGTTGGCTCGTTGGCTCATTGGCTCATTGGCTCATTGGCTCATTGGCTCATTGGCTCATTGGCTCATTGGCTCATTGGCTCACTGGCTCATTGGCTCACTGACTTATTGGTTAATTGGTTCATTGGTTAATTGGTTCATTGGTTCATTGGTTCATTGGTTCATTGGTTCATTGGTTCATTGGTTCATTAGTTCATTGGTTCATTGGTTCATTGGTTCATTGGTTCATTGGTTCATTGATTCATTATCTCATTATCTCATTATCTCATTGGCTCATTGGCTCATTGGCTTATTGACTCATTGACTTATTGACTCATTGACTCATTGACTCATTGACTCATTGGCACATTGGCTCATTGCCTCATTGGCTTATCTCTCTAACTTTCAAATAAAACGAACAATATAGCCATTATACCCCAATTAAGCGATGGACAACTATATGGACACGTGCTTGAACTTATACGTGCTTGAACTAATACGATATCGTTTGAACATTAACCTTAAACCCGGACCGTAACCCTGATCCTCATAATCTTCACCAAAAAAAACGGTTCCCGACGTTATACAACACTTTCCTCTAAACCAACTTGTTTTACCTTTCTCTCACGTAATCAGTATTAACAAGGATTATTTTGGTATGCTAAGAGTAATTCTAGATGGCGTCCAAAATGGCTACGAGAAAATTGTCACATTATATAAAATGAGGCATATCAACCAAAACACTTGTTGCTTTGTTAACATCAGTTAAATCTAGTAAGAGTTTGTATCATAATGTTGAAACCGCAAACATTTTCAAACAATGCCGTGCACTAATTCCGTGCAAATTTCAATGAAGTCTATACCTAAAACAAACGCCAAAAGTCACCTATATTCCAACTATCAGTGTCATCCCCAACAAGTTTACTGCAGCTTCCTCTTGGAAAGCGGGTTTTCAGCTTCTGACTTTAGCGCGTATATTTATCGCGTTGAGATGTTGAAGCGCGCACTATACTACGCAAAGTGTACAGCATACGTGTATTATTTCGTCGCTGTTCTGACATACCGGCACATCACTTTACTTAATTCTGTTGTGATGTGCCGGTATGTCAGAACAGTGACGATTTGTGCGCACAACGCAGAGTTGCCGTGTGCGTGTGCAAAAGAACGCAATCATTCGAAGTAACCAAGTTAGTAAAAAAACCTCTTGGATGTGTGTGGTTGTTCGATAATATCTTAAAAAACGTGGACAAAGATAAAATAACCAAACAAATAATATAAAGACTCACGCGTCTCAAACATTCAATAGACGACAGAGGTTGCGTTTACGTGGATAACAGATGAACGAGCATTAATGAAAACAAAGTCAAAGTCTCAAGCGGCCGAAATACATGTAGTAAATATTACACCGGTAAAGAAACAATCTTCTAGGTAAAGAAGCAATCTGGTAGTAAATATTATATAGCTATATGTTGGCCTATTAACATACAGTCATGGTGAGTCTGAAAGAACATGCACTTTTTTTGGCGAAAGCGCCACAGAAATATTAGGCTTGCATATTCAAAACCAAATATAGGGTTACAAAGAGCACATGTCTGGCCTTCATTCAAAAACATAATTTTTGAATTCGAACATTGCGTCATAAAGTTGCAACCATTTGAGTAAAACCCGGTATTTTAAAGCCAATCCACGGAATGGCAATCCCATAGTTGCCTGATTCAGAGATGCTGATCAATGAAACTAGTGAAAAAACTGAAAAGGCACATTATGAATGTTGGATACAATCTCTGAAAATGACCGGAAATAAATTGATCTGCGTAATTATGAGTAATAAAAAGCCTGAAATCAAAAGGGAAAAATGAAAGGAGACATATCTACTGATTCAGGAGGTAAACCCATTAGAACACTTTTAGGAATGGCTTGATAATTTGACCATTTCGTGGATTTTATTCAGATTAGTGTAACATGTTAACGAAATGGTCGATTTTAAATGATTCTATCGAATGAAAGCCAAATTTGTAGATCTTGAAAGCGCTACCATTGATTTGGAATATGCATGCCTACATCTTTTGTGACGTTTTTGTGAAAAAAGTGCTCGTTCTTTCTGACCCACCCTGTAATTCTAATCTGAATCAGAATTTGAACTGTAATCTCAACGCCTCCTCAATGTCTCAAAAGATTATTATTTGTACTCTGTCCCTTGGTAGATCCCAGACAAAGGCACGGTACTCAATTACACTTTAGCTGCCAGTTGTCTTGCCAATGTGTTGGTGTATGCAGGTCATGTTGGGTGTGACTGTGTCTGCATGGTCTTTGTCGGTATTGATCGTGTTGTACATGGCAAAGTCATCAGCGAAGAGCCTGCTGACATCAGAGTTTATGTTTAAAAGAAGGTCGTTGATGTATTACAAAAAATAACATTACAACAAACGGGAGAGTAACAAGGGTACTGCTTTCGGACTCAAATCATAAATTGCTCGTGCAGTTTCCGACATTTACTTATAGTGTATTGCTTACTAAGCGGTGGTTGAAAGAAAATCAACTAAAGGCATGTGCCCTACAATATTTTTTGTCGTGGCAAAACGTATTTTGTCTATATCTTACAAAATATATTATTTTGATGTCAAACGGAAAATGCTTCAGATTGAAACTCGATAAACGCCGACATTTAAAATCATAAATTTTCAAACTAGGAAAGTATATCTTATTAAAATCTGACAACTTAAGTGTCTTGCTGAATGTTGTGTTATGTAGGCCTATGTGCTTTATTCCGTTTTGGACTAAAAGACACGCTGCATTATGTTCTAGACTTTGAACATGGCTCATATGACACTTATTATTATGGGTCTGATGTGTATAATTATGGCAGTATTTATCTTACGATAAATCAAAAAGCGAACTGGCTTAATGAGAGTTATTTAAAACGATGACAAAAGGCCTCTCTTGCCTCCTTCAAACGATGATCGATGGAGGCGAATTGTTGTAATTCAACCGGTAATTCATGACTATGAAACTTCAGGTTCATGAAACTCTTTGCTAAAATAAAGCTCGCTTGCAATGGTGACTTTGGGAAAATTTCAAAAATAATATTAGTCCAATACTATGGACTAATACGGAAAACGAAGTGCCATTCTAGACTTAGAATGTCTTATATATACAATGAGCTTTGTATATGTCCTCTTAACATTCCTAACTTAGAATGCCCTCTCCTCTGGGTTTAGGAGACAAATAAACTGAGAATGTGCTATAGAGTTTAAAGGCCCATCATGTTTAAGATAAAACAATGGTGACAGCATGCAGAATATAGCAACGGGCCCAAAACTGTACCATGGGGCACGCCCGTCTGAACATTAACCCATCCTGATTGCTCCCGATCACCACGCTCTGTGGTTCTAGCAGAACCTATGACTAGTGAAACTCAACTTAGAATGAAACTATAAAATATGGATATGTTTACTAGCTGAATATCCGCTGTTTCCCCAAGTATTCAATAGCTTCACGAATGTTTTATATATAAGTGCTTTATATTCTTGTATCATACGAAAATAAGACTTCCAATATAATTAACATCCCTAAAACAGCGCAAGAGAAACGTCGGTCACAAGCGGTACTCGTGCGCATGAGCTGCGCATCCAACTTTTTATCGCGCATCAAGTCTGGTACTTTGCTTGAACAATATTTGACACACCGTTTTAATTTACCGTTCGGAAGCCTGGTATACATGATAATTATCCATATCTTCATATTGACAAAAGGAAATATAACATCATCGTTTCATCACAAGAATATAAGTATTCTCTGCTACGTCTTGATAAGTACTGACTTGTGTATTCTCTCCAAAAAATATATTACGGCGATGTGTAATGTTACCTTTGAGCTGAATAGCTATACACGCATAGTACTACCAGATTCAAATCGAATACAATAGCTGAATGGTACTCGTACATATTATAGATTTAAACTTCATTTATTTTGCATTCGATTAAATACTACACGGACTTAACTGATCAGTATAACATCCATAGTCGATGGTATAGCAAAGGGAAAATGACAGTTTTCTGAAATCAGCATCTGTTACAGCACAATCAAGGTAAGAGCAATCCTGTATATTTAGATAACACTCTACTATTCGTTACCATCTCATTTTTAACTGGGAGCTGATCTTGGGTTTACATATGGCCTGTGTGTATCGATATTTGTTGTTTTATGATGCTTAATAAAGTGATGTGTTCATAGATAATGATTAATCTTATAAATGTAGCTATGTGTTTTTTTGACGACTAAGATGTTGGGATGCTTGGATTGTAAAATTGCCGAATAAGTGGTGAGCTGTTATCGCATGCATTAGATGTCGACGTTATATTTTCAAAGTATAGCTCATCCGTAATACACGGGCGAAAATTAACAGAGCTGTATAAAGGTACACGTTCATAAAATCAGCTAAAAGTCGAGATGTACCCGAAAATGGAAATGAACTCTTAAGCAGAATTTCAAAAATGAGAATGTATCCTAAAATTGACTTTTCCTGTTAGAAAGATCTGGCGCGTCCCTTCATGTAAATAATAAGTTTGTTGAGCTTGTTACCTGTACAATCGTATTATAATAACGGTAATAAGCATATCAATGTTTGCACGCATCGTTCCAATTTACCTTCATAGCTCCTCCAGTTATCTAACATTAACATTTGATCTTAATATGACTATTTTGTGTGAACAATTCAATTTTGAGCTTATTTTTTACGGATCTAGTAATTTTATATACTAATAATCGATCGCTAGTTGAAAAGCCTCTTCATTTGTTTACACTAAATTAAATCAAATTGATGAGCAGCAAATAACAAATATAAAAATAGATCAAAATGGAAAATTATAATCATAAATACCATGAATACATGCTTTCTTTCGTACTTTATTTTTATGTCAACAACTCGTTGCCATTAAAAATTCAATAAGCTAGACCATTGTAACGATAATAAACACCTCAAATATGTTTCATGTCTCGTTCTACCTTTCTCGAGGAGAACCACTGTATATTCCCTTCTCTAACCAATTGTTGTGTGTGACCAAATTGTTTAAACATTGCAAATAAAGGTGCTCATTTCGGTCATGAGTTAATCTCATGAAACGAGCGCTAATTGAAAAGCCTGTTAAGATTCTCTGTACAAATCTTTACTATTTATTTGACAAGGGCTGTCACTTTTGAACTTAATGTGACAGTATCAAATTTCACTAAAATGCTATAATTTATGTGATGTATATCAAAGTATACATTTTCGGAAAGGTCGAGTCAACGAATCGCTTTTGTTTATCACATTTTACCACAAATGCTTGAATGTTGACCCAAACATCACTATGTTGGATAAAAATGTGTGGACTACGTAGCAATATCAGGTTTTTGGGGGTAAAATTTGCCGTAATTGCACCTTGATTTTGTACCTCAAAAATACAGTAATTGTCGACCTTTTTTGGTTAACATTTTAGAAACTAAAAATGTTTACGATAAAAAAAACAATTCCTAGAGAAGTGACTTTAGATGACTTTTATGAAATTTCAGCATTTGAAAGAAACTGATATTGATATTGATACGTTTTCCACAACTTTTTTAATCCAAAAAATGTGATTTTGGGGTAAAAATTCAAGAAATCATCATTTGTGGTGAAATGTCATAATTGTTGGGTCATTGGACGTTTTATTTATCTTTCAATAACCAAATATCATATTCATAATTAAGAGTCTTTGCAATTTTAAAATTGCAGCTATTCACTATTCGCAAAGAAAACCGATTGAGAAAAACAAACATTCTCAAATTCAAACAAATTCAATATCGCCAAGGTCTTTATTTATTCTTAAAATTGACGAAATTGATGTTAACTAGCATTTAAATTATAAAAACTATATATATACCTTTATTAAAACAAAGTAAAACAGATAATTTGGTACAGAGTGCTCGATACTAAAAGTAGAGCGTAATATAATCCAAATTAAATCAAGGTTATTCCATTACACTTCAGTACTGTTTCATGCAACCAATATGGTTGCACTCCTCAGGTGTATATATACACATGAGGAGTGCAACCATAGTGGTTGCATGAAACAGTACTGTAGTGTAATGGAATAAACTTGATTTAAATTGGATTATACCTGTATTATTATGTTTGTTGAGAATCAGTTTACAAAACACGGAATGCCCCCCCCCCCCCCGCACCAAAATGCAACAGTCAGTGTCCACTAAAGAGCCCATGTGCCGGGAGGCCTTAGGTAGAACTAGCCAAATCGTGGATTTTTATGTTTATACATATTGCACGATGTCCTTGATCGTCATCCGCGCCGCAACACCGTAAAATATAGAAATAATAAAAATCGTTTCGAAAATAGACTCATTTGTTCCATAAGTCTACGAGGATGGCACGAGGCGTGGTTTTTACGTATTTCATGTGGTAGCGCTCCGTTTCTATTGTAGGAGCTAAGCTATCGGGGTAAAGGGAGCGCCGGGGTAGAAATCAAACGTTATCGTATGATGATTAACTTAAGAGCTGGGACAGGGAAACTCACAATGAGTGATATTTATCTAAAAAGCAGAAAGGAATATTTTATAATAAAAATGTAAAGATTTTATTAAAGGTGACGAAAATAATTTTGGTTTCAATGAACTGATGTAAACCGCCATTTTGTACGACATTGATTAGGTGAGATTGTTTCAGATATGTTTTGGCGAAGAGCATGTGACTTCTTCGCGTATTTCAAGGGCTTACTATATGAATCGCGGCCATATGTCTTGTGCAATTTTAAAAGGAAATGATTGAAATATAGGGGTATTTTCAAATTCGGCGGTGATACTTTTTTCCTAAATACAACAGTAATTCAAAGTTTCATCGAGACAGATCTCAGATCGAGATAAAGACATACAATTTAACCTTGACGGTGGAAGCTATACGCTTCACAAAATGTATAAAGCGAGATACTTTACAAACAATGTATAAGACCAGCAAATACAGATACATTATTCGCCCGATGCAATCTGCTGTATTGTGATTTGTTTACGGTGCTACCGATGTATACTCCCGTTAGTATTAGATTCAAATATTAAAGAGATTTTACCTGATGTAGTATGTCTTTCTACATCCAGTCTGCTTTTGTCAGAATTTCGATGAAGACTGATAGCTCTATTGACGTAAACGTGTGGTAAGAAATCTGCAACTTCTTAGATTTAAATATCGAGCCGAATGAAATGCCTTCATTTACTTGTATACATATATAGAAATGCCTCACACGATAATTACAAGTTTGCAGTGGCGCAAATCAATTTTGCGGAAACTTTATTGGAAGATTGTTCAAAAGTGATGGAAATATTTTCGCTAGTTGCTCGGTTTCTTTTTACAATTCCATTTTGATGATTTTTTTATTTTTATTTTATAATCATGATGGAATCATGTATGAAACTGACGATCTATAATACCTTAGAAATATATAGCTTATTAAGTTACACTTTTGAACATATATTAAAAACTATATTTTTATTTTTAAAGACTATGACAACATTGTTTTACATAGGCTGCATTTATGTAGCTCAAAAAATTGTCTATCGGACCTATAACAGTAGTAATTTTAAAATGGTAAACAAATTCATGCAAACTACTGATGATTCAGTATTATCGCCGTGTATTCCAACTAATGTCGAGTTGTATTGTTCGAACGACATTATAAATGATCGACATGCATCTATATTCACAATGTTATGTATTAAGACAAGTAATTTCTCAAATATACCCCAAAATGATGCAGGATTATACTTTTTCATTATTGCACTCAGAAAGCAATATTTAAGTCAATTTCATGTACGTCATGATTATTTCTCGGAATCATAGCTACTATTTTATAGTAAATGAAAATTGATATATGTTTACATTTTATATGATGCAGTCAAAGCCAGAGAGAGATTTTTGACAACGGAAACGGAAAATGGCCTTAAACACTACATTTATATAGAAATATAGGAATACCTCACACGATTTAAAGTAGACCAGGGGTGGAAAGATTAGGGACAATTTGGGGACAATTCTTAAGCTTTGTGTAGAGATTCGTCGAATGTGATAGAAATATGGTTAAAAGAAAGTGGAATCAATTGTGTTTTGTTACTTTTTACAGATTCCTTTTTCTTCTTCTTATTTTATTATAAAACATGATAGTCAGAATTCCTTTAAAATATTTTACAAAATATGTATTGTATGGAACTGACGATTTGTAATACCTTATACTTGCACTAGCTTATTAGATAACAGCATTGACGTGGTTTAAACTGGTGCATTATGCCTCCCTTAATACAGTGCGCCTTGTTTGGAAGAGGGCAACTTCTTATTGTTATAAATATGCAACTTATTACATTAAAATATCGAAGCGGTTGAATTTGTGTTCATTCATTATAAAAAAACGGAATCACTCTTAAGTGATAACATGCCTATTTTAAGGGGGTGTGGACTCTCAGGTACAGCCTCCGTAAAACTGCCATAACTTCTTCAATATTCATTTAATCTTTATAAACGTATACAGTTTTTTGCAGAAAAGGGTTCAATGAATCCAACCATGATAAAGAAATTGACCATTTTGGAAAAAAATTATAAAAAACACCTTTTTTGACCCATTTTAGGTTTGGAAAAGATAACTCAAAATATATTTTGTTAAATTTTAAGTGTTTAAAGTCTATTCAATATCGCGTTATACCCAAACTTGTTTCATGAATGTTTCTGGACAAAATCATGCATTTTCCCCTTAGCCTTGAAAAAACATTACATCGATTACGTCACAAACTCAAATGTGGCTCTTTTATTGCACAACATTTTGTTGGACAGCTTACGCAAACAAATGATCCTTAATACCACACCAGGGTGGCAAAATTCGAGGCCACATTTGCACTTTTCGAAGAAAAAAAAGTGGTGTGATACTTTTTTCCATGTGTATATTTTGAATATTTATGTAGAAGATAGTTCATTTACTGAAAATTGTCCATCTGATAATCAACGTTCTGGCTTACCAACAAGCATTTCAACAATTTTTGTCTTCTGAAAATGCTCATGCAATTGTAATTTGGTGTCAGATAATCAACACATGTAGTACTTATACAAACATAACTGTAATAAGAAATTCATAAAAAACCCTGCTTGCACTATTGAATATAAGATGTCTTTCATACACAAACTATGTTTTTACCATTTGTATTCATGCCTATCAATTCATAAACAGACCCTAAGTTAAGATTCAGTAACAAACTAAAATGTAATATGTAATAAGGTGAAACTTATCCCAACTGAAAATGGGGGATGAAAGAGTGGGTTGAGAATTGGAGAATTACGACGTTTCGACTGGATATACCAGTCTTTATAAAGTTTAGGTAGAGCAAGATAAAAGTATATGCCGATGAGCAAAATACAAGTCAAGCTCAAAAAAGTCATATTATTCAATACAATCATTGAACTATTAAAGAATTACTACGAAAAATAAGTCTTTATTAAAATAGTTCTTAAATACTTTGGGATTGTATTATTTGGTGATATATCGTCTTTCACTGGCCAAAATAACAAAATAGCGTTTAAATCAATATGTTATTGTTGCCAATTGGAAGCTTCAGTCACAAAGCTGTCAATTGGTAGCTTTTAACAATTGTTGTTATTTTTTCGTGCCAAAATTCGTTCTTAAATACAAAGATTCGCCAATACTTTGATTTGTCCTGGTCAAAATAATAACAATCGTTAAAAGCAAAAGCTGCCGATTGGCAGCAATGAAATGCATTATTCAACGGTTTTTCCTAAAGGCCCTGTCACACATACGGCGATCAGGCCAGCGACTGCACCGCGCTCAAAAAAAAATCAAAATATGTATAACACGCAGTGAGAGCGCGGAAAACTGTCCCAAATTGTCTATTTTTAAGTCAGGGTCATTAAAACCCTTTCATATTCCGCTGCGATCAGGCCGGCGCTTGAGTTACGCTAAAACATAATCAAAACGCCAAGACAAACGCATTAAGATCTCTACGAACCCCTCGGTGACGCAGTGGGAACTGGCTGGGACTTGAAAGGGTCGTGAGAGGGTCTCCAAGGGTCGTGAGAGGGTCTCCATGGTCGCCCTTGAGCGCCAGTGTACTGCGCTTGTTTTCACAAAACAAGCGTGAGGTTCGGCGCTTTCAGAGCGCTGCCCTGTCCTGCCATCATGTGTAGGTGGCTACTCGTCAAACTCCAAGAACAGACTGAGCATCCTTTAGACAAAGACATGCATGAATGGAGTTCAATCACTTGGATTATTAGTTTAACAGTTTTAACAGGTGTATGGTATTGTACTAGGGGTGATGATTTGAATAATATTGACCTGTTTTTACCAATTGAATATCCAAATTTCATTAATAATACGAGGGTCATTCAATAATATAAGTTAAAAGTTTAACGGGTTCGCCGTCGGACGAGTTTTAATCTGTCAAGCTTTCGTCAGGATTAGCTCTGACTTCTTCAGGACCAAATTATTATAATATTGAACAAAACATAGAGATTGCCACTTCTCTTGTTATCATCATTTGGGATGCCCCTTGCCCGATGATTTGAGAGTAGGTGCCCTTTCCTACTTGTGAAAGAATTGGTGGCTCTGAAAAGAGCCGTTCAGTTGGATTTCCGCTTCCACTGAACACGTAGGTTGCCCTTTCCTACTTGTGAAAGAATTGGTGGCTCTGAAAAGAGCCGTTCAGATGGATTGCCGCTTCCACTGAACACGTAGGTTGCCACTGGCCTACTATAATATATAACTTTGGTTCTAATAGAACCTCCAAAGGACTGCCCCTTGACCAATGGAAATAACGTAGAGACTGCCCCTTGTCTACTACAGACTACAACAGTCTAATGCACAGTAGTGCGGTCACTGATCTGTAACGACACCTTGCGTGTATAGCATACCATGTAGTTGTGGTGAACAATATATTGGTCAAACCAAAAGGCCTTTAAAGGTCAGATTGTCTGAACACAAAAGAGCTACATTACAAGGCAAGAAAGATAGCTCGGCACTAGCTGAACATGCGTGTGAAGAAGGTCATGAACCACTATGGAACCAATCCAAAAGCATTGCACAGGTTTCCAATCTTAGTACGCGGCTTGTTCGTGAAGCTCTAGAGATCAGAATCAATGAATCATCTACAATCAATAGAAATGACGGCAAAGATATCAGCCGCATGTGGCGCTCTCTATTTCCTACAGTATCAATCAATCCCGCCAATCGATAACAGTCTTGTAATTTTTTCAGCCAGGTCCGCAATGAACCAATATATACCCTGCTCAAGTTCGTTACAGCGTCAAACGATCTTTACAGATCAGTGACCGCACTACTGTGCATTAGACTTTTGTAGTCTGTAGTAGACAAGGGGCAGTCTCTACGTTATTTCCATTGGTCAAGGGGCAGTCCTTTGGAGGTTCTATTAGAACCAAAGTTATATATTATAGTAGGCCAGTGGCAACCTAGATACTTGAAATCTATCCTCTTAGTCCTGTTTATTGAAGATCTCTTAGTTCCTGTGAAAAGCAAATATGACTTTTGCAGCGGTTTTCTGGGGTATGGTTAAAACTAAATAAATGGCTGTCCTTGTTTGATTCTGGCTAATTAGAGAGCACCCCCCCCCCCCCCAAGGAAAAAGAAGAAGAAAATAACAGTCACTTGTATTGTTTATAGTCTGTTCAAGAGATATCTGTGATTTAGAACGGATGGCCAAACGAATAGCACTGATCAAAGAATATTTCTTGATGCACCCCAGGATGCTTCACTTGACCACTGATTTCTGTCACCAGTTTCCACTGGTTCCCATCGACATCACAGTGCAAGGAAATGCTTATAAAGTTGTTAAACGAGGGTCTTTAAGAAAATCCTGTTGCAAGTAATATGATTGATGTGTCTTTAATACAGTCCTCTCTTGATTTTCCAAAAAACCTATATTTTTATGAATACAAGTTTTAGTTGGGATTCAACTTCTTTCATATTTGTGGCCAAGTTTACCTATCTGCACCATGAATTACTATGGTAGAAGTCAGACGACCTCCAGCTGTTAATTACTTTAACACATGTGTGGAATTGTTTGTTTTGGTGATAAGCTACTGTAGGGGCGCTAAGCATGATGGGGTACATCAACAAATCTTCTTTGAGCACTGATGAAACATGTGGCTTGTGTTTCTATCCGTTCTTGTTGCACTAAATGGACCTTTGGTTTTTACTGCATCTTCAGAAAAGTACAACCAGTACTCAGACCAATTTTATATTAATTTGTAGCTGAGATTCAAAACTACAATTGTGGAATTTTTTCATACGACTGGCTTATACAATAGCAAAGTTATGAGGTATCAGGTAGAACTTATTGAATGACCCTATCATTTTAATATATTCAGATTCAACAATGTTATTGTACACCTGTTCAAAACTCCCGCCACTATGTTTATGGCTATACAAAACTGCCATTATCGCATTACGCTAAGCTAGGATAATGCCCTCCAAATAAGATTTAAATCACAATCAATGTATTGATGTGATTAAGAGCTTTAAACCTATGGGTCATTGTTATTTCTTCCGTCATGTCTGTACAAGGAGTATACAGTCCTCAAAATAAGTAACTGACCAGGTAATATGCTCTCAACTTCATTACTATAGCTCCTACGTAAAAGTATTAAATTATAAAGTGGTAAGGACATTTCTTTCCTTTAATTTGTGATATTACACGTGAAAATTGAATGAATTTGTTGCCTAAAACCAAAACAAAGTTCGTTTTTCATTTTAACATTTTGTTCGCCTACGCGCAGCCTCGGACTAGCAACAGGCAGATTATTGATTAACTGGTAGCGACAACTCACGTGTCGATAGTAATGCTCGAATCATACTAGCCGGTCACTGGTCGCAACAGGTCGCGGCACTACTCCCTCGCTTAAAAGTGCGACCTTTCGTCGCCATCGAGCTATTAAATCGCCGGTAGTCGCAGGTATTTCCGGGTCACGCCCCCTTGGTTGAAAAAGTATGGTGTTCAAGTGTGAAAATGTAAACTGTACTGTGTTCATACCTTTACAATATTGCGTTCGTAATTATTATCGACCTTCGTGAACAATATCTCTCAAATTAAAGAGAAGCATTTTCTTCACAATTTCATAATTAAATATTTTTACATAGGAGCTTTATTGTTGGAGTTATTAAGACTATATTTATAACCTAGGCAGTTACTTATTTTGAGGACTGTATAATTGCTACTATTTCAATCTTTCAATCTAATACCCTTCGTGCACTCGCCAGGGTGATGTAACACCCTATCTGACCATTGTTGAGATTTTGTTTCACAGTATAGCGCACTCTATAAGTTCATCATCCGGAAGTTAAGCGTAAACTGTCAATCATTCATTGTGAATGAATATTCATGCATGACTATTCATGACCTTACACCATGTGATCGTCGCGATCCAGCGTCCTTCCCAACTGATCTGATTACAATATTCATAAATGCAAATAACGCCACGCCCCTCCTCTGTCACTGTCAGACGAAGCCATCCACAATTTGAAATTCGTATTTTGTTCCACGTGAAAATTAATTTCAAATAACCAATTCTGAATGTTTCGTGTCATATAAGAACTAAATTCTGCAATCATTAAAGCAAATAAGTTTTACTCTAAATCACAATCAGCTTTTTTTTTAACCATTGATGTACTATTTCTGTGCCACAAATCATGTTTTGAGCCGATAAAACCCACCGTGTCTTAGGTCGTCTGGTTTGTTACGACCATGATAGTGCAGTGCGCCCCTTCTAAGATCATCATCCGTCAATTTAAGCATAGTAAACGGGAGAATTTGCCTCCGAGATACTTGTCCCATAGTTACACTGCCGCCAGTGGCGTAGCTAGGTTTTTTTTTCAGGGGGGGCAAGATTTCAAAAATTTTCGTAAAAGGTTGCCCCAAAAGTTTTCCTAGTCGGTCAACTCGTGAATTTCACGAGAAAAAAAAATGTTCTGATGCGGGCACCACCTCTTTTTTATACTAGTTGCTTTTCGATTCCCCAAATCCGACGTCTTGAAATTTTGTGCCCCCCAATTTATTTTTTTCTTTGGTAAAAAATTGAAGAAAAAAATCAGTATTTTTGGTGAAATTTGATACAAAAAACTGGATTATCCGACTCATTTTCTTTTCAAAAATATATACTAAATACATCATATTACTAGTTAAAAAGTTACAGTGCTTGATAAATGTCTTGTTGTGAGGGTTGACAAGAATAATTTTTTTGAATTTTGTGAACGCTGTAATTATTAAACTATTAATCAAATTAATCAAATGCATATAAAAGTACATATTTTTGGAAGGGATTTGGGTCAGAGAATCCATTTTTGGCGTCAATTTTGACCAAAATTGTTTTTTTGGGTTGAGAAAATCACAAAAATACACTTTTGTGACCAAATTTATATGGGACAAGCTAACTGTCACTAACAACATTATTTTTGAGTAATGCCCAAAATTGCTTGATTATACTATTAAGACACTAATATAGTGCCAAATTGACCAAAAATTGCCAACATGTGATTTTTTCCCCCTTTTTTCTCACCTTTTGGCCTTTTTTATCATCTGCTCAAGGAATTTTTTAATGGGATTTGTTGAATTTATCGAGTGCTGTAATTTTTGAACTATTAATCAAATGCATATAAAAGTATACATTTTTGGAAAGAATTTGGGTCAGAGAATCAATTTTTGGCATCAATGTTGACCAAAAATGTTGCTTTTGTTGAGGAAATCACCAAAAATATTTGTTTTGACCAAATTCATTTGGGGCAAGCTAACAAAATTATTTTTGAATAAAAAATGCCCAAAATTGCTTGATCATACTATTGAGACACTAAAATGTGATTTTTTTTTTAACCTCCAAAATTACATTTTAGGTCAAACAAAATATGCTGAAATTGTACCAAATTCATCGTAAGACATGTTCTCTGGAACATTTTTTAGTTGTTACATTAAAAAGTGTTTATTTTTTTTATAAACTTTTGACCCAAGAAATGTGATTTTGGAGGTTTAAAAAAATCAAAATTTTGGCATTTTTGGGGGCAAAGGCTGCAATTTTTATTTTTTTTAGGTTTTATTGTTTTTCTTACCATTGAGTTGGGCGAGTCATCTTTTTTTATAAAAAATCAGCAGTGGGTCATTTTTCTTTTCTTCCTGGTTGGTGGGCAAAGTTGTTTTTTCTCCTGGATAGTGGGCAAAGTTCTTTTTTTAAACTTCCATACCCCCCCCCCCCTCCCCTGAGTATCGAATGGTGCGTCCCTAAAACACTTCTCTTCTGGTTTATTTTTACATGCAAATGTTTAGTTTTGAAATGATTTAAAAATGTAAAAATCAGCATTTTAGTACCATAATGGATTATCTGACTCATTTCATTTCCAAAAATGTATTTTCATTTATTAAATATCACATTACAGCGCTTGATAAATTTCATATTAAAAGGGTTAACACTATCCTTTCAGTATTAAAATACTAATATTTGATTGTGCCTTCAGGTGTGCATTATAACACAATCATTGAAGATTAAGCCTACTTCACGATCAGGAATTCATCCACAATTGAAAAACTATTGATCGTGTTACTTTTGCTAGGCCTACTTAAATCAGTTAATGTGATGTTTACTCGGAAGTGTTAATCCGATAGGTGATGCTACTTTTCGTAGGTAATCCACTTTTTTCTTTTCATTGTTTCTATTGTCTTTTTTGTTGTTCATCTGCTCAATATTTTTGGAAGAGGTTACTATAGGACAGACGACGTTATGTGAGCTAGAGGACATTATCCAAAACCTTTGTCTAATAATGGTCTCTTGGCTAGATAACGGGCTGTTCATACGCCGTGACCAGAATGGCGACCTCTTCCTACAAAATAAAGGGCTGATGCAACAATAGAAAGACAATAGATAATAATGAAAGGAAAGGTGGTTAGACATGTATATTAAAATCAGATGAATAGGATACTTATTGTGTCCAACCTCTAACAGTACTTATTTACAGTCAATGGGTCCCCGGTGCTTTTTTAACTTGCCGAATTTGCGCCAGCTATGATTTGGTTTTAAAAAGATGAATTTCTGACAAAAACATAGTTCGACGTCAGAAAATTAACTTGATACGCGCTGGAATGGTTCCTTCTAAAGGTATTCCAATAAACTGCGCATGCCAATTATCATTTATACATTTCTGCACATGGAGTTTTCCATCACCTGTTGATCTCAGTTGAAAATTCCCATAGCCATGATAGCGTTACACTGCCGATAATGAGCTACTTGATATTCATGAGGTGATTTACTACAGCGATTTTACAATGGAATTTTGACTTTTAAATCGCGTATCTGAATAGGAAACATGAATTTATTGGTATAATATGTACAATGAACACAATGAAATGGTTATTGGGTCTGATGGTTTAATATTTGTCGACAACACAGTGATAACTTGCAAGTTTCCAGGGGAGAAATACTTTTGCGCGGCAGTGTATAGGGTCTCTGCACTCGCTCTGTGCTCTCCGCGCCGACGCAGAGAACGTTATTAAAATGTGTTGAGAAGGTGTAGTAACGCAGACAGCGACTTATATATAATCGCAATACAAGCGCTGGCTTGATCACAACAGAGCGTAAACAACCGCGGCGCTTTGTATGGCGCTCATGGGTGATCATGGAGACCCTACCCCGCTATTTTTATGGTGTCCACTGCGTTCCCAATCGGTTCTTAGAGACCTGACTGCGTTTTGCATGGCGTTTTGATACTTTTTTCAGCGCAACGCGAGCGCAAGGCCTGATCGCCGTATGTGTGACAGGGGTATTAACCTTTTAGCTGGCCAAAATTGAAATAGTGGCAAATAATACAATCCCCAAGTATTTAGACATATAAACACTTTCCGATGGGTCGTACTAAGAGCGCCGTGAAAATGTTATAAGCGGGATATGAGCTACCTTGTTTTAAAAAATTGACATTTTTGAGCAGTTATCCACGCTCTTCGTGCGTGTTTTCCATGTGCGGCGCTATGTTTGGCACTCAAGGGCGACCATGGGGACCCTCTCCCGCTCGCGATGTTATTTACCGTAACAAACATTTGATACCTTCACGGAGTAAGGTGTATAGTATACATATGCACATGTACATTGTAAGCAATACATGTATACAGTGTTTGGCAAATGTTTGTTACGGTTACTAAATTCGCCTCCCGCTCTTAGCCAGTGCGACCCCAATCGGTTCTTAAAGATCTTAATACGTTTTGCTTGGTGCTTTGATACTTGTTGATACTTTATTCATCGCGACGCAAGCGCAACACCTGATTGCCGGAAATGTGACAGCCCTATTAATGCCATCAGTCTTAAGGCCCTGTCACACATACGGCGATCAGGCCAGCGACTGCACCGCGCTCAAAAAAATATCAAAAAATGTATAACACGCAGTGAGATCGAGGAAAACTGTCCCATATTGTCCATTTTTAAGTCAAGGTCACTAAAACCCTTTCATATTCTGCTGCGATCATGCCGGCGCTTGACTTACGCTAAAACATAATCAAAACGCCAAGACAAACGCATTAAGATCTCTACGAACCCCTCGGTGACGCAGTAGGAACTGGCTGGGACTTGAAAGGGTCGTGAGAGGGTCTCCAAGGGTCGTGAGAGGGTCTTCATGGTCGCCCTTGAGCGCCAGTGTACTGCGCTTGTTTTGTGCATGCACAAAACAAGCGTGAGGTTCGGCGCTTCCCTGTCCTGCCATCATGTGTGTTCACTCGCCAAACTCCAAGAACAGACTGAGCATCCTTTAGACAAAGACATGCATGAATGGAGTCCAATCACTTGGATTATTAGTTTAACAGTTTTAACAGGTGTATGGTAATTGTACTAGGGGTGATGATTTGAATAATATTGACCTGTTTTGACCAATTTAATATCAAAATTTCATTAATAATACGAGTGTCATTCAATAAGTTCTGCCCCCTCACTCATAACATCGTTATTATGAATGGCAGCTGCCTCATGACATTTGTTATGAGTATAGTTCTGAATCATAGCTACACTTTTATAATAAATGATAATTGGTATCTGTCTAACATTTGTTATAATGCGATAAAAACCAGAGAGAGATTTTGGACAACGGACACGGAAATTACTCTAAAGATAACTAATGTTGTTTGGTTTTTTTCTAAATATAATACTGTATTATCATGTATAAATCAGATTGTAGGCAATATTAATCTTTGTAAGGCTTGCAAATAGTATAATATCAACTCGAATGTATTGCTACGCCTTTATCATACTGGAATACCGCTATTAAGTCAAATATGACTTTTGCAGCGGAAGGGTTAAAACTATAGTCTGGTTCTGGCTAATTAGAGGGCACCCCCCCCCCCCCCCCCAATGAAAAAGAAGAAGAAAATAATAATAATAATAATAATAAACAGGCATTTAAAAGACGCATTTCAAACCGCAAGGAAACACAATGCGCCGCACAAAGATAAAATCAATCAATTGAAAATTCAAATTTAAAATTTAAAAATTTGAAATTTAAAATTTAAAAATTTGAAATTTAAAATTTAAAAATTTGAAATTAAAAATTTAAAAATTTAAAATTTAAAATTTAAAAATGTAAAACATAAAAATTTAAAATATAAATTTAAAAATTAAGAATACGCACAATCTTAAAATAACAGTCACTTTTATTGTTTATAGTCTGTTCAAGAGATATCTGTGATTTAGAACGGATGGCCAAACGAATAGCACTGATGAAACATGTGGCTGGTGTTTCTATCCGTTCTTGTTGCACTAAATAGACCTTTGGTTTTTACTGCATCTTCAAAAAAGTACAACCAGTACTCAGACCAATTTTCTATGAATTTGTAGTTGAGTTTCAAAGCTATAATTGGGGAATTTTTTCATACGACTAGCTTATACAATACCAAAGTTATGAAGTATGAGGTAGAACTTATTGAATGACCCTATCATTTTAATATATTCAGATTCAACAAAGTTATTGTACACCTGTTCAAAACTCCCGCCACTATGTGTATGGCTATACAAAACTGGCATTATCGCAATACGCTAAGCTAGGATAATGCCCTCTAAATAGGATTTAAATCACAATCAATGTATGGCAATGTGATTAAGAGCTTTAAAACTATGGGTCATTGTTATTTCTTCTGTCATGTCATGAGTATACAGTCCTCAAAATAAGTAACTGACCAGGTAATATGCTCTCAACTTCAACACTATAGCTCCTATACGTAAACGTATTAAATTATAAAGTGGTAATGACATTTCTTTCCTTTAATTTGTGATATTACACGTGAAAATTGAATGAATTTGTTGCCTAAAACCAAAACAAAGTTCGTTTTTCATTTTAACATTTTGTTCGCCTACGCGCAGCCTCGGACTAGCAACAGGCATATCATTGGTTAACTGGTAGCGACAACGCACGTGTCGATAGTAAT
Organism: Ophiura sarsii; assembly: GCA_035610835.1. Lineage (NCBI taxonomy): Eukaryota > Metazoa > Echinodermata > Ophiuroidea > Amphilepidida > Ophiuridae > Ophiura > Ophiura sarsii. Next base: position 42,521,386 of record CM069446.1, read on the forward strand.
GCTCGAATTATACTAGTCGGTCACTGGTCGCAACAGGTCGCGGCACTAGTACTCCCTAGCTTAAAAGTATCTCGGTGCGACCTTTCGTCGCCATAGGTCGCATCGAGCTACTAAATCGCCGGTAGTCGCAGGTATTTCCGGGTCACGCAGATGGCTGGTGATTGGTTATGTTAATTTCGAGGCAAAATAACGTCCCCCATTGGTTGAAAAAGTACGGTGTTCATTACGTCATGAGCGACCGATCTTTCGAGTTGAAATGAAGTCAACTGGCCGCGACCGGTCGTTTCAAGTCAAGCGATCTCTAGTTTCAAGTCAATCGATGTCGGGTTTTGGAATATGACGTAAAACTCGTCACAGGTGCGACCTTAGTATGTTTTCAGCATAAGATGAGGGTTGGGAATGCTTCAATTCGTCGCTGTTCTGACATAACGACACATCACAACAGAATTAAGTAAAGTGATGTGTCGTTATGTCAAAACAGCGACGAATTGATCAATGCAGCCCATACACATACCTGTCACACTGTCCCTCGAGTTCAAAACCAAAGTGTGAAAATGTAAACTGCACTGTGTTCATACCTTTACAATATTGCGTTCGTAATTATTAACCGACCTTCGTGAACAATATCTCTCAAATTAAAGAGAAGTATTTTCTTTACAACTTCATAATTTAATATTTTTACATAGGAGCTAAATTAGTATTGGAGTTAAGACTATATTTATAACCTAAGCAGTTACTTATTTTGAGGACTGTATAATTTCTACTATTTCAATGTTTCAATCTAATACCCTTCGTGCACTCGCTCTGTGCTCTCCGCGCCGACGCAGAGAACGTTATGAAAACGTATTGAGAAGGTGTAGTAACGCAGACAGCGACTTATAATCGCAATACAAGCGCTGGCTTGATCGCAGCAGAGCGTAAACATGCGCGGCGCTTTTTATGGCGCTCATGGGCGATCATGGAGACCCTACCCCGCTATATATGGTGTCCACTGCGTTCCCAATCGGTTCTTAGAGACATTACTGCGTTTTGCATGGCGTTTTGATACTTTTTTCAGCGCAACGAGAGCGCAAGGCCTGATCGCCGTATGTGTGACAGGGGTATTACTGAGTGTTGGTCTGCGACGTTTACGAATTCCTTCGACAGCTCCTTGAGTTATCACCTTTTCTAGGTTGGCACCTTCTCGTCTAGCAATGTGTCCAAACTATAGGCAGTATGTTGCGCATGATCTTATTACACAGAGAAGTTTGGTCCCCAATCTAGCTTCTGACAAATTCATAGGTTGTATGCTCTTCCATGATATTCCTAACATCTTGTGCCAACACCACATTTCTAAATCTGATATTTTCTTTGAATCCGCCATTCCCACTGATCAGGTTCAGCTCCATATGTAGCTACCGGAAAGATTAATGCCTTCATAATGCGTACTTTTGTGGCCTTTGTGATTCCTCTATCCTTCCAAATGATTGAACTGACTGTTTTAAAATAGTTTTAAAGTATATATTGTTGAAATGCCCGGGGTAGCCCGACTAATTGTATATATATAACGAACATCGGACGTTACTGAACATTTGGCCCCACTTGATCTGTGGATGACCTTTCTCTTATATGTCCATATCCATGCATCCAATACATACCGAACTACATCTCTTTTGATCCTTATGACTTAACGAGTAATTTGATATATATATACACATAAAAGGTCAATTCAAGCATTCTAAAAATGTTGACCCTTGTTGACCTCCACGCGACCCTGCTGGAGAGGGATCAATTGACACAACACTTTGCCAACGAATTGTCTGACACTACATGACTTATCAATCATAACGCAATTTCGTCAAAATGGCACTTAAGTACATCTTCTACAGTCTAGTCAATTACACATACATTAAATACATTGTAGTTTCGTATTAGGAAATGAAGCATGCACATTGTGATAAAAATAAAGACACACTGATTCAGAACCTCCAATAACGTAATAATCTTTGTATAAACAACAATCACTTACAAGTTTATGAAATTAGATTGGAAAGTCATTTTGAAAACTACGCTGTATCTGGTTACTGATTTGATTTAAATTGGTTTTTGTTTATCATAAGGTAAAATGTCAATATCGACCATACTGTTTAACTAAACAGTTCTATTGAATAGGTGCATCAATGATTGTCTAAAACTTCGTCTGAACGGATGGAATCTCGAAGAATGTTCTACGTTTAAAATTTGAATACACTTAAAAACTGTCTTAATGATAATACTTGATCCAAGGGCAGTTCTTGAAGTATGCATCCAATCCGTAGGTCAATATTGAAAGTAGTCTTTTATGACATATATGAAATCGTATGCCACAACGCAAAATGTCTGAAATTGCGCAAAATCGACAAATGTTCCAAAGTTGCAATCTTGGACAGCAACTTGAGTGATTCTTGTGAAACTAATTAGCGCATATGTGGTGATAGTGTATATGATGACCGATCCCCCAGTAACCAACCAGGTAGTGATATTGCTATGTGGACTCAAAATAGGCGTACAATTTGACTCTGGTTGCCATGGTAACCACATAAAGCCTCTTAGTGGCTAAACACTAAAACAATCATAACTAAAAAAATTAAAAATGCAATTGCAACTATGCTTGGGTGGTATACGATTGTATACAAAATCCTACCTTCCATATTATATTCTCTTAAATATAACCTCTTCAAAATATGTACACGTATATGCAAATGTATTGGATATTGCGTATTTTAATAAACTATTGCATACGCTGCTTTACTTTGATCTATCACATTTATAGACCTGAATGTCCGTTTTGAGTCAAATAATTAAAAAAAAAATTAAAATAGATTAAAACGGCAGAATTCAATACTGCCGTGGATAGACATGATTCTTCAATTATGTGACCCCCCCCCCCCCGACACCCCCCCCCCCCGACACCCCCCCCCCCCCCCCCCTCCCCTTTAAGCATGGTCTTGTAAAAGCATATGAATAGTTTGGTATTCAGATAAGGTATTCACATTATGATTAACAATGAGGAGACCGGCAGAACCCTAATATTATTTGTATAAACAAAAGCTACTTGATGACATACGAGTTAATAACAAAGATGAACGCCATCCTGAAAACAACGCTGTATAGAAATATCTGGTTACCACGGTAACATACAATTCATAAATATCTATTCAACGTTAATTTTAGATTCCATTATTGTATCAACACACCGCATAAATACAATGTATTAGTTTTGAATTACCAGTTTGATTTATAATATTAACTCCTGTTTAGCTTAACGTCAATATCGCCCATGGTCAGAAGTCACAAACTGGTCCAAAAAAATGTTTCACTTCTAATAATGTTGAGGAATGCACCAAATCTGATTAAACGGGACAAAACTTAAGTTTTACATACTTAATGACCCACAAACTATATATCGTTGGAAAGCTTATGATTCAAGGTTTTTCATTTTTGCAAAAAAGAATCAAATTATACAGGGTGTGTACTATTTGTATAGGGTGGAACATAAAAAAGTTGATCGTTTTTGCTCCTCACAAAATATTTTGATAGTTTGTACAATTAGGGTTTAGCTGAAGATAGTCACCAAAATCAGAACAACCGCAGAAGGTGCTACCAAATTTGCTAAGAATCACTTGCCCAAAATGTTCACAGGAAAAGTACAGGGTGTCTAAAATTATGATGAAATAATGCATAAAATGAAGGTTTGTATATAATATTCTATGAAATTAAGTTAGCATGGACTATTTAATTTAAAAGAAAATGGTTATCAAAATGAACTACACGAATATCGTTAAAGTTCCTTTTATTTTAAATACAGGGTGGTCAAAAATAGGTCTAAATAGCACAATTTTCATGAATCTATGAACATTTCTGTGAAGAAACACTTCTGGATTTTTTAGTTAAATGTTTTACTACCCAGGGTAGAAAAGGACCGAAGAGTCACACAAATCAAATAGAGAGACTGCGATTTGGCCATTGTTTAATCAATAAAATGAATAAAACTGTGTGTTTTTACATTAAAACACTCCCTGAATTGAACATCATATTCTAGTAGAGAATGTCTAGATAACAATTCAATATTATTATTCATAGTAGCAGGCACATGTTATTAACACATATGAGAAGTTTGAAAACTTTCCTATGTATAATTTTAAAATGGCATCAATTTCAAAAGTTCTAGTTTTCCACTATTTTGTGTAGACACCTATGGGCGCCTCATCCACCGGCTCCTCATCCACCGCTCCCATCCTTGACTCACTCGACGTTTAGATTGATAACTTCACTGTTGCTAAACATGTGGCTTTAATTCTTTTTTTATTCGGTTAGCTGGATAAATTGTCTTTAATATGATACCAAAAATGTTATGTTTTTTTGACAACTTCTATTTAAAATAGAGACACGTATCACGATTTTAAGGGTTTTTTGAAACGATCCCACCTTATTTGATATACATATTAGTGAGAGTTCAAAAACGATACACCAACACAGCCTCGTCCCCCATGCCTCCTTCAGACCGTGCAGACTGAAGGTGGCATGTTTCATGGCGCATCGTGCTTCGGAAGGTACGTAGAAATGTTGGTCCCGTGTATCGGAAGAGCTATCCCCGAGCACGTTAAAAGGTCACAGACTCCTTCGTAAAGAGTAGGGGATCATCCCGGTCTGTGTCTGTACATCAGTTCTAGGTCATGACAGGAGCGTCCGTATTCGTACACGCGGCCAGGGATAAAGCTTGTACAAGCCTGTACAAGCTGAACTAATCCTGTCACCACCACGCACAAGGACCATCTGATCCTGCGTGCCGTGGACACGAGAAGAAGAAGAGTGACCTGTGACCCCATATAATATTGTCTAAGATTTGTATCGGTGATGTTTGAAAAGTTCCACGTTAATTTATAAACATTGACAGACTTTCTTATAAAATTTGATCCAGGTGCGAGTGTGGACGTACATTTTCATTTAATTGGTGCGCGCGTCAAGTTTGAAAGTGGGTGTTTATGGAACAAGTAGTTCAAACACTCAGTTATATGGATATCAAAAGTGAAATCATCATTATCATAATATATTGTTCTTTTAACCAGATAGACCGAATCGGTTTGAGAATGTCAGCCATGGTCTCAATTTTAGTACTATTGCTTTTAAGTCTCACAACATCACATGGCGTTGCGGATTCTGAAACAGGTACATTTATAATAATAATGGTATACATTTATACTTTTTATTTGCTTCGCATCGTTTCTTAAAACTAATCTGAGAATGCTAGTTTTCATTGGAATATTGAGTAGAACATTTCATTTGTTTTCGTAAGAAGCTATGCAATGAAATAAATTCCTTAGTCATACAATATAGGCTTACAGAGTATCAGAGAAAACATGCACTTTATTGTGACCTCTAGTTTTATTTGAACACCAATGATTAGTAACAATCATACTTATACAGTCTGTAGCGCAAACATATATAAAAGAAGCATGTCGACAACCTGTTAAACATATGCAACCTGTTCCACTTCCAAGTTGGACACTTAGGAACAAGCATAAGCATTTCAACTTAAAAAACTGCATTTGAGATTCAAATAATGATTTAGTTGTGTTGTTTAAAATACATCTATCACTCACTAGTCTGTTGTTTGTCATAGATGATATGGAAATATGTTTGTTTCTGTCCAAACTGAATGACGATTCTATCAATAAAGTTCTCTGCACACGATGTGACAAAAGTTGAATTTTACATGTCTGAGTAGATTGCCCCAATGTGATAGCGGAAGCTCCAAAACAGATAATAAAACTACGTATGATGCATTAATTATTGCTGAACATGAGTATTGCTGCTTCACATACATTTATTTACTATTGTTCATGGCACACTGTACCCAGTTTATTGATACATGCAATTAAATGTAGTCTTCAAAAGTTATCTCAGACTAGTACTTGAATATGCCGCCCAGGCCTATTTGGCACTCAAGTATTACAGCAAAACAAAGGTGTGAAATTGAAAGAATTCAGAAAAGGGCATGTAAAACCATCCTTGGCCGTGATTACTCATCTTATGATGATGCTTTGTCTTCTTGTCAAATTGAATCCCTTGCTTAAAGAAGAACAAATCAGTGTCTAAAATTTGCATCAGGCCTGGCCAACAATATTAGAACAAAACATCTCCTCCCCCACACCAGATTTGAAGTTCATGGCAGAAGATTACGCAATGCAGATTCAGTTTCACAATTACAGTTCAGGACATCCCGCTTTCAAAACAGCCCTGTGCCTTATTTTGTCAATCTTTTGAACAATTCATTTTAGGTGACTGCCCAGTAGGCCTATACAAGTATTGTGATTTTATGTACTTTTTACATTTTACATGTTGTGATTATTTGATAATGTGCAATATTAGGTCAATATCATATGGGGGAGGGGAGGGGGAGGGAAGGGGGGGGGGGGGCTGATAGTACTTTTCATGTGCAATGTTGTAAGTGTGCTTGTGAGTTTGTGTATGAGTGAATGCTTAGTAGATACATGTGTTGTCGAATTGTGTGGTAAAGGGGGTTTATGTGTGGAGGGGTGTGTGTACACTTGTGGTGTGAGGATGCAGGGGCGGACTGGCCACTGTGGCGTTGTGGCGATCGCCACATGGGACGCTTGGTTTTGGGCCTCTCAGGGCCGGTTACTCAAAATTTGGGCCGGTTACTCAAATTTTGTGACCGTGCGAAAATTTGTGACTGCGAAATTTTGTGACCGTGCGAAAATTTGTGACTGTGCTAAATGTTGTGACGGGCGAAATTTTGTGACCGTGCGAAATTTTGTGAACGTGCGAATTTTTTTGACCGTGTGAAATTGTTTGACCCTCCCCCCCCCACACACACACCCCTGTTTGTAATGACCTGCAAACGAGGACATAGTTTTGGTACTATCCAAACGAGGACCCACCAACCTGGACACACACCGACACACCGAGGACCAAAATGGCGGCTTACACGGGTGTCATACCGCCAATTAGACTGTGTACTATCTCACTGAGGCCTAAGGGGGGTAGAGGTGATACGAGGACCTCGTTTAAATAGCGTTTTAACGTTGTTTGCAATATTTTGCACGTATCAGGGAACCGAGGACGTCCACGTTTTTTTTTTGTCAACGCACACACACTTACGTGAATTTCACGAGGTGACTGACTGGAACAAAAAATTGGGCAACCTTTTACGAAAATTTACTACCGGGACGACATACTTCTGCCTGACATGGTCAAAAAGGGCCGCTTTAATAATTTTGCCATGGCCGCTTTCAGGTCCCAGTCCGCCCCTGTGAGGATGTTTTGTTTAATTTGCTTGTAAAATGTGTGTGGTGTGTGGTTGGATTCTTAAGGGATTTCATAATTTTTGTGTGGGATTTGCAATCATAATTATGTATTTTAAATGTTATCAGTGTTTTATCATGTATTTATATGTATTTTTGATGATAAATTATCAAAATGATGCACTGCCCGTATCAAAAGTGCTCAATTCCTAAGAAGAGCGTAATATGTTGATTATTATTGTTGACTATTGGCCACGATGTTATTTTATAATAAATTGAATTGAATTGAATTGAATCTATATATTATGAAACCAGGACTTCATTTATATTTTCTAGCTATATGTAAAGCCGGCGAATTCAGCTGTAGTAATGGCAATCAGTGTGTTCATTGGAGCTCACGATGTGACTATGCACGCTACTTGTCGGGATATGTTGGATACGAGCAATGCGACGACGGGTCTGATGACAAGAATTGTGGTAGGATACGCATTTGCGTAATTGAAATTCATCAATTGTCGATTAGGTTTAAACACTAGAAATATACATTCGATTTTTGTTATATACAAATACTGTTACCTTTTAATTTGTGCATTTGGGAGTGCATATTCTCTTATTTAAAAAAAGATCCGTTGGGAAAAGCGTACTTTAGGTCCCAGATATTAGAATGTACAAGTATCGTCCCATAATGGAACACCCAGTATCGTCTGATACTGGTACAAAGTTCAGTGTTACAGTATCGTTTGATACTGGCACATATAAGCCTTCCAGTATTAACTGGAACATTTTGTTAGATGTTCCAGTATCGGTCGATACTGGTAATATGTCTACCAGTATCGTCCTATAGTAGAATATAAAATTCGATTCAGTATTGTTCACCAAAATGCATCTTTGAACCTACAGCGGGTTACATTTCATCTGATTTATGAGTGATTGCACAGAATCTACTTTTTATAAGGCAAATTAACATTCAGTATTTCACTTTGACAGTGATATTCATGAACAGAAAATTAGAATATATTCAGCTCACTTTTCTACCAGACCATCAGAAAGTATCAGCAATGTAGTGAAGCCTTCACTTCCATACAGTTTCTTAAATTATGCATCAAATCTAGAAATCACTTAATATATGTCATCTTACCACCAATCCTTTTCTAACCAGGAGGTTGTTGTTGTTGGCCTCCCCTTTTTCGGTCGTGCTAAAACGTTCAGATAAATCATCAAATGACTGAGGTTTATTGCACCACCATCGATTGTTCTTATCATTTGTGCTATCAGCTTGACATTTATGTTGTTAATGCTGTTTCCAATATCCAGCAATATCGTTCCATTATCGGAAACATTTTATATGTTCCAGTATTGAGCAATACCAGGACAAAAACGTACTAGTATCTAGTATTGACACATCAGTCAATTCCAGTATCGAGCAATATTGGAACAGTAAAATCGGACCAGTATCGAGCGACACTTTTATGTCCAAGTTTTGAACTCTAGTGCTATACCAGTATCAGGGACCTAAAGTACTCGTCCTACTAAGGAGGGGGTGGTTACCCCTCCCCCACCCTCTAAGGACTTCCGCCGGTAGTGACCTAGGGCATCTAGGGGATCTCTTTGACAACCTTTGCGCTCTTTTTGACGAACAAAAATTGAGGGTACCATCTTATCCGGGGTAGAGTAAGCAGTCAAATTCCGAGTGTGGGGGAGAGGGGGGGGGGGGGGGGGGGTGTAAACATCGACATAATGGAAAATATCTTAATAGTATGGACCTGAATCTTATAGTATGTTCATCAAGTAAAAACATAATTTCCCTCACTTCTAAGAACAACAAAAAACGGTGTTCGATATTTAGGACTCTTTTGGCGAAAATTTCAATGTTGAACTATATTTCAAACAGGCAAATACAACGGCATTTTGAGGTATGCCACGATTAGTGACGTCATTGTGACGTCATGCGCGGAATGTTTAACTCTTGTATTGAAATATTTGACCTCTAGCTATACCATGGTTCCGAAATAAGCACACTTCTGTATCTCCATTTGGATTTCATAAGCCTCCCCCTTAAAACGTCTCAGTAGAACGAGGGTTAAGTTGTTGTTTAGTGGGGTTTTGTTTCTTTTTCGGCGATGTGTTTTATAATTTCGTCAACATTAGGTGTTTTCCTTTTTTAGCTATCTATAATTCCATGGGTGAAATTATCAGAGATTGGCAATTTGTTGCAGTTTTCTATTCTTTTAAAGGGAATTAAAACTAATGAATGTACCTTTAACAATGTTAGATTTATAAATTGGTTAGTTATCATTGTTAATAGGACTACGTGTTACGACGCCAAACATTATCGAAACAAAATTGTCAGTCGTATATGTAATGGTAAGATAATCATAAGTGATTATTATGTATTTGGGAAATAAGTAAGTCTCAAGTAAGAGTGCAACCATGCGTTTTAGTAATACATGCCGGTTCTGTTCTGGTTCGTTTGGTGTTTTTTTGTCATGCAGATTGTGGCACGGATTACATCACGATGACATTAGGTGATGTACTCTATATAACTTCACCAAATTATCCACGATATTACCACGATAATCAGATGTGTATCTGGTATTTCAACAAAAACGGAAATGGTTCATTCGTTATTAACGTCATCGACATGCTTCTGCAACATGCTGACCCAGATGTATTTACTATTGGTCGTGGAACAGACGAATCTCTAAGTAAAAGTGTACTTCTGAGTACAGAACATCTCTTCCCAGAAGGCACCACGATAATGACAGATGACGTGGATGTATGGATGACGTTCATATCTAGTTGGGGACTCCGTCGGAAAGGTTTCAAATTGGAAGTAAAGATTATTTCCACGCTTGGTAAATATAATACACCTATCAGTTGTAAGACGCACTATACGACCCCCGGGAGAGGTTCGTCGTGGGTGCGTCGTTTACCAATAATTCTTGACGGAGGGTACGTCAGTGGCAGCCTTTGGTCCGTCAGAAAAATGACGGAGGGTGCGTAAATGTCCGTCACTTTACATGGGTGCGAATGGGCTGATAGTTGACTGAGGGTGCGTATTTGGATGGCAATGGTCCGTCGTTTTTTTGACACAGGGTGCGTTATGGTACATGAGAAGTTGACGCACATCGGTAAAGTGACGCACCACTCCCGGGGGTCGTATAGTGCGTCTTACAACTGATAGGTGTATAACTAACCTATACAAACAAGACAATAGTGTACTAATAGTGCAACTCACAAGTGCAAACCATAATTCATGTACTTTACCTATGTTTTTGGAAACAAATCCAATTATATATAAAAAGAAAAATACCGTCATGTAATATTAGTACGAGATTGACCTCTAATAACCCTACATGACCTTTGACCCCTTTAAATCATTTATTGCTGTTTTGGGAATAACGCAATCTGTGGCATCTCTGAGGATCAGTCAATCTGAAGATCTCTACAATGGCGGTCTGTGGACAGATAATAAAAAGTGGGAGAAATGTGTGACTTTGCACAGTGACTTTTTAAAGATGTCTGAAGAGTAACATATCAAAAAAAAAGTTTCTGGGTTCTTCACTTCTTGGTGATGTTAAGAACTTTTTGATACCCCCTCGTATATCGCCCCAAAAAGCTATTTTAGGAACACCCAATATAATGATGCTCTAAATCATATGATATTACTAGCCAAATTTAATTTTTATAGAGCCAAAATACAAAACACACGGCCAAGTGTATTTGCTTTGAGTATGAATTAGTTTTCAATGTTAATGCTGAAAAATGCTGTGCAATAAGCAATGATACCCTTAAAATATGAAAAGAAATGGGTTTATTTTGTTGGATTGGAAGCCATAGTTATTCCAATGTAAAAATTATAAAATTGTATTTTTTAACTGCTTTTTTTTCTTTCTTTTTTCGTGAATTTCATTATGTGAATGGTTACACTAATATTTTGAAATTATGATTATGTAACTATATAGACCAAGGTTCCAATCATCACAGACCAAGGTTCCAAACCTTAAATTCTATCTAGGATCGCACAGACAGTAGCATCTCTGACTAAACTGAAGGTCTTCTGGAGTGATAAAAACATCTCACTTAAGTCAAAGATCAGACTGATGCACTCCTTGGTCACCACGATATTACTCTATCGGCCGAGTGCACCAATGACGGGTAGCTGAAGAATAGCGCTACCTCGCTAGTAACTGAGGCGTAACCCAAAATGTTGAGAGCGCCAATGAGGGGTAAGCTACTAGGCTAGTAACTAGCGGGTAATTTATGCTAAATGTTATACCTCACCGGACCCAAGAGTAAGTTGGGGCATAACGTTTTATGCCACAAGTCAGTCAATTCTAGCACTAGCGTAAATGTGTTGTGAACATTAGAGGGGATGATTCGCTGATGCTGAAGGACCAATTGCGCTTCCATGCCCATAAGCATAAGCTGAAAGATTTTATATTTTTGAAAATCCATTCATGCAATTTGGTGATTTTTTTTAGTCAAAATTTAAATCAACTCCTTTGCCCATCCAATTCCAAACACTAATCGCACCGACTTTGGGTCATATTTTGACCAAAATGTACAAATTGTTCTTAAATAATGACTAAATAGATAAACTTGTTATTGTTTTTATTAATTAAAAACTGATAAAGCCAAGTTCAACATTATTGTGAGTGGAAAGGTAGAACTAGAAGAACGAAAAAAAGCATATCGTACCGTGCATGGTCTGGGGTTCGAACCGGGGTTCTGCGGTTGACAAGCGAAGGACAAGGTATCCACGCCACGAAAGTATTTGTGTTATGAGATGTGTTATAATTGTATATAATGGTTTCCATCGGGTGCTTGTGTTTGTCATTAAAATTGTGCTTTTTGGTGCAATGTTTGTATGTGCCCCTCGCCCAAAATATGTTTGTAATGTCATGATAGTCCTTATTTTTGAAAAAAGCGGTAAACACACTTTTTGGCCATAAAATGGCATCATTTTTTTCCGGATCGCAGGCCGACTCCACGTGATTCTTGATTTACACTCACCTATGACCTAGCGAGTGACGACACGTTTTTAATACTACGGAGGACCATTCACTTCAGAATTTTACAGTAAACTATAGGTTAACACTTGGCATATGCGCCAATTAATTTTGTAAGGGAACGATGCTGATTAATGTGGATATTTACCTCGCTAGTTGCTATTCTGGTGTTACTCGGCAGTTATGCTCTAAGAATTACATCGTTAGTAAGTTATGCTACAGTTAGAGCATAACTACTAGGGAGGTAGCTTACCTCCCTATTAAGTTACCCGTCATTGGTGCACTCGGCCGAATGCGTGTGAATCGTGGACCCTAAGGCTGGGTTCACATAGGAGTATACGGTATACGGTATTCGCTATACGCTATTCGGTATTCGCTATACGCTATACGGGCACAGCGAGTTACATAGGGTAGCACGCGTGCCCTACTCGGTCTTTTGGCGCCGATCAAATGGACACTTCAGAAATGGATTATTAGTTAAGACGACGAGTTTTAAATTCCAAATCCAATGTTATTTTCATTACTTTGACACTTATATTTGTGTATATTTTATTAAGGAAACCTGCCCTTTGAGAGTTGTTCTATCACCAAGAGAATGTATGGTCTACATATCATATCATTTGGTTGATAGTATAACATGTACATATGAAGGCATGTGCTAGGAGTCCCATTGTTTCTAACTTACCCTATTCTACGCAATAAATTGTTTATAAATCGTGATAAGGGAAATTCAGAACGTCTGTACACATGAATTGCAGCTGCCTGGCCACACAAAAACCGGACGGTACTATACTACACTACACGCAGGTATACGGCCTTTTCGAATAGTGCCCTCTTATGTGACCCGGTATTATGAAATTACATTGTTTTGATTTAAGCTATAATAAAATCACCAATGCAAGTATGCACTTGCTTCTAGCTTATACAAGGATAGCCTCAAAAATGCTCGAAGCATACATTTCAATATCTGTTAACCAATTTTGAAGTTTAAAAACGGAAGGATCAAACTTGTTTGTTCAAAATTTTCAAATATCTACGTTATACAGCGGGAACCATAAAGTACCATTAAGCAACACTTTGATGAATTTTCAAATCCCAAATTTGTTCATCAGATGATAATCAATCTCATGAATTAGTACACACACAGACATTTTGCGCAAGTTAGGTAAAATAACGTAATGTAAAGTAAAATTATGCAAAAAGTACACAATGTGAGGTATTTTTTATTACTAAACCATTTTGTAACTTTTAAAATTACATTTTGGAAATGTATCGGAGATAATTACCGGGGTTTGTAGATATGTTACCGAAATTAAGTAAAACTAAAGTCTAAAATACAATTTAATCGGTAAAAGGTGATTTCGCCGAACGTGTTAAGTAAAAATTATCGATATGATTGGTGAAAGTCGTAATCTTTCCCTAATCGCCGGGTAAAATCTCCTCGTGTAATTATACAAGATGGCGAGCGTTAGAGAAACACTCAGCCGGTCGCGAGTTCCTCCGGAATACATTGACAAATTTGAAGGTAAGGAAGTAGTATATCTTTCCACTTTTGGTAATGCCTTTATGTCCTTGTTTTCGTGATGTTATTGAAGTCATCTGAAAATCATAAGTTTTGAGAGATTCACAGAAAAAAGTGAAACTTGTGTTGGCACCGAGCGTCGTCGGGGTCCTACACCGTGCATGCGTTGCGTTTGCATGCATCATAGCGGCTCATGTGTACATGTGGCCATGTGAAACGTGATTAGGGCGTATGTAATATGTACATAGGTCAAAATGCAACGATGCAAGGTGATTGATTGATTGATTGATTGATTGATTGATTGATTGATTGATTGATTGATTGATTGATTGATTGATTGATTGATTGATTGATTGATTGATTGATTGATTGATTGATTGATTGATTGATTGATTGATTGATTGATTGATTGATTGATTGATTGATTGATTGATTGATTGATTGATTTTTTTAATTTGATTTTCAGATAACTTCAATAACATCATGAAAACAAGGACATAAAGGCATTTCCAAAAGTGGAAAGATATATTACTTCATTGCCTTCAAAAACTCCTTTGAAATTACCTAAAACTTACATCCAAATTCAGTAAAAAATACCCAGCAATTGTGTAAACAATTGCCTAAAAAATACATCCAAATTCAGTCACAAATACCCGGTGATTGTGTAAACAATTATCTTAAACATACATGCAAATTCAGTAAAAAATACCCAGTCATTGTGTAAACAATCACCTTAAACCTACATTCAAATTAAGTAAAAAATACCTAGTCATTTTGTAAATATTTACTAAAAAATTAAGCAAAATGTCCCATAATGTTGTGTAAAACTAGTAACTAGTAAAAGTAAAATTTATACCTAGCCACTGTGCAAAATAAATACCTAGTAAAATTGCATTTTTATACATAATAGTTTGGGTTTTTTTACCAAACAGAGTTTATGTAAAATTTTACCTAATTGTTTTGGTGTTCTATACGTGCTTCAAAATTATGTAAAATTTTACATAACTTAGGTAAAAATTTCTGTGTTTTTTTCAAAACAGCATTTGTAACTTGCTCCGTCTGCCCGTTTCTAATCGTACTCTTTTTTGCCCTGGTTCAATTTTTTAGGTTTAATAATAACATTCCGTGAATAGTTCTTATTTGTGTTACTATATCTTTTACTGGTTTTAACTTACATAATATTCTTGTAACACACGACTATGGAATAGCCTCCCGCTGTTCATCCGAAAGTTGTTGGTTTCACCCTTTAGTAATTTGATTAAAGATGTGACCCGATCAAAACCGATATTTTCATATCAGCGAAAAGAGCATATTTTTCTCATTACCACCTGACACCATAAGAGAGGATAGACAAGAACCAATATGTAGCGGAGTCTCTGTGCGACTCATCAAAAGGTTGCATTTATTTTAAATTGCATTAATAGATCAGTTGGCATTTTATATATTTCGCCACACATGCACGGAAAAGTTTCAATGCCAATTGCCGCCAGGAAGGATCCACGGCCCAAAGTGTGAAATTATAATTCAGATACATAAATTAATTTATTTATATGAGGAATTCCACTCTGGGAAGACACCTTATCTGAAATTAAGTGTGAATTTGTCAAATTAGAAGAGATGAGATTAGCAAGTTTGAAATTTTCTCCCTTACCACCATGCACGGAAAAGTTTCAACGCCAATTGCCGCCAGGAAGGATCCACGGCCCAAAGTGTGAAATTATAATATACATAAATTAATTCATTTATATGAGGAATTCCACTCTGGGAAGACACCTTATCTGAAATTATATAAGTGTGAATTTGTCAAATTAGAAGAGATGAGATCAGCAAGGTTGAAATTTTCTCCCTTACCATCGTACCGAATTATAACACATGGAATTTCCCTGAGTTTTGATCAATCAAATTGTAAATGCGCTTCTTGGCGCCATCTTTCAAATTAGTAAACAATTCACGCATTGTCTTTCACAAATGTTCATAATAATCACACATTTTCTTACCAAATCACAATTTTTCTTATGAATATAACTTTATCAACTGCTATAGCCGATAATACATTTATCGTGATCGTGACACTGACTGTTAACCTGGATGTCTAGTAGGCAACATCTATTACTGACATTGTGCTATAATTACAGTGGTGGACTTGTCTAGTTCATTATCTTATTTAAAGTTCTTAACACTTTTGTTTTTATATTTTGTCCCTGATGAAGGGTGGTATATCCACTTGAAACGTCGGTCTTTATTGTTACCATATATCTTTGTTGTTTCATTGCACAGCAATTTTTATTGCTTGTCCCAGTGCATTTCCGTGTGTTATTGTTTTTGTTATTTATCTGTTTAATCGCGTTATTCTCCCTTGTTATTACCTGTTTCCCCACACCCTGTTGGTATATCTTGCTTTTACTTTATTAATACTTAAATTCAATAACCATTCTCTGGCTAGTAAAGTTTGACGATTGATTTGACTTCTATGGACCTTTTAGAACAAAAATAGCCACCATGTCCCTCGCAAAAGTGTTTGGAAATCCCAGGAGACAGCAAAATCCAAAATGGCCGCCATACAGGGGCCCCAAATAAATTCACTTCCGATGTTTGGTTAACCAGTTCTCAGGTAAAATGTAAAAAGGTCGTTGACCTTTGCATATGGGCATATTGTTCGTATGACCATGTTTGGGTTTTTTTACCACCGGGAATATTTTGTGTCAAAAGGTCAAAGTATATTGACCTATATGGTACCTGACCTTTTGACCCCTTTATAAGGTACCACAGATACTTCAGATGGTAAAAACAATTTGAGATTGTTTTTATTTTAAATCGGAGCAAGTTTATAAAATGTTGACCCATATGCAAAGGTCAACGACCTTTTTACGTTTTACCCGATAACTCGTTAACCAAACATCGAAAGTGGGGCAAACTATACCTGTTGGGAATCCTTGTGCTCTGCCGAACAATTTCAATTTGGTATGCTTGTTAGCTTATCGTTGTTCATATGGCTATTTTTTATTTGATATTTTAATAGAGCTGGCTGAACTCCACAATAATCTGAAAGTTGAGATTGATCGGAGGTACGGTTTTCTAGATATGACAATTTTATTGTCAAAAATCAATTTCAAATCATTTTGAATTCTTTTGTTTTATATTGGGTTTTTTTGGCCAACAGAGGGTATACTCTATTTGGCCATCTCGAGACAGTGACGTAACTGAACAGGCGCAGTTTTTACGCACGCGTGTGTATCTTCCGCCTTTCAACGCTCGTGTTGTACGCCAGCGCCGCGAGTATGCGCGCGCGTTATGTGATGCAATTAGTAAAATACGCGGTTACGTCACTGTCTCGAGATGGCCAAACAGAGTATAGTCTAGTTTCTTTTGTTTTATATTGGTTTTTTGACACCCTAGGTAACATTTCTATACAAATTTAGATTTTTTTTGTTGCTTGAATTTGTTATTGAAAACTCCGTTAGATTCCCGCAGCACAGGAATTAAGGAGAGTTGTATTACAGCCTCCCGGAGCAGAGGAAACTATACTTAACAAGCTCCCACAATTTCAGCTTTGGAGCATTTATACTTTTCTTGGAAAAATCAATTAAACATTTTGCATATATTAATTATTTGGCTAGGCCAGCTAGGGGGTAAAAAAAACACAATAAGAAACAAAAGAAATGAACGCTTCAATTTTTGACAATAAAATTGTCATATCTAGAAAACGTACCTCAGATCAATCTCAAATTTCAGATTATTGTGGAGCTCAGCAAGCTCTATTAAGATATCAAATACAAAATTAGCCATAGGAACAACCTTAATTGAATCTTGTCCCCCCCCCCCCCCACCCCTGTATGGCGGGGTGGGGTGGGGTGGGTACGTATGACGCGTGCGTGAGACTTACCTACAAGCAACAATGCAAATAATATGTCCATGGAGTTCCCAACACGTTTGTGAGGGACATGGAGGCTAATTCTTTTCAAAAAGTCCCATAGAAGTCAAATCAATCGTCAAACCTTACTAGCCAGAGAATGGCCACTGAATTGAGGTTTTTGACCTAACTATAAACAGTATTTATTTATTTTTTTAGTATAAAATAGTGGTGAATTAGGCACATTAAAGTTGAGACCTCCCCTGCTTTCTCGAGCAAGTGGCTTGTTACTGATTCAAACAAATTATTAGAAAGATGATTAACTTCATATACGAGTATACATTGACATGTAACGTAATTTAAATGTATCACGAAACATCCGAAAATGGCTTTTTGAGGAGTTTAGTTAACTACATTGTGTAATGTTCTATAAGTGTAGACAACTTGAACTTAGTTTTATTTTTATCATTATCACACCCGTGGATAAATCATGAGAGAAACAGAATGTGCTTCTATTAAGAACAAAAAAACACATCCGTTTACCTTTAACAATGTTATAGCATATTCGTATACGAGTATCATCTATAGGAATGTGTATGTACGTTTTGTTTCAGCATCATGCGAAAACGAAAATATAATGTGTAATGATGGGCAGATTTGCATAAATGGGGCATTTATAAGCATTGGAAAGTATGACCAATCGTTAAGAGAACAATCGTGTTGTAAGTAGTTTTAATTCTTTGTAATAACTGCACACTCTGTTGTTGATGCACATACTGTAGGCCCCATGACAGGGTCCTTATTTCCACTGTGGAATCCGATATCAGAATTACCGGAATTACAAATTTTATTCGGTGAAAATTTAAATTGGCGCAAACTTCAAAATACTTTTCAGAATAACTGGGAATTACGCGGAGTTAGAGATAGTGTCAGGACTTATTTGAAATTAAGGGGGGGGGGGGTTATCGGAATAGCGGGAACTAGGGCCTGTCATGGGGCCTCGTCTTCGGTCGGTCGGTCGTGGGGGGGGGGGGAGACTGATGCCGTACTCGGACTTAAAAAAAAGAAGAAAAAAACGGTTTTCTAACTATTTTGTAAACAAACAAACAACAAACAAATAGTGATAAACACGTGGTATTTGTGACAAGACATAATCAGAGGTCTATTTATAACATACAATGATCAATCAATTCATCTCTCAATCATTATTACAACATCAAATCGCTCATATTTCAAAACATGGCAATTATGTTTGGACTATACACGTTCAATGCCACGACGCGCCGCTCCTTCTTAATACATCTATTTTTACCTCTTGTTATTTCGTGAAATTGTATTTTCTTAACTTTTATTCAGTTTTATTTATTATTTGTTTTCAAACTAAAAGGCCCCATGACAGGGTCCTTATTTTCACTGCGGAATCCGATATCAGAATTACCGGAATTACAAATTTTATTCGGTGAAAATTTAAATTGGCGCAAACTTCAAAATACTTTTCGGAATAACTGGGAATTACGCGGAGTTAGAGATAGTGTCAGGACTTATTTGAAATTGGTTTTTTTTATCGGAATAGCGGGAACTAGGGCCTGTCATAGGGCATTACTGTGCATAATGTAATAATGCGGTTGGTGTGGAACCCGCCCAGTACATCACCTCTGAAGCGTCCCGTTGGAATTATTCAGTATCTCGTTGTTATCGATTATGTTTTCATAAATAGCTATTGGATTGTTGAGTCTGGCAACATCGTGTTTCATCATGTTAATTGTATCTGATTCTTCAGATATAAGAGGCTCCTATACTACGTGCGCAGAAACAGTTCCATATCGTGTCAGATTGAGTTGACGTTGCAGTTTTGAATAGATGCTTCTACGTAGTCAGATCTAACATCGGATTAGTTAAGCTTCGTCTTCATTACAAATTACAAAGCTCTCTCATTGTTTAATCTGTTAAACTTTAGCAAAGTGCAAAAAAAATGTGGTCTTCATGGAGTGCTCATTTTGAACATTACTTCCAATTGAGTACACGTACATATAAAAAAGGTCCTCAGCGGTATCTCTATATCTCTGTGAATTATGACCAATCGTTTAGATAGAAAACCATAGTTTGTAAGTAGTTTTTTATATCTTTTTATTATTAAGCCAGAACATGACTGTATAATCAAAATTATTATTTGTATTTAAAAAAGAGATAACAGTAAAATTAAATCCATTGTTTTATTCAGCTCAATGCAATAATGAAGACTTTTGGTGTGTGTCCGGCGTGGGATGTGTTGAGATGTCAATGGTGTGTGATGGTCAACCACAGTGTATTGATGGATCGGATGAATTCGGATGCCGTGAGTGTTAATTTATTTACTTTGCAATTAATTTTCTCTTTATATCGTATTTCCAATCCGTATTTTTATCCCATTAAAACAATGTTTATATATGCAGTTAAGCTGGTAGCAATTTGTGAAAGTAAAATCAGACAAACAGGTTATCGGTTTAACGCTTCTAACGCAAAGCGTATTCAAATTAGCGTTACGAAGATCCCTTGGTGCAATATAACCTATATCCTAGAAAAGTACCTAGCTCGTGTACTATAATTGCGATCCCTTCTTAAACCAGTTTTACAATATGTTTATCAATCGTCATCGCTGCTCAGCTGTATCAAGAATGCACACGTGGTTCATTTGTTTCAAGTTGACGTGGCATGGTTAACTGTTCATAGGACATACATAACCAGTCCCTCCTCACCTCGTCTATATGCCAATTTATTTTGCTATAATGTATTTCTTCACATCATCCCTTATCTAAGTGGGGGCTACTTAAATACTTAAACTAGTTTTAGGGAACATGATCCATACGTGAACAATACGTTTATCGGTTCTCCATCCCCGTCAACCTCGTGTCGTTAGGAGATGAAATTCGCATGAGTCTATCTAGTTTTCCTTATTTATAGAAGTAGCCCTATCTATCTGCTTCCTCTCCCATCATAACATTAGGTATTGCATGTTGAAATGGTCAATAATTGGTTCATAAAAACAATTTGTTTTTTCTATGCATACAATTCCTCAATAATGTCAGTGGATTGAATGCATTTGGGGAAATTGGTTACAATAAATAGAATCGCGCTACACTTCGAGACTACTAGTCTTATTCGGCGTTTTATGAGGTATTGAAACTTCTTCATTCCGTTATCTTTCTTTCTCTATTGCACTGTGCCGTGACATGTAAATTACGATAACCATGTTTATATTATATATTGAAGGAAGAGGAAGAAAGATTAAATAATATTCGTGTATTGTCATTTTAACATTAGGCCAGGAAATATGCAAATTGAACAATAAATAATATTCATTTAATAATTGATGTTGCCTTTTTTAATTGATCTGATATTTACAGACGCATGTGGTCGGGAGTCATTTAATATGACAGTAGGCGAAGTCACATACCTGACATCACCAAACTATCCTGACTACTATAAACCAAGTACTGTGTGTACGTGGTTTGTAACTGCAAACAATGATAACGGGAGATTCATCGTCAAATACCTGGATTTCGATTTGAGAGGTTATGACCACCTCTCAATTGGTGTGACTCATGATGTACTCCAAAATAATACTATCAGCAAAACAAGCTATTGGTACCCTCTTAATTCTGTGATTATACAACATCACCTTATGTGGGTACACTTCGAATCCAATAACGATACTTACGTATCCCTAGGCTTCTTTATCCAGCTGGAAAGAACTCATCAAAACGGTACGTGTTCTCGTTTATAATTACTTTTTTTTCTTCTTAAGATGTAAATAGCGTTAATGGGGCATTGAGAGATACGTATCGGAGTGCGCCGTCAATTTTTCTGGAAATCAATTTTGTTACACAAACGGAATACTGTACTAACTACCATCTAAAACCGTTTACCTTAGTTTGCCGTCTATCATGTACAATTTTACGATTTGGTATTTCGATGTAGATCACATCGCAATTATCAGCATCACTCACCACATACTTGCTTCAATCATAATATGTCAATCTAGCGCGATTATTCAACCGTTTTCCCATAAATCATTACACTTCAGTGTTCCTATATACGTACCTTATCTATTGAAACAATTCCTTTTTTCCCCAATTTCATTTTTCTCGGCAATCTCTCAATGCCCTTTTAAGGTAGCTAAACAATGGCCCTAATGCTTTAGTAGTGAAATAAAAAATACCTATATTTATCGTTGCTATTACTTATTTTAACAGTTACCTGTAATGATTGGGATTTCAAGTGTAAATCTACCAATGTTTGTTTAGATCAGTATCTTGTGTGTAATACGCGCAACGATTGCATCGATGGTTCAGATGAATTCAATTGTGGTGAGTAGTCAGTAGTTCAATATGTATTCTCTCATATTACCATTGCCATTCATGGGTATACTTTTATTTTGGATTTATGTTTGTTTTAAGGTTGATACTTATTAATATCATTAAAAGTGCCTATATACAAACATATAAATCATATTTTAAAGGCATTAATTTTGACTAAATATTCAGATACACTAGAAAATAGCTGATACTAGATATGAATAAACCATGTTCAGAATAGGATGTTTAAGATAAATCTGAATTTTGCTCTTACGGAACAGAAAAAGGTTGTTTAATTCAAAGGAAGAATCAATAGTGATCAAGCCAAATATACGTCTATTCAATACAGTACCATGGCCTATACGAAAGAATAATCAAATGGACGATACACAATATTACCTTGTTTTAAACTGTAATGCCTTATGACTTCTATTTTCTAATTTGACAGAATTTTGTAATTCAGGAGATGTAAGTGTTCACAAATATGAAAGTACCGTGATACATACGTTACCCGCATTCCCGTATAACTACCCTAAAAAACCTACATTGCACGTGGCTTATTACAGCAGACGACGAAGGCTTTTTAATATTCAGGTTTGTCCGCTTTGATCTCGTCACCAATTTGGATTATCTTAGAATTGGTTATGGTCACAATACATCAAACAGCACGATGGTTAGTCAACTAAGTGGTCCTTACAGCACCGAACTCTTTAATTATTAACGAAACAACTGCCTGGATGGAATTCACAACGCAGTATGGTGGATGGTGGGGATTTGTCTTACAAGTGAGCGTCAATGATACTACAGGTTGGTTGATATATAAAGGGGGATACAGTTGTAGCAAATCCCCTCACTGTCAGGACTTATATAAGTTAAAGTTTAAAAATATTAAATTTGAATGCAAAATGACGCGCTCCCGAAATGACATTTGACCGAACGTTTAATTAAGGTGCTATTCAAAACACGAAAATATAGCGTGTCAGATTTTTTTTTAAAGTTAATGGTAACAATACTTCAGGAACATTTTCAAAATCAAAGAAATCTTTCAAAGCTTCTAAACATTTTCAAGGATTTTTTAGAACTATTTCTAATTAACAAGATAATCAAATCCAAAGATTGGAGTGCATATATACCTAAATCTAGAGTATCCAGACAATAGACAGTAGACAAACAGATGAACAACCTACGCCCCACCCAGACATGTAGACAGCAAGACAGAGTAGGTACCCCGACAGACTGACAGACCATCAGACAAACAGACAGACAGACAGACAGACCAACCGACCGACCGACAGACAGACGGACAGACGACGGACAGACGGACAGACCGACAGACCGACAGACAGACAGACAGACAGATAGAAAGACGAAGGTAAAATAGCAAACATACTAGTTTTAGCGCTCAGATATGTACATGTATCATTATTATTATACATACCACATTCCGTAGGTTAATGTTTTTAAAAGTGTCGCGTAAAGACAAAATCTGCTTTAGAAAGAAAAGCAATCACCTGTATGGACGTCGCCATATTGATCGAAGCTATGACGAAGCAGTTACGTCTGTTTCATGTATTGATATTTTTGATGTATGCATTGAATTCCTTCGTGATTACGTGCAGCGACATGTTGGTGAATAAGGCGGTATTAGTAACGATGACGTCATAAAATTGGGTATGGCTTTGCCTTCCGATTTCCCGGTCAAGGGGGGGGGGGGGGGTGGATACTCTGAACCCTCCCCCCTTGCACCCCCTGGCTACGCTACTGGTCCTACCTCATGGTTTCATACTATATTTGAGTTTTATAGTCGGGTATTAATTAGTGAAGCGGCGGAAGACGGGGATCGTGGGGTCGTGGACACTAGATTTCACGACACCCCCCCCCCCCCCCCCCCCCCCCCCCCCCCCCCCCCCCCCCCCCCCCCCCCCCCCCCCCCCCCCCCCCCCCCCCCCCCCCCCCCCCCCCCGCGGACGCCCCCACCTTAACATTTGCCAAGTCTCCCATAGGACACGTATATGAAATAGGTCTGCGACGCCACTGGTTTTATTAAGCTGAGTCTCAAGTTTTATAGTATAGTGGGTCTTTCATAGTTGGCGGGAGGCGGGGTCTCACCATGATCACTTTATACCTAGCACTGTGAGCTGAGCCATCATATCAGTTTAGTTTATATTTCGGCCTATTGACATTGAATTATTTCTACAGTAGACATGTAGGCCTAAACGTAAGTGTATTTCTACCATTACCATGCATATTTTGCTCATACCGTTCCTTTATTTAACAGGTCCTTGTTATTATAGACCTATCCCCAATTTATATGAACGATATCACGGTTTTCTGGCCTATCCATCATTTTACAGTTTTGCCAGTGTTGTGGATGGGTCCGCGATGGGATTTGAGGCACTGGCATAATGCATTTTCCCTGTCACTATCAAAATGTTATGTTGGCCTACACGTAAAATACAGTTTGCGCCTTATACGGTTTGCGCAAGCCTTGCTCCCAGTTCCTTCAAAGTTGTCTTGTACACTGATCGGTTTGCTTGCATTACGGAGCATCGGATTATTGCTTGATTTTTATACCCTATCCCATAACAAACTACGTTTTTTCGGCACTAACGCGTGTGCACCTTACGGCTTGCGCCATTACGCGTTCGCTGGTATCGCCCGATTACGCGTGCGCCAGCAATCGTCCGATTACCGGTCATCGCCATGGCGTGCCCAGCGTTTACGCGGCGCGTAGCAACAAGTAGCAACGGGCTAAAAAAGCCAAATTTCACGAAAATTCATAAACATTAGATAATTAGGGAAGGATGTGGCAACTGTTCCGGTTAAGCATATTTCATGATATGAAAGATTAAGGCTCGTGTAAATATTTATGGAATTGCTATGAAATATCACTCATGTAACACATTTCCATATTATTTAACGTGTAAAAAGGATACATGTCTCATGAAACCCATGTTTAATACAGTTTTCGTGGTTAACATGTAATAGCAGTAATACTAATGCTGTATAAAGCAAGCGAAATGTTCATGGTTGTGATATTCAGATGCCCATACATTTGTCTATATATACCCCTTTTTTTAATGATTTTATTTACTTCATATATATAATCATCATTTAGTAGTTATACTATTAAACCATCTTGATATTTAGCCAGCTTTTCATGTTACATGCGAAGTTAGTCAATATGATAATGATTTCCCAACGGTGCGTCGTCGTCGTCGTTCTATGATTCATGGCTGATTCTTTGTGACACTATTGATGAGGGAGCGCCATCTTTGTCTTTTTTGTGACATGCGATGTGCAGAGTTAAGAGATAAACCTGTTGCTTCCTTAATGCCATCAGTCCAGCGGAGTTTTGGTCTGCCACGTTTTCGAGTTCCTTCGACAGCTCCTTGAGTTATCACCTTTTCTAGGTTGTCACCTTCTCGTCTAGCAATGTGTCCAAAGAATTGCAGTTTGTTGCGTATGATCTTATTACACAGAGAAGTTTGGTCCCTAATCTGGCTTCTGACAAATGTATTGGTCTTACGCTCTATCCATCACAAAAAGCAGTAAATACAATACATAAATCATGATATTTCGTCATTGCAAAAATATTTACAGACACCATTCAAAATATAATAAAGATATAATTCAAAATACCGAGGTTTAAACCATTCTAAATCAATTTCATAATGTCATATTGTATTCATTAAATAGCAGAAATAGTGGTATTAGACCCAAAATGCCCCAAAATGTGTAAGAACTAGAAAGAATGTGAACTTTTTTATATTCTTAATATCAAGTCATGTTTTATTGACACTAACAACTAATTTTCCAAATGAATTTTACAATTTTGATTAAGTTTTTGCAGGTGGACCAGACGCCCCATACCCATTTGGACCACTTGCCCCAACAATAGACCCAGCACTTTGTCGAGATGAAACATTATTCAAGTACGCCTGTGACGTAATACATTTTACGCCAAAATGTTTTTAAAACATACCACCATTTGTCATAATAATCAATAATTCCAAAACATTGCAGAAATAAAAAGGCAAAACTGCATTTTTGTTTCTAGCCATTACACAGTTTTCTGTAGCCAGCGAGTATCTTTCAAATCGCAATTATTACGGCGTTCGGGTCCTACAAGTAGACGAGTGTCTTTATTAGATAACACAAGAAATGGTATACTTTGTTATTTGCAAATTCTTAAACTAATAACTCTACCAAATGAATACCCGTGATAATGATTTAAGTTGAAGCATTCTTTAAATGATAATATTGATCGCAAATCCTAACCACCAATGTCCCCAGTTAGCAACATACGCCATTTTACGGTCGTTATACAACCACAACCTATGGTTGTAATCATAGTTCGGTCCCTGAGCACACTGCAATATAGCACCTATCAAATGCAGTATGCACTTAGTATCTTAAGATGAATGTACTGCATGCATATATATACTGTTGCATATATATTAATCATAAGTACATTAAAAATGATCTAAACCCGCCTTCATAAATCGCCCATACTATCTGTGAATTTTCAATCAGTCACTCAAGAAGGTGGCTTCAAAGATCTGGAGAATATCACATGTGTCAATACCCTAAAGTTGCAAATGTTTTGGAATGTAGAAGGTAAAGATATATGTCAAGTTTCAACATAAGTCGTACTGTTCAAAAGAAAGCAGTATGCCCATACACTTACATAATCCTTCATTTTGGACCAGTCGCCCCATGGACCAGTTGCCTCACATTCCCCTATTTTCCTACCATAATTATATTGCTTGGTTTTATGAACGGTACTATTCTCCTTTAAACATGTTAAAGAAAACTTAAATAGTCTTAATTTACACTTAGAGAGAAGTTGCGATATCTGTGTTGGTATTTTCATAAGATTTTGAGCTGATTTAGTTTAAATAAAAATGCAATTTTGTTATCATAAGATATGATTTTGAGTTCTTATTTTGACATTGCACATTTCAGTACAATGCCTCGACAACGAGTTCTCATGTGAGTCCGGTTACGGATGTTTGGATGACTCGCTGCTGTGTGACAACCAACCCCAATGCCTGCATGGATCAGACGAACGTGATTGTGGTAACGTAGATTATTTTGCTATTTTGGTGTATTGAAAAACGGAATAATGGGGCGTTAAACGGAAATCTAGATATCCGGAATAGTAACCGCAGATCAAATAGCACAACGTACCAATGGTTACAAAACGGGCTTACAATTACGAATCCAGACATACGTCTCCTGACATCCATCTAATCAGTAGCCTTGATCAGGCTTCTAAAATCATTTAAAATAAGGCAGTCCGAGATTGGTAGTAGCATGATGTTTTAACATGGAAATCCCACCTTCCACATGGAACTGAATATATCGTGCTAAAGACAAATGACGTAGGATTTACGAGCTAATAGATGTCTCCTTGATATCTGATTCTTCCCAAATATCCACAATTTGTGCTTAAAAGAACCGATTTTTTACATTAGCATAGTATTGATTTTGGTACAATGAAATTAAGATCTACCAACATTTTCAACAATTTTCTAAGCTCTGAAATAAGTATTTGCTCCCAATTGTGGTATCGTTGGGATGAACACATCCATTTTAAATTGGCCTATATGCTTATTTCACAAAATAATCCAAAATGTTGGCGTTTGATAAAACTGAGGTTTTTGATCAGTTTAGAAGTTTTCTATTTATATTTTGTGAAGGTTGTATCAGCTTTCTTGTGCATTCTTGTTCCCCTTAATTCTCTTAGATGTATGTGGAAATCTACTTTTTAAACTGACACCAAATGAAAGTATTTCCCTAACGTCTCCTGGATATCCACAATCGTACCCTATAAATAGCGACTGCTCCTGGATGATTCACTCAGAGGGTACAGGACATCCCACTATTACCATCGTGGAATTGGACATTTACCATGGATCTGATTTTGTCTACATCAAGAATGCTCAACGTACCATCATGTCTCTAACTGGTTCAAACGCCCCCAGTTCAGTTACCGCGAATACTACAATGGTGACCATCCATTTTGATTCCTTTCGTTGGGACATTTCTAACAAAGGATTTGTCTTTGACATTGTCTCGTCATCGCCAAATAGTAAGTTATTACACTAGGATGTATCTTGCTTCTGACCTGATCTTGGACAAGAGTCTAACCAATATTCATGGTGCTACAATGTCAAGCATTTCCAAAATGCTTGCGAAACTTGCTGCAATTTCATTCGTTCTCCTGCATGATTTGTAACGATATCACAAATTGTGATCTCGTTTGCTATGGAGTGGTTCTTTAACCACCTGTACACACATTGCGACAATGTTGTGCGCCTCATAACAACGTAAAGAAGCCAGCGTAATATATATATATATTCTTCGAGGGGTGAATCATATTCGTCACCTGCCTGTAATTTTGCTTATAAACCATCAGATATCGGATATGCATGTAAGAGTTTGCGATGATAGGCCTCAGTACTAATTGTGAACTACAGTTTACTCATCTGTAGGAAGATGCTTAATGATACGAATGATGGTATTTCTGAATTGAAAACATCATCTAAATCAAAATTTATCCATGGCTAGATAAAATAACTGTAGTGATCAATAAAAATAAAACTCTCTATATGAACATGATGAATGTCTTCATTTGGTATTATAGCTACGTGTAAACTAGGAGAATTTACGTGTCTCGATATCTCGTTGGCAACGATCTGTCTACATGGATTTCAAAGATGTGATTCAAGGAAACTATGTCCTGATGAATCTGATGAACTTGACTGTGGTAAGACCGATACATAATGTTTATACAATTTATACGTAAACACTCGAGAAACGTAGTGCAGTTTCATTTGTTCTTGTCAGTGTAATGTATATATCCTTTTACCACTATAATTGATCTTGTGTCGACTAGCTGATTAGTTGCAATAATGTTATTCTTACGTGGAATGGTGTACGCCATAGACAACGCACTACGTCATAAATCCACGCATGCGAGGTTACATGTAAGATACTCTTGAACACAGGCATATAAATAAATTTCTGTGCGCGGTTAAAAAATGTGTATCATCAGATAAAAATAATGCACCTTATTTGTTGTTGGCAATATAATGCACGTCAACTAACAGTCACGACTTGATTTAAATAACATCGTTACTATCATATTATATTTATCACCTTTTTGAATGAAATTGTAAGGAATAGGAATAAAGGTACTAATTTAAGCCTCTCAAAGTTTTTGAGAATTTTTTTTCTGATCGCATATACATTGATATCATTGATTTATGTGTGATTACTGTTATAACTGTGTGCTATCTGAACCAGCCACCTAGGTATCTGGATGAATGGGTCTGGAGCTGTGAAGATAATGTCTTTTGCTGATTAGCTGCGAGTCTTTACACACACCCCTTTTCACTGCGTAATCACACACAAATCAATGATATCCCATAGAAAACAATTTCTAGTGCAATTTTGCTGTCGTTATGCGCGGTCATTGAAATCGCCATAACTTTAAAAGTATCCATTCGATTTTTTTGAATGAGGTATCAAACTGCGGAGAAGAAATATGTTCTTTTACCGTATATCACAGATTTTTGGTACCAATTATCCATTTTGTGAATTAGCCAACATCAAAGCACCTGGTCAGGGACTTTTTGTGCTAGGTGTATTCTTTTTACTGTCATGGGTATGTCATTGCAATGTTCCTTTAACAGTAGCATGTTAAGTTATATCTAGTATGCAAAGACACGTTAACAAATATATTGAGTATATAATTCACAATGTATGTCCGTGTATAGGGATATGTGGAGCAAAGAATATTCACATAGGATCAGACGAGGAAGCAGTTCAACTTTCGTCACCGGGTTTTCCGATGAGTTACCCGAATGATCTGGCTTGTTTGTGGATTATCTCGGGTACTTCAAATAGGCGTATTATGATAGCCATTACTGAGTTCCAAATGGAGAAAGGATATGATTTTCTAACAACTGGTAATGGCGAGGCAGCAACGGCAGAATCTATAGTAATCACACTCTCTGGAGACGTAAAAGTTCGCGCAGTTACGAGTGCGGGAGCTGACGCATGGATACAAATGACCACTGATGGTTCGGGGAGCTCCACAGGATTCGTGCTTCAGCTGGAGCAAGTTGCGGATATTGATGGTAATTTGTGCTATACATACATGTATTCGTTCGTCTTATTGTGTGCAGTGGTACAATTATTGGAATCTACTCTGACGTCCCTGCAAAGAGTGTGATGATTTAATTATACCAACATCTAGGCCTATATTATTAGCAATCTATCAACAAGTTTTTATTTCGTTTATGTAATAGTTGAATCATATGATCAGGAATTACCCTTCTTCCACATTAGATTGAACAGACCATAATGATGAATGCATAATCCTTTAGATATGGCCTTTGTGTTTTAAGGGGGGGGGGGGGGGGGGGGGGGTGTGGACCCTCAGGTATAGCCTCCGTAATACTGCCTAGTATAATTGTTTTTGCAGAAAAAAGGTCAATGAATCATGATCATGAAATTGACCATTTTGGAGAAAATTGTATTTTTTATAATTTTTTTCAAAATGGTCAATTTTATGTTCATGGTTGGTTTCCTTGAACCCTTTTCTTAAAAAAAATGTATACTTTCATAGAGATGAAATGAATAATGAAGGATTACAGCAGTTTTATGGAGGCTAACGTAATAAATAATCATTAACAAAAAGTTGGTATGTTTGTATTTTCAAAGGTATCTGTAATGTGGATGTGATAGACTGCGGGCAAGGAATATGTGTTGACGAAACTGGTAGATGCGATGGGTTTAATGACTGTCTTAATTGGGCAGAAGAGCAACATTGTGGTAATAAAATAATATATAATGTAAAATATTGATACACAATTGTGTGAACGAACATTCAGTGACCAGAACGGGCTTATACACATAATTTTGGATGCATGTTTTGGGCTTAAGCATTTTATAAGGGGGGATTTATTTTGAGTCACATCATCATGCACTGTATGTATTAATGCGTAAAGGGGGTGTGGGGGTGTATGGTTGGGGTGGGGGTAAATGGAGATGTTTGAGGTGTGGGGTATGGGTTGGTTTGGGATGGGTGTGTGTTTAGGTGTCCAAAGCTTATCTTCGGAGTCTGGACACCGTCAAATTCTTCGGGTCAATCAAGGAGCTGGGTTTAAACTTGATGAAAACATTATTGATATCAACCGAAAGAAACATTTGCTCAGGGTTTGGTCTTCCAGGGAATAAATGAAAAGGACTCTGATTGAGCTCAATACTTGTTGACTCATTGTCCTCTTGATGAATTTTGCGGAAATGATCCCCGAGTTCGAAGTACTTTGAAGGTATATCCTAAAATGAATCCTAACATAATTACGGATAAATTAAGTATAAGTGTACGTAATAGGTATCAGGAATGCATTACGTGAAAATAAAGTGTTCTGTAGTAACTGCACGATTAACTTTTTCCGCCTTTTCAGAGACTTTAGGCATAAGCATACTATTTTGGAAATTACCTTTTGGGAGCATCCCTTACATAACGAGCACTCATTATTTCAATATTTCAGCTTACGTGACTTGTCCTACGGCATATCTTTGCGACGAATCCGCAGCGCTCAATGCAAGCATGTGCATTGATACGAATGAAGTGTGTGACGGGAAAGTGGATTGTCTCGAAGGTGATGATGAAACAAAATGCGGTACGTCCATTCACTATTCAACTTAATATACTATTCATACGCGTACAATATTCCAATGAAATGTTAGATTGTTCTTTTATTAACATAAATTGCCAGAAAATGTAATATTTTATATTAGTAACATGTAATATATTACCTGCAGACACTAAACGTTGTCCGAATAACTGCAAATGTATGTATGCCACCGTAGATGATCTGCGAGTTGAATGCCAAAGTGGATGGAAAATAAATGCATTGACTAACCTGCCACCTATATCAATATCAATGTAAGCATACAACAATAATTATCTATATGTTATGCATGCTTGTTAATTTACTTGATTTTTGAAAATCATCCACAATGTATCATAATAATTATTATGTAGGGTATAAGACGGTTTCATGTTCCCTATGGAGCACAGCTAAGCAAGTGTTAGCAATGCATATTGGTTCGCAGAGAAATCAGCGACATTTATATGACACAATATAACACGGGTAGTCGAAGCTTACATTGATTAGCGTGACAAACCTCGCAGTGCGTGCTACATATGTTTGTTCCATGATGCTTACTCCTGCAGTGAGTCTTACTGCATTTCTCTTTTCGTCGCAAAACGCAAATGCTTGGCATAAATATCACTATTTGAGACAATATAACATGGGTCCGGTCTAAAACAATACTCTCTCCTCTAATTAGTTAATAATTTGGATTATTTGCGTCTTCTCAAACCGTCAGTTAGACCTTTAATCACGGTGGCGCCCTCTCGTAGCATCAAATTTGTCTAGATTGATTGCAACTGAAAACAATGTAATGTAATGTAATTTCAACAAGTTACCGACCGTCCAAATACACGCTATGTCATAACTGATGTATTTCAATGAAGATTTCACAATTAACTCGCACCGTATATATATACACATTGCTGGTTGCTGATTTTCCTAAAGATGATATTTTATTTCTTCTTTTCTGTCCATTCTAGACATTTGTCTGGAGGCAATGTGACTACACTTGGTATGGGAGAATTTAAATCCTTCAGCCGCTTGAAAGCTTTGTAAGCATAATAACACTAGTCTTTGCACGTGGACGAGACCGGTGCTCTGTCAAACTGTTGCGTTCCTTACACTGGCTCCCACTCAAAGAAAGAATACATTTCAAAATCATGTTGCATGTATATAAGTGCATATCTGGTACTGCTCCGGCTTATCCATGTTATCTACAGAATCTTGTCGCGTTGTACAATCATCCTGATACTACTAGAAGTAGGCACAGACTTCGTTCTTCATCTGACATAACAAAGCTCAATCCCGTTCGTTCACACAAAAGAGCTGGTGATTGTTGTCTCACTGTTTTCGGACCTCAGCTCTGGAATAAGCTTCCTATTTATGTCAGAGAAGCTAGGACTGTGTCTACTTTTAAGAGTCTTCTAAAGACCTATTTATTTCCAAATGTGTAACTTTGTATTATTGTATATGTTATGTGTATTATGCATTCCGTATATTGTTTTCGGGGGCGTTGTTTAAGCGCTGTGCTTTTTATAGAGCGCTATATAGGTGCCTATTATTATTATTATAATAATAATAATAATGATGATGATGATGATGATGATGATGATGATGATGATGATGATGATGATGATGATGATGATGATGATGATGATGATGATGATGATGATGATGATGATGATGATGATGATGATGATGATGATGATGATGATGATGATGATGATGATGATGATGATGATGATGATGATGATGATGATGATGATGATGATGATGATGATGATGATGATGATGATGATGATGATGATGATGATGATGATAATAATAATAATATTTCTTAATGTGAAGTCCAGCATTCTGCACTGTCTTCACTGGTGTCTAGTTCTCATTGATATAACATTGCAGGCATACAATGTTGTTAAAAAAGAGTCTTTATAGAAAATCCTGATGCAAGTAGTACAAATGATGTGTCATCAATTTTGCTTTTTTCTAGTTTAACTTCTGCTTGAAAGTTATGCATATCTGTATAATATATTATAGAGTGGAAGCCCTGCATCTCTTTTAATTAATTATTTGTGGTACTGTTTGTTTTGGGGACACGCCCTGTTGGCACTGTAGTGGTGCTAAGCATGCTGGATGGCACAAACTTTTTGAATAACATCTAATATATTACATTTTAAAAATGCATACGAGTTAAAGGGGCATTGAGAGCCGGGGGATTCCTAAAACATTGAAATGTCATTGCATTACCTTGTTTACATAGATGACTGATTCAGTGAAAACAAAATAAAATACTCATGTTCAGCATTTCCGAAGGCCGCTGATGCTTTTCACACGTGATCTTTAAGGTTATTTATGTTAAACATGAAACACATTTAGTAAAAATCATCTGGACCATTTATAAGTTTGATTAATTTCGATATGATCTACATTGAAATTAAGCAAAATTATAAAACTTATGAATTTTACATGAACTATTGCAAATTTAGCCCTATAAATTCTGGTTGTAGTTAGAACACGTATAAGCATTACGTATATGCGAAAAGCCCAACTTCTGAAAAGGAATTGAGGGCTCCCTCACTGGCAGATCTCTCAGTGCCCTTTTAACTGATGTGATTAAGGGACCGTTCATTACTTATGGTGGAAGGGGGGGGGGGGTAAATTCGAGACTCGTATGTCAAAATTACCTAACCCTACAGCTGAAACTGAAACTTACATGACCCCCTGCTAACCCGTAGCTTTTTACACCCTCTCCCCGTAAAAATCCAAACTTGTCACATACCTAAGGGGACCGTCTTGTCCGTTGGAACTTTGTTCATAAGACGTTGTCCAATTCTGTTTGTGCCTTATCTGAAGAGCCAATAGTTTTGTAATGCCCTTCCTTTTATTGTTTGAAATTAGTAGTGGCAATCGTAGCGAGCCGGAAAATGTGTAATATTTATATAAATCTGCGAAAAACCACATATATTTTAACCCACATACCGACATTCATCAAATTTGAAACACAAGTATATGGAGGTATATGGTCACATAAGAGAGCCATTGTGTTACATTGCATTGCAGTATAAACTGTGTAGGCGGCATATGGTTCGATGGGGTGTACTTAAACCCACACATATATGTTTTGCTTGCCGATATTCGGGCTTTATGCTTATTTCGTGTACAAGTACGTCGACATAAACATTACCCGAGTTAATTAGGCTATCGTACGTAACCATGACTGGAGTGGAGTGTATAAAGACATCAGCGACCGACATTGAGTAGTCTTTGCTTTTGTAAGAACATTTCAAATTCAATACATTATAGGGCAATTTGTGACAGTAAATACTCTTTCCTTCTATGATAGTTATACATTTGTTACATTTTGCATTTACTGTACATATAGATTCATCTAGCTTTTGATTGATCACGTCAACTTTTTTTGAAATACTGACATGTTATAATAATTTTGTTTCTCATTGTAGATCACTATCAGATAACGGTATCTCCGACATCCAACCTCTGTCTTTTCTAGGATTGGGATCGGTCACCTGGCTGTAAGAATACAATCTGTCATTCTTATTAATCCGCTAACAAAAACTCACGATAGTGACAGTTCAATGTAGACTGTTTCTATATAAACGTCATTTTTACATCGTATCACCACAATGTTTTTTAAACTTCAAAACAAATCAACAAATAAACTAACAATTGAGGTGTTTTTCAATTCACCCTTTTAATGCGAAGTATCAATTATTCAGTCATTATAGGCCGAGAGCCCAGAAGGTTTAATCAGCTGAGAAGATACAAAAGGTTTAATGATCTGATTAGTTTAGTTGGGTGCCAAGAGTCAATATTGCTGCCGCGTCGCAGCCTGTACGGATGGCCGCTATAGGTCATAAGGTCATATATGCATATCAAACTCTTCTTGAGACCATAAGGAGCACAAACAAATGATGGTTGTATCACTTACAATAGAGATTCTATTGTCTTTGCGGTTTTGTTTTTGAATAGCTTTCGTGCAATCAGAGATAGCTTATAACAAACATTATTGAGTGTTAACACAATGTTGACCAAAGTATTTTGAAACATGTAATTTTAATCGAACTGATTATGAAAAAAAGATCTTATATCTCTAAACAGTTTGTGCTTTGACAACTTACCAGGCCAAGTGCATAGTCCATATTCCATGTATGCAATATCGTTTTATTTATCAGAGACTCAACAAAAAAAGAAGAAGTTAATTTGGTATACATTCAGTTATACAGTGTGTTGTGTTGTATGAATAACTAATATTACAGTAGTGTTAATATCCACCACCAAACTTGGAACACTTTGGATAACGCGTCTTTTCGTAAATATGTTGTAAATCTGGTGTGGAATATGTATGAAGAAACAAATTTACCAATTTTGTGTAAGACGTATTTTTCCTGATTTTTGAAAACGGGACCTGGCTATTTTGACTCACCCTGTATAATATTTAGTTGCATGGATAGGACTGTTCTCCTTTAAACGCGCACGCGTTAAACTACCCGTATACCCATGTTTAAAGTTTTTTTCAGTGAGTTAGACGCGTGTTTGCGTTACACATTTTCGAGAATTATGTTTAGTTAAACGATGTGTTTAAAGTTAATGTATAGCTTAAAAGCGGTATAAATACGTACGCGAATACAGGCCTGTATGTTAAATGGCAAACGAAATGCCGATCAGGTGAAAAAACAACCACCTAGATATAATGAACAATAAATATTGCCAGTTGAAAGCCTGTGGGGGTGATCTGAAAATGATCAAACACGACAAACGGAACTAACTAGGTTCATTGAATATATTGTGCATGAGCTAACATTGAATTTGAACACATACGCCATACAATTTTCTGCTTTTAATATGACTGATTTATATTGTACACACAGCGATCTTTCAACTAACCCTTTGACCACTATCATCGAGAAAACATTTAAAGAACTGCAGAATCTCCAAGAGCTGTAAGTTGATATGTGTTTTCACGTTAGCGATGCACTAGAAGGCTGTTTATTGAAAGCATAAACATAAGCATTTCGAATATTAAAATAAATTCTTATATATTGGGCGTGGTTTAAAATGTCAACCCATAATATCCATCAATTTCATTGGTTCTGTGGTTAGTTTTGTTGGATAAGCGCTATAGATTACCAGACCGCTAATCTATGGATCTGGGCGGGGCTTAATTCACACCTTTGATGATGCCGGAACTACATTTAAAAAACATCGCCTCGTCAATAATTGTAAACATCCTCGTCAATTATTGTAAATCGAAAGTAAGCTTATTCTCTAAATACAACATTAGGTTATATTCATGTAATTAAATGTAAATAAAAGATAGAGGTCCATTTAATGAATAAACGCTAATAGTAATAAGACATGTAAAAGAAAGAAGGACAAATAAAAAGGGTGCCTAAAACTTAAAAGCCTATTTTCGTCTGCTAGGCCCTATATAAATATTCGTATAGGCCTAGGCTACATTCGTAATTACTTGCAATAAAGTGAATATGGAAGAAACCACAGCAACTTTTGAAATTGGAGACCTAGATGTAAAACATGTGAAAGGAGAACCAGAACCAGAACCGGAGTGTGATGATTTACCAGATGAAGTGATCAGAAATTTGATGGGAAGGTCCGACGTAATAGCGGCAAGCATTTTTGCTGCTGGCGTGATGATCGCCATCCACCCGCCCCTGAATTTACCAGTTGTAGAGCTCAGTGAGGCTGAATTTAGCCATATAGAGGAGTGAAAAGATGACAAAACTTACCGAAAAGGGCCACGAGCTGGGGCGTCAATCGCCGTAAAAGTAAGGAAACATTTTTACGTGTATTTATTAAATTAAAACATTCAAAAGTCCCCCGGTCTTTTTGCGTTCGCACACAGGCCAGAAATAGGAACTACGTTAGCACGTATCCAACAAAACCAATGAAATTGATGGATATTATGGGTTGCCATTTTAAACAATATATAAGAATGACGATTACATAATTATTTGCAGTGATTTCAAGTAAAAATTCCATCGTATACCGCGAATAAATCTGATCACTAAGGCCACCAAATCACATGTTCTTGAGATTCTTGCGCCAAAGTAAACAATTTTTTATTGTGGGTTGTTCGATTTTGTCTGTGGGGATGTATAGCACAGTAATCAGTTGGTTTGTCACTGTGTACTAATTCAAATCAATCTAAAACGATCCCCGACGAATAAATTGTTGAAAAAATTGTTGTTAAATATAAGAATGAGAATAATATATGGTTTGCGGCGGCCATTCACGACGATAAAAATATTGTACAGCCTATGCATTATATGGGAGCCTTCTATAGCAAAACATCGACGAACCATATATTATTCTCTAAGTGTACTGATGTTGTGATATTTTTTTTCATATTCTAAAAGAATTTTCGTACATCTATCCGCATATTAACGTAGTACAAATATTCCCAAACTTTCACAGACTGTCCGTGGGATGTGTATTGTATTGATTAGTATCAAATTCATTAATACCTTATCGATTATATTACATAATTATACAAAATGAAAACATTCAAGATGTATTACCATTTGTATTTGTATATATTTTAATACAGCTTTCTATCAAACCTGCCGCTGAAGAGTATTCAGAATGGAGCCTTCTTTGGACTATCAAGTCTAGTTACACTGTAAGGTCATTATACAAATCAACGACTAACATTTATTTATGCTCGTATATTGCCAATTAATTAAATATTTATTTATTTAATTAATTAAATGTGTATTTACTTTTGTATTTATTTATTTATTTATTAGTTTATTTATTTCTTTATTTATTTATTTATTTATTTGCTTTCTTTATTTCTTTCTTTCTTTCTTTCTTTTTTCTTTCTTTCTTTCTTTCTTTCTTTCTTTCTTTCTTTCTTTCTTTCTTTCTTTCTTTCTTTCTTTCTTTCTTTCTTTCTTTCTTTCTTTCTTTCTTTCTTTCTTTCTTTCTTTCTTTCTTTCTTTCTTTCTTTCTTTCTTTCTTTCTTTCTTTCTTTCTTTCTTTCTTTCTTTCTTTCTTTCTTTCTTTCTTTCTTTCTTTCTTTCTTTCTTTCTTTCTTTCTTTCTTTCTTTCTTTCTTTCTTTCTTTCTTTCTTTCTTTCTTTCTTGCTGTTAATAAACTGTTTAATCACTTTTAGATTTGATATTCAATACATTTATTTTATATTCAACTGTCTATTTCCAGTGTCATTGTGAGAGATACGACGGAAACCAAATCTAAACTCGTATTCGAAATAACGGGTTTGAAGGATTATCATCATTAGAATTATTGTAAGTATTTAGGTGGCATTATTGCTATTTGTAGTCTGGTTTTGGTTCAAATAGTAATGTACCAATTGAGAAATAGGACAAAAGGAGATGCAAAGGCCGAACTTGCCCATAGGCAGGGGAGAAGTTTTTCCTAGGTTCACAATTAGGCCCCATAAAGTGTCGTGTATTCAATGTATTCATACATGAATTATGCGTTATGATAATAATAATAATAATAATAATAAGGTGTTTGTTAAGCGCCCTGTGACAGTAACTGTCCTCAAAGCGCTTTACAAAAATACATAAAACAACAGTAGGGGGGGGGGGGGAGATACAAAAGGAAAATACTATACAAAACCTTAAAAACTACAAGTATGCAATAAATAATAAACATTATAAAAACACGCAGTAATATATATAAAACATCAAAATGTAGTGTTCAAGTCCAGCTGGTGTAGACACATAAATCTATAAAAAGTCCGCGTATGTACACACTGCATGCAAATATTACACAATCAAAACAAAGATAAAAATGTCCATGCCACCCGCGTCTAAAACTTATTACAGTCCGATCGGAAGAGGTAGGTCTTGAGAGTTGATTTAAACTGCGAAACAGAAGTGGCGGCGCGAACATGAACTGGTAAGTGGTTCCAAACTCTTGGTGCAGCGGAGGCGAAAGATCTTTGTCCATAAGATGACTTAGATAGCGGTGGATGACGGAGCATGATCTGAGACGACGAACGGAGGGTTCGGGAGGGAGAATATGGTTCAATAAGTTCTGTGATGTATTGCGGAGCTTGATTATGAAGCGCTTTGTAGGTGAGGAGAGCAATTTTAAAGGCAATGCGTTTTCGGACAGGGAGCCAGTGAAGTTCTTTGAGAATAGGTGTAATGTGATCACGTCGTCCCTTAGCACGAGTCACCAGTCTGGCGGCAGCGTTATGGATCAGTTGGAGCTTGGCAATGACGTTGTCGGGCAGACCGTATAGAAGACTGTTACATCCATCAATGCGAGATGTGATGTAGGCATGAACAAGCCTTTCAGTTGTTTTGCGATCTAAGTAAGCACGAAGCCTGCCGATTTTATAGATTCCATAGGATGCACTTCTACAGACATTTGACACGTGACCAGTCAGAAGCAGTTTACTGTCAATAGAAACACCAAAGTTTCTGGCAGTAGGAGATGGTTCAATGATAGCTTCACCGATAGCCACTGGTGGACACTGATTCTCGCACAGGTATCGATTGCAAATATGCAGTAATTCGGTCTTGGAATCATTTAACTTTAATTTGTTAGAAACCATCCACGCCTTTATGTCTATAACACACCTCTCCAAGAGTGGAAGCTGAGTATCGCGATCACTAGGTTTTAACAGGAGGTAGATCTGCGTGTCGTCCGCGTAATCCATGTGCTGAAATCCATGTGCACAAATAATGTCTCCGAGAGGGCCGGTGTATAAGGTGAAAAGTAGTGGTCCGAGTACCGAGCCCTGGGGCACACTCCAATCGAGCACAGAATACGGTGACTGAGCTGACCCAATGGTCACCGCTTGAGTACGTCCGTGAAGGTACGATCTAAACCAGGAAGGTGCATTTCCAGTAAAACCATACCGAGCTTTCATACGATTTAGGAGCACAGCATGGTCAAGCGTATCAAACGCTGCGGATAGATCCAGTAAAATCAAGACAGCTTCATTATGCGCTTCGATTCCGATAGCAAGATCATTGTAAACTCTAAGCAGTGCGGTTTCTATACTATGATGTTTCCGATACGCAGACTGGAATTTGGATTGAAGTTTGTGCTGCTGGAGGTATTGATTCATTTGCGATGCTGCGACTCGTTCAGTGACCTTGGACAAGAACTTTAAGTTAGATATTGGTCTAAAGTTCTTCAAGTCTTGACAGTCCAGCTTAGGCTTCTTCAGTATGGGTGTAATATGAGCAACTTTGAAAGTTGATGGAAATTCACCAGTGAGCAACGACATATTGACTATTTTGGAGATTGAAGGTAGAAGTTCGTCAATACAGCGCTTTAGAAGCCATGTTGGTATAGGATCTTGGGCGCACGATTTGCTGGGTGAATCTAAGATGAACTTTTTTATACTCTCCGTAGGAACTTCAGTGAAGTTTGTGAATTCACTAAGACAGTTTTCCTGTATGTTGACCGATATGGGTGGGCTGACACACTTATCTAGTTCCACGCGGATTTTTGATATCTTGCCATCAAAGTATTCATTGAAATCTGATGCTAGGGCGTCTGACGATTCGCGATCGGGAAGGTTGTTTTCAGATCTGACTGAAGACATGCGGTTCACAAGGCGAAAAAGTTCACGATTATCGCAGCTCTCAATTTGTGACTTGTGATGATTACATTTGGCGAACTTCAGAATCGAAGCATATCTAGCACACTGTTTGCGATATATCTGGCTGTCCACTTCCAACTTTGATGATAGCCACCTTCTCTCACATCGACGTTTTTCACGCTTAGCTTCCCGTACGGTGTCATTGTACCATGGGGCATGGGGGCGGAGGGTTATTATTTGGCTCTTAATAGGTACATGTTTGTCCAGCACATCGCAAAGAACACGATCGTATTGTGCAGTAAGCGTTTCTAGATCATCAGCAGGTGAAACAACTAACTCAGAGCCCAGAATATCCTTCTTGAATTCAGTGATGTCCAGATCTTTCCATTTACGAAGGTTCACAAGATAACATTTAGGGGTCCATAATATAGAGGTGGGTGCATTTTTCGGAACATACTCGTTTATAATGTTAAAATAATAAGAAATACCAATTAATAAAATATTCTCTTCTAACAATCTAGTGCTTGGACTTTCCAGAAAAAAATATTTGAATTACAGATATGATAAAGGAGAATGCATTCAAATCTTAGGCTGAAAGCTCGTATTTACAGTCATCAAAAAAGTAACTATATAGGTAATAAATGGACTTTTAACTTAAAAAATATATATCCTACCTACAACTATTATATCATAAAGTTGTTGAGAAATTCATCTTCTTTAATATGAGATATTGCACGCTAGAATCGGTTGAATATTGAAGAAGTGACGATCTTAAATGTAAGGTAAAGTAATAATTTCATTTTCACATTTTACATTTCAACACGGGGGAGAGTATGACAGGTAGCATGTGTGTGGCGTATTGATCCATCGGAACAACACGGCCGATTGTCCAACCTGCGCATGCGTCCCCCAATTGCACTACCGCTAATCGATAAGGTACCCGTAGATATGGGTCCGCGTGTAGAAAATAAAAATGTGAAAATGAAAATCGGTCCTCACTTTACATTTTGGAGTGTAACTTCCTCAATAATCACCCGATCCTAGCATGCAATATCTCATATTGAAGAATATAAAATGTTCAACAACTTTATAATTCAATATTTTTAGGTAAGATATATATAATTAGAGTTAAAAGCCCATATATTACCTGTATAGTTACTCTTTGTGATGACTGTATATTAGATTCGACAACATTTGAAGTTGGGGGGTGGGGGAGGAGGTAACTATCGCCATGTATTACGCATATTGCATTGTTACCTTTCTAATCATATTGTGTTAAATCATGAATATATGCATAACGGGGTTTCTAATGTAATGCATACTATTGTCAGCTCAAAGTATTCACGATTCATGTCGAGTTACTGGAGAGTATTTATTATGTTTATATGCGAAATTATTCAATATACGATGGGCCTATTCATGTATTCTTCCTTTGCTTATGCATCATAATTCAATAATTATGGTCTATAATAAAAAATTAAAAAATGATATTGTATATTGATCCGATATTTTATTGTTTGATAACAATCCCTGTCTACTAGGTATGTGGACGATCACCGCCTGTGCTGTAGCTTTCCAGACCTAAAGGAATGTACCGTTCTGTCTCCTCAACCACCACTGTTTAACTGCGGCAGCTTAATGGAGAACACCGTACTGAGAGTATCTATGTGGATTTTAGGTATAAGTGCCCTCGTCGGTAACATTTTTGTTGTATTCACACGATTTAAGATGAAATCGAAGAATCGCGTTCAGTCAATCCAAAACTTTTTCATTGCCAATTTGGCGTTTTCAGATCTTATGATGGGTGTTTATATGTTGATTCTTGGTAGTGCTGATCTGTATTATGGTGATGAATATTTCATATACTCTGATGAATGGAGATCTGGTCCGATGTGCAAATTTGCAGGTTTTATATGTTTACTTTCAAGTGAAGCCTCTGTCTTATTTCTTACTGTTATAAGCTTTGACAGGTTGTTAGGTGCAGGGTTTCCTCTTAGTACCGTGAAATTTTCCCCACGATCTGCGAAAATAACCGGATTTATTATTTGGTTTTTAACCATATCTGTAAGTGTGGGTTCAATATTGACAGCAGGTCCAGATTCTGATTGGTATGATCTTTCCGACGTATGTATCGGACTTCCTTTGATTACCAGACCCTCTAGTTTCATATTTGAAGCAAGCGGTGTGGGCGAAAATGTTTTGTTTGACCTGCCAGTTGCCAAAGATACTAAGCCAGCTTGGTTCTTTTCCATCATACTTTTCCTTGGCGTCAACATGCTTTGTTTTCTTGTGATCTTAGCTTTCTATGTGATCATTTTCATTCAAGTTAAACGATCTGGTGAACGGGCACAGCGTAGTGGACGCCAAGATGAGGAGATTCAATTGGCCATCCGAATGTCTGTGGTTGTTGGGACGGACTTTCTTTGCTGGATGCCGATTATGATTATGGGAGTTCTTTCCCAGACGGGCGCAGTTGTTATTCCCCTTCAAGCTTATATCTGGTCAGTAGTGTTTATACTGCCAATTAACTCGTCAATTAATCCCTATCTGTACACATTGGCATCAATGATATCCGAGAAGAAAGAGAAGATTAAGAAATAGACATGAAACAGGCATTCAGCGACGAAAGATACTTCTCTGTCATAAGAACAATCAATCCCCGCAATCTCATTAAACAAAGCTTAATATAACTTGATCATTTTAGTGCTAAGTGAAAATAGTGTGAATGAAATTGATAACAAATCTAGTACTATGTTCTTATTTGCATTGTCTATTCATGAAATGGTTTACAAACCATTGCTCGTTGTTTAAATGGATTAATTAATGTTTCAGCGTATGGCATCACCAATCTACAACTTGCGTTATGAGCGTCAGCGTATTTTTGTTTTTGCGCTCGTATCGTAAAATAAACCACTCAGACGACGCGAACACCGTTGTAGATTGGTGATACACGTACCCTGAAACATGATCTAATCCAGATACAGATACAGCACATTTAGTGAGTGACAGTGTTGCCAAAATAATCTAACTTTTAAACTTAAAATAGCTTTCCTCTCAGCTGTCCTTCGTA
Source organism: Ophiura sarsii (assembly GCA_035610835.1). Taxonomy (NCBI): domain Eukaryota; kingdom Metazoa; phylum Echinodermata; class Ophiuroidea; order Amphilepidida; family Ophiuridae; genus Ophiura; species Ophiura sarsii. Next base: position 42,565,708 of record CM069446.1, read on the forward strand.
TGGAACCATTGTATTGCAAAACACTGTATCATTGCGCGCGTACCACGTAACTCGAAATGGAGTGTTTTTTCACAGACAAAATGATCATGAATGTGCATACATTCACTTGAGATAGGGAATACTATTTTGAAAAGAAAGGACTTAGGGAACTATGTATTAGACACAGCGACCCCCCCCCCCCCACACCCCCCCCCCCCCCCCCCAATTTGCTGTAAAGTGATTGGATCTCAAAAAGTCATACTTTCGAGCTACATTCTTTTGTCATATGACGAATGCTAATAGTCTCGTGCATTTTTACAAACGTTGGGCAAGTTTTGTGTGATAAGCGGACTTACATTTCTTTATTTTGACATGCATTTCCTATACATTTTCCGCACTTGGTTATTCTTTGTGAATTGCAAAACACTGCGCTATCATTCTTGGGCATATCTGGTCGGATAATTATCATTTTGAGCATGAAAAAGCACACTTTTAAACGTTATGCAAGTTGATTTGTGGGATGACTGTACATATATCAAGATATTGCGTTCTGTCAATTTTAATTTATATCAGTGTGTACGGCGAAATGTAGGACACAATGAGTAAAGGAAAATATTTTAATATTTAAAACTCATTAACATTGTATACTAGTCGATTTTAACATCATTAGCTAATTCTGCAATTATGTCGTAATATTATCTAATTAATTAAACTATTTCACTATAAATGTTGTAATCAGAATATTGTTTCGTGATGAGTAGCTTTAAAGTAATATAGAAATGGATAAAAAAAACATTTATAGAAATTAAAAATATATTTCACCAAAGTACCAAATTAAAGGTCGCTCTAAGCGTGTCATGTTAAAAAATAAATCTCTCGATCTTTTATCCTGAATCGTGTTATATAGATGTTACATGTGGGGATCTATGTTGACGCTTCGCACAAGTTGCATTATTTCTTATATTATAGGGATAGGGAAAATAAATTGTGTAGGACTAGATGTATGTATTTGTCTTTGTTGTACATAGGACTTTGTTATCACGTACATTTTAAATTGTGAAATATTCTACATACTATTAGGCTCGCGATATAATGATTAATATTTTGCGGATTTGTATCCAAGAATAAGGCAAACAACTACGTTAACCTTAACAAAAACGTTAAGATAATATAAAAGGAGGTGCAAGAAAATTGATCTAAACCAAAAATGTGTTCCAACCACTGATTAGTGATATTAATTATTGAAGGGAGCAGTAATAATCTTAAATACTCTTCTCATATTCTATGTGTATGAAATTTACATTACAATTACTAAATTAATTAATGGTTCATATTCCTCGTAATAATAACGTTACCAACCGTAGAGGCACAAGCGGACCCATACAAATATTAATTTTGGGATAGGAAAGTCCTATACTAACGTACGTACCGAAAACGGTCCCTTTTGCATATGTGAATACATTATGGTAATCGTCTGGAATGCGTCGGTGACCGGCGTATGACGCGTTTGACGTCATTATAGTCAGCATAGAATTGGTGGCGCTATTCACGCGGTAGATTTACACACAGCTTGCTCTCAAAAAATGATACTGATACTGGAGTTGGTTATCCAACTCCAGCGTTATTTGGATGAAATAATTTAGTTCCATCGTGTGATGAATTTTTTGAGGTCATATAATCAAAATCCCGGGCAAAATCCATTGTTACATTGAAAGCAATGGAAATTCAAAATTACCGGCCGTTCGTGTCTACCATCGTCTGCTACAATCATGCCTTATCAGTATAGCGCCACCAATTCTACAGTGTATGCTGACTAAATTTTAATTTAAAAGTGGACTCCGATCGGCAAGCTGAGAGGCACACCCCTGACTGTAGTCTATGTGATGGAAATTGTAAAGTTTCCAGAATGTAAACAAATATGGAAAATTGAAAATAGAGCTAGGCCAAAATAATTTGCACTATGTAGTTCCTTGACCGAAGGTATCTATATATAAATAAGTGATTAATCAACAAGTTCTACGTCCTCACTCATAACTTCGCAAATATTAATGTCAGCCCATGAAGTTTTTCATTATTTTAGCTCTGAATCTTAGCTACACATTTATAGTATATAGTAAATGTTAATAGATACTTGTATCACTTCTGTTCTGATGTGTTCAAAGCCAGAGACAGATTATGTACGACCGTTACGGAGAAATACCCTCCAAATAAATACATGATTTTCATTGTTTATCTGTTTTTTATGATTACACATCATAACAGTATACCATATAACTGGAAACGGAAAGCAACGGTTTTATTAGGTGAAAACAAAACTGGTATTGTAACAGCTCGTATTGCTATGGCTTTGGTGACTTGTATTTACTGATAATCAGTCAAATTTATAATGTTGTGCCACAGTATGCCTCATCGTACTTTTGATATTACACATTAAATGTTCTTATATGCACCGTACAGAATAGTCAATGATACTAACAAATCATCTAATTTCTGTTACACTAAATGGACAATCGGTTTTCACTTCATACCTGCATCGTTTGACTGATCAGGAATGACTTCATGGCCTCGGTATCAAAACCATCTCATACATTAAATCTGGAGTGTAATATTTCACTACGAGTAAAAAAAAATGTGTTGCTGAATCTCCTCTCATTAATACATTCATGTTTCCTACAACATCTGCTCATTCAAATCATTCAAATCCCCATAAAAACTTCCCATTGGAAATAGCTCGTGAATAATTCATCAACCTCATCAAAGCCAATGTAATCTTATGGTGGGAAATCTAACAACGTTGACTTTTTTAATTTAAAAAACACCTTCTCAATTGTTTGTCAATGGATTCAATCAAGTAAAACTAATCCTAATATTGTCACTAGTCTTTAAGCTCTCACAAATATTGACACTTGATCTCTTTATTCATCTTATACATGAGATAATTTGACTCTAAATTAACTAATTATATCAATGCAAAAAACTTAAAGGGGCATGAAGTGATTGGTGAGAAAAATGAAATTTTGAAAAAATCATTGTGTAAATTATAAATAGATGTGTACGTACAGACCCTGAAACGTAATAAGTCATGGAAAAGGGTTGAAGTTATTGCGCTAGGAAGAAATTCGGGTGACGACATATGTGCCTAATTCTGTGAAATATTACATGATTGAATGAGAATTAAGGTAAATAGTTTCAGATGGTAGTTAGTATATGCCTAAGTATTTAACTTTGGTGAAAATAAACCCCAATTTCCATGAAAATTGATGGCGGACTCCCACTTCCACTCTCTCAATGCCCCTTTAACTCACTGAAAGTTCATCCTTTGTTTCCCTTTTAAATAATAATATCTCAAGAATGTCCCAAAATTAATTTCACAAACTTTTAAAAACTTTTGTAACACTAAAATACAATAAAGCTAACGCAGTAGTTCAATGGATTCCCAGTTTTTTCTCTCAATTTGCAGCTTGCAAGGTGTCCTACTGCTTTTGGTTGGAAGTGTATACTCACATTGGATGTTTGAAGTAATTAGAACACCTATTGCACGCAAAAATTGGTGGAATTTTAAAAGTAGAGAACAATTCCTGACAAAGATCGCATATTATGCCTTGAAAACTTTCCGCGAGGACAGACGACATTCCAAAATGTAACTAAATGTTTCAAAAATGTCTCAATTATTGAATTTTTTTACCATTTTGGATTCACTATGAGAAATGCATTGGCATCAGTACAGACATGCCTACTGCAGTAATCCTTGAGATAAGCCTTGAAAATTGGGAGAGGTTTCTGAAAAAGATCTCAGGCTGTTTTGTATGGTAAAACAATTAGCCGCGTTGTAAGTGATTAACTATGAATTAGATGACTCTCGCAAACTTGTACATGCATGTATTATTGTTGTAACGAAATGTTTCGTATGACACATTTGCATTATATTTGATTGTGCGGATAATTTTGAACTTGGACCGTGACTAGTCTTAGTTTTGTATTTACGGATGGATTATTACGACACATGTAATTACTCAAAATTCACTTTTTTCGGGTCAATACTCAATAAAGTGGTAAAGTGGCCGTGAGCTATTATAGCATGTATACTACCGTTATTTAATATTATTTGTGTGTATCTGGTTAGTTATAATGTCATCACAATAAATAGGTATTGAATCAATACAAGCTTTCTATTCGTGGCCGACTGTTTCATTTTTTCATCATGCATTCCTCTCACCGATTTATATCTGGCCCTTCTTGCGACATTTTTTTTCTATTATTCTATTCAGATAGTTGAGCTTTATACATGTTATTTCCATAATATGTTGAAGAAACAAATATTAAAAAACAAACGAACGAATAGTGCGTAGATATATAATTGTGATTCAAACGGGAATCAGCCCAAGGGCTCCCAAAAAAAATGTTACAAAAAAGTGGCACATCAATTCAAATTAAGTCATAAGTTAACAACAAGTAATGACATAATGTTCCCAGCCCTTAACACTTTTGGACCGGTGATATGACATTTCGCCGGTAATAAATAATCTAAGGATGTGTCTATTTCCCACTATTTGGTCCAATTAAATAACTTCAAAGGACATAAGTATTACCCAAAGGGCATAAACTAACCTTCATAACCCTTAAAATGGACCACAAATCACCGGTCTAAAAGTGTTAGGGATAGGAACATAATGGAGATGGGTTTTTGTATACATACATGTTGATAATAATGTACAAAAACCAATACACGGGCTTTTAAAAGGCATCAAATATCCCATTTAGTCGTTCTATTTTCATAAGACAATGATGATTTCCCCTGAAATATTGGTCTAGTACGGGGAGCACTCATTTTCAACTTTTTTCTGCTAACATGGAGTTGGTTTTATTAACTGAAAGAACCGCCACTTCATAAAATACAAGCTATATACATTATGCTAAATGGTTACATATTCATTATGTAAAATGTGGCCTATTTCGATGCCTGGAAATCATTCAGGGGTCAAGATGTGCAATTGCTGCTTTAAGGGGGCTGTGGACTCTCAGGTACAGCCTCCGTAAAACTGCCGTAACTTCTTCAATATTCATTTAATCTTTATAAACGTATACAGTTTTTTTGCAGAAAAGGGTTCAATGAATCCAACCGTGATAATGAAATTGACCATTTTGGAAAAAATAATAAAAAACACCTTTTTTGACCCATTTTAGGTTTGATAAAGTGCCAAAAAATGTGATTTTTTTACCGCCAAAATCATGAAAATCACATTTGTTGGCACTTTTTGGTCTGTAACTCAAAAAATAAAAAATAAGATATTAAAATTTTTTATCAGGATTATCATAAAACTAGTATGACAACATTTAACAAAATATATTTTGAGTTATCTTTTCCAAACCTAAAATGGGTCAATAAACATGTTTTTTATATTTTTTCCCAAAATGGTCAATTTCATTATCATGGTTGGATTCATTGAACCCTTTTGTGCAAAAAAACTGTATACATTTATAAAGATTAAATGAATATTGAAAGAAGTTATGGCAGTTTTACGGAGGCTGTACCTGAGAGTCCACACCCCCTTAAGTGATTTGGGAAGCAGCGTAGCAATTATTTTCTACACAATGCGATATGAAAGCCATTCTCCAAAAGCAATTTGCGTGTATGGCTGCACTAATACAATATAGGCATAGGAACAGTAATGAATTAGGTCATACAATGAAGGCTGCTATGGAGGGGTTTTCATCTTCGTCATGTTCGTCATCATTTCTGACTCCGAATGGTCTCGTTCGGAATCTTCACTGTGCGATGTTTCGGTTTTAATATCTTTCACATCTTAATCTTCCATATAATTATATGACTCTTGACATTTAAATCAAGTTAGATGTTTCATATTGTTTTATTGTTTCATTGGCTCATTGGCTCATTGGCTCATTGGCTTATTGGCTTATTGGCTTATTGGCTTATTTGCTCATTTGCTCATTTGCTCATATGCTCATATGCCCATTGGCTCATTGGCTCATTGGCTCATTGGCTCATTGGCTCATTTGTTCATTGGCTCATGGACTCATTGGCTCATTGGCTCATTGGCTCATTGGCTCATTGGCTCATTGGCTCATTGGTTCATTGGCTCATTGGCTCATTGGCTCATTGGCTCATTGGCTCATTGGCTCATTGGCTCATTGGCTCATTGGCTCATTGGCTTATTTTAATTTATTTTAATGGCTTAAAAGCCATAATGATATCACCACATCCTGTAATAGTATACGCATTCATCCCTAATATTCAAATAAAACGAAGAATATAGCCATTATCCGCTTATTCAGGGCACCATTTTACCTTGACTGTAACTTTAAACCCTGACCGGATCTATATAATCCTCAAAACCGCACCGGTTCCCGACGTTATACACCACTCCCCTCTAAACCATTTCACTAAATTGCAAGGGCGTTTTATGTGAAAATCACGTTTTGACCCCTAGTTACCCTTGTGTGACCGTTGACCCCTTATGCTTTACAACCTAAGTAGTGGTGCACATAAGGGTACTTCTGACTAAATATGGTCAAAATCGGCTCAATGGTTACGGAGCTAGGTCTCATGACAGAAAAAAGAAGAAAGAAGAAAGAAAGAAAGAAAGAAACAGGACGAGTCGTTTCTCGACTAATATAAAGAAACAGGGCGAATACAATAATATAAGTACCGAGCTCGGATTGGTTCCATGTGCATTCTGATCCACAGCGCGACTTTAAAATCCTCGCATGGTCCTAAAACGTAATCAGGATATTAACAAAGATTCATAACTTTTGAATATGTGCGTACCACTGCGCTTCCACTCAAATTGATCGTTATATGGAAACGCGCACGCACAGCGCAGGTTATTGATATATTGCCAAGACCTCCAAAATTGATTTGTGCGCGCATCAATGACCTGGAGGCGGGGCGTTTTGTGTGACGTCGCATGGTAACAAGAGGCAGATGTTTGCTTGAATGGGGCCCTGAACATGGATACATAACATTTTAGCGGCGGCACTTTCAAAGACAAAGACTAAAAACAACAATAAATTCTACATGAAAACCAACAATGCCACGACAAAACACCATTTTTGTATCATTCGATGCTGAACAAGGTCTGCATGGTTTGGTTTGATTCACTGTGTGTTTGTACCGCCAGCGCTGGGCGGCTATAATAGCCTACTGACTGTGACTCGCGAAATTTTCAGGCAATACAAAAATTGATTTTGTAAGCTGCATTATGGACTCGATTAACTTTGATTTTTTAAGCGATTTCATTTGGCAACAGTACGAAGATGTACATGTATAATAGTGTCATAGTGAGAAAAGGCTGGAAAGCTAAACACTGCTCTAACTATTGTTCGTCTCATCGGCAAACACGCTCGTATCAAAAAGCATGTGGAAATAAAACTGATGATGAGGGCAGGGGGCTAAAAAACTACAGAAATTGGAAATGATCGACAAACAAAAAAACTGACAAACATGTGTCTTGTCAACTCAAAGGTGGCTTTACGAATGTTGCAATTCAACAAACGGCTTTAAAATCGAAATCAGGCATCGTCATCCATTGCTGTGTTGCAAAACCGGAACTGGCGAGAGATGAGCTTTAGCCTAGGCTACTCAATCTACGAGCCCACTCCTAGGCCTATTTATAGTAGCCATAATATCAGGTCAACCCATGTTTGTCATGTTTGCTGCAACCATAAAAGAAACTACTAACATGACTAAGGGACAAGACAAAGTAAGAGATTTGATTGTCAAAAAGATTCACGATCCCAATTGATTTAATGTTGTAGGAATTACTCACCGAATTAAAACGTCGTCTCTATCGCAAGCCCTTGTTTATAGAATACCAAGAACGATTTAGCTGGGATTTGATTGAATTTCCCATCAATTGACCATAAACATACGGTTGTTGATGAAATTCGACATGAATATGATGAGACATCGGCGTTTACTTTTTCAATGATTAAATAAGCTTACCAAAAAAAGCTTCAAAATTATTCGGTAGATCTGAGACGAAATATTGGTCTCAGACTCAGGGTAGATAAAGTCACATTTTCTTATCATATAATCCCATTGACAACATTGATGTTTCCATGCTTCTGAGGTCTCACAGGATCGGGAAAGAAGAAAATACCGTATAATCCAGCCATTGTATTCTGTCTTGATTTGTATTTATTTATTTTCTGTGGTTGTTTGCGCTGCACCGACAAGTTTTAGGTTAGGCCCTGAACATGCATAATAATTGCAGCACTCTGATTGGTCTATTCCATAATGCCTCCTTTATAAAAGCTTCTCTGCTATTGGTCAACCCGAAGAAAAACAATGACGTAGTGGGGGAACCCCTAGAATGCTCCATTATTCAATGGATGGTATATATTTACCTCAGGAGGAAATCACACAAAAATACGAACTCCAAAGTCAAAATAAACCTTTAGAATATTACTTAACATTTACATTGTGGATGCTAATCAACATCAAGTGACAGTTATGAATCAGATTGGTAAATTTGTACCTCGGGATTGCCCCTCAGGGGCGTGCCGCTCCCTCGGGGAAATCCCTTGGTACCAAAACAAAGTCACCGATTTCAAACATGAACCTTAAAATAGTCGCACGCAGTCACCAACCTTAAATTGTTTTGGTATACTAAGGGGGGGGGGGGGGGGGGGGGGGGGGGGGGGGGGAATTCCAGATGGTGTCCAAAATGGCTACGAGAAAATTGTCACATTTTATCAAATAAGATATATCAACCAAAACACTTGTTGCTTTGTTAACATCAGTTAAATCCAAAGAATTTGTATCATAATTTTGTAACCGCACATATTTTCCAACAATGCCGTGCAATAATTCCGAGCAAGCTTCAATGAAGGCTATAGCTAAAACTAACGACAAAAGTCACCAATATTCAAACTACAGCGCCATCTATATACAACAAGTTAACTATAGCTTCCTATTGGAAAGCGGGTTTTCAGCCTCTGACTTTAGCGCGTATAGTCATCGCTTTGAGGTGTTCAAGTGCGCCCTACACAAAGTGTACAACATACATGTATTCTTTGTGCGCTCAACGCAGAGTTGCCGTGTAGCGTGTGCGAAAGAACGCAATCATCCAAGTATTAACATGATTAACCAAGTTGGTAAAAAAACCTCTTGGATGTGTGTGGTTGTTCGATAATATCTTATAAAGCGGTATTTGTATGCACAAAGATAACATAACGAAACAAATAATGTAAAGACTCACGTTCTCAAACACCGGACTCTCTTCACTATCGTGGCGAAACGAGCGCTAATGAAAACAAAGTCAAGTCTCAAGCGGCCGAAATGGGTGCACTACACTAAATGGGGTATCCCCTACCCTTAAGGGCGGTGTTTAAAACTAGAATCGGAAAATATGAATGGCAAAATCCTAAAAATAAAAATACTTGACGGTAATACAATTGCGTAAATGCCTATGATTTTTGATCCTACATGCACCCTGACTATAAACTGTGAATATCATCTAGATAAATTTTGAAAGATCTTTCAAATTTGTGTTTTTTACTGAACATATTGACGATTACGGCGGCATTTCCAAGCTCGTCAGAGAGGTAGTCAACTCCATGGGCGTATTTTGAAAAATCGAGCAGGTTCACCTACCTATTTTTTCACTTTTAGGTGAGAAAATGTGATCATCTTTCAGAAAAAATTACTCTACAAGGTCCAATTTCGCAATTTAGTGGTCTAACACAGAGTTTTATATCAATGCTTTTGTACATATCCCTATGGAGCTCTATTTAGTAGTGTGACCCCTTAAATGAATTCGGCCATATTTGACCCTTGACCCCGTTATTAAGTAAAATTAGGTCAGATATCAGCTGTTTTGAATTTTATTCGAGACAAATATTGTAAACAAGGAATTTTCAACCAGAATGAGATTGTTTCGATCCAATTGTTGCCTTAATTTGACTATTTTGACGTGTTTTGTAAGTTAGCCAATTGGAAACTGTAATTCTATGCTATTTAGAGAGAAAAGGATGATTTTTAAACAAACCGCTGCCTTTCATCTCAGCTGAACGGACAATGTCGGATCAAATTCAGCAGTCCTGCACAGTTTTAAGGTGCACCACTTGGGTAAAAAATGTCAAGTAAGCACTTTATTGGGGTACATGGGGGGGGGGGGGGGGGGGGGTACGGAGCATTAAAGTAACTTAGGGTCCATATCCAAACTCTCAGTGCTTTTAAAGCATTTTTCTAGCGATTTAAAAGCGCTTTTCCAACGGTATTTCGTTCTATTGTTAAAAGCATCGGAAAAAGATCGGTGATTAACTAGAAACCTCTCTACTTATCTGGCGTTAACAATAGAACTATTGTAGTACTCTCGATGGCTGCATTAGTGAAGCAGACAGATCAAAGGCGCAAGGAAGGTTGTGTTATATTCTTTAAGAAATACTATAATATAGTATTTCTTAAAGAATATAACACAACCTTCTAGTTAATCACCGATCTTTTTCCGATGCTTTTAACAATAGAACGAAATACCGTTGGAAAAGCGCTTTTAAATCGCTAGAAAAATGCTTTAAAAGCACTGAGAGTTTGGATATGGACCCTTACTATGAAGCCTTGAGTAAAATTTGGCCACATTTGAAACAATCTATGAAGTAAGCTTTTTTTAAATTTATTTCTATTCCATGCATTGATGATGGATGGAGTAGGCTTAAGCTTATGTTGTGTTACTAAGTTAAGCTCAAGTTGTAAAACTATTTCAAGATGTGAGGGTCACATCCATGAAGGTATTGTGTATAATGCCTGCATTCTGGAGGCAAAACCATTTAACAGGTTATTTTGTAGATTAATTCATCAAATTTGAACATTGGTGGGGAAAGTCACCAACGTTATCATTTTGGAATCTATTTTGATTATTTTTGTACAACAACACAGTGCATGTACCCTACCCCCTGTCAGTAAAAACACACCTAGACATTCAATACAACAATAATTTCTTTAAAAAGGATGAACGCTGTCCTGAAAAGTATTTCTTTTAAAAAGGATTGTAGCTGTCCTCACAAAATGTAATATTGCTATGTTAATTTTGCTATCTTCAGTAGATAGCAGGTATCCATACAAGACAATTTCCACTCATAAATAATAATAACAACATGGAAATATCATTAAAATGATCACAAAATGTTCCAAAGGATTCAAGGTAACTATTCCAATACATTTCAAGTACATTCAGCACAATATCAATTTCCTTAAGGGTGCACTACACTAAATAGGGTATCCCCTACCCTTAAGGGCGGTGTTTAAAAATAGAATCGGAAAATATGCATGGCACAAATCCTCAAAATCTTGACGGTAATACAATTGCGTAAATGTCTATGATTATTGATTAATTATGATTAATGGGACATCACCTACATGCACCCTGACTATAAACTGTGAATATCATCTAGATAAATTTTGAGAGATCTTTCAAATTTATGTTTTTACTGGAAACATTGACGATTACGGCGGCATTTCCAAGCTCGTCAGAGAGATAGTCAACTCCATGGGCGTATTTGAAAAATCGAGCAGGTTCACTTACTTATTTTTTTCACTTTTTGGTGAGAAAATGTGATCATCTTTAAGAAAAATTCACTCTACAAAGGTCCAATTTCGCAATTTAGTGTTCTAACACAGAGTTTTATATCAGTGTTTTTGTACATATCCCTATGGAGCTCTATTTAGTAGTATGACCCCAAATGCATGTAGTAAATATTATATAGCTATATGTTGGCCTATTAACTTACTTATAATGTGAATCTGAATCGGAACTGTAATCTCATCGCCTCCTTCAGAAGTTTGAGCGAACAAGTTACAAGTCAATGTAAGTGAAAACATATATTTCAAATTCTCAAAAATTATTCTTTTTACTCTGTCCCTTCCGGGGCTTCGTAGATCCCAGACAATCGCACGGTACTCAATTAAACTGTAGCTGCCAATTGTCTTGCCAATGTGTAGGTTTATGCAGATCATGTTGTAGTGTCTGCATAGTCTTTGTCATTCGAGCACGCTCGACTAAACTTTAACCCATCCTGATTGCAGCTCCCCATCACCACGCTCTGTGAATTTAGCACAACCTATAACTAGGGTTATCATTAAATCATCTCTATTCAGTCATATAAAATAAAGACGAGAACATTAAAAACCAAGACAACTGGGGCCTATAATACTAACCACCAGGCAAGGTGTTACAAAAACCACAATTGCACTACAATCAATATAAAAACACACTTAAAAAGGAAGGTGAGCCGGTCGTGACAGACCTGCAGCTGCCCTGAGGGCCTATATTAAGGTGGTAACGTTCCAATCCCGTTCGTGTCTTGATTGGAAATTGGAAAAAGAAGACATCAGACTCTTTTTCGTGATGTTATTTTGTATAGCTGTGTATTTAACGTTGCACTTTAGGGTTTGTAGGAGACCTCTCAGACGTGTCTTATTAGATTTTGTTATGAGGCCCCTTGATCCTATTTCAAAAAGGATCAAGGAGCACTTGTAGCCTGCGTCCGAGATATCTCCTACCAGGGCAGCATATCTGTCAGTCTTAAATTTACTAGCTTTATCAACATCTGTTTCAAACGGCACTGTGAGCTCAAATAAGATATTCCTTTTTTGAGCAGGGAATGTAAGAACAATATCCGGTTTGGGATGATGTCAGGAGGAACTGTTCCTCCGTTGAGGTACCCATCTATATCAGCGTTGATCAAGACGCCTTTGTCTTTAAAAGTCTTGCTATCTTCGAAAGCGGAGATCAGAAGGCGGATGATATTGTTGTGCCGCCAGATTTAACGATCAAGCATCTGATTACAATTCTTGAGGATGTGGAGAAGAGTACCTTTTTTAACAGAGGGGGCTGTTACTACTTAGACGTTTCTCCCATTTGCAAAGGTTGGCAAATGTGGCACGGCTCTAACATCGGTGGCACGGCTCTAACATCAATGACACGGCTCTAACATCTTTAAGTGGGGTGAACAGTGCTGGCGAGATAGATGTTGAAATGCTGAAATTTAATTGCCAGTTTGTATGCAAAGAATGTTGATCAATTTGCAGTGGTGGTAAAACATGGATATGTTTACTATATAGCTGAATGTCTGCTGTTTCTCAAAGTATTCAATGGCTTCACGAATGATTTATAAGTGCTTTATATTATTGTATCATACGAAAATAAGACTTCCAATAAATTATTATTATTTACACCAGATTCATTTTACATTACATGTAATTAATCGCCCGAAACACAGCGCAATAGAAACGTCGGTCAGAAGCGGTACTCGTGCGCATGAGCTGTGCATCTATCTTTTTATCGCGCATTACGTCTGCGCAAGTTATTGAAAACAATCGCATCGGGTACTTTACTTGACCAATATTTGACACACCGTTTCAAGTTACCGTTCGGAAGCTTGATATACATGATAATTATCCATATCTTAATCTTGACAACGTGAGATAAAACATCATCATTTCATTACAAAACTAAAGGTATTCTCTGCTACGAATGATTGGTACGTCTGACTTATGTTTTCTCTCCAAAGAATTATATTACGGCGATCTGTAATTTTACCGTTGAGCTGAATAGCTATACACGCATAGTACTACCAGATTTAAACCGTACTCGTACATCATAGATTTAAACTTTTGTATTCGATTAAGTATTACATGGACTGGACTGATTGAGATATCAATGATTAGATCCATATGGTCGCTGGTATAGGAAAGAAAAAAAATGACATTTTTCTGAAATTATCATCTGTTACAGCAAAATAAAGGTAAGATCAATCCTGAAGATATATACAACAACCTAATACTTGGTGGGTTTTTTTAACATTATCATTATGGGCCCCTCACATGTGTCCGTGTGAGCTGGGCGGCCCCTTACCGTCTTATAGGAAAAACAACAGAGTCCAACACGGTGAACAATCAGCAAAAAATGTCAACGGCCGCATTGATTTTTTGTTTGTCACCGGGTTCATACTGTTCTATACCGGGTCCTTATCGGCCTGGAACCGGGCTCATACCATCTCCCTCCTCACCAGGTCTGGTACCGGGCTTACCGGCCTCATACAGGTCTAGCTTACCGTTCTCACCGTGTGCATACCACCTCCATACCGGTTCATAACCGGTCGGAACGACTGGGTACCGGCCGAAACGTCTTGATTACATCATCAAATCGCCCTTTTTAGGCTGAGCGCTCAAGCTCGCCGCTTCATTTGCATTCCGGAATTCGTACGACCAACATCTATAATACTCTTTAAATGTAAAAGAGCTAAACCTCACTCTTTCGAGAGCTCTAGGAGGGACGGCGAAGTGAAGAAGTGAAGTTCAGAGTGATTTCCACTCTTTTTAGAGTGATTTTAACTCTTTTCAGAGTGATTTTAACTCTTTTAGAGTGATTTTAACTCTTTTTAGAGTGATTTTAACTATTTTTATAGTAAAAATCGCTCTTTTAAGAGTGAACTTCACTCCGAAAAGAGCTGTCCATCCTAGAGCTCTCGAAAGAGTGATTTTTAGCTCTTTACATTTAGAGAGTTGCAACATGCCTGCTGAGAAACCGTTCGGCGAACGGTTACCAGGCTGCATGCGGCCATTCGTAGCCCGTCGCTTAGATGGTCGACGTCCACCACCGTCCATCACCGCCCTGCGAATGGGCGCGAAACGGGTGCGAAAGGGTGCGCCGTCCTTATACCGCCTTCATACCGGGCTCTCATCGTTCGCCGCCGCTTTTACTCACCCGCCAGGAGTTTTGAGCATGTTCAAAACTCCGGTAGCCGGCAAAGTCCCCTGAACGTCCCCACCGTGTGAGCCGCCGTCCGCACTCATTTTTCACACGGTAAGGGGCCACCCAGCTCACACGGATACATGTGAGGGGCCCATTACGTTAGTCCACCTCATTTTTTAACGGAGAGTTGATCTGGGGTTTACATATTGTTCTTTGTGTATCGATATTTGCTGTGTTATGATACTTAAAAGAGTGATGTGATCAGAGAAAATTATTATTCTTAGAAATGTAACTATAACTTTCTAATAACTAAGATGTTCTGATGCTTGGATTGTAAAATTGCCGAATAATTGGCGAGCTGTTATCGCATGTATTATATTTCGATGTTATATTTTTAAAGTATAGCCCATTCGTAATACACGGGTGAATATTAGTAGAGTTAAACAGTAAATGTACACGTTTATAACATCAGCTAAATCAAGATTTACCCGAAATATGGAAATGAAATCTTAAGCGCAATTTCAAAGATGAGAATATATCCTAAAATTAACTTTTTCCCTGTTAGAAACATCTGGCGCGTCCCTTCATGTAAATAATAAGTTTGTTGAGCTCGTTACTAGTACAATCGTATTACATCATAATAACGGTAATAAGCATCTTTTTGTATGTATTGTTCTAATTTTTTTCAAAGAAAATACTTTCTTAGTCCCTCCAATCCCTCCAGATCATAATATGAGTAATTCGTGTGAACAATTCAATTTTGAGCATATTTATTACGGATCGATCGCTAGTAATTTTAAATACTAATAATCGATCTCTAGTTGAAAAGCCTCTTCATTTGTTTAGACTAAGATTAAATCAAATTGATGAGCAGCGAATAACAAATATTAAAAAATATATAAGCAAAATTATAATTCATAAATACATGCTTTCTCTCGTGCTTTATTTTTATTTCAACAACTCGTTGCCAATGACCATTCAATAAGATAGACTATTGTAACGATAATTAAACACCTCGAATATGTTGTATGCCTCGTTCTACCTTTGTCGGGGAAACCAATTGTACATGTATACCCACTTCTCTTACAAAATGTTGTGTGACCAAATTGTTTAAAGTTTTAAACATTGCAAATATTGGTGGTCATTCAGAAAAATTCGGTCATGTGTTAATCACATGAATCGAGCGCTAGTTGAAAAGCCTGTTCAGGTTCTTTGTAATAATCTTCATTATTTATTTATCAAGGGCTGTAACTTTTGAACTTAATATGATGGTATCATATTTCACTAAAATGCTGAACACTATAATGTATATCAAAGTTTACATTTTTGGAAAGGAAATGAGTCAACGAATCCATGTTTTTGTATCAAATTTCACCACAAATGCTGATTGCTTGAATTCTGATCCACACGTTACTGTGTCAGCTAAAAATGTGTGGACAACGTAGCAACATCAGTTTGTTTGTAAAACTAGTCGCAATTGCACCTCGATTTTGTACCTCAAAAATGCAATTGTTCACCTTTGTTAGTTAACATTTTTTAGAAACTAAAACTGTTTATGATAAAAAAAAAACAATCATAGAGAGGTGATTTTAGATGATTTTAGTGCAATTTGTTTTAAATTTTAAAAAATGGTCAAAATCAAGAAATCAACATCCGTGGTGAAATTTCACATTTGTTGGGTTAAATAACTAAACTAAAAACTAAATAACTTAACTAAATAACAATGAGCAGTAAATGCGTAATTCAAAAATTTCCCATTGTAATGGTAATAAGCACGATTATAATTACGAAAATAATGTTGCTTTAGAAGTGGACGTGTTATTTTGTCTTTCAATAACCAAATGCAATATTCATAATAAAGAGTCTTTTCAATTTTAAAATTGCAGCTATTCACTGTTCGCATAGAGAACCGATTAAGAAAAACAAACATCCCCACAAAATGTAGTAAAGAATTCAAGGAATAAACTGGCATTCAAATTATAAACTGTATATATACCTTTATTATTAACAGAAATCATGTTGAAAAAAAACCGGGATGGGGATGGGGGTACAGTGTCCATAAGAGACCATGTGTTTGGAAGCCATTTGTAGAACTGACCCAGTCGTAGATTTTGATGTTTATAAATATTGCACGATGTCCTCGATAATAATCAAAATCGTTTCGAAAATAGACTCATTTGTTCCATAAGCCTACGAGGATGGCACGAGGTGTGGTTTTGACGTGTTTTATTTGGTAGCTCTATGTATCTATGTAGGAGCTCAGCTATCGTGGTAAAGGGAGCGCCGGTGTAGAAAACTAACGTTATCGTTTGATGATTAGCTTAAAGGTATATTAAGTGATTTTTTCCAGGGGACGCCCTCAATCCTAAAAAAATAGGTTGCAGATTTTCTTGCAGATTTACATTTCTTGCAGAATTACATTTCTTTTTCAGGGGACGCCTCAATCCTCGAGAAAAAAATTGGAAGCAGATTTTCTTGCAGATTTACATTTCTGATCATAAATCTTAAATATATCCCAAGTTACAGAGCGATAGATTCCTAATTACCTCAAAATCATGGTTTTAGCGTGAACTTAGAGTTAAAAAAATAACTGTCCGTTATTAACCTGACAGTTTATTTTCACTCTAAAACCATGATTTTAAAGTAATTAAGAATTGTATCGCCCTGTAACTTGGATGTATGTACGATTTAGAATCAGAAATGTAAATCTGCAAGAAAATCTGCTTCCAATTTTTTTTTTCTCGAGGATTGAGGCGTCCCCTGAAAAAAATATCAAATACTATACCTTTAAGAGCTGGGTCAGGGAAACTCAGAATGAGTGATATTTAAATATAATGCAGAGAGGAATATTTTATCATAAAAATGTAAAGATTTTATCAAAGGTGACGAAAATAATGTTGGTTTCAATGAACTGATTTCGTACGACATCTTCGCGACTCATATAAATCACGGACATATGTCTTGTGCAATTTTAAGAGGAAATGATTGAAATATGGGTGGTGATACATTTTCCCTAAATACAACAGTCATTTAAAGTTTCATCGAGACATATCTCAACCAAATGGAGATAAAGACCTATATACAATTTAAGCTTTGCGGTGGAAACAATACGCTTCACAACATGTGATGCATAAAGCGAGATACTTACACACAATGTATAAGACCACCAAATACAGATAAATGATTCGCCTGATGCAATCTACTGTATTGTTATCTGTTTACGGTGCTACCGATGTATACTCCCGTTATTATTAGATTCAAATAATAAAGAGATTTTACCTGATGTAGTATGTCTTTCTTCATCCAGTCTGCTTTTGTCAGAATTTCGATGAAGACTGATAGCTCTTTTGACGTAAACGTGTGGTAAGAAATCTGCAACTTATCTAGATTGATATATGGAGCCAAATGAAATACCCTTCATTTACCTGTATACATATAATTACATAGAAATACCTCACACACGATTATTACAAGTTTACAGGGGCGCAAATCAATTTTGAGGAAACCTTTTGGGGGATTGTTCAAAAGTGATGGAAATATTTTCGTTCATTGCTTGGTTTCTTATTACAATTCCATTTTGATGATTATCGATGTTTTGTTATCTTTTTTATAATCTTGATGGTCAGGTTTTTTATTTTTTTAATAAAATACTTATTGTATGAAACTGACGATCTATAATTCCTTAGAAATCTACATGTATAGCTTATTTAATTAAGTTACACTTACACTATACAGGGGCGTCAATTCCCTTTTGGAATGTGGGTGGGGTGACATCGGTGTGGGCTCGTGATGACCCTATAGTAGATTCATAAACTCTGGCGTATACGTTTCGATTTTGGACCTCGTCCATTGGGCGTTAGAGGAACCAATTATGACCAATGATGAAACAGCGGTTCATTTATAGATGTTATTATTTGCGCTCCATAATCAAATGCTATTCATGATGGTGTGACTTATGAACAGGGCTGATCATGTAGCTTTACAATCACGACAACCAAATACTTAATCCAACAGCTTGAAATATAATCCCTTTGGAAGCGGTCACCACAATGAAAACAAATCGACCATCATTGACCGTAACCAGTTTTCGAAAGAAAATATTATGTTTGTCATTTTACCTATTCATTATTTAGTGGATACTTTTTATCATGTTCCATATTCATTATGAACATGGAATGAAGGTGAAACATTGAAATGCAAAATATCCGTTCTACGTATTTATTTGAGAGAAAAAATGAAATAATGCAATCATTATTTTTGTATAAAACTAGTTACAAAACCATTTGTCTTAAATAAAGAAAAATGTTATATCAAATAAACGTTACTTTATGTACTTCTGGCTATGAGACCACATGAAGACCGTTATCAATTTTATTTGAATAACAACGCATCTTCCCGATCAAAAACACGCGGGCAATTGACAACAATTGTTTGCAGGAAAAATTATGCGGATAATTCAGCCGCAAGTTCCCTGCCACTATGTTTGATAATTATAGTTGTTCACCCTATCTGTACATCACAGTGCTGTTACAGACACTGATAATGACACGGGAGTAACCTTGCATATTACGATTAAGTTTGAGTCCCTCCCATTTTTTTGCTTCTGTTACCTCTGAATGAAATGGTCAATCGGCCAATGTCTGCGAATCAACTATAGGAGCTATCGTTTTTCTGGCGTTTCCAAGAAACTCTGGGGGCTCTCATGGGGAATATTTCTTAGTGTATAAAGTCACACATCTTCTCGTACAGTTTTCTTTATTTTTACTATATTGTAGAGAAAGTTGTTTGATATTTACTTCAAACATTAGTTTTTTCATTGTCTTCTTTTCTCTGTATTCCTTACTATGGAATAGTATATGGATAGGTCTAGACACAATTATTATCTTTAATCATGCGAGTGAAGTGCGCAATTATTTTTATTTTTTTCTAACTAAAATGGTCCAGGAAAACGTTCGTGAAGCCATCTTGTTGAGCTTGAAAATTGAAGCGCGCAAAAATTGGCTTTTTTAATACTTAAGGACGGTCCAGTATGACATTTTTATCGCCATACTAGAATTATTTTAGGGGGGGGGGGGTCGTCTCATACATAAACATTATAGAGGATGTAACCCCTCCCATATGCACCGCCTATGCTCCTTACCCTTCCTTCTCCTCCTCCTTCTTCCCTTCTTCTTCCTTTTATTTTTTATATTTACTCTTTTTCCGCCCGGTTCTCACAAAACGTGTCGTCTGTTATAATAAACACAAATAATGAGGTCAAATAGTTACACTCTGGTGAACACTACCGGTTGATAGTGCCTCGTCACACCGTGAGTAATAAAATCTTGAAGTAATGGGCTCTCAAGTCTCAGTAGATAACCAGTACAATACAACTATTGATTTCCGCTGGGGTTTGCTTTTTCAATCTGTTTATAACTCAATTAACTTTTTAAAATCAATACAAAAAGTCCAAGGGTGCGCAGCGGCTATTATGACCGCAAAGTAACAGATTGATAGTGTAAATTGGTCCGGTTACGGCATTAAGTCAACCGGCGGTTGTTCAGTGTTGCATGCGTGAATATTCATATACCAGTAAAACAGTTGACCTGAAAGAACCGGGCGGAACCGAACGTAACCGGCGGTCAACGGGCGGTCGAGTTTTGATGTCTTCCATAAGGTAGTGGTAACATTTGACTGCAACCAATTTATTTTGTGACCTTTGTTCTGATCACCCACATATCAACAGCAAGTATGGCCAACCCATACATATTATGATGCTTTGGAAAGTAGCATTGAAATGAAAGTCTGTTTTTCATGTTAACTTGCCAGTGGCATTGTGCCATCAACATGTTATTGAGCCGCAATATGTCGAATAGCAGCATTATTGCAGGAGAATCTGAATCTATATACATGTAAAATTAACTTATTTGTGGCATTATGCCATCGGCAGTAGCGTATCCAGGGGGTGTAAGGGGGAGGGGTGGGGCAGAGTTCCCCCCCCCCCCTCCCCCTGAAAAATGTTTGACCGGGAAAATCGGGAAGGGAAAGAAAGGAAGAAGAGGCGACAAAAACGGTAGGAAAGGGAAAAGGGAAAGGAAATGGACAGAAAGGAGAAAGGAAGACAGGAAAATTAGTTGGAAAATTGCAGTTTTTCACGCCAGTATGGGGACGCAACGAAGACTCCTCCCTCTACTCTGCCCCTGACCCCCGGGAGATACGCTACTGTTTCAGCATCCGTGATGGAATCGTCGAGCCATGTCTCGGATATTTTTTGAGCGATGATATTTATCAGAGATTTCAGGTTTTAGCAGAGATCTTACAATTCAGTAAAGAATGGACCAGTAATAAGGAACCATTATACGAATAATGAATGTTTATGAGTGCAATGGTAAGAATATTTTCATGAGGTGAAAGATGCAATGTTCCATTCAACGAGGCGGAGCCGAGTTGAATGGAACATTGCATCTTTCACCGAATTCATTATTTGTTTTATACAACATCTAAGAAAATTATTGTCATTTGAAACAATATTATTCAGAGATTTATTTATAGTCGTGGGCTTACGAGCGTCTTACTGTGCATTGTATCGTAGGGGTCGATGCACGGCAAATCGTGCAATGGAGCGGATATTTAATCGCACGTGACCTATAATAATCCTCCAATGAAATTTAAAAAAAAATCTTAGGTGTTGTATAAAGGTCAATCTAGAAGGTCCTGAGAAATATGTTTTAGTAAGAAATTATCTTTTTTTCTCTGTGGTTTCCTGGAAGGAACTTGGACTAGGAATCAATTGAATTTGATGCTGAAAAGTTTGTTAAAGAAGAATGCTGCACAACAAGATAATTAAAAAGTTGTACTTCATCATTAGAACATTGCACATTGATTTCCATAGGTAAATCATGATTTTTAAGGGTTGAAAATAGATTGTTCGCTAGCGAACAGTTTATTGTCACTCTATTTTCACTCTAAATACCATGATTTTGAAGTAATTAGGAATCGTATTGCTCCGTAACTCAGAATATATTTATGATTTATGATCAGAAATGTAAATCTGCAAGAAAATCTACTTTCTAAAAAAAGTCATGAATAGAGGGCGCCCCTGGAAAAGATCACATGCCTTTAATGAACACTTTAAATTACAATTACTGTCTGTCGGGAGCCCGTCCTTTGTACGGACCGGTCTTTGTTTATTTATCAGATGCGTTACGCGAGGACGAGTAAAGGGGATGGTCTCTAACATATTCTATTTTCAAGATATAAGCTTCCCCGCCCCCGTGTTTACTTAACTATTTTTTTTATAACCGTAATCCGGTTTTAAATCCGGTTTTAAATAATTGTTTACAGCATCTTAGAGAGCTCCCCTTCAACTCTCAGCCCCTCTCTCCTGGGTAGGTGAAGGTTTCTTAAAACTTGGTTGGTAAACACTTCGTTATATCCCATAACAGTTTCACCCCAATGATTTCGGCTACCTTTTCATCACAATACCGGTTCATCCCGATGCCTTTTGATCCCAATACGCTTTCATCCCATTACCGTTCTATCCCAATCGAAGTATTGATTGGTTGGTTCAGTGGATAAAGGCGAGAGGAACTCTAATGCGCAAAGCTATGGGGAGTGATTTCTCGGACTCATCCCGGGGAGAATAGCAGGGCGGCATTTACACGGGGCGTATGTTCCGTTGCCCGTGACGATATGGGCCTAGGGATGGCGACCCGTGCACGGCCGTCGGCGCGCCGGGAATATTAATGTAATGGTGTCATGCGCTGCCTGATGGATAACTACAAGAATATTATACTCATTGTAGGCCTATTCATTTACATTTCAAATGTTAACAACGTCAAACAGGCACTGGGCTTAAACACCAAATAACAAACAATGATATACAAATGTTACAAGCTAGTAAATGTAACCCCTTCGTGTATATAAAGGTCATTCTGGAACAAAATAATTGAATATTATTTTCCCATTCCTTTTTACAAACGAGGCTAGGGAGCCCTATAAATAACATTAATTTCGCTAAAATTCACAAAACTTCTATCGCTTAAATTTAAAATGCGGCTATAGGATCATTTTATAGATACGGGTTGACATTTAATAGCAGTAGCACATTCAAATTAGAGAAATTAAAATGAGAATGGTTATTCTTGCAAGGCTTTAGGAACGGGTAGTGTTTTGCCAATTCGCCGATGTTCATATGCCGTGACATTTTGCGGCGACGGTTTTCAGCGCGGGACGTAATAAGTATTGCCCCCGCTCATCCCGGGGACGGGGGATTCGCCTGGAGGCAGGCTTACGCGCCGGTCGGTCGTATACTAGGCTGCCGTAACAAATTACACTTTGGTATTGTACTAAACATAAGAATATAATATGATATGTAGTTGGTGCTCGATGACCATTGTTTGTCGTTATAGAAATAGAAAATAGAATAAGACATAGCAATGTTATTGCACGCCGACACCCGGGACTTACGGGGACAACTTCACCTTCATCCTGCCTGGTGCACTTATTATTACAATGATTGATCAATACTGGTATTCATGGGTTCAATAAAATACGGGCCACCAAAGTTCTAAACCAGGTTTACTTTTGAATAATACGTAGTCCAAATTATTATTTGATACGTAACCAACTTCACCTTCATATATGCCTATTTGCTGGTGGTAACGATCATTTTACAATATTTGCTGGTGGTAACGATTTTATACTATAATACGGTACGGATCAGCCCACGTGCCCACGTGCCTACACGGGTTCTTCATGGGTTCTATACGGGCCACCAACGTTTTTGAGTGCTAAACCAGGTTTACTTTTGAAATATGTAGTCAAAATTATATTTAATACGTAACCAACTTCACCTTCACGTATGCCTATTGGGCTATTCCAGATAATAATGACATCCCCCCCCCCCCTCCTATAGAGGACAATTTTTATTTGCTTAGTCTGGAATTCCATGACTCCCTTCAAAAAAGTATGGAATTCTAATTGCTCTTTCTTGCTGCACCTATTATAGAGGACCATTTTTTTTTTAGTCCGGAATTCCATGACTCCCTCTATAAAAAGTGTATGGAATTCCAGATGAAACTTCAAAAAAGGTCAATGTTATTTGCACCAATTTTGGAAACAAATTTTCTCAATGTTACCGTGAGTTTACCCCTTAAAGTCATATACCAAATTGAAGCTTGGGTAAAAGCGTTACTTTGATCTAGTTGCTAAGGTAACCAATCAAGGCCTCCAGTGGCATAGCCAGAGGGGGGGGGGGGGGGGGCGAGGAGGGCGATCGCCCCCCAATATTGACATTGTGTCGGTTGAAATTGGCACCGTCGGTTCATTTGACCAGAGGAACCATGGTATTATGATGGTCAAAAGTACACATATGAAAAATGTTCGCGCGCTACGCGCGCATAACAATCACCATTAATGCAATATTCATTGGTATACGCTTATTTAGAGCCAAAATATACCTTAATCGTGCCAAAAATAGATGTAAAGTCAAAAATGTTCGCGCGCTACGCGCGCATTCCTTGACTCAAAACAACTTTGTCGGTTCATTTTCATTTCTCGCCCCCACCCAATATGAATAACCTAGCTACGCCACTGAAGGCCTCTGATTGGCTAAGTACGGGAACAAACGTAGCTCAAAAACTAAACCTCGTATCAGGGTGATATTTGGAATAGATACTAAGCTTGAATAGAGGAATGAATCCGGATTTTCAAATTATCTTTCCAAATTTAAATAAGAAAGTAAAATTATACACCTATCAGTTGTAAGACGCACTATACGACCCCCGGGAGTGGTGCGTCACTTTACCGAGGTGCGTCAACTTCTCATGTACCATGACGCAGCCTGTGTCAAAAAAACGACGGACCATTGCCATCCAAATACGCACCCTCAGTCAACTATCAGCCCATTCGCACCCATGTAAAGTGACGGACCTTTACGCACCCTCCGTCATTTTTTTGACGGACCAAAGGCTGCCACTGACGTACCCTCCGTCAAGAATTATTGGTAAACGACGCACCCACGACGCACCTCTCCCGGGGGTCGTATAGTGCGTCTTACAACTGATAGGTGTATTACCTGATTGGTCACCATGGTTACCATGGCAACCGTATACAAAATCCGGCTCCATTGGTTCGTGCGCATTGTTCCCATATATCATCTATGGTGAACATGCAACATGTAGTTGATAGACATTTATTTGATAGACATTTGATAGGAACCTATCAAAAATCTAACAAAAATGAAAAAGTCTACATTTGATAGAAACCTATCAACAAGCAAAAGTTTTGATCAAAATAATGTTACCAGCAATGGTTAACCTTCTACATTTCCGTATATTAAGAATGGTATTCACCTGCTTTAAATTTGGGCCAAATACATGTCCTCAGCTGCCTTTTCATCATATGAGAAAAATACACCCACACCCTTTATCGGTTTTGTTGGCCAATCAATTTTAACGGCTTGTCTATACTCATTATTTTTGAACCAGTCCATAAGCCCTTTGACTTACTGACATTTAATTTCAAGCCTTGGTAAAAGAATCAAGAAGCTTCAAAAGTGTATTTGCAGAGTGAACCCCATCCATAACGCATGTTGTGTCGTCAGCATATTGGATTAATGGGTTACCACGAATTGAATTTGATAGAAGTTTTATCGCCAAAATGAATAAAACATGATTAACGAAATCAGGACCAAAATTGAAATGTTTAAGGGCTGCAAAAAGGAAATTCCACTCAAGCGAGTCGAATGCCTTCTCAAAATCTAAATAGAGCAATAAACCCGGGATATTCTTATATTTAGTATAATCAATAATATCATGTGCGAAGATCGAAGACCATGGCTGCGTGAGTTAAACATGTAGCCTTCCGGCATTCCAGGCCTATACCAAAAGGGTTAGAGGCTAGAGCCAATAAAACTTGATTCATAGTTTCCTGTCACCCACGCGCGTTATGATTCTTTTCTTTGGCTGCATTTTGTATCGCAAATTTCTACTCAATCGATCAATATGTTTAAAACAAAATTGAATAGCTTTTTCGTGCCTCTTGAATTTTCTTAGTTGCAAGAATTAAATTTCATTCACGTTCTTTGCTTGTCATTTGCTTGAAAATCTAAAACGTTACGTACGTATGTTGTCCTTATTTGAAAGAATGTTAAAATGGATGTTAAAATGGACCTTTATCCATGATATATTTATAATATTAGAGCAGAGAGAGGCGTGCTCAGAAATATCCCAACCCGGGTTAGATGCTAGAGTCAATCAAATCATAATACGGGTCAACCGTGTCAAAACGCAATTTAATATTTTTAGCTTTTAGTTATGCATGTTTTAAATGTCTCGAAAATATCTGAAGGTTCTTTGCGGAATTCACTGTGTAATAATATAATTATCAGAAATGAGAATGATGAACATCGCATCGTGCATCGGGTGTTTGAACGATATTGCTAATTTTAGGAAATAAATGATTGCTTTCCAAATGTGAGTTAATCAATCGTAATGATTCATCAGGTATAGGTCACCAACAAAGTCCATTGGTTTGCTTCGCACAGTTATTTCTCATAATTGTTTTAATATTTGATTTTACTATGAATGATTAAAGCTTAGATTGATTAAAGATTAAATGATTAAAGCTATTTGTATTCACTGGCCACTTAAACAAGAGAACATATCTGTTAATATTGGTTTAGTCAACATTCTTAATGAGTCCTTATAATTTATCAATTTTCAATTGACAACTCAAACAAGAGATCAGATCTCTTAATATTGGTGCAGTCAACATTCTTAATGAGTCCTAATAAATTTTCCATTTAACTATCAAAATTAACATTTATTCACTGACAACTTAAACAAGAGAATAGAGCTGTTAGTATTGGTTCAGTCAAGTCCTTATAATTTATATATTTTCAATTGACAACTCAAACAAGAGAACAGATCTGTTAATATTGGTGCAGTCAATATTCTTAATGAGTCCTAATACATTCTCAATTTAACTATTAAATGTTAATTCCGACAAATTAATCTGTGATTCTTTTATTTATTTAAACTAATGTTATAATCAATCTTGTGTATATTGTAAAGTATACGGATACTTTTCAATCAAAATGATATATATATAATCTATTTATATAAAGACGTAATTTTGTCTATAATTTCAAAGCTCAACTGCCATTTGGTTTTTATTTAGAACACCCATGTAACATATTTAAATAGTTTCAATGAATTATGTTACTTACGTGCAAGGATAAGTTCTATTTGTACGACATTTCAGAGAAATACCTTAGAAATACTCTTCCTTTTAAATTTGATGCCAAGTTTACTATTTTAAAGAAACGAAAATAATGTTGGTGTTATTGTAAATGTTGATGTAATTTCGTAATTTCAGGGAGATAAATGAACATACCAAAAGGGAATGGGGCTCCCCAATTAAGATTGAGCCCCGCAGGGCTAAAGCCGCATTCGCCACGTGGTATTAAGGAGAGTGGCGTACTACCTAGGGGGCCAAATCAAGTATTTATATCCCCCCTGTATCCCCGTGCTGTAAAAGGTTGGTGGGTATACAGATAACCATTATGACCTATACAATACTTCTAGGGTGGACAACCTAAAAAATCGGGTGCACAAAGGCGGGAAATGGGGGGTCAAAGTTCAGGGGGGTCAGATTTTGTGAAAATTTGAGCGAACCATATCGTGTTTGGTATCAAATGAAAGCAAATTTGATGCTGAACATGTCATATTGTAATAGTTTTTTGGTCATACCATTCCTTTTCAAAATATTACAAAAAAACTGAATGTATGTAACAAAACCCTATCTTAATACGTGTACTGTGTACATGGATTATGTGAAACTCATGAAGTTTCATCGGATAACGCTATATGACCAGCATCATAATATGCATATTGCATATCCTAGAGTTATAAAACATACATGTTTTCAACCTGCACAGCATCCTCAGTATTTATTGTTCATAATCTTTAGTTGTCAGGTTCATGCTCATCATTACTGCTAAATACCTGGACAAGAAATTAAAAGAAGTGGAAAAGGCAACCCTAAACATGCAACACAGATTGTCTTGGGAGCTCATTAACTAAGTAAGTGGAAGGAAAACCTCTAGGAATGGTATCCTCAAAGGAAAGACAAAGGAAGAACGTGTCAATAATTGGTACTGCCACTTCCAGCAACTCCTAGGAAATCCACCGGTAGTGACTGATAAAGATGAAGAC
Source organism: Ophiura sarsii (assembly GCA_035610835.1). Taxonomy (NCBI): domain Eukaryota; kingdom Metazoa; phylum Echinodermata; class Ophiuroidea; order Amphilepidida; family Ophiuridae; genus Ophiura; species Ophiura sarsii. Next base: position 42,593,600 of record CM069446.1, read on the forward strand.
ATCCCAAAGATTTTGGAAGAACTACCAATTAAGTGTATTGCCTTCAATAACACTGAGTACCAGAAAGCCAAGAAATCTATCAAGGAGGGGAAAAGTTTTGGAGAGGACACCATTCCACCTGAACTCCTGACAAGATGCAATCTTGATGATTTAATACTGGATATCTGTAATAAGGCCCTCCTAGAAAAACAAAAACCTGACCAGTGGGCAATATTGAACCTGATACCAGTCCCAAAATCTGGTGACCTAAGTCAAGCAGGAAACTACAGAGGCATATGTCTGAACTCTATTGTGGCCAAGACATATAACAGAATGATTCTCAACAGAATAAGACCTCACCTAGATGAATTACTTCGAACTAACCAGAATGGCTTCCGTGAGGGAAGAGGCACTACCTCACACATTCTTGGGCTCAGGAGAATCATTGAAGGTATACATTCCAATAATCTCTCTGCAGTCACAACATTCATTGATTTCAAAAAGGCATTCGACACCATACATCGTGGGAAAATGATCAAGATACCCAAAGCATACGGTGTCCCACAGGTTATAACAGATACAATTGATGAAACTTACTACAGAAACACAAGAGCCAAAGTTATATCACCTGATGGTGACACGGAACTGTTCGACATCCTAGCAGGAGTACTCCAAGGAGATACCCTTGCCCCTACCTATTCATAATCATCCTTGATTACTGCTTAAGAATAGCTATCAGTGGGAGAGAAGAGGAACTAGGATTCACCATCAAGCCTAGACAAAGTCGAAGAATAGGGCCAAAGAACGTCACTGATCTTGACTTTGCAGATGACATAGCGTTACTTTCTGACACTAAGGAGCAGGCACAGAAGTTGCTGAAATAATATGTTGAGGAAGCAGCACTCAAAACTGGGCTCCACATGAATGCCAAGAAAACCAAATGCATGGTATTCCACCAAGCACAAGCGGTACAGCTAAAAACCTCTGATGGAAGTAACCTAGACAACGTAGAGGACTTCAAGTACCTGGGAGCTTGGGTTGGTAGTAGCCAGCATGACATAAAAGTACGTAAAGCACTTGCTTGGAAGGCCTGCAATGCTTTGAACAAAGTGTGGAAATCCAGCCTCTGTCGAAAAATCAAAATCAGAGTTTTCCAAGCTACTGTTCAAAGTGTTCTACTGTATGGAGCTGAGACATGGACCATCACCAACAGACTGAATAAATCTATAGATGGATGCTACACTAGAATGCTGAGAACTGCACTCAACATTAGTTGGAAAGATAAGGTACCAAACAAAGCTGTATGGAAACTTACAAAAGGTATCGGAAAACATCACAGATCGAAGGATGAGATTTGCAGGACATTGCATGAGAAGAGAAAATGAGATTGTATCTGACCTGCTGCTATGGAGACCCAAACACGGACACACATCTGTCGGCCGCCCAGCCTTAACATACTTGGACAACTTGGCGAAAGACACAGGACTGAAGAATGATGAGGAGATGAAAGCATGCATGAGGGACAGAGTAGTTTGGCAGGCCATCACGAAGACCGTTCGAGAACGACATAAGTAAGTAAGTAAGTAAGTAGTATTACTGCTACTCTCAGTGTCATCACTTTCCAAAGTTACTTTTTCAGCATGCATTGCACGACTGCATATAGAAGGAGAGCCTTTGCACTTGCATCCTATGTAGCATGCAATTGATTGCTTTCCACATGCACAGTTCTTGCTGCACAAAGGCACACTCTTGCAGCCGCATGATATTCCCTTGTTGATATCCTGTACAAACATACCGTCTTTCAAAGTCCAGCCATATTCTTCTGCTGAGGGGAGATTTTGTTCCGCTTGGTGCGCTGTCTTGTCAATGATTGTTGCGAATGCAGCATTTTCAACACTGTGTTATTCTTGTTCAAGAACTTATGTGCCCTGATTTCTTCTAGAGAAGAGAAAAGAGAGTCATCGCCAGCTTTACTGTATACCGATATGAGTAACTTCCTTGCCTGGTTGATGATACTCATTCTCCTCACCAAACCCGGCAATTAAATCCAGCTCTACCTCTTTGGATCTCTGTAGCCATGACCTTTTCCCTGTAAAGTATGGGTAGCTTGTAATGTCCCTACCACTAATGCTATGAATGAAAGGGAGTGCACGGCATAGTTCATCGTCAAGCTTATTAACCATCTCGTGTATCGGTAGATAGCTATCTTGTTGGGTTCTGATCCACATCACTTGAAAATTTAAATCTTTTAAGTATGTCGCGTATTAATATATGCTGAGAACTATTACATCAGTGTCATTTGCATGCACGACAATGCGTTTCACATCATCATTTTGAGTAGCATATATGGCATGCAATAACATACGTGTGTCTGCCTCTTCCTGGTTTGACTCTAGGTCTGGTACATCAGTTTTAGGTCATAACATTAAAACAAATTGTTTTACAACAATATAAATGTCATAGCCCATGTTCAGAATTAAATTTGCTATCATTTGATACCAAACATGATATGGTTTGCTCACAATTTACCAAATTTGACCCCCCTTGAACTTTGACCCCCCCCCCCCACCCCCCCCCCCCCCCCGTTTCCCATCTTTGTGCACCTGATATTTTAGGTTGTCCACCCTAGGAATGTTGTATAGGTCCTAATGGTTATCTGTATACCCACCAACCTTTTACAGCATGGGATACAGGGGGGTTAAGCTGGCCCCCTGGGTATACCCAGGGGGGTCCTGGAATAACCCTGTTGGTAAACATGAGCCTCCGTCGGTAGATTTGCGATTTTGATCATGTGATCTGCCGGGTTTGTGGACAACCTCATCTCTACCCGCCCGCACCTCCCCCCCCCCCCCCCCCCCCCCCCCCCCCCACACATACCCATCCACCCACTTATCAAGATTTCGGCTGCTGACGGGAAACAAATTAGGGTAAGTTTTAGAATACCCTACCATTCTTATTCCTCACTGTGTAAGTATGCGTAGTTCTTTAAAAGTCCCCATTCAGTACATGCAGTGGTAGGGTATACTAAAGGAACTCCACAAAGTGTGCAATTTTTACGATTTTTTTGGAGTCTGTAAAATGTAAAAAAAGTTGTCGGTATATCATGCCTTTCGTCGGAACAACTATGGTCGTGCCCCCCCCCCCCCCCCCCCCCCTACTTACAATTGGATCTAATGACATATGAAAGCCAATTTTTAAAATCATGCTCTAAATTTTAACTAATTAATTTTTTAGGGCAAAATATTGGTTATCCGGCTTCATAGTATTGCCATTTTTTCATTTGATATGTAGTATTGAAAATAGGATATTTTATGAAATCGTATATCAACCAAGTATGGTGATACTTTGTTTCCTTCAGTTATGCTTCTTTTAGTGTTCAGCCATTCACACGCTATATGTGGTTACCATGGCAACCATGGTCAAATTGTACGCATATGTTAAGTCCCGAAAGCAATCTAAAATAGTAAAAGTCTAAAAATGATGAAAAATGCTAATCATTTATTGACATTACTTACACACCGTAAAATCAAACCTTCAGCTCGGCAACGCTGGATCACCATTCACATGTTTTGTAAATATCTTCTATTTTTCTACATATGTATCTTGATTCTTTAATGATAATTTGTGCCGGAATGTAAAGCCAAACGTAACATGTATTATTACGTGATACTGTAAACTTAAAATACTGTATTAAAAGTTGTCACATTTTAATTGAAAAATCATTTGCTTTAAAGCAATTGATGTACTCCGCACGTCGGGTCTGTAAACGGGTAAACGGGATGGACCATGAGCACAGGAAACGATAGGTTGCATTACAAATAATAATTGGTACAAGTAGTAGGGAGAATTCAGAATGATCAATCGTACGTACGTACGTACGTTGTCATAGGCAATAATATATAATACTTGACGGTATTATGTCCTTATATCATAGTTTTATGATTTACTGGGGAAATAACACAATTAAATAAGTAGTAGGTATTTGTTAATTCGTAGCCCCTGATATTGATATATGTCTTGATGGCGCAGCAGTCTAAACCCTTTATCATATTCACACTGATTTCGCTAAGAATTAGTTTCTGTGAATTCGAATCTCTCTAGGGTCACTTTTTCTTTTGTCTTTATTTTTGTAACAAATGACGATGTTTAATGAGATGATATAATTTGAGTCTAGGGACTTTTGGAGGGATATAAAATATAATTTCCTAAATTGAATTAAATCTCTTTTTCACTCATTGATCGTAGATGTTTAATATGTTTTGTGAGTTTGTGAATTTCAATTTTAAAATTATAACTTTTATATGATTATAAATCAATCAAATTAAATGATTAATTAATCCACAAGACCTTCCACCACAATTTGCTTCTCCCACGCAGCTGATGGATTTAGGTCTCCACTGTAAAACTATTACTTAGACACTAAATAGACCATTGCCAGGATAGTCTTATCACAACATTTCAACAACATGTATAACATTTCATATTTCTATGTATTTTAATATTCTCACTAGATGTAAATCCCAAATCCTATGTCTCATAAATGAAGAGTTTATTTCCTGAACCTCGTAGATCCACTTTCAGAGTTTTGACAGAAAACAATTTTTTTTGATTTAATATTTATTTAATTCTTATTCATTATATTTGTTGTATTAAAGGTAGATGTTCCATTTTCAACTTGAAGTTTTCTATTCTACATGAAAGGTCATCCTTAAAAAAGTCGTGTTCCAAAGTTTGAGTTGCATAGCTCTAATGGTTCTTATTTTAGACGCACAAGATGCTGTGAACTGTACCCATTGAGTAGTACACAAACTATATCGGTGGTTAACCACCATTTGCGGTAATTCAACGCTATTTCATCGATTTCTCCGTCATTATACCGAATTGGACAGTCAAATATCAGTATGAAAATCAGAAAAATATGAGCTTTTGTATGATATGAAAATGTCTGCATGTTTGAGAAAATTCAGTGCTATAAAAATGTGATAAGAACATATACCTTAAAGTATTCGTGGATAGAAACTAAATAAATATGTCTGCTACAAATGTTTTGCCTTCAATTTATTTTTTATTTATGTGTGCGCATGCACGTTTGTAATATGAAATAAATAATAGTTGGGCCTGGGTCGAAAGAACCAAAAAAGTCTTTCGTTTTTGGTTTTTTGATTCTTTCAAACAAGCCGAGAACCAGTGGTTTGCTACTTGAAAAAAGGCAACTTTTATCTTGGCGAAACGTCTTATGTTCCCTTTTTCTTCTTCGTGTTTTCCTTTCTCTTTTGGTGTTTCTTGTATATTATATTGTTCCCCACCATTGTAGTTGGCATAGTGATGTTTTACATATGCTACTTTTACATTTTATCACTCCCCTTTTGTATCCCTTCGGGATCCCGTTGCGGTTTTGTTGTGTGTCTTTTGGTGGGACTCCCCTCTTACCATTGTTAATATAATTTAGTTTCATCAAAATATATGATTCAAGTGTTAATCATTTATTTTAAATTCTCTTAATTTAGCCCCTTGAACAATTTACAGGCAAAAGTATAGGATAATGCTCATTTTAAAATATAGAAATACCAAAGAACTCTGACGGTAGCTGAGGGAGATATATGGAAAAATAAAGAAATACATTGCAATGCTGAAAAGTAAAGAAATACATAAGCTCCGAAGTTTTTTTCAAAAGGTAGGTTTTGACTCATACCTACCACGATTTTCATACCTTTTCTCAAAATAAAGAAATACAAAAGAACTCTGACGTATAGAAGGCGGAATAAAAAGGTAGAGGTAGGAAACTAAAATCCTATCTTTTTAAACGTCTCCTGTATCTTGCCATAGTTTAAAATGCTACATAATTTCTAACTTAGTCATTTTGTTCACAAAAAGTAATGATAATTTTTGCTGATACATGAATGTTGATATTGTGTACAAAATCCAATATGCATACTTGTAATAGGCAACAAATATCCCATTTAGTCGTTTTATTTTCAAAGAAGACAATGCTGATTTTCCCCCGACATATTTATAGGCTCTTAGGCTCTTTGGCTCTTAGGCTCTTAGGCTCTTAGGCTCATTGACTCTTAGGCTCATTGGCTCATTGGCTCATTGGATCATTGGATCATTAACTCATTAACTCATAGGCTCTTTGGCTCATTTGGCTCATTGGCTCATTGGCTCATTGGCTCATTGGCTCATTGGCTCATTGGCTCATTGGCTCATTGGTCGTGGCAAAACGTATTAGATGATGGGTTGTTAAAACAAACAACACCGAATTTCTAAACTTGAAATTCCTATTTTGTCTATATCTTACAAAATATATTATATTGATGATTCTTTGTCAAACGATAAATGCTTCAGATTGAAACTCGATAAAAGCCGACATTTAAAATGATAAATTTTCAAACTAGGAAAGTATATCTTATTAAAATCTAACAACGTGTCTTGCTGAATGTTGTGTAGGCCTATTATTCCGTTTTGGACTAAAAGACACGCGGCATTATATGTTCTAGACTTTGAACATGGCTCATATGACACTTATTATTATGAGGTCTGATGTGTATAATTATGGCAGTATTTATCTTACGATAAATCAAAAAGCGAAATGGCTTAATGAGAGTTATTTAAAACGATGGCTTAAGGCCTCTCTTGCCTCCTTGAAACGATGATCGATGGAGGCGACTTGTTGTAATTCAACCGGTAATTCATGACTATGAAACTTTTCAAAAAGGTTTATGAAACTTTTTGCTAAAACAAAGCTCGCTTGCTATAGTGACTCTGGGAAAAGTTCAAACATAATATTAGTCCAACACTAATACGGACTAATACGGAAAACGAAGTGCCATTCTAGACTTAGAATGTCTTATATTTATACAATGAGCTTTGTTTATGGCCTCTTAACATTCCTAACTTAGAATGTCCTCTCCCCTGGGTTTCAGGAGACAAATAAACTGAGAATGTGCTATAGAGTTGAAAGGCCCATCATGTTTCAGATAAAACAATGGTGACGGCATGCAGAATAATAGCTAAAGAGCAACGGGCCCAAAACTGTACCGTGGTGGGGCACGCCCGTCTGAACACTAACCCATCCTGATTGCTTCCGATCACCACGCTCTGTGGACCTATGACCAATTAGGAATGAAACTGAAATATGGATATATTTACTAGCTGAATCTTCGCTGTTTCCCCAAGTATTCCATGGCTTCACGAATGTTTTATAAGTGCTTTATATTCTTGTATCATACGAAAATAAGACTTCCAATAGAATTAACATCCCTAAAAACAGCGCAAGAGAAACGTCGGTCAGAAGCGGTACTCGTGCGCATGAGCTGCGCATCCAACTTTTTATCGCGCATCAAGGCTGGTAATTTGTTTGAACAATATTTGACACACCGTTTTAATTTACCGTTCGGAAGCCTGGTAACATGATAATTATCCATATCTTCATATTGACAACGGGAAATATAACATCATCATCCATAGTCGATGGTATAGCAAAGGAAAAATTACAGTTTTCTGAAATTAGCATCTGTTACAGCAAAATCAAGGTAAGAGCAATCCTGTAGATTTAGATAACACTCTACTATTCGTTACCACGTTCATCCATCTCATTTTTAACTGGGAGCTGATCTTGGGTTTACATATGGCCTGTGTGTATCGATATTTGTTGTTTTATGATCCTTGATAAAGTGATGTGTTCATAGATAATGATTAATCTTAGAAATGTAGCTATAGTTTTTTGACAACTAAGATGTTGGGATGCTTGGATTGTAAAATTGCCGAATAAGTGGTGAGCTGTTATCGCATGCATTAGATTTCGACGTTATATTTTCAAAGTATAGCTCATCCGTAATATGAGCAGAGCTGTATAAAGGTACACGTTCATAAAATCAGCTAAAAGTCGAGATGTACCCGAAAAATGGAAATGAACTCTGAAGCACAATTTCAAAGATGAGAATGTATCCTAAAATTGACTTTTCCTGTTAGAAACATCTGGCGCGTCCCTTCATGTAAATAGTAAGTTTGTTGAGCTTGTTACCTGTACAATCGTATTATAATAACGGTAATAAGCATATCAATGTTTGCATGCATCGTTCCAATTTACTTTAATAGCTCCTCCAGTTATCTAACATCAACATTTTATCTTAATATGACTATTTTGTGTGAACAATTCAATTTTGAGCTTATTTATTACGGATCGATCGCTAGTAATTTTATATACATAATCGATCGCTAGTTGAAAAGCCTCTTCATTTGTTTACACTAAATTAAATCAAATTGATGAGCAGCAAATAACAAATATAAAAATAGATCAAAATGGAAAATTATAATCATAAATACCACGAATACATGCTTTCTTTCGTACTTTATTTTTATGTCAACAACTCGTTGCCATTACAAATTCAATAAGCTAGACCATTGTAACGATAATAAACACCTCAAATATGTTGCATGTCTCGTTCTACCTTTCTCGAGGAGAAGCATTGTATACTCCCTTCTCTAACCAATTGTTGTGTGTGACCAAATTGTTTAAACATTGCAAATATAGGTGCTCATTTCGGTCATGTGTTAATCTCATGAAACGAGCGCTAATTGAAAAGCCTGTTCAGATTCTGTGTACAAATCTTTACTATTTATTTGACAAGGGCTGTCACTTTTGAACTTAATGTGACAGTATCAAATTTCACTAAAATGCTATAATTTATGTGATGTATATCAAAGTATACATTTTTGGAAAGGTCGAGTCAATGAATCCATTTTTTGTATCAAATTTTACCACAAATACTGATTGCTTGTATTTTGACCCAAACATCACTATTCTGGCTAACAAATGTGTGGACTACGTAGTATCAGTATTTTTGTGTAAAATTTGCCGTAATTGCATCTTGATTTTTTTACCTCAAAAATACAATTGTCGACCTTTTTGGGTTAACATTTTGAAACTAAAAATGTTTATGATAAAAAACAATTCCTAGAAAAGTGACTATAGATGATTTTGATGTAATTTTAGAATTTTTACAAGAAACTGATTTTGATATTGATACGTTTTCCACAACTTTTGTTAATAAAAAAATGTGATTTTTTTGGTCAAAATTCATTTGTGGTGAAATGTCATAATTGTTGGGTCAACACCTCATTCCCTTAACTAAATCAGAACGAGCAGTGAAGGCGTACTTCAAATATTCCCCATTATAATGGTAATAAGCACGATTATAACTACGAAAATAATGTTGTTTTAGAATTGGACGTTATATTTATCTTTCAATAACCAAATGCCATATTCATAATTAAGAGTCTTTGCAATTTTAAAATTGCAGCTATTCACTATTCGCAAAGAAAACCGATTGAGAAAAAAAAACATTCTCCCACAAAGTCAATATCGCCAAGGTCTTTATTTATACTTAGAATTGACGAGATGTTAACTAGCATTTAATTTATAAAACTATATCATCATCATCATCATCATCATCATCATCATCATCATCATCATCATCATCATCATCATCATCATCATCATCATCATCATCATCATCATCATCATCATCATCATCATCATCATCATCATCATCATCATCATCATCATCATCATTATCATCATCATCATCATCATCATCATCATCATCGTTCGGCTGCAGAGCAGGCGACCAGTGTCTTCCATGCACACCGGTCTTGAGCAAGAGTGACAATCTGTCGATCTTCCATCATGCCTTCATTGTCCCCTAGTAAGCGTTGTATATATGTCGGATATGTTGTGCAAGGACGACCAGGTCTCCTTCGGCCATGTGTTGGTGCGTATACTATACCTTTATTAAAACAAAGTAAAACCAGATCATTCGGTACAGAGTGCTCGATACTAAAAGTAGAGCGTAATACAATCCAAATTAAATCAAGTTTATTCCATTACACTTCAGTACTGTTTCATGCAAGACCTCTAAAATTAACTTGTACGCGAATCAATGACCTGAGGGCGGGGTGTTTTAAGCGACGTCGCATGGTAACAAGAGGTAGATGTTTGCTTGAGTGGGCCCTGCACATGGATACTCGACTACTCGGTTTAGCGGTCTTTCAATCAAGACAACGAGTAAAAACAGCACTAAATCGACATGAAAAACCCACAATATGCTACGACAAAACACCATTTTTGTATCAATGTAAAATATTGAGAGGTCAATTTAAATGGTGAACACTAGAGTTGGTCTGCAAGTTTTGAATCACTGTCGTGTGTTGTACAACCAGCGCGGCGACGGCTAGCCTACCCTACTGATACTAGACGTCCCTCAGATTTGGTAAGCTTCATCATGGACTCCAACTCGATAACATTTAATTTAAACGATGAAATGTTATCGTTGGAAACATGCTAAATATGACACAAGTGACCTGTATGTCATGTGTCAAACGCTTGTAAGCTAAACACTGCTCTAACGTTGTTTGCCTCATTTGCTAATACGGCCGTATCAAAAGAGCAAGTGAAACAAAACGAAGCCTAACAAACTACAGAAAAAGTTGATCGGCACGCAAACAAACCGGATACAAAGGGCAGTATATCTTATCAAAGGTGACTTTATAAGTGTTTTAAATTCAACAAACGTATTCAAAATCGAAATCAGGCGTCATTCAATTATTGTTGCAAAACCGGAACTGACAAGATTTTTTAAAGGCTAAACTAGGCCTACGAGCCTAATCCTAGCTAGGCATATACGTAGCCATCCCGTCTACGACGCATTATGGCAACCCATTTAATTGTTGTCAAAACTTCACAAACACTGCAACTAGTAGTACTAGGGCAAGACAAAAGACTTTTGCTTGTCAAGAAGACTCATGATCCTAATAAATTAATTAAATGTAGGTTTAGGCCTCTCGATCATTAGTCACCGAAAAACGTCACCCGTGTCACAAACATGCCCTTTGTCAAAAGTTGTAATTGTTACCAAGAATGGAACTCAAATGTACCGTAGATACAAACTAAGATGGTTCCAATTTCGTCTGACTCATAGAATTTTAGGCGTTAACTCTTTTTTGGAAAAAATAGGGCGGAAAGACTCAAATGTATGCACTTTTTGTAAAGAAACAGAAGAAACCATACTACACCTGTTTTGTGAATGCCCGACCATATTAAAACCATGGGAACATGTTATGAAATGGATAAAGGAAAAAACAAATATCACCATCATTATGGATAGACAGATTCAACTATTTGGCCTAGCCAACCATAACATGAGTCCTTTAAATGGAATTTTTCTACTATGTCGCTTTTATATATACAAGATCAAAATGAAAGAGGGGCTACCATGTATCGCTTTGTTCCGGGAGGAGGCAAAGCGATCCTTCTCACTTGAAAAATATATCGCCATAAAAAACGTGAACATTGCGAGTTTTAATAAAAAATGGAATTCCCTCTTACCATTGTGGGAGTAGTATATATATACATCAGCAAAGGACCGTGTAATAATAATATTTATTTAATGCTCATTGTCGTCTGTATTGTACTAATAATATTATGAAGAAATGTGATCTATATTATACTTTGTATTGAACATATGAGGACACTGTGAAAAAAGAATAAAAAAAGAAAAAAAGAAAAGAATGGAATCGTACAATACGATTTAGCTGCGATGTTCATTAGATTTCCCCATCAATTGACCATAAGAAGGTTGTAAAGTAATTCGACTTTGATCCATGGATTCCTGATATATGACGATACATTGGCGTTGACATTTTCAATGATTAAAATTAATAAGCTTACAAAAAAATAGCTTCATAAACTTATTCGGTAGATCCGAGACGAAATATTCGCCCAGGGTATGTAGTCATAAATATGTTTTGTTTTTTTTTTGTTTTTTTTCATCTGCTATGACAAATCAAATATACAGGAAATATATGATTACCAATCAGTTAGAATATATACATAATGAGTGTGGATAACTATTTGAGTAACATCAATAAGTAGACTATATATCGCATGCCAAACTATGGTTAGTAAGCATAAATACAGGATAACGTACTAAAACATACACTAAAGTACAAAATATAAATGCAATTATATAAAAAGCGTGGAAAACGTCCCATTTTTTTGATTAGATGGTATTCTTTAGAGATTCCATAGCTCCACATTTTCGAGAAAAAATGGGTTTTAGAATGTAAATCTTTCGAAAATGTGCGTTCTTACTAATCAAATTTGAACACAAACCAGTACTTAAGACCAACTGTTTTTTGAGAAAATCAACTCTTAAGACCCGATTTTTGTTAGTGCCCCGGATTGTTTGCCCCTTACACACTTAGACGTTACGTACGTTGTCCTGATTTGAAAGAATGTTAAAATGGATAGAACCTTTATCCATGATTATTGGTAATATTATGGGCGCACAGCACTAAATCACTCCTCGTTTGTGTAATAGTAGTAAGTTCCGGCAAAAACAAAAACCGAGGTTGTGATAAATTAGGGTCCTTTGGGAATAAGTTTGGCGTGAGGGTAGCATTTTATAATTAAAACTAGAGCGGTTCTCGGCTTTCGCGGTTCTCGGGTTTGGCGGTTGGTGGATTTTAATGGTAAAATGATTTTGGACAAAACCTAGCTGGGTCGTGTGGGTTTGGTGTAGTGTATAGTTGTATATGTTGAAGTCAACTTATTTTGTTCTGCCTGTTGACATATCTTTTGGAAGATATATGATTATATGCGGCACTACAAGTAGACTTCATAAATGTGAAAGAGCTATGTATAGGATTAATGTCTTTAAGTATTTGTATTTGAAGAATGGAAGTACCTGAATATTACATATCAATAGTATTATATTAGGGCCTCTTAATGGATGACCGACTGAAGATAGTGATGTTACATTTTAAAATGGATGGTATATTTACCTGCTATGTGGACGATTTCTTCATCTCCTAAGCTGGCGGCGTGCACAATTGTGTGATGGTTGGTATTGATGATGGGCATTTGGAATAACACTACGTCTGTGGTGAACCCTGATTACACCACGGACGAAGTGGTACTCCAGTGAACCGTCATTGTGATATAGTCCACTCTTCTACTCCTATTTACAGATGACAGTTCACCCAGTAGAAGTCTGGACACTGGCATATATGTCTTGTCCGCCATTTACATAACCCTTTATACATTTGCATTGTATGTCACTGCCATCGTTGTATGCCACTCCTGTTGACTATTGGTAGATGCCACTTATGCGATGTATTCCATGCACACCCTGCTCACCGAGTAGAAGTCTGGACACAGGCATATTTGTCTTGTCCGCCATTTAAATCACCATTTATTCAGTAGTCTGAATAGTATTGTATGTCACTGCCATCGTTGTATGCCACTCGTGTTGACTAGGCCTATTGGCAGATGCCACTTATGCGATGTGTTTCATACACTGGCGTATATGCTTGTCCTCACCATATTTGTCTTGTCCGCCATTTACATCACCATTTCTACAGTAGTCTTGAATGTGACTGCCATCATTGTATGCCACTCCTGTTGACTATTGGTAGATGCCACTTATGCGATGTGTTCCATGCACACCCTGATCACCTAGTAGAAATCTGGAGACTGGCATATATGTCTTGTCTGCCATTTACGTCACCATCTATACAGTAGTCTGAATATAGTCTTGTATGTCACTGCCATCGTTTATACCACTTCTATTGACTATTGGTAGATGCCACTACCCAGTAGAAGTCTGGACACTGGCATATTTGTCTTGTACGCCATTTACATCACCATATATACAGTAGTCATGTATGTCACTGCCATCGTTTATGCCACTCATGTTGACTATTGGTGGATGCCACCTATGCGATGTGTTCCATGCACACCCTGCTCACCCAGTAGAAGTCTGGACACTGGCATATTTGTCTTGTCCGCCATTTATATACATCACCATTTATACATTTGTATTGTATGTCACTGTCATCGTTGTATGCCACTCCTGTTGACTATTGGTAGATGCCACTTATGCGATGTGTTCCATGCACATCCTGCTCACCGAGTAGAAGTCTGGACACTGGCATATTTGTCTTGTCCGCCATTTAAATCACCATTTATTCAGTAGTCTGAATAGTATGTATTGTATGTCACTGCCATTGTTGTATGCCACTCGTGTTGACTAGGCCTATTGGCAGATGCCACTTATGCGATGTGTTTCATCAGTAGCGTAGCCAGGGTCACTTGTCAGGGGGGGGGGGGGGGGGCAAAGGTATTTTTTTCCCGGTGAGCACCAGTTCGACCCGGTGGGGGGGGGGGGGGGGGGGGGGGGGGGGGGGGGGGGGTTGAGGTCCAAAAAAAATCGCACGGTCCAAAAAAAATCGCACACTCAAAAAGTCGCAGTACAAAACACACCACAGTTTTGGCAAATCCTCCGGGTTTTCATTTTCATCAGTTTTCTCTATAACATTTTTCTTTATTTAGCCGAAGTCCTGCTACAAAAAAAAATTGACCCGCCAAATTTCCCCTTTTGTGCACGCTACTGCCTTTTCATTTCCTTTTCCCTTTCCTTCCCTTTTTTCCCTTTCCTTTCCTTCCTTTTCTCCCTTTCTTTCCCTTCCTTTACCTTCCCGATTTTCCACTGCCTTCCCGATTTCCCGGTCAAATTATTTTTCAGGGGGGCACTCTGCCCCCCCCCCCCCTTGCACCCCCCTGGCTACGGTACTGTGTTTCATACACTGGCGTATATGCTTGTCCTCACCATATTTGTCTTGTCCGCCATTTACATCACCATCTATAAGTTGTATTGTATGTCACTGCCGTCGTTGTATGCCACTCCTGTTGACTATTGGTAGATGCCACTTATGCGATGGGTTCCATGCACCTTGCTAACCCAGTAGAAGTCTTGCATTGAATGACTGAAATTAGTTTAGTCGATTGAAAACAGATATTTCGCCCGTAATTCGATCAGCATGGATATCAACATAATGTAATCTTAACTCCATATTTGGTCATAAGAACCCTATGTGCACCACTACTCAGGTTGTAAAGCATATGGGGGTCAAAGGTCACACAGGGGTCACTAGGGGTCAAAACGTGGACTATTCTTTTCCTGTGCTCATTGATAAGCCAAAATAAAAAGTCAATGATAAGTTTGGGGTCAAAGGTCAAAAAAGTGTCACTAGCGGTCAAAAGCCTTCGACTAATATCCGTGATCTATGATCACAATCATATCTACAATCTTGGAAAAAAGTCCTTGGAACGCGAACGCTGAGCTGAGCACACGTGCTGGGTATTGTGTGCATGTATTGATACTTAGTGTCTTCTGTTATAAACGGAAATTGTTCAAATGAGATTTTTACTTCCCCACCCCCATCGATCAATGTTGGGACACTCTGGCAAGCTGCAGGAGCCACTGGCCTTGGTCAACATTGTACAGGGGAGTGGGGGTGACACTTGTCCGTTAATCACACGCAAGTGTTCCAAGACTTTTTTCCAGGATTGTATAAGAGGAATGCAAAATATTTGATCTAAATTTGGTTTTTCTGTCATAAATCAAAAACCGAATGTCGTATGAATCTCATATTACACACGATTTGAGTAAACAATAGGGGCATCACAACTATAATAAAAATGATGACAGGGAATTAATTTTATTTAGGGAGTGGTCACTGAAAACAATTATGTATGTCATATTTAACTACAATTTGACCCGTTTCTTGATCCCGCGCGTAATAATCTGATGTTTATAAATCAATAAATCAAAAGTATAAAGTTCTTGCTGAGAAATTAACATGTTTATACTTTTAACAATGTTATCACATTGCCTATTTGTTTGTTATTTGAAATATGAAACTATACATTTACACTTTCCACGCGACAGGTTTCTGCAGACGACAATCCAAAATTGCACAAAATGTTTCAAAAACGTCAAAATTATTGAATGTCATTTCACCAATATTTGGAATCACCTTATGAAATGCATTCAAATAAGTACAAACGTGCCTATTATTAGTTCAGTTATCCTTGAGATAGACATAAAAGTTAGACAAATCTGTTTTGTACCGTGGTTAAACCAATAGCCGCGTTGAAAGTGTTAACATTTGCCGAGCAGTAAACGTTTATTTGCAATACTATTCCTATCTATTGAAGATAGCTCATAACAGAAAAAAGGAAAAAAGCCACGCCATGAAAGCGACTCGAACCAAAGCCAAGCAGGCTATGAACAGATAAAGGGTGCCAACGCGCGCTCCTATCCACTCGGCCAAGCGGTCAGTGCTTACACAAGCGTGGATTTGTTTTATTATACATGTTATAGTAATGCATTATTGCAAAGTGTCACACACTTTACAACAGTTTACCATCAGTTTACCATTGGGACATTTTGCTTAAAATAGGCAATTAAACGGTTTTTTTCATACTGCCTTTGAGTTATCAAGATATGCATATGTGTTAGCTATACCAATCATGCATGTTGTAACTCCGAAATATAAGCCGCATTGGTCACATCTACGCATTTTGATAACAGTTTACCATTTAAAATGAAAACAAAATATGTATAATAATATTATACTATAGAAACGACGGTAAAGTGTTCAATGAACACGCGTTTCAAGGCAACACTTTACCATGCACTTTACCATACACTTTACCATTACGGTCCCAACTCGTCTGATGATTTCTTTGTGAATAAAGCTAAATTCATTTATCGCAGCGCTATTTTAATCAATAAATACAATAAAATATACTACTTAAATGGTTTATTTATGTATTCACGTATATTATATATTACTTAAATGGTTTATGTATTCACTTATTTAGTTGTTTGGGTTGTTTTTGAGGATGAGATTGAACTGAAGGCCTATAGATAATATTATCGTCGTGCTTACTCATCTGACTCATTAGCTCAGTTGACTAGAGCGCTTGTCTATAACCATCCAGAGGTCCCAGGTTCAAATCCTGGATGTGCAATTTCTTTTACTGACTATCATTTATAATTTGTGGAGTAAGAAGAAACATTTACTCATCATCCAACCATGTCCAACTATTGTTTTTCCAATTATTTTCAAATATTTCCAAAAAATAAATGCCGACAGTTTTGAAAAAAAAATGCGTAAGAAAAAAGAGTAATATTTGAAAAATCCATAAAATAAGGGTTTGTGAATAACGTGTCGGGAAAAAATACCAGCAATTTCAAAATGTTCAAAATAAATTCCAAAAACTGTAGGCAAAAACACCCTTTGGCAATTTGAGCCAAAAAATGTTGGTTAATATTAATATGTGGAAATGTAGAACTAAATCCAAATGTAGTTTTTCAAAAATTCTTTTGAATAAAAACAGCCCAAAAAGTGTACGTATAGGCCTATGAACATTCGAGCAGAAAAAAAGTGTTTTGAAAAAAAGGTGTTTTTCTTGCATTTTTTCTTGGTGATTATTGGGCCGGGGGATTCATCGTCCCTTTGCAACACAAGTGATGCAAAACAACGACCGCAAATAAAAAAATACATAATAACAGATGGGCATATGAATATTGAGCATCTATTATTATATTACAACCCGTTAATGCAATACGAAAGATAGCTGTCGAATCTGTCAAACAGAAGTTACTGCTATCTATACTGAAGATAGTTATTTACAAGTAGGCCTAAGTTGTTTTACAATTATTTGTGTTACTTTCAACCCTATATATAGATTCCGTTACTTTTAGATACTCTTTTGCATATCTAACAATACATGAATAACTCTCGTAGGAGTATCTGAAAACGCCACATTATGCATTGCAATAATGGCCAATTATTATACATCTTCGAAATGCATTAGTTAGTATGGGGAATTGGTTTCACTGAACGTTCCCGTATTAAATGAATGTCTTTATTAAAAAAAATACTGGGGATGTCAAGCCTATGGACCCCTGCCAAATACTGTGCAATTTGAGATACATGTGACATTTAGTTTTTGAGATGTGATAGAAAAACCAAATGTAGATGATTTTTTTTGCAATCTGCGTATACATGTATAAGAGGAATGCAAAATATTTGATCTAAATTTGGTTTTTCTGTCATAAATCAAAAACCGAATGTCGTATGAATCTCATATTACACACGATTTGAGTAAACAATAGGGGCATCACAACTATAATAAAAATGATGACAGGGAATTAATTTTATTTAGGGAGTGGTCACTGAAAACAATTATGTATGTCATATTTAACTACAATTTGACCCGTTTCTTGATCCCGCGCGTAATAATCTGATGTTTATAAATCAATAAATCAAAAGTATAAAGTTCTTTCTGAGAAATTAACATGTTTATACTTTTAACAATGTTATCACATTGCCTATTTGTTTGTTATTTGAAATATGAAACTATACATTTACACTTTCCACGCGACAGGTTTCTGCAGACGACAATCCAAAATTGCACAAAATGTTTCAAAAACGTCAAAATTATTGAATGTCATTTCACCAATATTTGGAATCACCTTATGAAATGCATTCAAATAAGTACAAACGTGCCTATTATTAGTTCAGTTATCCTTGAGATAGACATAAAAGTTAGACAAATCTGTTTTGTACCGTGGTTAAACCAATAGCCGCGTTGAAAGTGTTAACATTTGCCGAGCAGTAAACGTTTATTTGCAATACTATTCCTATCTATTGAAGATAGCTCATAACAGAAAAAAGGAAAAAAGCCACGCCATGAAAGCGACTCGAACCAAAGCCAAGCAGGCTATGAACAGATAAAGGGTGCCAACGCGCGCTCCTATCCACTCGGCCAAGCGGTCAGTGCTTACACAAGCGTGGATTTGTTTTATTATACATGTTATAGTAATGCATTATTGCAAAGTGTCACACACTTTACAACAGTTTACCATCAGTTTACCATTGGGACATTTTGCTTAAAATAGGCAATTAAACGGGTTTTTTCATACTGCCTTTGAGTTATCAAGATATGCATATGTGTTAGCTATACCAATCACGCATGTTGTAACTCCGAAATATAAGCCGCATTGGTCACATCTACGCATTTTGATAACAGTTTACCATTTAAAATGAAAACAAAATATGTATAATAATATTATACTATAGAAACGACGGTAAAGTGTTCAATGAACACGCGTTTCAAGGCAACACTTTACCATGCACTTTACCATACACTTTACCATTACGGTCCCAACTCGTCTGATGATTTCTTTGTGAATAAAGCTAAATTCATTTATCGCAGCGCTATTTTAATCAATAAATACAATAAAATATACTACTTAAATGGTTTATTTATGTATTCACGTATATTATATATTACTTAAATGGTTTATGTATTCACTTATTTAGTTGTTTGGGTTGTTTTTGAGGATGAGATTGAACTGAAGGCCTATAGATAATATTATCGTCGTGCTTACTCATCTGACTCATTAGCTCAGTTGACTAGAGCGCTTGTCTATAACCATCCAGAGGTCCCAGGTTCAAATCCTGGATGTGCAATTTCTTTTACTGACTATCATTTATAATTTGTGGAGTAAGAAGAAACATTTACTCATCATCCAACCATGTCCAACTATTGTTTTTCCAATTATTTTCAAATATTTCCAAAAAATAAATGCCGACAGTTTTGAAAAAAAAATGCGTAAGAAAAAAGAGTAATATTTGAAAAATCCATAAAATAAGGGTTTGTGAATAACGTGTCGGGAAAAAATACCAGCAATTTCAAAATGTTCAAAATAAATTCCAAAAACTGTAGGCAAAAACACCCTTTGGCAATTTGAGCCAAAAAATGTTGGTTAATATTAATATGTGGAAATGTAGAACTAAATCCAAATGTAGTTTTTCAAAAATTCTTTTGAATAAAAACAGCCCAAAAAGTGTACGTATAGGCCTATGAACATTCGAGCAGAAAAAAAGTGTTTTGAAAAAAAGGTGTTTTTCTTGCATTTTTTCTTGGTGATTATTGGGCCGGGGGATTCATCGTCCCTTTGCAACACAAGTGATGCAAAACAACGACCGCAAATAAAAAAATACATAATAACAGATGGGCATATGAATAATGAGCATCTATTATTATATTACAACCCGTTAATGCAATACGAAAGATAGCTGTCGAATCTGTCAAACAGAAGTTACTGCTATCTACTGAAGATAGTTATTTACAAGTAGGCCTAAGTTGTTTTACAATTATTTGTGTTACTTTCAACCCTATATATAGATTCCGTTACTTTTAGATACTCTTTTGCATATCTAACAATACATGAATAACTCTCGTAGGAGTATCTGAAAACGCCACATTATGCATTGCAATAATGGCCAATTATTATACATCTTCGAAATGCATTAGTTAGTATGGGGAATTGGTTTCACTGAACGTTCCCGTATTAAATGAATGTCTTTATTAAAAAAAATACTGGGGATGTCAAGCCTATGGACCCCTGCCAAATACTGTGCAATTTGAGATACATGTGACATTTAGTTTTTGAGATGTGATAGAAAAACCAAATGTAGATGATTTTTTTTGCAATCTGCGTATACAATCTTGGAAAAAAGTCCTTGGAACGCGAACGCTGAGCTGAGCACACGTGCTGGGTATTGTGTGCATGTATTGATACTTAGTGTCTTCTGTTATAAACGGAAATTGTTCAAATGAGATTTTTACTTCCCCACCCCCATCGATCAATGTTGGGACACTCTGGCAAGCTGCAGGAGCCACTGGCCTTGGTCAACATTGTACGGGGGAGTGGGGGTGACACTTGTCCGTTAATCACACGCAAGTGTTCCAAGACTTTTTTCCAGGATTGCAATCTTGGAAAAAAGTCCTTGGAACGCGAACGCTGAGCTGAGCACACGTGCTGGGTATTGTGTGCATGTATTGATACTTAGTGTCTTCTGTTATAAACGGAAATTGTTCAAATGAGATTTTTACTTCCCCACCCCCATCGATCAATGTTGGGACACTCTGGCAAGCTGCAGGAGCCACTGGCCTTGGTCAACATTGTACGGGGGAGTGGGGGTGACACTTGTCCGTTAATCACACGCAAGTGTTCCAAGACTTTTTTCCAGGATTGTAGTTTAATTTGCCTGACCGCCAAATGTCGAAATTTGGAAAATGGACCCAAATATCATTATATGATTAAATAATTCTTTTTTTTGTTGATACGTATGAGATCCATGATACAAAAAAGTCAAGCCGCAATCAATTTGGCGACAAAAAAGTCATTCTAATAGAATTTTTTTTAATTTTTTTAAATTCTAAAATATCAACATTTGAAAAATTAGCCCAAATACCATTATTTGGTTAAATAATTCAATTGTGTTTGGGTACGTATGAGATCGATGATGCAAAAAAGACAAGCCGCAATCGATTTGGCGACAAAAAAAAGTCATTCGCATAGAAATCATAATTATTTTTTAAAATTCTAGGCTTGACCGACAAATATCAATATAAAAATTAGCCCAAATACCATTATTTGGTTAAGTAATTCAATTTTTGTTGGTACATATGAGATCGATGATACAAAAAACTCTTGGCGACAAAAAAAGTCATTCGCATAGAAATCCTGCACATCATTAAATATATTTTAGTCATATAAAATCAAGTTATATGATCAAATAGACAGTGAAAAACCAATAGAAAATGTGTTTTTGTGTTTTGCGTAAAGTTTTAAGCTTCAGCGACTTCTTATAATTTTGACTTCTAAAATGTCCTTCCGTCGCACTAAAAATACATTTTTTTAGTATAAAAACAAAAATTGCAACATGAACTTAATTAAAGTTTTTATGCAAAGCTAATTTATATAGGCCTATAAAATGGCCTACTTTCCAACAATAATAATCCTTTTGTTAATTAATTATAATTAATTCAAATATATCCTTCCGTCGCTTTTTATACCATGACTGCTAAATTTGGCAACCTATTTCAGGTTTTGACTAAGTATTTTAAGTAACATTTTTTAAGAAAAAATGTCTCAAGAAATTTCAGTGACATAATTGTGACATTATGAAAGATATGGGAAAAATAAAAATTATACATAATTTGTTTCCAAAAATACTTAGTCAAACTTTGAAATGGGTTGCCGAATTCAGCAGTCAAGATACATAGAAAATGGTCAAAATACCCCAAATTTAAGAGTTGTCTGACTATGAAGGAGAAGAGTCTCCAAATAACTTTTTGATTCATATGAAAGGTTAGGCATGTATTAACAACTGGTGTGAGTTTAAAGTTGGAGATTATATGTTGCCAGAGTCAAAGGTCACAAAGAATGTCAGTGTTTTTCAATATTTTCTGTTGGATACTATTGGATATTCCATTGGTCCTTCCGTCGCGTCCTTCCGTCACAAAATGTTAATCTACTTAAAGCATTGTATTTATATTACCGATTAAGTTTTTGGGAAATGAAAAAGTGCATTGTGTAGCTTATAATCTAGTGATTATATAGTGTACCAAAATTAAAACTTTTACTCATAAAATTCACAGAGTTTTCATAAAAACCATGTCACGTGTGAAACCCATGTCCATTTTCCGTCCTTCCGTCGCAGACCTACTTAAATATGCATATTTCAGGAACGAAAGATATTAATGAAAAAAATAAAAGTGAAAATTGAAGGTACTTGCTCATAGACATAATTTGTGGTATTTGTTTGATTCTGCTATTAGCAGTGTTTGTGATATTCATGTGTGAATGTTGGAAAAGTGAGTTCAACCGTCCTTCCGTCACGGTGGAATTGCCCGCTACCTTCTTTACCAAATAAGTAATTTTATTGAAAATATCCGAAGATTAAGATTTAAATGGTTATCTGGTCAAACTTGAACGATAGGTATACTGTCTTGGCTCATAACAAACCAAAATGAGCATCAATTGCGAAAAAGATTTGTTTTTCCACACTGAACATGGCAGTCGGTTTTCCAGAAAAGAAAAAAAGAAGTCCAATCTAATAAATATGTAACTGAATTTTAAAGATTCAATTATGGAGAGGCTGGTTTATTTCACTATTATCAGCAAAGTTATTGAGAAAGTACACTTTCACAGTATGGATTGTTATTATTTTGGTTCAATAATTTCAATGCAAAATATGTTTCGCGCAAAATCAAAAGATAACATCATGAAATAAGTTTTTAAAGAGGAATAAGAACATAAATTATCAGTAATGGCAATTGTGTGTGCTTGGCATAATAAAAAGAGGTTTTTGTTTCATTTCAATTTTGGAATAGCTGGCAGTAAGCCTAGCTGGCAGTATGTAGATTTTATTGCAATTAAAACTTCTTTTGAGCCATGGATACACTTTAACCTTAAATAGTGTCGTCTCAGTTGTAGACATGGAATTAAACATCCAAAGCAGGGTCGGAATTGGATTAATCTGGAAATCAAGCTAAATATAATGTAGGCCAATGCATCTTTTAGGCCTGTAACTTTTTTTTCGCACCGAGTAATGACACCGTGAAAATAAGCTATAGGTATTTATCCTCCAACTTTGACCAACCTAAAGAGCAATTTCATATTTAAAAAATGAAATGATTAAAATCGGTTCCTTCCATTTATTTTATTTTTTATCTTAATAAATGGAATCATCTTGGGCATGGGAAAAAGGGAATTTTTATTTAGTGTTGTAGTAGAAGCCATACCGACCTTCCATGGCCATCACATCCAATTTGTCAGCCCTGAGATGGTCATGAACGCTCCATATGGCTTCTACTACGACTCTGATAAGGTATCTAATCCTTTCCTACCATTATGACAGTGTCAATATCAACATACCTTTTAAAGTGTCGTAGTAGAAGCCATACCGACCTTCCATGACCATCCCATCCATTTCTTTCAGGGCTGTGATTAGGGCCTGTGATGGTCATGAACGCTCTGCTTCGTATGGCCTACGCCTTGGCAACTACCAGTGTTATCCAATAATTTGTCTTAAGATTGACCAAATAGATAAATTGCATTGTGTACCATTAGCTTTCCTGGAATATGCTCCAACCAACCTCTCTGCAGTAAAGTCAAGAGTTGTTTCAATGATAACAGACAGCTAATTGTCGAGGCAGATGTGCGTAAATTCGAAGTCAATATTTGGAAAGTGCCTCAATATCACTGCAAAGAGGTATGGACAGAGCATAGATTGTGTCACATTCGTGTTGTTGCGTGATTATTTTAGAAAAGGTATAATAAGTTACGGCCAAGAACCCCTAACTAATTAAACATTATTTCATATAATTTAACGCCATGTCTGTGGGAAGGCCAGGTTCTGAGAACATTCCATGGCGATATATATAGTACGCACAAGCTATTGAATGAAAATCTTGATATAATGTTATTATGTTAAACTTAAACAGCAATTCCACTAAGTTAATTTCTAATACATGTACTTCAACAAATAAATGTTGTGATTAAATTTTCGGGCAAATCAATTTTTGCGCGATTTCATGTTCGCGCGATGAAACAATTGGCAGATTTATGAGGGGAAATATCGGGTACCAAAATATTTAATAACTTTTTTCGTGTGATTTAATTTTCGGGCAATTACATTTTTGTGCGATTAAATCTTCGTGTGATAGATACAGGGCAGAAGTGCCAACATATTGAATAACATAACACATGTACTTCAACAAATACATATTGTAATTTTCGTATGATTTAATTTTTGTGTGATTACATTTTCGCAGGATTAACTTAATTGTTGGGCAATTACATTTTCGCGCGATATCATTCTATGTGTGATTACAATTTTGGGCAATTCAATTTTAAGAGATAGGTACAGGGCAGGGGTACCAAAATATTTAATAAAATATAATACATGTCAACAGAGCAAATAACAAATAAGTCTACGAAGTCATAAACAACCATGAAAATATACCAACAAACCAGATCCAGTTAGGTTTTGTCCAAAATCATACAAGCTCATTCAGGGCACCATTTGACCTTTGACCTTTCCCTTAAACCCTGACTGGAACCCTCATCTACATAATCCTAAAAAATACCCGCACTGGTTCCCGACCACTGGTTATATACATGTACCACTCTCCTCTAAATCAACTGTTTTTAAATATTATTTTGGTATACTAACATGACTGACCACATGGTGTCCAAAATTGTCACATTTTATAAAATAAGACATATCAACCAAAATACTTGTTGCTTTGTTAACATCAGTTAAATCCAATAAGAATTTGTATCATAATTTTGAAACCGCACATATTTTCCATTAATGCCGTGCAATAATTCCGAGCAAGCTTCAATGAAGGCTATAGCTAAAACTAACGACAAAAGTCACCAATATTCCAACTACAGCGCCATCCATCCCCAACAAGTTAACTGTAGCTTCCTAATGGAAAGCGGGTTTTCAACCTCTGACTTAAGCGCGTATAGTCATCGCTTTGAGGTGTTCAAGTGCGCCCTACACAAAGTGTACAACATACATGTATTCTTTGTGCGCTCAACGCAGAGTTGCCGTGTTGCGAAAGAGCGCAATCATCCGAAGTAACCAAGTTGGTAAAAAAACCGCTTGGATGTGTGTGGTTGTTCGATAATATCTGTGACATGGCAGCACGAAATGGGTGGAAAGTCGCGAACATTTATTTATAGTTTTTTATCATATTCTTAAAACATAATATTTCAGCTTTAAAATGATATATTAACCACTATTATAGCTTGTTTCTATCCATAGATATGAGCAAAAGAAGTTGACACTATCAAGAAACCCAATTTTGAGAAATTGACCGTCAAAGTCAGGGAAGTGTAACAACGCGAACGTGTGTAAATTAATAATGGCACTTGAGATGGATCAATATCTCGTTAGCAACTAGCATGTTTCTTTACTCCGATTTCAATGAAACTTTCTACAGATGATTATTACATTATGGACAACATTATAGTAAGATTTCAATTAGATATCTTAAAATTTAACATAATTAATAGCCAATTAATTAACCTCCCTTATCTTTACGCCGCTAAACAGCTGCCGAATTAAAAATACTTAGACTACATCCTCCAGTCTTCAATATTACAACAAAATAATGTTTAGAGACAGAATTGCGCGAAAAAACGTTGGGAAATGTTCAATGAATGTTTCTTGAAACTAAACATACCGAAAACTAAAAATCGCCCCCCCCCCCCCCCCCCCCTATCGACTTTTTGTTCGGCCTGTATCTCCTATTCAGATACCGCGACTTTCCGCCTGTCTCGTGGTGCCATGTCACATCTTATAAAGCGGTATTTGTATGCACAAAAATAATATAACCAAACAAATAATGCAAAGACTCACGGTTTCAAACACCGGGCTCTCTTCACTATCGTGGCGAAGAAATACTCACTAGACGACAGAGGTTGCGTTTACGTGGATGACAGATGAACGAGCGCTAATGAAAGCAAAGTCAAAGTCTCAAGCGACCGAAATATATATATGTAGTAAATATTATATACCTATATGTTGGCCTCTTAACATAATTATAATCTGAATATGAATATGAACTGTAATCTTATCGCCTCCTTCAGAAGCTTGAACGAACAAGTTACGAGTCAATGTAGGTGAAAACATATTTGTCAATGTCTCAAACATTATTATTTTTAGTCTGTCCCTTCCGGGGCTTCGTAGATCCCAGACAATGGCACGGTACTCAATTAAACTTTAGCTCTGCCGATAGTCTTGCTAATGTGTCGGTGTATGCAGGTCACGTTGCTGTGTATCTACATAATCTTTGTCGTTATTGATTGTGTTGCACGTGACAAAGTCATCACAGCGAAGAGCCTGACCTCAGAGTTGATGTAGAGCAAAAAGAGCAACGGGCCCAAAACTGAACTTTAACCCATTCTGATTGCTCCCTATCACCACGCTCTGTGATTCTAGCAGAACCTATGACTAGTGAAACTCAATTAAGAATGAAAAGATATGGATCTGTTTATAAGGATTTAATGGCTTTACGAATGCTTTATATGATGAAGTGCTTTATATTATTGTATCATATAAGACTTCCTATAGAATATTATTATTTACACCAGATTCGTTTGATATTACATGTAATTAATATCCGCAAATACAGCGCGAGAGAAACGTCATTCAAAAGTGGTACTCGTTCGCGTAAGCTGCGCAGCGCATCCAACTTGTATCGCGCATTTAATCTGCGCAAGTTATTGAAAACAATCGCATCAGGTATTTTGCTTGAACAATATTTGGCACACCGTTTCAAGTTACCGTTCGGAAGTCTGATATACATGATAATTATCCATATCTTAATATTGACAACGTGAAATATAACATCATCATTTCATCACAAAAATAAAAGTATTTACTGCTACGTATGATTGGTAAGTCTGACTTAATTATGTTTTCTATCCAAAGAATTATATTACGGCGATCTGTAATTTTACCGTTGAGCTGAATACACGCATAGTACAACCAGATTCAAAGCGAATATAAGTAGCTGGATAGCACTCGTACATCTTCATTTTTTTGTATTCGATTAAATATTACATGGACTTGACTGATTCAGATATCCATTATTAGATCCATAGTCGATGGTATAGGAAAGGAAACATGACAGTTTTCTGAAATAAACATCAGTTACAGCAAAATTAAGGTAAGAGCAATCGTGAGGATAAAGACAACACTCTAATATGCAGTTGCCATGGTGGTTATTTTTCAATTGGGTGGATAAATATGGTAAACCTAGCTGAAACAGCTACAATATCTTTCACCAACCTCATTTCTGACGGGTAATTGATCTGGGGTTTACATATTTTCCTTTGTGTATCGATATTGTTTGTGTTATGATGCCTAATTAAGTGATGTGATTATAGATAATGATTAATCTAATTTTCTGATGACTACTATTAGATGTTCTGATGCTTGCATTGTAAAATTGCCAAATAAGTGGTGAGCTGTTATCGCATATATTATATTTCGATGTTACTTTCAAAGTATAGCCCATCCGTAATACACGGGCCAAAATTAACAAACAAACATGTACTGTAATAAAACCGCATGCATAGGCGTAGTTCGCAATGTAGCAGAGTTAAACAGTAAAGGTATACGTTTATAAAATCAGCTAAGTAAAGATCTACCCGAAATATGGAAAGGAACTCTTACGCACAATTTCAAATATGAGAAGTATCCAAACATTGACTTTCCTGTTAGAAACATCTGGCGCGTACCTTCATGTAAATAATAAGTTTATTGAGCTTGATACCTACAATCGTATTAAATCATAATAACGGTAATAAGTATATCAATTTTTGCATGCCTCGTTCAAAACATTTCGAAGAAAATACTTTCATAGCCTCTCCAATTATTTAACATCAAAGTTTAATTTGTGTGAACAATTCAATTTTGAGCTTATTTATTACGGATCGATCGCTAGTAATTCTAAATACTATGAATCGATCGATAGTAGAAAAGCCTCTTCATTTGTATAGACTAAGATTAAATCAAATTGATGAGCAGCAAATAACAATTATATAAAAATGGATCATTATAAACAAACTTATAATTCATAAATACATGCTTTCTCTCTGCTTTATTTCAACAACTCGTTGCCATTAACCATCCAATAAGATAGACCATTGTAACGATAATAAACACCTCAAATATGTTGCATGCCTTGTTCTAATTTTGTCGAGGAAAACAATTGTATATCACCTTCTCTAACCAAATGTTGTGTGTGACCAAATTGTTTAAACATTGCAAATATTGGTGCTCATTCCGAAAATTCGGTCATGTGTTAATTTCATGAATCGAGCGCTAGTTGAAAAGCCTGTTCAGGTTCTTTGTATTAATCTTCATTATTTATTCGACAAGGGCTGTAACTTTTGAACTTAATGTGATGGTATCAAATTTCACTAAAATGCTGATCACTATAATGAATGTGATGTATATCAAAGTTTACATTTTTGGAAAGGAAATGAGTCAACGAATCCATTAGCTGTATCAAATTTCACCACAAATGCTGATTGTTTGAATTTTGACCCATACCTTACATACATGTAAAACTTGCCGTAATTGCACCTAGATTGTTTACCTCAAAAATGCAATTGTTGACCTTTGTTGGTTAACATTTTAGAAACTAAAAATGTTGATGATAAAAAAAGCAATCATAGAGAGGTGATTTTAGATAATTTTGGTGCAATTTTGTTTAAATCAAAAAAATTGTCAAAATTCAAGAAATCAACATCCGTTGTGAAATTTCACATTTGTTGGGTCAACACCCCACTCGCTTAAAAACTAAATCAGAATGAATTCCTCATTGTAATGGTAGTAAGCACGATTATAATTACGAAAATAATGTTGGACGTTTCATTTGTCTTTCAATAACCAAATGCCATATTCATAATTAAGAGTCTTTGCAATTGTAAAATTGCAGCTATTCACTAGAACCGATTGAGAAAAACAAACATTCCCCCACAAAGTCAATATCACCAAGGTCTTTATTTATTCTTAAAATTGACGAGATGTTAAAAAATTCAAGGAATAAACTGGCATTCAAATTATAAACTATATATATACCTTTATTATTAACAGAAATCGATTGTTTGTTGAGAATCGCTTTAAAAAACATGGAATGGAGACCCCCCCCCCCCCCCTCCCCCGCTAAAGATTTGTGCCGGTATCACAAAAATGCAACAGACAGTGTCCATAAGAGCCCATGTGCCGGGAAGCTGTTTGTAGAACTAGCCCAGTCGTGGATTTGTATGTTTATAAATATTGCACGATGTCATTGATCGTCATCCGCAACACCACAAAATATAGAAATAATCAAAACCGTTTCGAAAATAGACTCATTTGTTCCATAAGCCTACGAGGATGACACGAGACGTGGTGTTGACGTGTTTCATTTGGTAGCACTCAGTATATATTGTAGTAGCTAAGCAATCAGGGTAAAGGGAGCGACGGTGTAGAAAACAAACGTTATCGTTTGATGATTAACTTAAGAGCTGGGACAGGGAAACTCACAATGAGTGATATTTAACTAGAATGCAGAGAGGAATATTTTATAATAAAAATCTAAAGATGTTATCAAAGGTGACGAAAATAATTTTGGTTTTAATGAACTGATGTAAACCGCCATTTTGTACGACATTAATTGGGTGAGATTGTTTGAGATTTGTTTTGGCGAAGAGCATGTGACTTCTTCTTCATTTCAATGGCTTATTATATAAATCGCGGCAATATGTCTTATGCAATTTTAAAAGGAAATTATTGAAATATAGTGGGTATTTTCAAATGAGGTGGTGATACATTTTTCCTAAATACAACAGTAATTCAAAGTTTCATCAAGACAGATCTCAACCAAATGGAGATAAAGATATTCAATTTAACCTTCACGGTGGAAACAATACGCTTCACAACATGTGATGTATACGAGATACTTACACACAATGTATAAGACCAGCAAATAAAGATACATTATTCGCCTGATGCAATCTGCTATATTGTGATTTGTTTACACGGTGCTACCGATGTATACTCCTGTTATTATTAGATTCAAATATTAAAGAGATTTTACCTGATGTAGTATGTCTTTCTACATCCAGTCTGCTTTTATCAGAATTTCGATGAAGAATGATAGTTCTATTGACGTAAACGTGTGGTAAGAAATCTGCAACTTCTTAGATTTAAATATCGAGCCGAATGAAATGCCTTCATTTACCTGTTTACATACAAATACCTCACACGATTATTACAGGTTTACAGGGGCGCAAACAAAATTGTGGGGAAACTTTATTGGGAGATTGTTCAAAAGTGATGGAAATATTTTCGTTCATTGCACGGTTTCTTTTTACAGTTCCATTTTGATGATTATCGATGTTTTGTTTTGTTTTTTATGATAATCATGATGGTCAGGATTCTTTAATTTTTTTATGAAATATTTATTGTATGGAACTGACGATCTATAATACCTTAGAAATCTAGAGCTTATTATTTTTTTGAAATTTTTTTGTGCTTTAAACCGATGCATAATGCCTTCCATAATGCAGTGCGACTTTGCCATATGTTTGGAAGAGAAATTATAGGTTTAGTGAGATAAAATCCTATTGTTATAAATCTGCAACTTATTAGATAACAATTTCGAAATACTATATTATAGTATTTCTTAAAGAATATAACACAACCTTCCTTGCGCCTTTGATCTGTCTGCTTCACTAATGCAGCCATCGAGAGTACTACAATAGTTCTATTGTTAACGCCAGATAAGTAGAGAGGTTTCTAGTTAATCACCGATCTTTTTCCGATGCTTTTAACAATAGAACGAAATACCGTTGGAATATCGTTGTAAAATCGCTAGAAAAATGCTTTAAAATCACTGTAGAGTTTGGATATCGCCCCTTAATAGACTTGCAAATAGTGTAATATCAACTCAAACGTGTTGCTATGCCTTTTGGCATACTGGAATACTGCTAATCAGTCTCGACTGAAATTGGCGATTGGAAGCAATTTCCGAATTTCTTTTCAGATATTCAAGTCCTGAAATTCCATTCATCATGAATCCTGTATTTTAGCAACAAATATTATACTTAACAAATTAGTTTCCAGAAAGTCAATATATTTTGCTCTGCCCTGTACTAGTATTTTCTTTCTTTCCCTCTTCGAATCAAATGCAATTATTTGAATCTAAATATTTAAAAATAGTAAGATTGAAATAGGAAAATAAAGCAAAAATTTTAAGTGGTTATGCGAGTAAACCAATTATTATATTCATATTCAATATTGCGTTCTCAGTAAATGTTGGTTTACCGGAGCTAAGACAGAGAGAAGTAATTACATATGAATAGCTTTATATTAGCGGC
Source organism: Ophiura sarsii (assembly GCA_035610835.1). Classification (NCBI taxonomy): domain Eukaryota; kingdom Metazoa; phylum Echinodermata; class Ophiuroidea; order Amphilepidida; family Ophiuridae; genus Ophiura; species Ophiura sarsii. Next base: position 42,625,240 of record CM069446.1, read on the forward strand.
GGTTGAAGCATACACATTATGATAACATGAAGAAATACCGATTCAGAACCTTTATTAATTATATTCTTTGTATAAACTACAATTTTATGAAATTAGAAATGGGAAAGTCATTTTGAAACCTACGGTATCTGGTTACCATGGTAATATTAAATTCATAAATATCTATTCAACATTATTTTAGATTCAATGTTATCAAAATAAGATAAAACTTATTATTTATTTTTAAACGCGTTTGATTTTAATTATTATTTTGTTTATCATGGGTAATGTCAATATCAACCATACTATTTAACGAAACGGTTCTATTGAACCGGTGCAACAAAATGTGTCAAAAACTTCGTCGTAATAGATGGAATCTCGACACCCAATCTATGTAGTAGAACATGTAAAATAACACGTTATATTAATACAGTATCACATGATTAATATCATGTCAGAGTACACTCTAGTACTCCAGAGTACAGTATCTCATGATTAGATTTATTCCGTGTTGGCGCCCTCAACGGAATAAAGCGCAATAACACTGACAAAATAGTTTAAGAATGTAGGCTATCCAATATGCCTAACCTTAACACCCCACATAGGCTGCACCCAACGGGCTGATTAAGGCAGTTCACACCTGGTTTTGAGCTTCCTGTTGCAGGATTTGAAAAATGGATATGGTCACTTTTAATTGTGTATTATTTATTATTTTATTTATTTTCATGTTTGTGGTTGAAATAATGTCACAAATATTTTGCCAGTTTTACTGGTTTTACGCAAAGTACACCCATGTTTGCTTTATCCATGAATAACAGCCATATTAGACTAGACTTATTAGATTAAACCTTATCGTTTAGTAAGTGTAAATAATTCAATCTCATTGGTTAACACGTATGAAATCTGATCCATATTGTGTAAACAAGAAAGTCAAACCACACGATATATTCCATATCGTCGATTAACCGCGTTCCCAGGACCGCGTTACCAGTTAACCGTGTAAAGCGATTGCTTTGTGTCTGTGGAAGAGTTGCTTAAAATATGACACGTAAATAATAAACAAATAAAATGGCGGATGATTTAAACGCAAGTGACTCGATTTCTGTTACATTCTGAGGCCGAAATAGACCGCGAAAAGGTATAATCCACGCCGAAAAAATAAATGATCTGCATATAACATAACCAGACATATTTTTCGCGATGATTCTATGGACAGAGGTGCGGCGCAGAGCCTGTTAAAGGGTGGTTTACTTCGGGTGATTTTACGGAGGTAGGAAGGGAAGATAATTCAGCGCCTTGTTTGTTGAAGGGAGTTTCGTTTTCCGCGAGTGTTTTAAAAAACCTTTTGTTTGTGGGCCTTTGGACTAAACGATCGGCCTCATGTGATATGACATGCCAAACCATAGGTATTTTTCCGTATTGTGTGAACATGCAGGGGATAACTAATAATGCTCTTGTTTCTTTATTCACCCAGGAGGTGATGCAAGTCAGAATAATTTACAATATTTATCATTTAACTGTCATTTTAAAAGGAAAATATGCGAAATAAATAAATATTTTGTAAAATTCAATTTTAGACGAGAGCAGATGACGATAAACTCAACATCAATTGTGAAGGGCCTAATGATAGTAACGTTCGCCGCCGTTTAAATAACAGTTATAGGTGCGGATCATGTCATATCTTCATATTGTATGCAAACGTTTAATCTGACGTCATTAACTCTTCACATTGATATTCATATTCTCTACAATATAATTTTGATACTATTAAAACTATTCTTCATAACCAAAATACGTGATTTACACGTTACCGTGGAGACGAATAGCGGCGCAACAAGATTAAATGCAATTACAAGTAACTGATCAGAATCGTAGTCTTATATCGCAGTAACGTACAATTTTACATTCGCCTGGATATTCCCTGGAATTAAAAAAAAAGCCTGAGATATCCGTAGTTCGATGGTATACCAATAAAATAAATATATATGTACGCATTGAAAACAACAAACTGAAGGTAAGAATTATTTTTATTTTCATATTATTTTGAAACCATATTGTGATGTGTACTTTGCCTAATCAATATTCACTTGATTTTGTTTTAATAGATATATCAACGTAATTGTTTCTAAATTGGTTGATTTCTAAAATCGTTATCAAACGAGCATGCAAATAAACCCACAAGAAGTTGGCCTAGTTCATAAGATAACAGAACATCACAGTGACATTTATAATATATCATATTATAAAGCACTTAATTTAGACAATTATGTTCCAGTACTAACGGCTTTCTTTATGTCAAGTTGTAACTTGAAATAGTTTCAAGTTTTAAGTTCATTTAAAAAAACCGGAAAACTATCTGTATTCATATTCACATGATCCACCCCATCTGCTATTGAACCAAACTTCGACCACTGGTATGACTTTAGAGTAAAAGGCTTTGAAGAAAGGCCATACGTGTATCAAATCAGCTAAATCAAGATTATAAGCTAAACTATGGGAATTAGCTCATAAGTTTAATTACAAAGATGCACACGAATGCTAACATAGACTGTTGGTGCTTCAGAAACATTTATTGGCGCAGTGTTGGATGCCTGACCTGACATGACGACGTTGATGGATCTATCAGATAAATAGTTGTCTATCCACGAAAGCAGTCTTCCAGTAACACCTTTAGCCAATAGTTTCGAGCAGAGTCCGTTATGCCACACCTTGTCGAAAGCTCCTTTAATGTCAAGGGCGATGACACAAACTTCATCGCTTTGGTCTAGGTCTAGGGAGTGGTTCCACTTCTGGGACAGGATGTTGAGGAGATCAGCTGTGCTGTGGCCTGCTCTAAATCCAAACTGTCTGCTGGAGATCAGATTATCGCTTAGAAGAAAGCGTTGGATTTGTTTTTGTACTACAGCTTCCATGATTTTACTGATGTTGCTTAGCAGCGAGATTGGACGATACTTTGTTGGGTCAGCCTTGGAACCTCTCTTGTGAATTGGAGTGACTGAGGCTATCTTCCATTGGTTTGGAAACACACCATGCTTGAAGCAGAGGTCAAAAGTCAAAAAGCCTGCAGAGCGGACTGGCGAGCTCAGCACAACATTCCTTTTAGAACCTTGGTTGGGATAAGGTCTGGTCCAGTGGCTTTATCTGGATTAAGGTGTTTTAGTAGTTTCCTCACATCCTTGGGTTTGAAGACTATCTTGTCAAAAGATTTGTTTGTTGAAGGATGAACAATTGGAGCCTGTTCGTCAGCACCTTGGAGTCTGCATTTTTCTGCAAATGTCTGACAAAAAGCTTCTGCCTTGTCCCTTGCTGTGATGTGGGTAACGTTTTGATGATCAATCACTGGGATCTCAGATCGAGCTGTTCTGCCAGAGAGAGTGTTGATAATTCTCCACCATTTTTTGCTGCTCAGCGTTTTGTCTGCCAAATTTTTTCTCAATTTGGCGTTGTAAGATCTCCTAGCTTGCTCCTCAGCTTGGTTGTAAGAATGTCTAGCTTCAGCGAATTGTGCCTTGTTTGCTTCAGTTTGGTCCTTTTTGGATTTCTTAAAGAGACGATGCTTCTTTTTAGATGCTCCATCAGGTACAGTCTCATCAAGGAAGGTTTCAACAACAATGACAATTAATAGATGGTTTCTTTATTGAGCAAATGTTGGCAAGTTCTCTGATGTTTGAACGAAGTCCACGTATGTTGACCTCTATTATTCGCAATTCCGTTTCCCGTAGTCGATGGGCATGCTTATGTCGTTTCCGTTTTGATCCATCCGTTTTCTTTCGAGGCTTGGTTTTGAGACTTGTAGCAAAAAGATTACAGATGCAGGGGTTGCTAGCCCCTACACCCAGTGCGCATCTGAGCAATGCGGTAAGGGTTACGTGCTAAACATGGTCTAAACTGAAAACATCAACATGACTTATAACAGTTGTGCTCAGGATGTAATGAGCAGCTTAACCACGGGCGGGGTGACCAGTACATAGATGTAACACAATACTCCCCCGGTGGTTTCGGATAAGATCAAATTTGGACCATATTAGTTTTAACACATATATACAACTAAAGTATTTCTGCGTGCTCCGCATCTATTTTGTAAAGGAAAAATATCATTCCATGTAGCTCCGTTTGTAACCAAAATGTGATCTTAGCATGACCAAACTGTATAATTATATTTCAATATTCTTTTTTTTCTCGATAACTCGGTTATTATTTCAACGTTAGTTGAAAGGCATTCCATGTTTTCCTTAACACTTTTACTTCATTTTCATTATAACGAAAGATATCCACATTGATCAGCTATACAAAAAAAACTTAGAAATGTCACCATTATAAGCGAGGTTATAAGTCAACAATTAAGTATGTTAATTATTTTTCTCATATTTTACGCTTAATTTTCGTTATTGAGATTGAGAGTCATATCTAACATTGACCAAAATACAAATTAGCTCATAAACACAACCACGTGTTCAATTCTTAAATTTATTGAACGATAGTTTAACAACTTGTAGATTTGATTTACTTCCTTTCCTTAAAGGCATACTATGTGATCTTTCTCAATGAACGCCCTCTATCATTTGTATCTGTGATATTTTTCTCCTAGAAATGCTTTTATAAATATCTTATAAGTTACAAAAGTTGTTGTTTTTTCGTTCGTAAATATAATTCCCTGGTTTGAAACCGTGTTATAACGTCGATTACTGTGTTACCGGTTACGACCGCAAATGCACACAAGTGAACACACCCCTACTTATGCTTTATGGTAAAATTAGAAACAAATGTGTTGAAAATTTCTTGAATTGGAAGCAGATTTTCATTATGATTTAGTAAAGTTCTGTGATGGTTTTTGATACGGAAAATACAGTCAAGGTATGTGTACGTCCAGGAAAGTCTTTCCTGATAGGTAAACTTAATTATAAGGGAGAGACAAATAATATGTTGAACATTTGAAAAAGATCACATAATATTGCTTTAATACGGTTTTACAAGCCTATCATATGTAAAACAAAACTCTTAAGGACCCCATTCATAATAAGAATATTTTAATGGAAGCAGTTATGATGTTTGGAAATTGGTTATCTATGAGAGTTTTGTTAACATAACATGTTATATTTTGTTGGCTTTACATTGTATACCTGTTCCAGTGATGGGCGAATACCAATATTGGAGGCAGTTTTGAGTAAAATCTGTAAGGGGACATTATTGAAATGTAAGTGGTGGAGATATTTCAAATGAGGCACGTGACGCATTTAAAAAAATACAACATTTAATTCAAGATTTCAGCGAGACAGATCTCAACCAAATAGAGATAATAGACATACAATTTGACCTTGGGTAGAAACAATACGTTTCACAATATTAGATGTATAAGCGAGGATACTTTACAAACGCAGTAAATATAGATAAAACATTCGCCTGATGCAATACATTATCTAATGATATTGTGATTTATCCATGGTTCTACCGATGTACATGCCAATGTTTACAAGATTCCAATATTAAAGAGATTCAACCTGATGAATTATGTCTCTCTACAAATGTACGTGTAGTCTGCTTTTGTCAGAATTTTGATGGGAAATGTTAGTTCCATTGAGGTAAACTGGCATAGTAAATAAACTGCAACCTCTTAGATACAACCTGCAAACTGCAACTGCAGCTGCAACCTCTAAATATCGAGCCGAATGAAGTGTCTTTATTTATATAGAAATCTAGGAACACCTCACATGATTTCAAGTAGACTAGGGATAGAAAGGTTGGGTCAATTTGAGGACAATTCTTAAATTTAAGAGCTCTTTTGTGGTAAAAAAATAAGTCAGTAAGGTGCATACGTTCATTTATACAAATAGATTTCTCCAAACTTCATGTTCCCAGATCTTAACAGTTCTTGTTTTTCCATGACAGTTAATGTAAAGCTCTATTCAAAGCCTCACCCCTGCTGGAGAGGGGTCAATTTCTAGAGTCAGGGGTGAGCAATACGTTTCACAACAATAGAATGCATAAATAAGCGAGGACATTTTACAAACGCAGTAAATACAGATACAACATTCGCCTGATGCAATATCTTATAATATGATTTGTCCATGGTTCTACCGATGTACACACTCATTCTTATTAGATTCCAATAATAAACATAATAATTATAACATAACATAAACGCATTTATATAGCGCCACTACATCAAGAACGCAGCGGATGTGAAAACAGAAAAAGCGAACAAAGTAAAAAACAGTGAAAGCAGAAACACAAAAACCTGAAAACTAATGGCAGAATGACATTCAACCTGATGAATTATGTCTCTCTACAAATGTACGTGTAGTCTGCTTTGGTCAGAATTTTGATGGGAAATGATATTTCCATTGAGGTAAACTGGCATAGTAAATAAACTGTAACTTCTTAGATCCAAATATCGAGACGAGTGAAATGTCTTCATTTATATAGAAATATAGGAGTACCTCACACGAGTTTTGTGTAGAGACTTTTCGAATGTGATAGATTATGGTTAAACGAAAGTGGAATAAATTGTGTTTTGTTACTTTATACAATTCCTATTTCTTCTTATTTTTATTTTTTATTTTTCATAAAACATGATAGTTAGAATTCCATAAAATATTTTACGAAAGAGGTATTGTATAGAACTGACGATTTGTAATACCTTAGAAATGCAATTGCTTATTAGATTACAACCTTGACGTGGTTTAAACCGATGCATTATGCCTCCTAAATGCAGTGCGCCTTTTTTGAAAGAGAAAAGATAGGTTTATTGTGGCAAGATCGTATTGTTATAAATCGTCGCTGTTCTGACATAACGACACATCACAACAGAATTAAGTAAAGTGATGTGTCGTTATGTCAGAACAGCGACGAAATATGCAACTTATTACATTAACGAAGCGGTTGAATTTGTGTTCATTCATTATAAAAACGTGAAATCAGTCTTAAGGTATAACATGCCTATTTTAAGATATACTTTATTGTAAGCATTTTGTTACTTACAGAATCTAAGTTGATACAGAAGACACTGTTAAATTCCCCCCTCTAATGTGATTAACTGTTAAAATCTGGGAACATGAAGTTTGGAGAAATCCATTTGTAAGATGAATGTATGCGCCTTACTGACTTATTTGTTACCATAGAGCTCTTAATAAAACATTTAACATGGCCACGTTCATGGATTATTTAAGATGTTCTTCTTGTTTATTTTTCTATTTTGAAATATTTATGTAGAAGATAGTTCATTTACTGAAAATTATCCATCTGATAATCAACGTTCTCAGCTTACCAACAAGCATTTCAACAATGTTTGTCTTCTGAAAATGCTCATGCAATTGTAATTTGGTGTCGGATAATCAACACATGTAGTACTTATACAAACATAACTGTAATAAGAAATTCATTTAAAAAAATGATTGTACTATTGAATAGAAGATGTCTGTCATACACAAACTTATGTTTTTACCTTTGTTATTCTTGACTATCAATTCATAAACACACCCTAAGTTGAGATTCAGTAACAAATTAAAATGTAATATTATTCAATACAATCGTTAAACAATTAAAGAATTACTACGAAAAATATGTCTTTATGGGTAAAGACATTTTCGAAGGGTAGTACTAAGAGCGTCGTGAAAATGTTATAAGCGGGATAGGAGCGTCCTAAGAGTTACCTTGTTTTAAAATGTGACAATTTTTAGCAGTTTTCCGCGCCCTTCGTGCGTATTATCCTTGTGCGGCGCTATGTTTGGCACTCAAGGGCGACCATGGGGACACTCTCCCGCTCTTAACCAGTGCGTCCCCAATCGGTTCTTTAAGACCTTAATACGTTTTGGTTGGTGCTTTAATACTTGTTGATACTTTATTAATCGGGAGGTAAGCGCAAGACCTGATTGCCGGAGGTGTGACAGCCCTATTAATGCCATCATTCTAACTGGGTTTTGGTCTGCCACGTTTACGAATTCCTTCGACAGCTCCTTGAGTTATCACCTTTTCTAGGTTGTCACCTTCTCGTCTAGCAATGTGTCCAAACCGGGGTCCAAACTATTGCAGTTTGTTGCGCATGATCTTATTACACAGAGAAGTTTGGTCCCAATCTAGCTTCTGACAAATTCATTGGTCTTATGCTCTTCCATGATATTCCTAACATCTTGTGCCAACATTACATTTCTAAATCTGATATTTTCTTTGAATCCGCAATTCCCACTGACAAGGTTTCAGCTCCATATGTAGCTACCGGAAAGATTAATGCCTCATATTAAATGCGTACTTTTGTGGCCTTTGTGATTCCTCTATCATTCAAATGGTTGATAGTAAACTGACTTCTTTAAAATAGTTTAAAAGTATTTTTGCCCGGGGTAGCCCGAATAATTTAATATCTATATATGTATCATAATTGTTATTGACAACCATTTCTGGTTAACTTGACATTTGAAAAGAGTGCTTAAGACTGTGTATTTTTAAAACCCAGCCGCATCTCGGGGATGAAGGTTGGAGAAATCATTTCATACTTGGTCCACACATCAGTTATGATGAACCATCTCATATTATGGTGATAAATCTTTCATCGCGAGTCCCAGTGTTTCTAGATCAAAACACCCTAAATTTGCCAATTTCGACCATTTTAGCCTATATTCAGAAACGGGTAGTTTTAGTTTAAACCCTCCAACTGCAAAACGATTTTGCACAAGACACTTACACTGCAGTATCATCTTAAGATACCTATAGAGTATATAACATGCGCATTACATTTTGTTTAGCTTCTGTAACTTTTGTTTTATAATGGGATCAAACTTGTGTTTTTCATGAAAAATAGCTCAAATTATGTGTCAAATTAAAAACGGGAATTATTTTACGTCAAGCAACCAATTTTAAAAATTCACATATTAATGCAATCTATACATATTAATCTTCAACATATAAAAAATCACCGTTGGCTTTTTATTCCTACAAGTCGCTGTGTGACGTCAAAGTTACGTGTGTATATCACTCTATATAAATTGTTGAAAAATGAATGACGCATAGTATATCAACCATCTCGGTCATATGAGGGATGAAATGTTGTGTTTACGACGTGCATCTAAATAAATAATATATCCCATCTTGATAACAATCTTCAAATCCAAGATGGCCTCCAAAATGGCCGCCATAATTGCCAAAATACATATAGAATGCTCATATTTAATCCCATACACTAAATTATGCAGTTTCAATGCCTATGATCGAAATGCCTGAAAGGAGACACTAATTTAAGACGTTCTTGAGGATTCTTTACCTTCCATGATGGCCGCCGATCATGTCAAAATGGACATTAAATGGATGGAACAATGATTCTTTATTTGTTAAAACTATCTTCTTTAAGACTAGGGTTTAACAAAACGTATACGATATCGTTATTATGTATCAAATTAAGAACAGGAATTAGTTTACGTCATTTAACCAATTTTAATGCTGTCTATACATATTAACCTTTAAAATAAACATAATCATTATTAGCTTTTTATTCCTACATGTCGTTGTATGTACGGTAAGTCCTAAAATCATGGTACCATACAGACACATGTGGCTGAATTGGAATCACCGATTGATATACTTAATTTTCATTTCTCAATTTTTTTTGCTAGACATATTTAATTTTCCAATGTATCTTTATAACAATGTAGGCCTATGCAGAAATTCGTTTTGGGGGTACTGTTCACTATTTAGACATTCAACCAGTTGCTGGTCACATTTTAAACGGTGAATCTGCCCCTTCAATGATCCTTACCATACACACATTATGTATTGGCCATTTTGTTTTGTTTGTTTGTTTATACACGGTGGGTCCGCACGACACACGCAATTGGGTCCTGATTTTAATGCCCGTTTTAATGGCAAGCAGAAACGTTTGACTATTCTGTGGTCATTAATCACTTGCCATGCTTAAATCACAATATCTCTCCCAATTCATATCATAAACCAAAATGTTGTTTTCCAATGGACAATGGACAGCTTACACTAAAAGCAATGGATATTATACCGGTATGTCATTAACATGTCACCGAAGACATTTCAAGCATTTCATGGCCACATTCAGCATTTGGTGGTCAACATAGTTATTTCAAGATACTCATGATTAGTTATATGGTGCCTAAATATTATACTGTAATAACGATATTATATGATCTTTTTTTTTAAAAACCTCGTCTTACAGAAGATAGGTATGACAAATAAAGAAGCTTTGTTTCAGCCATTTAATGTCCAATTTGACATATCGGCGGCCATTATGGAAGCTAAAGAATCCTCCAAGAATGTCTCAAATGTGTGTCTCCTTTCAGGCATTTCGAGCATAGGCATTGAAACTGCATAATTTAGTGTATGGAATTTAATACACGCATTCTTTATGTATTTTGGTGATTATGGCGGCCATTTTAGAGGCATCTTGGATTTGAAGATTGTTATCAAGATGGGATATATTATTTATTTAGATGCACGTCGTAAGCACGACATTTCATCCCTCATATGACGGAGATGGTTGATACACTATGCGTCATTCATTTTCCAACATTTCATGTAGAGTGATATACACGCGTAACTTTGACGTCACACAGCGACTTGTAGGAATAAAAAGCCAACGGTGATTTTTTATATGTTGAAGACTAATATGTATAGATTGCATTAATATATGAATTTTTAAAATTGGTTACTTGACATAAAATAATTCCCGTTTTTAATTTGACACATAATTTGAGCTATTTTTCATGAAAAACACAAGTTTGATCCCGTTATAAAACAAAAGTTACAGAAGCTAAACAAAATGTAATGCACATGTGATATACTCTATAGGTATCTTAAGATGATACTGCAGTGTAAGTGTCTTGTGCAAAATCGTTTTGCGGTTGGAGGGTTTAAACTAAAACTACCCGTTTCTGAATATAGGCTAAAATGGTCGAAATTGGCAAATTTAGGGTGTTTTGATCTAGAAACACTGGGACTCGCGATGAAAGATTTATCACCATAATATGAGATGGTTCATCATAACTGATGTGTGGACCAAGTATGAAATGATTTCTCCAACCTTCATCCCCGAGATGCGGCTGGGTTTTAAAAATACACAGTCTTAATACCGTAAACGGTAGAGCTTATAAAAATTCAGAGTAGACCTTCCGGAATATTATCGCTACTCTGAGTTTCATAGACAATACCATACGGTTATTTTGTCCAACCTTCAGGCGATGGATGTTTCTCTGATCTGGAAGGTCTATACCTCTGAATTTGAATAGTTATATATATATGTATATATATATAATTATTATTGACAACCATTTCTGGTTAGACTAGACATTTGAATAGAGTGCTCAATACTATATATATGTATCATTCACGAACATCGGACGTTACTGAACATTTGGCCCCACTTGAACTTGGGTGACCTTTCCCTTATAAATGTCCATATCCATACATCCAATACAAACTACATCTCTTTTTGATCCTTATACCTAACGAGTAACTGATATACATGTATACACATAAAAAGGTCAATCCAAGCATTCTCACAATTGTTTGCCCCTAGTTGACCTCCAAGCGACCCCTGCTGGAGAGGGGTCAATTGACCCAAAATGTTGTCAACTAATTGTCTGACCCTACATGACTTATCACCCATAACGCAATTTCGTCAAAATGGCGCTTCAAGTACATCTTCTACAGTCTAGTCAATTGCACATAAATACAGTGTAGTTTCGTATAAGCAGGATGGAGCATACGCATTGTGATAAAAATAAAGACACACTGATTCAGAAACTCTAATAATTTAATAATCTTTGTATAAACAACAATCACTTACAAGATTATGAAATTAGAGATGAGAAAGTCATTTTGAAAACTACGCTGTATCTGGTTACTATGGTTACATTAAAACAGCATACAACTTATTAGTTAGATGTATAACGGATTTGATTTAAATTGCTCTTTTTGTTTATCATAAGGTAATGTCAATATCGACCATACTGTTTAACTAAACGGTTCTATTGAACAGGTGCAGTAAATAATTGTCTAAAACTTCGTCTTAACGGATGGAATCTCGAAGAATGTTCTACGTTTATAATTTGAAGACACTTACGAAATGTCATGATAATACAAGGGCAGTTCTAGATGTAGGCATTCAATCCGCAGGTCAATATTGAAAGTAGAATTTTATGACATAGGATATGAAGTTGTATGCCACAAGGCAAAATGTCTAAAGTTGCACAAAACCGACAAATGTTCCCAAAGTTGCAATCTTGGACAGCAACTTTAGTGATTCTTGTGAAACTAAGTGCAACTTAGCGCATTTGTGGTGATAATAGTGTATGGCGACTGATCCCCCAGTAACCAACGATGTAGTTAGATTGCTCTGTGGACTTAAAATATGCGTACACTTTGACTCTGGTTACAATGGTAACCACATAGAGCCTCTGCTTGGCTGAACACTAAAAGAAGCTTAACTAAAAAACAAACACAAAAGGGAAATTATTACCATGCTTGGGTGGTATACGATTTCATACCAAATCATACTTTTAATATTACATATATCAAATGAATAGATGGCAATACGCAGTGAACTATGAAGCCTGATAGAGTTGCCTATAACGACTATGTTGGACTATAATTCAAATTTAGAGCATGATTTTAAAATCAACTTTCATATTTAGATCTAAGTCCGTTCTATATATATACATGCCAACGTGTAGGGTGATACGACATTGCGTTTTCGAGTTGTGCATATTTCCGTTTCCCTAATGACCGATTTTGACGTTTTGAGATATTGGCCTTTAAAGTTTGGGTATCGTTTTTGTTAATTGTCGTTGGTTTTCATTTGATATAAGTAATGTTTTTGTTATTTTCAGTTGTTCGCTGTATAATTATTATTTTCAAAAAAAGAGTCATACAAAAAGGTAATTCTCTGAAATATAGCAGGGTGAAGAAACAATAAAATATATAAGAAATCCCAAACCAGTATTATGTAACGATATTAAATATTTGCAAAAATATAATATATTTGTTCAACTTAGTTTCATCAAAATATGTGATTCAAGTGTGGGATATAAAACATCCCTACATTAGCAATGGAACAATACTATGTCGATTCTTTGAATATGTATTATTGTTATTAGAATAGACCAATCAGCGCTCAGATGATTAGCCGATGATTAGCCGATTAGCCAATCACAGCTGAGCGCTGGTTATTTGGCTCGTGCGCGATCTGGAATCGCTCTCTCGTGTCCTGCTCGTCAACCACAACAGACGTGTTGTGTGTATTGTCCGTCGTATTTTGTATCTTCTATTATTTGGAGCATGTATGATTTTCGTAAATAAACAACCAACTTTGGTATAGAAATCAACTAGAATGTATTAAAGACTCTTCCTTCTCAACGTAAGAATTCACTCTTACACAAGTGTAAATTATTTATTTTAAATTGTCTTAAATACAGCCCCTTGAAATTCTTCACATGCAAAAGTATATGATATTGCGCATTTTAATGAACTTTTGCATACGCTAGACCCGAATGTCCGTTTTAAGTCAAATACAAAACGTTTAATTAAAATAGATTAAAACGGCAGAATTCAAAACTAGCATAAGTTCATTTTTATGGATAGACATGATTCTTCAATTTTGTAAATAGTTAACAAGTTTATGGAGATGCTTTTCCTTTTTAGCATCTTCATACGTTTGGTATTCAGATACAGTATTCACATTATGATAACAATGAGGAGACCGGCAGAACCCTAATATTATTTGTATAAACAAGAGCTACTTAACTTGATGAAATGTTGAGCTAGTTACAAAGATGAACGCCATCCTGTAAACAACGCTGTATAGAAATATCTAGTTACCACGGTAACATAAAATCCATAAATATATATTCAACATTATCGTAGAATCCATTGTATCAACACACCGCATAATTACAATTTATTAGTTTTTTGTTTTACCAGCTTTATTTCTATTCTCCTTTTGTTTAGGTAAGGTAATGTCAATATCGACCATACTGTTTGAAGGGGCATTGATAGATTGCCAAGAAGAATGAAATTAGGAAACGGGATTGTTTCAAAAGATAAGGTACGTAGGAACCCTGGTGTGTAATGATTTATGGGAAAACGGATGAATAATAATGGCGCTAGATTGAAATTTGGTTTGAAGCAAGTTATGTGGTGAGATACTTATGCCTCGCATATGGCTGATTTTTTAAGTTGTCTAAGTGTATCCCAGAAATTGACACTTCTTGGTTTAATTAATATAATATTTAACAGTACGTAAACCAACTCTCTATATATAGTTCAATCAGTTCCAAACCGGCGGGAAATATTCAGTTTTAATCTCTTAGCGCGGAAAAAGTAATCCATGCGTACGAGCGCGTCACGCAAATGATGCTCAGTGCGGGGGTTGTCTTCATACGCGCCCGCGTCCTTCTGTATACATTCGCTGCTCTATGTAAGGAGTCTTCGCCAAATTGGAACTGTTCAAACTATAGAATTATAGGAAATGGGGCGACAAATGCATAAAATTTGAGTAAACCGTTTGTGGACCCTCCTAATACGTAATTATATAGGTACCGTACATGTAATATCGAATATTAGCAATAATTTTTACAAACGTCTTGTATCACATCAAGTTTCGGTAAACATAAACATGCATAATACACAAAGAGCGAGTATTAGCTCTTGTACATTTAAAGAATAAGAATAGATCAGTACTAAACATACCGTATCCATTTGTATATATGTATTTTTTTAAATTTTATCAAGTCAAATCATATTGGGAGTATTTCAAACAAACAAAAAAGGTGAAATATGGGGGGGGGGGGGGGGGGGAGAAACAAAAAAGTTAAAAGATAATTTCGAAATTACCAAATCGTGAAATTAATGTATACATGATACACAGCGAATTAATGTAAACGGTTTCAGATGGTAGTTAGTATATTACGTAGGTGCAAAAAAAACTGATTTCCAGGAAAATCATCAGGGCGCACTCCCATACGTATCTCTCAGTGCCCCCTTTAACGAAATTTCTATCGGTGGCGTATAAATAGTTCCACGTTGATTTATCAACATTGAGACACTTACTAATACAATTTGATCCAGGGGCGAATTTAGACGTTTGCCGCTCAATTGGTGCGTCAATTTTTAAAGTAGGTGTTTATGGTACTAGTACTTAAACATATTTACATGGATAACACAATTGAAATCATCATTATCCTATTGTTCTTGTAACCAGATAAACCGAATCGGTCTGAGGATGTCAGCCATGATCCCAATTTTAGTATTATTGCTTTTACGTCTCACAACATCACTTGGCGTTGCGGATTCGGAAACAGGTATATGTAATAGTAATGGTATATTTATATCTTTTATTTTCAAACTCACCGTGGCCTTTTGCTTAAAGGTCAACCAAAATGGTGATTCAAGTTTGTTTTATTCGATGGAGGATATTGTAAAAAAACAAATACAAAAATAATTACCCTTTAATATTCTAAGCATGCATACCTAGGCTTTTTCAGCCTCTGTAGGCTGCAGCCCTCTTTCAGCATCTTCCATCTGTGTCTGTCTTGTGCTTCTTTTGTCCATGTCGTTCCTCTGTATTCGGTTAATTCGTCTCTCCATCTTTGTTTCTGCCTGCCTCTTCTCCTTTTGCCTGTACGGGGTTGCCACTCGGTTGTTCTTATTGTCCACCGATTATCGTTCTGTCTCGCGATATGTCCTGCCCATCTCCATTTCATTTCCTTGATTTTTTCAATGATGTCTTTTACTTTAGTTTTATTACGAATGGTTGTGTTCTTTTGTTTGTCTCGTATTGTTATGTTTAACATCCTCCTTTCCATGGCTCGCTGCGCTACTAGAAGTTTCTGTTCAGTTTCTTTGGTTGTTGACCAAGTTTCGGCACCGTATGTCATGGTAGGTAGCACACATTGATTGAAGACCCTTGTCCTTAATGTTATTGGTATGGTTTTATCACAGAGAATGATTTTGTTTCTGCCGAAGCAGCTCCAGCCTGCCTTGATTTTTATCAAGACTTCCTCTCTCGTATTGTTCTCCATTTGTATTTCCTTGCCAAGATATTTGTAACTTTCTACCTTTTCTATCGGTTCCTTGTCAATTTCGATGGACTCCTTTGTTTGGAAATTTGTCATGAATTTTGTTTTTCCTTTGTGCATTTTCAGACCAACTTTTCTGCTTTCCGTATTCAGACAATTTAGTTGGGCCTCCAATTCCTTCACTGAGTTAGCTAGCAAAGCCACATCATCTGCAAACCTGAGGTCTGTTAGCCGCTCTCCATCGATGAGTATCCCTCTTTCTTTCATGTCTACCTTCTTGAACACCTCTTCCATTGCAGCAGTGAAAATCTTTGGAGAGATTGTGTCGCCTTGTCGCACACCTCTGTTGATTTTGATAGGTTTTGAGATGTCCTCGTCGATATGGATCCTCGCTGTAGCGTCAGTGTATATATCCTCTAGGATTTGAACATATCCTTCATTTATTCCTATTTTCCTTAATGCTAGGAAGAGGTCACTATGCTCAACTGAGTCGAACGCCTTTTCATAGTCGATGAATCCGACGCAGAGCTTTATTTGGTACTCATTGGCCTTTTCAATTAGCTGGCTTAAAGCCTGAAGATGGTCAGTGGTTGAGAAACCTTGTCTGAATCCTGCTTGTTCCCTTGGTTGGTTTTCATCAAGCACTCTCTTCATTCTGGTTTGAAGGATTCTTGTAAATATTTTGTATGGGTGGGAGAGCAGACTTATTGGCCTGTAGTTTTTGATGTCCTCTTTGTCTCCCTTCTTGTGTAGAAGTATGACCTTTGCTTCCTTCCATTCCTTGGGGATTTTCCTTTCAGTAAGTATCTGATTGTATAGACTTGCCAGCTGGGTGTATATTTGCTCACCTCCGATCTTAATGATATCACTGGTTATCTCGTCTAAACCGGGTGCTTTGTTTTTCTTCATCTGCTTTACTGCTTTTAAGCATGCATACTTTGTATCATATATATTGACGATGGCAAGTAACTAACCATCTTCTTTACTGCTTTTAAGCATGCATACTTTGTATCATATATATTGACGATGGCAAGTAACTAACCTGTATACGTCATAGGTGTTTCCCAGGCTCGCACACAGAACAGAAGGTTGGTAGCGTAATCATCCACTCATGACTTTTGTTTGTGCAGACCTATCTATCGAGACCCGGACTGATAACGAGTTGGGAGTAACATATGTTACGTAGTAACTCGTCATCCGTATACAATTCATCCCACACTAAAAAAAGAAACACTGGCCATTATGATCGAGTTCATGTACAGTGTATATCTTTTTTCCCTTGACAATATTTAAAGAAATTCTGTTTGCATTATATTCTTCTAGACATACCCTATCGAATAAAATTTACTTTAATCACCATTTTGGATGACCTTTAACATTAATCAAAACATGCTAGTTTCCATGGAAAATTCCACCTGCCTTCGTAAGAAGCTATGCCAAATCAATGTCATATGTGTATGTTAATGAAAGCAATTTCTTAGAGTCGTATAGAGAGTATCAGAGAAAACATACACTTTTTGAGCTCAAGTCTCATTTGAACACCAATGATTACAATCATATTTATGCATTCTGGACTGGACAATTCTTGAACCACCACATTCTGGTTGTGAAACAATAATTACAACTTTTGATCGGCTTACTTTAGCGCAAACAAATAGAAGTATGTCAAAACCTGTTCAACGTATTAAACATGTTCTACTTCCACATTTGATCTTCCAATAATGATTTATAGGAAACACCTATATGTGTTGTTTGAAATATATCTAAAATGCTCATATTTTGTTCACTGTTTGTCATCGATAATATGGAAATATGTTTTCTTCTATTCAAACTGAACAACGAAATAGATCATTATTGATTTTACTGATCATGTTTACTCACTGAATGACAATTCTAGTAAAAGAGTTCTCTGCACGTGAAGTGGCAAAAGCTGCGTAGATTTGTCATAATATGATAACGGAAGCTCAAAAACAGATAAATAAACGCATGGTGCATTGATTATTGCTAGTTCACATAGTTTACATTCTTTTTTTATATTGTTCATTGCACACTGTATAGCAAACCAGTTTATTGATACATGTATTTTATCATGATATTTTCTAGCTATATGTAAAGCCGACGAATTCAGCTGTAGTAGTGGCAACCAGTGTGTTCATTGGAGCTCACGATGTGAATATGCAAGCTACTTGTCGGGATATGTCGGATACGAGCAATGTGACGATGGGTCTGATGACAAGAACTGTGGTAGGATACGGATTTTCGTAATTGAAATTCATCAATTGTCGATGAGGTCATAAACACCTACAAATACCTTACACAACTACTTTGACCTTAAATATGTGCAGCATTGGAAAACGCGTACTTTAGGTCCCATATATTAGAACGTACAAGTATCGTCCACTACTGGAACACCCAGTATCGCCTGATACCGGTAACAAGAGCCAGTGTTCCAGGTACTGGCACATATAAAGCCTTCCAGTATCAACTAGTACATTTTTTTTCTCGATGTTCCAGTATCGGTCGATACTCAGGTAATATGTCTACCAGTTACCAGTATCGTCCGATAGTAGAATATAAAATTCGATTCAGTATTGTTCACCAAAGTTCATCTTTGAACCTACAACGGGTTACATTTCATCTGATTTATGAATGATTGAACAGAATCTACTTTTTATGAGGCAAATTTACATTCAGTATTTCACTTTGACAGCGATATTCATGAACAGAAAATTAGAATAGCCTCAGCTCACTTTTCTACCAGACCATCAGTAAGCATATGGGAAGTGTAGTGAAGCCTCCACTTTCATATAGTTTCTTTATGCAAAATCACTTAATTTTATCATCTTACCATCAATCCTTTTCTGACCAGGAGGTTGTTGATGTTGCCCTCCCCTTTTATTTTTTCGGTCGTGCTAAAACGTTAAGATAAATCATCAAATGACTGAGGTTTATTGCACCACCATTGATTGTTCTTATTATTTGTGCTATCAGCTTGACATTTATGTTGTTAATGCTGTTTCCAATATCCAGCAATATCGTTCCATTATCGGAAACATTTTATATGTTCCAGTATTGAGCAATACCAGGACAAAAACGTACTAGTATCTAGCGATACCAGAACACATAATTTGTTCCAGTATCAGTCAATTCCAGTATCGAGCAATATTGGAACAGTAAAATCGGACCAGTATCGAGCGACACTTTTGTGTCCAAGTTTTGAACTCTAGTGCTATACCAGTATTAGGGACCTAAAGTACTCGTCCTACAAGGAGGGGGTGGTTACCCCCCCCCCCCCCCCCACCTACCCCCCCCCCCCCCCCCCCCCCACCCTCTAAGGACTTTCGCCCGTGGCGCGAAAACGCAAAAGAGTGTGACCTAGGGCGTCTAGGGGATCTCTTTGACATCTTTGCGCTCTTTTTGACGAACAAAAATTGAGGGTACCATCTTATCCGGGGTAGGGTAAGCAGTCAAATTCCGAGGGTAGGGGAGGGGGGGGGGGGGGGTAAAAATCGCCATAATGGAAAATATCTTAATAGTATGGACCTGAATCTTATAGTATGTTCATCAAGTAAAAACATAATTTCCCTCACTTCTAAGCAAACAAAAAACGGTGTTCGATATTTGGGACTCTTTTGGCGAAAATTTCAATGTTGAACTATATTTCAAACAGGCAAATACAACGGCATTTTGAGGTATGGCACGATTAGTGACGTCATGACGTCATGCGCGGGATGTTTAACTCTTGTATTGAAATATGAGACCTCTAGCTATACCATGGTTCCGAAATAAGCACACTCTGTATCTCCGTTTGGATTTCATAAGCCTCCTTAAAACGTCTCAGTAGAACGAGGGTTAAGTTATTGTTTAGTGGGGTTTCGTTTCTTTTTCGGTAATGTGTTTTATAATTTCGTCAACATTAGGTGTTTTCCCTTTTGAGCTATCTATAATTCCATGGGTGAAATTATCAGAGATTGGCAATTTGTTACAGTTTTCTATTCTTTTAAAGGGAATTAAAATTAATGAATGTACCTTTAAAACAATTTAGATTTGATTTATAAATTAGTTTATTATCATTGTTAATAGGACTACGTGTTACGAGGCCAAACATTATCGAAACAAAAATTGTCAGTCAAAGTGTTACGTATACAGGGTAGTTCAATAAAACCTTAACAGTTTTTGAAGCCATTTTCTTTTTAAATTAAAACAAAACAAAATCAATATTCATCAACTACATAATCTTGACCATCTATGCTGAAAATATCGTTACAAATAACCTTACGGTTGCAAAATAACAGCTATTTGAACAAAGTCTGTTCCATTTCACTTTGTCCACGGGTACTGATTTCGCGACGTTACATTGAATACTGAATGATGAATTGCATGCAAGTAATCTAAGATTTGAAGATCCCGCCAGGTGAAACCAGTGTAATTGTTAACATCTTAACAACTATCTATTCAGGTGTGAAACCAATACGTAATAATAATACCACGAGTGACCCTAATTAGAATTATTGATTTTCATAGATTGGAAGTGTAATTGTCTATGCTCTATGCCTTAACAGGGACGATACCATTTAATGTTATCTTGCTGGGCATTTCCCGTAGAGTTACTCGTGGGCAAAGAGATTTGGAGAGATTCTCTTCAAATAGCTATCATTTTGCCGCCATAGCATTATTAACATTGACATTTTCAGCATAGACGGCCAAGATGATATTTTTGAGGAATATGTAAAAAAAACCACTCAAATCCCACAATTTTTAAAAATATGGCTTTGAAAAACTGTCAACGTTTTATTGAACCACACTGGTTGTAACGTCGCGAAATCAATACCCGTGGACAGAGTGAAATGGGACAGACTTTGTTCAATTAGCTGTTCTTTTGCAACCGTAAGGTTATTTGTAATGATATTTTCAGCATAGATAGTCAATATCATATAGTTGATGAATATTGAAAAAGGTGGTTTTTTTAAATCTACAGAATTTCAAAAAAATGGCTTTAAAAAACTGTCAAGGTTTTATTGAACCACCCTGTATGTAACGGTAAGATAATCATAATTGGTTATTATGTATTTGGGAAATAAGTAAGTCTCAAGTAAAAGTGCAACCATGCGCTTTTAATAGTAATACATGCAGGTTCTGTTCTGGTTCGTTTGGTGTTTTTTTATCATACAGATTGTGGCACGGATTACATCACGATGACATTAGGTGATGTACTCTTTATAACTTCACCAAATTACCCAAGCTATTATCACGATAATCAGATGTGTATCTGGTATTTCAACAAAAACGGAAATGGTTCATTCGTTATTAACGTCATCGACATGCTTCTACAGCTGGTTGGACGTGACCCAGATGTATTTACTATTGGTCGTGGAACAGACGAATCTCTAAGTAAAAGTGTACTTCTGAGTACGGAACATCTCTTCCCAGAAGGCACCACGATAATGACAGATGAAGTGAATGTATGGATGACGTTCATATCTAGTTGGGCACTTCGTCAGAAAGGTTTCAAATTGGAAGTCAAGATTATTTCCACGCATGGTAAATATTACTAACCTATGCAATACAAACAAAACAATAATAATGTACTGAAAGTGCAACTCACATGTGGAAACTATCCTTCATCTACTTTACCAATGTGATATTGTAAAACATTTTTGGAAACACAACCAAATGTATATGAAAAGAAAAATACCGTTATGTAATATTAGTATATCGACCTAAATAGCTTTTTTAGGAACATGGATTCCATAAAAAAAAAAATTACCACCGGGAATATTTTGTGTGGGTCGTAGTCAAGGTATATTGACCGATATGGAACCTGACCATTCGACCCCTTTATAAGGTACCACAGACACTTTAGATGGTAAAAACTATCATTTCTAGAATCCTCGCAATCAGACGCACAATATGAGATTTTTTTAATCAAAATCGGAGCAAGTTTAAATGTTGACCCCACATGCAAAGGTCAACGACCTTTTTACGTTTTACCCGATAACTCGTTAACCAAACATCGGAAGTGGGGCAAACTATACATTTTTGGAATCCTTGTGCTCAGCCGAAAGATTTCAATTTGGTATGCTTGTTAGATTAACCGAATTTTGTTGCCCCTTTATGGCGGCCATTTTGGATGTTGCTGTCTCCTGGGAGTTCCCAACACGTTTGAGAGGGACATGGAGGCTAATTCTTTTCTAAAAGGTCCATAGAAGTCAAATCAATCGTCAAACCTTTCTAGCCAGAGAGTGGTCACTGAATTGAGGTTTTGACCTAACTATAAACAGTAACAGTATAAGTTGTGAATTAGGCACATTAGAGTTGAGACCTCCCCTGTCATTGATTCAAACAAATTATTAGAAAGATGAACAACTTCATATACGAGTATACATTGACATGTAACGTAATTTAAATGTATCACGAAACATCCGAAAATGGCTTTTTGAGGAGTTTAGTTAACTACATTGTGTAATGTTCTATAGATGTAGACAATTTGAACCTAGTTTTATTTTTATCATTAAAACATCCGTGTATAAATCATGAGAGAAACAGAATGTGCTTATATTATGAACCCAAAACATATCGGTTTACCTTTAACAATGTTATAGCATATTCGTATACGAGTTTCATCTATAGGAATGTGTATGTACGTTTTGTTTCAGTACTATGCGAAAACGAAGATAAAATGTGTAATGATGGGCAGATTTGCATAAATGGGGCATTTATAAGCATTGGAAAATATGACCAATCGTCAAGAGAACAATGGTGTTGTAAGTAGTTTTAATTCTTTGTAATAACTGCACACTCTGTTTTTGATGCACATATACTGTGCATAATGTAATAATGCGGTTGGTGTGGAACCCGCCCAATACCATCACCTCTGGAGCGTCTGGTTGGAATTATTCAGTAACTCGTTGTTATTGTTTATGTTTTCATAAATAACGATTGAATGATGAGTCTGGCAACATCATGTTTCATCCTGTTAATTTTATCCGACTCTTCCGATATAAGAGGCTCCTATACTACGTGCGCAGAAACAGTTCCATACCGTGGCAAATTGTTTTGACGTTGCAGCTTTGATAGATGCTTCTACGTAGTCAGATCCAACATCGGATTAGTTAAGCTTCCTCTTTATTACAAATTACAAAAGCTCTCTCATTGTTTGATCTTGGCCTTTAACAAAATGTAAACATGTGGTATTCATGGAGTGCTCATTTTGAACATGACTTCCAAATGGGTACACTTACATTAGAAAAGGTCCTCAACGGTATCTCTGAATATCCCTGTGAAATATGACCAATCGTTTTGAAAACAATCGTTTGTAAGTAGTTTTTCTTATATCTTTTGATTAGTAAGTCAGAACATGTATAAACAAAATTATTATTTGTATTTAAAAATGAGATAACAGTAAAATTAAATCTATTCTTTGTATTCAGCTCAATGCAACAATGAAGACTTTTGGTGTATGTCCGGCGTGGGTTGTGTTGAGATGTCAATGGTGTGTGACGGTCAACTACAGTGTATTGATGGATCGGATGAATTCGGATGCCGTGAGTGTTAATTAATTTTCTCTTTATATCGTATTTCCAATCAGCATTTTGTATGCAGTTATGCTGGTAGCAATTTGTGAAAGTGAATCAGACAAACAGGTTATCGGTTTAACGCTTCTATAACGTAAAGCGTATTCAATTAAGCATTACGAAGATCGCTTGGTGCAATAACCTAAATCCAAGAAGAGTACTTTGCTCGTGTACTATTTCGATCCCTTCTAAAACCAGTTTTACAATACGTAATATCCATCATCATCGCTACTCAGCTGTATCAAGAATACACAGGTGGTTCATTGGTTTCAAGTTGACGTGGCTTGTCCGTCCTTACCTCTTCTTTATTCGTAACTATGCCCATGTATTTTGCTAAAATTTATTTCTTCACATCATCCCTTATCTAAGTGGGAGCTACTCAAATACTTGTGGTGGATGATGTCCAGGCAGCGATATGAAAATTGGTCCTAAAATGTATACCAGTTTTAGGGTAAATGACCCATACGCGAACATGTGTATTTATCGGTTCCACGTGCCCGTAACTTTGTGTCGTTAGGAGATGAACTTTTTGCATGAGTCTTATGTTGTTTCCTTATTTTATAGTATTAGCTCAATCTATTCTATTTGTATTCTGACAAAAGATTTGTTCCTCACCCATCGTACCATTTGGTAGTGTAAGGCTGAAATGGCTAATACTTCTAGACATAACATTCCTTACAGTGGATTGAATAAATTTGGGGAAATTGCATACAATAAATCGCCCTATACTTCGAGACTACCTTGTTTAGTCTTATTCGGTGTTTTATGATGTATTGAATCTTCTTCATTTCGTTATCTTTCTTTCTGTACTGCACTGCGTGGCGATATGTAAATTACGATAACCATGTTTATGTTATATACTGAAGGAAGAGGAACTTTAAGATTCATTAATATTCGTGTATAGCCATTTTATCATTCGGCCAGGAAATATGCAAACTGAACAATAAGTTATAATCATTTAATAATTAACGTTGTCTGTTTCAATTAATCTCATATTTACAGACGTATGTGGTCGGGAGTCATCAAATATGACAGTAGGCGAAGTCACTTACCTGACATCACCAAACTATCCTGATTACTATGGACCAAGTACTGTATGTACGTGGTTTGTAACTGCAGCAGACGATAACGGTAGATTTGCCATCAAATATCTCCATTTCGCATTGAGACAGAGCGACTACCTTTCAATTGGTGCGACTCATGATGTACTCCCAAATAACACTATGTCCAAAAGGGATTGGATTTATTCTCCCAATACTTTAATAATACATCATCATCTTATGTGGGTACACTTCGAATCCAATGACGATACTTACGTTTTGCCAGGCTTCTTCATTCAGATGGAAAGAATTCATCAAAACGGTACGCGAGTTCTAGTTTATAATTACTTGTTTATTTCTAAAAAAGGAATGTGCGTTAAGGTATCTAAACAATCAGAGTGAAGACCAGGGCATGATTACGCCGAAAACTAGTGCAACTTATTGTTTATACAACTAGCATGAATTGTTTCACCTGCACAATAATGGTTAATATTTGTTCATCGATAATTAGCTTCCGACACTTTGTGGAAATAAAATCAAAATATCGCGAGACACTGTGATATTTTGATTTATATCGTGATTGATAAGAAAATACGTACAATCTATTTAAAATGGTGGACATGTTCCCTGCATATGCTATTAATTTCACCCAGATACCTTTGTTTGTTTAGGTATGGCGTTACATTGCTGAACATCGATCTCAACCTGTTTTTCAATGCCAGCTCATGTCAACCTCACATTCTGATTAACCCCTAACCATTCGGAAAGCATAAAACTAAAATACGCAGTCAGCCGGCAGGTCACGCATAGCGGCTTTAAATTATCGTACACGCGATTTGCACCCATCCACATTTTCAAGCGTGAAAGCGTGACCCCTCTAAATGGGCTGTGAATCAATATTTTGCATCTTGTCATCGTTTATAAGATAAAATAACTTGATAACCCACCACCTATGTAGGTAAACTACCTATTTAATAATAATATAGTTTTCTATTTCCATTATCTTACTTTTGGAAGAATTTAAGGCCGAGAAAAAAAGTGATATATTTGTGTGTGTTTATAGGCAAAATACCTTCTAAATTTAGAGTAAATACAAAACCTAACAAATTCATACAGTGTTTGGTATAATAGGCCTAATGTTTCTTGCAATAAATTGGTCTCAAATATATCAAGACATATTGGAGATAGCGAAGACCACGGATAATCTGCAATTACTTGACTTTGTTACGACGATAAAACTCCCATACTTCATGTACTTCCAGGGCCGTCAGATGGGGGGTGTGCGTTGGGTGCGGACGCACCCCCCCCCCCCCCCCCCTTGAAAATCTCTTCTTTTTCTCGGGTAAAAATTGCGTTTTTCTTAGTTTCCAATTTCAATGATAGTCGAACATTTTAGAAATCTTACCCCCCCCCCTGAAAAAAACCCTAGCTACGCCACTGCTTCCGGTAAAAAATCGTGAAAACGCACCCCCCCCCCCCCCCCCCCCCCCCCCCCCCCCCCCCCCTTGGGCAAAAGTGTCTGACGGCCCTGACTTCATATAGAAAGATAATAATAGGTCTTTACCCTTATTTCTTTTTTCTGTCCATGAATAGCACTATATATCATTATATCTATCATTTGTAACAAAAAAAATCATCAACATGGTCTAACTCATATATTAAACAAAAATCTAACATCTACGGCAGGTTAAATGAAAGAAAATATATTTAAAAAATGATGACTGCGGGGATCAAACCGTGTCTCTTTGGCTTTAAAAGCTATAGGGCTGTTCCACTGAGCTACTAGAGCGTTACATATTTGACGACTCGGGAATTATGATATCACAGTGAAACAGACGCAGGGTATGGAGGAAACTTGACATTTGTTGAATATTTAGGTCTACATTAGAAATCAAATTACTGCTTTAAAATCGATCCGTACAAAACAGGAATATCCTCATATAAAAGTGCAGACCCTTCCTGTAAAACAAAACAATGTCGCAAACCGCCAAGTTCGTGGAGATAGCGAAGACCACGGTTAGTAAGTGATGTATCAGATTTCAATATAAAATACATGATTTTTACAAGAAATATCATAAAATCTCTAAATAGGATCAAAATACGTGAATGCTGTGTCAACATATAGCTATTGCATTATTGCAATATTGCAAACTGTTGCAAACCTACACGTTAAAGCTAACAGCCTGTTAGTGTCCATAAGGCCATTCACGTACTTGCACTTGAAAGTTGAGAATCCGATGATTACCGAATTTTATCGAAATTTTCCGAACTTTTATGGTGGATATTTTCTGACTTTGGCGTAAAGATTTTCCAAGTCAAACCCATTCTGTGACTGACCTAGCGAGTGTAGCGATTGACTGTACGCAGCAGAGTGCATTGAAAGTTTCTAACCGCGAGTGTGCCCTGAAACTAATACGTATAATAATAGGAGCACGGCACTACAGCTATTCATCACTGTGCACAGGGTCCGGTGCGGAGATTGTTTAGTCAATCGCCAATCGATTATCATCATTCAGTTTAATTTGTAGCACGACCTCATTATCGTATAGCCTCCGTAAAACTGCCGTAACTTCTTCATTATTCATTTAATCTAGATAAAATTAAACATTTTTTTGCAAGAAAGAGTTCAATGAATCCAACCATGATCATGAAATTGACCATTTTGAAGAAAATTATAAAAAACACGTTTTTTGACCCATTTTAGGTTCTGCAAAGATAACTCAAAATATGTTTTGTCAAATTTTGTCATACTAGTTTTATTATATTCCTCATATAATTCCCTAGGAATCGTTTTTTTTTTTTTTAATCTTTATTATTTTTTTAATTATAGACCAAAAAGTGCTAAAAAACGTGATTTTTTACCTCCAAAATCGTGAAAATGGTAAAAAATCATATCATATAATCAAATAATAAAGATGTTCAACAACAAAAACCCGACATACAGAACGTGATATATTTCTAAAATGATTATGCATTTATATCGCTATATTGTTGGCATTTCAGAAGAAGTATGCCAATTAAAACCTAATGGTTACATTCTTAGACATATAAACAATGTATTACGATAACAAAACGTTCATGGTAATGTGTTTAGAAAAACAATGTTATATATACTTTAATTCATGAACAAATTCTTCAAAACATCACATTTTGTATTTCAATTCATAATGAATATAAACACAAACTATGACATTTGGTTATCACAATACATTGTTTATATGTTCAAGAATGCAACGATTAGGTTTTAATTGTCATACTTCTTCTGAATGGCATAATGTTATTTTAGATATATATCAAAATAGGTCTGTGAGTCGGTCACCATCCCATACTAAAGTGCGTTCAGGATATTCAGAAAAGTGTAATACACGTGTGGATAACACTGGATTCAAATAACGCTCTACTACTCAAAGGATGAGGTCGTGATACAGATTGAACTGAATGGTGATAAGCGATTGGCCATCAACTATAACAATGCCGCGGCGGCCTGAATCGCTACACATGGCAGGTATGAATGGGCGCTTCTTATCTCTTTAGATTTGTCTCAGGTGCACCATTCAATGTGCGCGCCACGCGATTTGTTGATTCGTTGTTTAGAAATCGCGAGTTCGCCGATTTTCACTGCGGGTGTTAGCAAACGTGTTAACATGTTTTTATTCTTCTTTACATAGATCAAAATTAGACTCAAATTGTGAATTTTGATATGTATGTATAGTGTTATGTATGATTTAGGTCAATACATGCGTATGTTTTGTTTCTCGAAAAATTAGACAAATCAATGTACTTGCGCAAATGTTGATATGCTCACAATAGCACTCCCCCCCCCCCCCCCCCCCCCCCCCCTGCGGGGACGTGTCATTATTTACACATCAACTATAACAATGCCGCGGCGGCCTGAATCGCTACACATGGCAGGTATGAATGGGCGCTTCTTATCTCTTTAGATATATATTTGTCTCAGGTGCGCGCCACGCGATTTGTTGATTCGTTGTTTAGACATCGCGAGTTCGCCGATTTTCACTGCGGGTGTTAACAAACTTGTTAACATGTTTTTATTCTTCTTTACATAGATCAAAATTAGGCTCAAATTGTGAATTTTGATATGTATGTATAGTGTTATGTATGATTTAGGTCAATACATGCGTATGTTTTGTTTCTCGAAAAATTAGACAAATCAATGTACTTGCGCAAATGTTGATATGCTCACAATAGCACCCCCCCCCCACCCCCTGCGGGGACGTGTCATTATTTACACATCAACATCAGCGCTTGCATTGATTTGTCTAAGTTCTCTCGATAAAACAAATTGATTGCTTATCATTTCAATTTATCTTTTGATGATTAAGGATCGTATTCAGTCAGTTAACATGGTCAAGCTGAACAACTCATTTACGTCATACAAATATTACGTCACCTCTTAAACTTAAAATAGAATAAAGTGACTGCATCATATTTTAATATATCTTTTACTGATTATGGTTAGGGATGAAGAGATAATTTCGACCAAACTTGGACTCTGTCATAATTATACAATAGTCTGTAATTTCTTGTTTATAAAATGTAAAATGCTTACTAAATACTATAAATCATTGTACGTAGATCTTACAACATTTTGACCAATATCAATAGTATTTAAACCCGAATAAATGCAACTTTCACCATATAAATTGTTATGGGACACCCTGTAGTTCCTAGCCTTTTGAATTCAATAAAATAGTTGACACCCTGTTGGTGACCAGGCCAATCATTAAAGCTAATACATGTAGTGGCAACACTATTATATCTGCGAGGCCCTAATGCTTTAGTAATGAAATAAAATCCCTATTTTTATGGTTGCTATTTCTTATTTTAACAGTTACCTGTAATGATTGGGATTTCAAGTGTAAATCTACCAATGTTTGTTTAGATAAGTATCGTGTGTGTAATACGTACAACGATTGCATCGATGATTCAGATGAATTAAATTGTGGTGAGTAGTCAGTAGTTCAATCTGTATTCTCTCATGTTACCATTGCCATTCATGGGTGAACTTTATTTCTACTTATGGATTTATGTTTTTAAAGTTTATACTTATTAATATCATTAAAAGTGACACGTTGTAGGCCTATAAAAATATAAAAATCATACTTTAAAGGCATTAATTTTGACTAAATATTCAGGTACACCAGAAAATAGACGATACTCACTATAAAACCGTGTTCAGAATAGGATGTTTAATAAGAAAAATCTGAATTTTGCTCTTACGGAACATAGACAGATCCACATACATGTACAACCTCTTTGAAGAATCAACAGTGATCAAGCCAATTATACATCTATACAATACCGTACCATGTCCTTCTATACGCAAACAAATATCAAATTGACGATACATAATATTACTTTGTTTTAAACTGTAATGCCTGATGACTTCTATTTTCTAATTTGACAGACTTTTGTGGTTCAGGAAATGTAAGCGTTCATAAACATGAAAGTACCGTGATACATTCGTTACCCGCATTCCCGTATAACTATCCTGCAAACCTACATTGCACGTGGCTTATTACAGCAGACGATGAAGGCTTTTTAATATTCACGTTTGTCCGCTTTCATCTCTCCACCAATCGGGATTATCTTAGAATTGGTTATGGTCACAATACATCATATAGCACGATGGTTATCCAACTGAGTGGTGTTGCAGCACCGAACTCTTTATCTATTAACGATACAACTGCATGGATGGAATTCACAACACAGTATGGTGGATGGTGGGGATTTGTCATACTAGTGAGCGTCAATGATACAAAAGGTTGGTTGATAGATAAAAGGGACACAGTTGTATCAAATACCCTCGCTGCCTGAACTTATAGGCCTATAAGTTACAGTTTGAAAATTATTAAATTTGAATGCAACATGACGCGCTCCCGAAATGACATTTGACCGAACGTTTGATAGACCACGTTATTAGACCATATTTCCAGAACATTTTCCAATTCTTTCAAATGTATTCAAAATACCTTTCAAAACTCTTTTTTTGATATTACGAATTAACAAGATGATAAAATCCAAAGATTTGAGTAGGTTGGGCCGGTTCTTGGTCTGTGGCTTATTTCACTTTATAAAATGGACAGGAACGGATAATATTCTCGGTGCTACATACAGACCACATATATAATACATCCAGAGAGTAGACTGATAGACCGACACGCCCCCCCCCCCCCCCCCCCCCCTCGACAGGTAGACAGCCAGACAAGACAGGGCAGGCAGAGAGAAGGACACACATACCTCCCACCTCCCCCGCACAACAGACAGACGGTCAGGGGAAAGACAAACAACCACACACACAGACGAAGGTAAACTAGCAAACATACCGGTTTAGAATAGATTACATGTAGGTAAACATACCGGTTTTATTAGAATAGATTACATGTAGGTGGATATAGAACAAAATCTTGATTTCCACATAGCGAGAAGTTAAAACTTCTTTTCGTTTTTATTCGATATGTACTAAGTGTAAGTTTGACAAGGTTATGTGCATCTGACGCTTACCAATCGTTGTTGTTTTTCTTGCGTAATTATTTGTGTTTAAATGAGGGTAAAATAGAAAAGAAATATATTTCTGACATTGTAGGAAGAAAATTGCGATATCTGTGTTGGTATTTCATAATATAGAGCAGATTTAGGAAGATAAAAATGCAACTTTGTTCTTCATAATATATGAGTTTATGTTCTTATTGTAAAATTACGCATTTCAGTTCAATGCCTCGACAACGAGTTTTTATGCGAGTCTGGTTACGGATGTTTGGATGACTCGCTGCTATGTGACAACCAACCCCAATGTCTGCGTGGATCAGACGAGCGCGAATGTGGTAATGTAGAATATTTTGTTATTTGGTGCATTGGAAATCGGAATGATGGGGCGCTAAACGGAAATCTAGATACCCGGAATAGTAACCACATATTACATAGCGTAACGTACCAATGGTTACAAGACGGGCTTTCAATTATGAATCCAGATCCAGATGTCATTACGTTTCCAGACATCCATCTAATCAGGAAAAAAAACCTGATTAATGAAACGGTTCATTATATGGGTTGCTAAAACACATATGAAACAAAAACAAAATGTAAAGGTGTACATGTATGTTCCGATCACCTTTTTTCAGTGTCGGCGCCACAGGGGGTGGGGGCCAGGGGGGCTAAATCTCCCCAACCCCCAAAGAAGGATAGGGAAAAAGGGAAAGAAAAGAAAAGGGAAAGAAAGGAGGAAAGACAAGGGAAAGAAACGGGGAAAGAAAAGAGGAAAGAAAAGAGGAAAGAAAAGAGGAAAGAAAAGAGGAAAGAAAAGAGGAAAGAAAAGAGGAAAGAAAGGAGGAAAGAAAAGAGGGAAAAAAGAGGAAAGAAAAGAGGAAAGAAAAGAGGAAAGAAAAGAGGAAAGAAAAGAGGAGAGGAAAGAAAAGAGGAAAGAAAAGAGGAAAGAAAAGAGGAAAGAAAGAGGAAAGAAAAGAGGAAACAAAAGAGGAAACAAAAGAGGAAAGAAAAGAGGAAAGGAAGGAAAACAGAGGAGCCTATAACATTTGAAGATGAAGATGATGAGTTGATGATGTGATAAATAAATGATAAAATGACCAAACAGAGTGAGTAACCAAAGGAGCCCGCCCCAACATAGCCCAACATAAAAAACAATAACGATTTAATGTTAAAAAAATAACCTCAGCAGACGGGGACACGAATGGCCGTAAATGTTGAATCTCCGTTGGTGGTGTGAATGTAAAAAAAGGATTTTTAATATTGGCACTAAATTGTTTCATCCTAAAACTGATGGAGTTGGATAACCAAATGGAGTTGAATAACCAACTCCAGATCAAAATCAAATTACAAAATAATAATTTGTTACATTTAATCCGTCGTTAACCGTTTGTTTGTCCTTCGTTAATTCGTGAAAGAGCCCGTGTCCGGCATCGTCTGTAAAACGAGCAGCATAT
Organism: Ophiura sarsii; assembly: GCA_035610835.1. Taxonomy (NCBI): domain Eukaryota; kingdom Metazoa; phylum Echinodermata; class Ophiuroidea; order Amphilepidida; family Ophiuridae; genus Ophiura; species Ophiura sarsii. The sequence continues at coordinate 42,657,819 of CM069446.1, forward strand.
CGCCCGCCCTCACTGTTGTTGCAAACTTTTGACCAATATCATACCGTCCGGCGTCCGCAGATACTGCTATAGCGTTAGTAGGCGTCGAGGTCAGAGTTCAAGATTGTACGCGCTCGCTTTGTCATCGCTTTCCTGTCGTCATCGATCGTATTTCGCTTTCATAAAACTGAAGATAAATCAACATTTGACTATCATTCGGGTAAATACACCCATTTCGGGGGTTTATATATTTTAAATTTTAAGGCGTCAGTCGAGGGAATCAAAACCAAATCACCTAAAAAGCCCATCTCAAACCAAAATATACATTGATTATAGCCAGAACTGAGCATATAGAAAATAATTCACGCGCGCACGTTTTCAGGAAACAGGCAGCCCAGCACTAAAGTCATTCGGGTGGGGTAGGGATTACACTTATTCGGGGGAATGAAGAGGGTTTATAGTTTATTCATTCACATTTCAACGCGTCAATCGGGGGAATCGCAACGTCTAAAAAGGTATGAAAATCATGGTCGGAAAATAAATAGATAACGAACCTAAAGCGTAAAAATGCTGCATAAAATAGCTTTATTTTGCTATACGGGTTAACAATTTATAAAAATGTATTTAAAAAAGCTTCCAATCAACGTTATCAACCGCGAAACAGTTTTTCAACATAACATTGTTAGAAAATGTCATCAGTAGGCCTATATGCACAACTTCTTTCTCGCATATAACGAAATAGCTGTCTATTTTGATAAAAAGCCAATATCGATTGGAAATGAAGTGATGGCTTTTCAACCAAAATTCGGTCAAAAGTACACACCAAATCGCACCAAATGGGTTCGAAAATTGAACAAACTCCCCCTGTCCGCGCACCTTGGTGCGACGCACATCACTAACAATAAAGCATTTACAATTAAGTTTAATTTTTGGACGGGCAATAGTTTGCCCCCCCCCCCCCCCCCCTATCAAAATACCCTGGCGCCGCCCCTGCTTTTTTTTTGCTATGATTTGTTTTCACATCAAGATATTTTGATATCAGAAGAATCCCCATATTTTTCTCGTTATGTTTTTAAAATCTTAGGGGCCAGAAATGTTCCATTTAGAAATTATAGGCTAGAATGTGGTGAATTAACTGCCAAATGTGGTTAACCACACGCCACTTTGTGTACTACTCAATGGACACATTTCTTGTGACCTTGTGCTTCTAAAATTAGAACCATTGGAGTTCTGCAACTCAAACTTTGAAACCTTTCATGTACACTGAGTAGAAAACATCAAGTTGAAAATCGGGCCAGCAATCAGAACAACTACTTTTACATTTTATTGCTGCTATAAAGATTAAAAGAAAGCCAGGGTTATCCATTATTACTAAAGCCAGGTGTATCCATTATTACTTAAAGTAATAACGATCTTTAATTTGTAAACCCCTGTAAAATGATAGGGAATATTTTGAAATATGTTCATGATTGTCTTGCATATCAATGGAATGTTGAGGACACAGGTTTCAGTGTTCAACAACGTTTCTTGATATCGTTGGGATGAACACATCCGTCTTAAATATGCCTACATGTATGTGCTTATCACAAAATGTCCGATATATTGGCGTTTGAAAAAATCCGAGCTTTTTGAGAAGTTTAGATGTATTATATTTATATTTTGTGAAGCTTGTATCGGCTTTCTTGTGCTATCTTTTTACCCTCAATTCATAGATGTATGTGGAAATCTACTTTTTGAACTGACACCAGATGAAAGTATTTCCCTAACGTCGCCTGGATATCCACAACCGTACCCTACAAATAGCGACTGCTCTTGGGTGATCCATTCAGAGGGTGCAGGACATCCCACTATAACCGTCGCGGAATTTGACATTTACCATGGATTTGATTTTGTCAACATCAAGAATGCTCAAAGTACTATCATGTCCCTAACTGGTTCAATCGCACCGAGTTCAGTTACCGCAAATACTACAAGTATGATCGTCCATTTTGATTCCTTTACATGGGACTATGGCCTGCAAGGATTTTCGTTTGCCATTGTCTGGTCACCGACAAACAGTAAGTTATTACACGTATTATTAATTTTGCTTCCGACTTGGAATCGGACAACATTCTAATCTATGTACATGCTGCTAAAACTAACACATTTCAATAAGTGTTAATGTTAAGCATTCTTAAAGGTGTATGTTGCGATCACTTTGATTTTTTTTTCACATCATGATATTTTGATATCAGAAGAATCCCTATATTTTTCTCATTATATCTGTAAAATTTTAGGGGTCAGAATTGTTCCATTTATATAGAAATGATAGGATACAATGTGGTGAATTACTGCCAGAGGTGGTAAACCACCATCCAGTTTGTGTACTGCTCATTGGGCAATATTCTAAAATTATAAGCATTGGAGTTATGTAGCTCAAACTTTGGAATGTGACAATTTTAAGGATGACCTTTCATGTAAAATAGAAACATCAAGTTGAAAATCAGGCCAGATCATCAGAACATCAAAACATCTACCTTTATTTAAATGCTTAAGAAACCTGCTCCAATTCCATTATTTCTCCAGTGTGATTTGTAACGATATAACAGAGTGTGATCACATTTGACATGGAATTGTTCTTACACAGTCGGTGCACAATGAACAGACATTGTGCCTCATAACAATGCAGACAAGTTTCTTTGCGCGCCTTTTGAAGTTTACAGATACAAGATTGCGGGTTAAGGTTTTTGCGATTATATAGGCCGAAGTAGTTACTGTGATCTACAGTTATCTAAGAATGTATTCTCAGAATATTATCAAATGCTAGATCAAATAATGTTAGACATTGACTTTTAGAAATGCACTTTCCTCACCCAGTAAATTCCAGAAATGAAGTGTTTTAACACTTAATTAAAACAGGATGGTTTAAGAGGAGCTAGAAAGATAAACGAAGGAATTAAATAGCAAGGTCCCAAAGCCCCCCCCCCCCCCCCCCCCCCCCCCCCCCCTCGGCTAAATTATAATTTAGCTAGCGCCCACAAGTACAGTACACTCTTAGAAGGTCAGGATCAAATATGAGACGAAAAGGATCAATTTTGATCCAGAAGCGGTATCACATATGAGCTTACCCTTTCCGGATCAAAGTGATCCGACAAGCAGGATCAAAAAGTTTGATCCGAAATGGGATCAAATATTTCTGTCAAATGATACTGAAACGGATAAAAATAATGATCCTTAATCGGATGTACCTGTAGCTTATGATCCTACTCCAGGATCAAACTGAATCAAAGAAAAAGTGAAAACATAGGGGGTCATCGGGTGACAGATTGTAAAAACAAGCATGCATGCAAGGGTCTTTCGGTGACACCGGGCCAAAAAAGGGGGGTATTTTTGATGGAGCCTGGTGTGAAACCTAATATTGATTGAGTGCCCCCACCCCGGGTGCACACTGCAGACTATATATCGAGTGCAGTAAGCTTACTACATCGTGTAGGCCTAGTACATCGCAGTGATCGTGACATTTTGTGAGGAGCATTTTGACCGAAAATCGTACTGATGGCACTGGTCAGGTACAAGAAATTTGTTCACAAGAATAGAGCATGTTCAAACATAAAAAATAAAACTACTTTACCGACAAAATCATGTAACATTTTACAGATTAGACTGGATAACTTACCGCGGTATTTCACCCTTGTTTCAACTGTGGCGACCGAATTCAAAAGATCGTCTGCTTGTCGTCTATCGGTTTGCGAAAGAGTGACGTCAGTCACTCATTGACCAATGAACTGTTTCATCGAATTGATCCGGAAATCAGATCAAAGTTGATCAAGGTGAATTTGATCCGTTTGTTGATATCTATCTGGAAACGGATCAAAACGATCCGAAAACGGATCAAAACGATCCGAAAATGATCCTTAAAGGATCAACACAAAGTGAGCCGGAAATCTACTCATGTATTTGATCCTGACCTTCTAAGAGTGTATATTTGGCGGATGACTTCCCTATACCAAAGTACATTTAATTCAAATCCTTCTTTCGTACAAATGGACTATTTTCAATAAACACGGTGATCATGGTGATGATGATTTAACTGGCAATCTTAAGTCTCAAGGATCTGCAAAGTCGGCTGTGTTCTACAAATAGGGGTAAACATTTGGGTGTATTTTCTGACTCAGGGGGTTCATTTTAGCCCCCAACACGATTGGTGATCCCCACATGCAAGTGCAACGCTTATACTCGACCAGTTACTTCTTGAAATCGTGTTGCTCGAGTCATTCCAGGTAAACCCACGTTGCATACCTTTGAAATAATGGGCTATTGAAAAGAATACACAGGGAACAATTTGGGCCAGTTTACAAGTGTATTCGTCTACTCAGACCAATATCATATGGCAACACTGAACACCTTATCAACTACTTTGTATTTTCACCTATACAATGAGATGCACCTCTTTTATTAATTATCAGATAGCTGCACATTGTTGTAGAGATACATTTGTATCAGCCAGATGAATGAGAAAATGTGTTCTTTTAATGTGATTTTTGCACTGAATGTTATCTATCGCAGTGCCAAAGTTTAGCGACAATGTGTACCGATGCGCACTAAAGACGCTCTATGTACTTTCGCACTGTGTGCTCAGACACTGGCTGTCACTGCATCACATTAACGATACACATATATTATAGCGATCACATTTTTACTAGGCGAATGATAACAAACTGGCCAGTCTACCAGTATACAATTGGATGCAGCCATGTTTTAACATGCAGCCAAGTTTTTGCGTAACATTTAAAAATGTTACGCAAAAACTTGCATGCATTGGACTATTAAACTGTATGCGGGCCCATGTCGCCTGCTTTTACGCTCTCATTGACAAAATGGTGTGTGTGCATTGCTGTGTAAGTGGTTCTTTTTAATTGGGCTTCAGATGTACCGCAAGGCATCTCTCTTATTGGGCTATTTATCTGGAAACTCCATGACTGAACAAGATGCCTAGGGCTGGCTAGACACATTGAGTTTTTTGGTGGACGAGTTAACTCGGACACCATAGTTTTCAAATGAAAGGTCACGGGTCATTATTATTGTTTTAATTAGCTAGTGGTGACGTGAAACGTTACCATTATTGTATTTACTGATAATGTAAATTATATTATACATAAAGGAAGAAGTATTGATGGGAAAACGAACTTTATCTGTGGTTTCAGGCAATTTGAGCTTTTTAATATGAGTCGGCAGTACTAATAACTAGTACAGTAGTTTGGTATAAAAATTCTAAAATATCGAATTATCGCACTGAAAAATTCAGATTGTCAGTGCGAAATTAGTATTTTAATGATATTTTATATTAAATGTGTCTATTACCGTAAATAAATGGCTTTAATGTACAATATGTAGTTTAAATATCAAATTTTAATTTTCGATAACCCTGTAACGACACTATATGTAATTAATTGGACTTTTACTGCTAACATCGCAGATGGCATTAAAAAAATACGGGTTCGAGTCACGGCGTGGATGTGTTTTTTGTGTCATCTAACATTAACTTTTTTTACTCTCAAATTAAATAGACATATTAATAACGCTCTAGTTTGCACATTTCATATTCTTTTTTTCAATACAGATCATTTAAAAAAAGAAATTTGTGGATAAAATGGTTTTAATTTTCGATTTTAGCAGCACTATTTGAGTGGATAAGCCATTGCATGTACGTTGCTTTTAGACAACTTGTTCATGGCGAAACGGTCCCCTGTGCGCGCCCCGGGAAATCCAAGTTATTTTGTTGCACTTTTAAATTTGTCATAAATTACGTTTTTCTCGTAATTAAACATTGGAATTTAAATTAAATTATAAATAATGATATTTTTTTCTTTCAATTCGTTTCCTTCCATAACTTCACCACATATAGCTCACATAACGTCTCGGTGATTTCCTTCCCGGAACAACACTATACACTAATGATCCTCTTGCCAACTTCCACAAAATTCAACAGATCCATTCCAAGTCTTCTCATCCCTCTGGTTCTTTTGCCACCTTAAACACTCGTCCACCCAGTTTTTTAGAAGACCTTGTTTAATCAAGTTTGGAAACAAATATGCAGTTGTCAATAGAAATAAATTATTCGCACTCCGATGACCGTCTTTATTTAATGTTGTAGCTACATGTCAACTTGGAGAGTTTACGTGTCTCGATATCTCGTTGGCACTGATTTGTCTACACGGATTCCAAAGATGTGATGGAAAGAAACTTTGTCCTGATGAATCCGATGAAATGGACTGTGGTAAGACTATATGACGATATATATACACTAGTACTAAATACTCGAGAAACGTACTGCCGTTTAATTTGTCCTTGCCTGTTTAATATGTCATGATACCACGTCATAAACTATTTAATAACATGGCGTGTACAAATCACATGTTTGCCCGCGGTAATGATATAGATAGAGTTCGTCTGTCACGAAAGTATTTAACCATAGATGGTCAATAGAGGGGATGATTATCTCTATTGACATGTTGTGTAGAGCTGATACTATTACCCCGTACACACTACAAAATCGCTTCATTCGATGATCATTAGTTGATCATTAGTTAATTAAGAGAGCGTACATATTACAACTAACGAAGATAGAGATTCGTACACATTGCATGGTAATTTATTAACGAATATCGAATTGGAACGTGCGTGCGACGAATGTTTACATGTGTTCAGGTCACGTCATGACCTCGCAAGGAAAAACAAAATAATTCACATAGGCCTACAGTATCTTTTTAAAAAAGGTAATATGAAAAATATTAAAAAATAGTTTTTTGGGCTATATTTGTAAAAATGGTTGCGCAACACAGCTTTTTTTATTAATTTCAACATTGTACAAACTATTTTGTCTGCATTTAGTACGAAAAATATAGGTTTCATTACTAATTTCATGCAAACTTTCTAACAAAATGTGTACATCAAAACGATGCAGAAAGGGCGGCTAGGCTGCCGGAAATTGGTAGTTGTTTCCCAGATAACACAGATACGTCGGGCCGACGTCGGGTTTTGGTCGGTAACGTCGGCTGGACGTCGTGTCTTATTCGAGACGTCCAGCCGACGTCGGCACAACGTTGGTATTTATTGGCTAACAAAACGTCAGTCCATTGACGTCGTCAGAACGTCGAGTATACGTCGGGTACTGTACGTTCGCCTACTGCCGTCGTATGGACGTCGGTTGTAGGTCGTCAAAAGACCGTAATTATGTTGGTCTTATTGGGGATGTCCACTAAACGTCGGCTCGACGTTGGACAAACGTGGCTTACAAAACGTCGGCTCAATAACGTTATAAAGACGTCATCTTTAGGCCAAGTACAGAACGTCGGCGTACTGCTGTCGAATGGACGTCGGCTTAATTACGATGGCTTTTTCGAATGCCTAAAAATACGACGGAATTTCGCGCAGTTTTTCTTGAAATATCAATAAGCACGGTATTTACAAAGACACAAAAAATCACGGGAAATCCTGAACCTTATAAATGGGGGAGAAGATGTGCGTTGATGTTGTTCTATGCAGCGTGTGTGAAGAAAAGACCGCTTATGTTATTGAACTCGACTGCCGTGTTTATATCGGGTTGTTTGTTTTGTTAACTACGCGATAGCGGAAGTTGACTCCTTGGATGTCAATCGTTACGCATGACTCACTTCATTCGACGAAGCGAGCGTACACATTACACATTTGCTTCATCGAATTAACATTTATCTTCGTCGAAAGAACCTCCCGAGGTTCCAGTCAATAGTTAGGTCACCCAAGCCCTATATGAAAGCTATGAAGATTGTTAAACATGCACAAACACAATAGTCGAACGACCTTGCTATTGTCAAAACTCCCTACACAGAGGACTGCAGTGCAAATCTGTACGATGTTCGCCATGTAATGTCTATGGCGCCTAATGGCGGATTTCATTCCGTGGTATGAAGGTATGAAGTTTCCGTGGTCTTCGCTATCTCCAAGCATATAGAGCAATACGTACACGGATTTTTTTTTAGACGAGGGTTCATTTCATGATTTGGTGAGGTTTAGAATGAGTTAGGATTCCTGTAATTTCGAAGACCACATATTTTCAAAATGTGAATTTTCCAACATTTTACGACATAAATTTGGTCACAAAACGTGTTTAATACTATACATTTTACCGATCTGCAGATGTTATTGACCCTCCTCTAAAATTCTACCTGATTTTTAGCACGTTTCTCAGTTTTTGAGATGCCCAAATAGACCATTTTCCGAAGCTATATCTAGCAAATATTGCAGTCACTGATACTCCATTGTTTTCTTGCGTATAACAAAATATGACATGCAGCGTGACCTCCCTACTGACTGGTTCATCGAATGAAGCTGATTTAATCTTCGTTCGATTAAGGGCGGAGCGTACACTGTACACCTTCATTAGTGGATCATCATTAGCGCTTCATCGAATGAAGGGATTTTTGCTAGTGTGTACTGGGTCTACGTGAGTTAGGTGCGGTATTACAGTTTTGTTTAAGGGCCTTGGCTATTAGGAGCTATTTATGTGTATATTATATATTCTAACAGTAGCCCTTTTTTGCTAAATGTAACGAGATTTTTGTTACTATTATACATGTATATGTATAGGGATCGTATATTAGCTATCGCTATCAGCTAAAGGGGTACCCCTAACAAAAGTAATGTTTAGCTTATATTAGCTACCCCTATCTGCTAATGGGCTATCTTGATTTTATATTTTTTTCCTGGAAAACGTAGCTATTGAGCTATCAGCTATCACAACCCGTTAGCTTATATTAGCTACCCCTATCTGCTAATGGGCTATCTTGATTTTATATTTTCCCCTCGAAATCGTAGCTATTGAGCTATCAACTATCACAACGCGTTAGCTTATATTAGATACCCCTATCTGCTAATGGGCTATCTTGATTTTATATTTTTTCCCCTGGAAAACGTAGCTATTGAGCTATCAGCTATCACAACCCGTTAGCTTATATTAGCTACCCCTATCTGCTAATGGGCTATCTTGATTTTATTTTATTTTTTCCCCTGGAAATCGTAGCTATTGAGCTATCAGCTATCACAACCCGTTAGCTTATATTAGCTACCCCTATCTGCTAATGGGCTATCTTGATTTTATTTTATTTTTTCCATGGAAATCGTAGCTATTGAGCTATCAGCTATCACAACCCGTTAGCTTATATTAGCTACCCCTCTCTGCTAATGGGCTATCTTGATTTTATATTTTTTCCCTGGAAATCGTAGCTATTGAGCTATCAGCTATCACAACGCGTTAGCTTATATTAGCTACCCCTATCTGCTAATGGGCTATCTTGATTTTATATTTTTTCCCCCTGGAAAACGTAGCTATTGAGCTATCAGCTATCACAACCCGTTAGCTTATATTAGCTACCCCTATCTGCTAATGGGCTATCTTGATTCTATATATTTTTCCCCTGGAAATCGTAGCTATTAAGCTATCAGCTATCACAACACGTTAGCTTATATTAGCTACCCCTATCTGCTAATGGGCTATTATCTTGATTTTATATTTTTTTCCCCTGGAAATCGTAGCTATTGAGCTATCAGCTATCACAACGCGTTAGCTTATATTAGCTACCCCTATCTGCTAATGGGCTATCTTGATTTTATATTTTTTTCCCCCTGGAAATCGTAGCTATTGAGCTATCAGCTATCACAACGCGTTAGCTTATATTAGCTACCCCTATCTGCTAATGGGCTATCTTGATTTTATATTTTTCCCCCTGGAAAACGTAGCTATTGAGCTATCAGCTATCACAACGCGTTAGCTTATATTAGCTACACCTATCTGCTAATGGGCTATCTTGATTTGATTTTATTTTTTCCCTGGAAAACGTAGCTATTGAGCTATCAGCTATCACAACCCGTTAGCTTATATTAGCTACCCCTATCTGTTAATGGGCTATCTTGATTTTATATTTTTTTCCCCTGGAAATCGTAGCTATTGAGCTATCAGCTATCACAACGCGTTAGCTTATATTAGCTACCCCTATCTGCTAATGGGCTATCTTGATTTTATATTTTTTTCCCCTGGAAATCGTAGCTATTGAGCTATCAGCTATCACAACGCGTTAGCTTATATTAGCTACCCCTATCTGCTAATGGGCTATCTTGATTTTATTTTATTTTTTCCCTGGAAAACGTAGCTATTGAGCTATCAGCTATCACAACCCGTTAGCTTATATTAGCTACCCCTATCTGCTAATGGGCTATCTTGATTTTATATTTTTCCCCCTGGAAAACGTAGCTATTGAGCTATCAGCTATCACAACCCGTTAGCTTATATTAGCTACCCCTATCTGCTAATGGGCTATCTTGATTTTATATTTTTTTCCCCTGGAAATCGTAGCTATTGAGCTATCAGCTATCACAACGCGTTAGCTTATATTAGCTACCCCTATCTGCTAATGGGCTATCTTGATTTTATTTTATTTTTTCCCTGGAAAACGTAGCTATTGAGCTATCAGCTATCACAACCCGTTAGCTTATATTAGCTACCCCTATCTGCTAATGGGCTATCTTGATTTTATATTTTTCCCCCTGGAAAACGTAGCTATTGAGCTATCAGCTATCACAACCCGTTAGCTTATATTAGCTACCCCTATCTGCTAATGGGCTATCTTGATTTTATATTTTTTTTTCCCTGGAAAACGTAGCTATTGAGCTATCAGCTATCACAACCCGTTAGCTTATATTAGCTACCCCTATCTGCTAATGGGCTATCTTGATTTTATATTTTTCCCTCGAAATCGTAGCTATTGAGCTATCAGCTATCACAACGCGTTAGCTTATATTATATACCCCTATCTGCTAATGGGCTATCTTGATTTTATATTTTTTTCCCTGGAAAACGTAGCTATTGAGCTATCAGCTATCACAACCCGTTAGCTTATATTAGCTACCCCTATCTGCTAATGGGCTATCTTGATTTTATTTTATTTTTTCCCCTGGAAATCGTAGCTATTGAGCTATCAGCTATCACAACCCGTTAGCTTATATTAGCTACCCCTATCTGCTAATGGGCTATCTTGATTTTATTTTATTTTTTCCCTGGAAATCGTAGCTATTGAGCTATCAGCTATCACAACTCGTTAGCTTATATTAGCTACCCCTCTCTGCTAATGGGCTATCTTGATTTTATATTTTTTCCCTGGAAATCGTAGCTATTGAGCTATCAGCTATCACAACGCGTTAGCTTATATTAGCTACCCCTATCTGCTAATGGGCTATCTTGATTTTATATTTTTCCCCCTGGAAAACGTAGCTATTGAGCTATCAGCTATCACAACCCGTTAGCTTATATTAGCTACCCCTATCTGCTAATGGGCTATCTTGATTCTATATATTTTCCCCCTGGAAATCGTAGCTATTGAGCTATCAGCTATCACAACCCGTTAGCTTATATTAGCTACCCCTATCTGCTAATGGGCTATCTTGATTTTATATTTTTTCCCCTGGAAATCGTAGCTATTGAGCTATCAGCTATCACAACCCGTTAGCTTATATTAGCTACCCCTATCTGCTAATGGGCTATTATCTTGATTTTATATTTTTTCCCCCTGGAAATCGTAGCTATTGAGCTATCAGCTATCACAACGCGTTAGCTTATATAAGCTACCCCTATCTGCTAATGGGCTATCTTGATTTTATATTTTTTTTCCCTGGAAAACGTAGCTATTGAGCTATCAGCTATCACAACCCGTTAGCTTATATTAGCTACCCCTATCTGCTAATGGGCTATCTTGATTTTATTTATTTTGTTCCCCTGGAAATCGTAGCTATTGAGCTATCAGCTATCACAACGCGTTAGCTTATATTAGCTACCCCTATCTGCTAATGGGCTATCTTGATTTTATATTTTTTTCCCCTGGAAATCGTAGCTATTGAGCTATCAGCTATCACAACGCGTTAGCTTATATTAGCTACCCCTATCTGCTAATGGGCTATCTTGATTTTATTTTATTTTTTCCCTGGAAAACGTAGCTATTGAGCTATCAGCTATCACAACCCGTTAGCTTATATTAGCTACCCCTATCTGCTAATGGGCTATCTTGATTTTATATTTTTCCCCCTGGAAAACGTAGCTATTGAGCTATCAGCTATCACAACCCGTTAGCTTATATTAGCTACCCCTATCTGCTAATGGGCTATCTTGATTTTATATTTTTTTCCCCTGGAAATCGTAGCTATTGAGCTATCAGCTATCACAACGCGTTAGCTTATATTAGCTACCCCTATCTGCTAATGGGCTATCTTGATTTTATTTTATTTTTTCCCTGGAAAACGTAGCTATTGAGCTATCAGCTATCACAACCCGTTAGCTTATATTAGCTACCCCTATCTGCTAATGGGCTATCTTGATTTTATATTTTTCCCCCTGGAAAACGTAGCTATTGAGCTATCAGCTATCACAACCCGTTAGCTTATATTAGCTACCCCTATCTGCTAATGGGCTATCTTTATTTTATATTTGTTTCCCCTGGAAAACGTAGCTATTGAGCTATCAGCTATCACAACCCGTTAGCTTATATTAGCTACCCCTATCTGCTAATGGGCTATCTTGATTTTATATTTTTCCCTCGAAATCGTAGCTATTGAGCTATCAGCTATCACAACGCGTTAGCTTATATTATATACCCCTATCTGCTAATGGGCTATCTTGATTTTATATTTTTTTCCCTGGAAAACGTAGCTATTGAGCTATCAGCTATCACAACCCGTTAGCTTATATTAGCTACCCCTATCTGCTAATGGGCTATCTTGATTTTATTTTATTTTTTCCCCTGGAAATCGTAGCTATTGAGCTATCAGCTATCACAACCCGTTAGCTTATATTAGCTACCCCTATCTGCTAATGGGCTATCTTGATTTTATTTTATTTTTTCCCTGGAAATCGTAGCTATTGAGCTATCAGCTATCACAACTCGTTAGCTTATATTAGCTACCCCTCTCTGCTAATGGGCTATCTTGATTTTATATTTTTTCCCTGGAAATCGTAGCTATTGAGCTATCAGCTATCACAACGCGTTAGCTTATATTAGCTACCCCTATCTGCTAATGGGCTATCTTGATTTTATATTTTTCCCCCTGGAAAACGTAGCTATTGAGCTATCAGCTATCACAACCCGTTAGCTTATATTAGCTACCCCTATCTGCTAATGGGCTATCTTGATTCTATATATTTTTCCCCTGGAAATCGTAGCTATTGAGCTATCAGCTATCACAACCCGTTAGCTTATATTAGCTACCCCTATCTGCTAATGGGCTATCTTGATTTTATATTTTTTCCCCTGGAAATCGTAGCTATTGAGCTATCAGCTATCACAACCCGTTAGCTTATATTAGCTACCCCTATCTGCTAATGGGCTATTATCTTGATTTTATATTTTTTACCCCCTGGAAATCGTAGCTATTGAGCTATCAGCTATCACAACGCGTTAGCTTATATAAGCTACCCCTATCTGCTAATGGGCTATCTTGATTTTATATTTTTTTTCCCCTGGAAATCGTAGCTATTGAGCTATCAGCTATCACAACGCGTTAGCTTATATTAGCTACCCCTATCTGCTAATGGGCTATCTTGATTTTATATTTTTTCCCCCTGGAAAACGTAGCTATTGAGCTATCAGCTATCAAAACCCGTTAGCTTATATTAGCTACCCCTATCTGTTAATGGGCTATCTTTATTTTATATTTTTTTTCCCCTGGAAATCGTAGCTATTGAGCTATCAGCTATCACAACCCGTTAGCTTATATTAGCTACCCCTATCTGCTAATGGGCTATCTTGATTTTATATTTTTCCCCCTGGAAATCGTAGCTATTGAGCTATCAGCTATCACAACCCGTTAGCTTATATTAGCTACCCCTATCTGCTAATGGGCTATCTTGATTTTATATTTTTTTCCCCTGGAAATCGTAGCTATTGAGCTATCAGCTATCACAACGCGTTAGCTTATATTAGCTACCCCTATCTGCTAATGGGCTATCTTGATTTTATTTTATTTTTTCCCTTGAAAACGTAGCTATTGAGCTATCAGCTATCACAACCCGTTAGCTTATATTAGCTACCCCTATCTGCTAATGGGCTATCTTGATTTTATATTTTTTTCCCCTGGAAATCGTAGCTATTGAGCTATCAGCTATCACAACGCGTTAGCTTATAGTAGCTACCCCTATCTGCTAATGGGCTATCTTGATTTTATTTTATTTTTTCCCCTGGAAATCGTAGCTATTGAGCTATCAGCTATCACAACCCGTTAGCTTATATTAGCTACCCCTATCTGCTAATGGGCTATCTTGATTTTATTTTATTTTTTCCCTGGAAATCGTAGCTATTGAGCTATCAGCTATCACAACTCGTTAGCTTATATTAGCTACCCCTCTCTGCTAATGGGCTATCTTGATTTTATATTTTTTCCCTGGAAATCGTAGCTATTGAGCTATCAGCTATCACAACGCGTTAGCTTATATTAGCTACCCCTATCTGCTAATGGGCTATCTTGATTTTTATATTTTTCCCCCTGGAAAACGTAGCTATTGAGCTATCAGCTATCACAACCCGTTAGCTTATATTAGCTACCCCTATCTGCTAATGGGCTATCTTGATTCTATATATTTTTCCCCTGGAAATCGTAGCTATTGAGCTATCAGCTATCACAACCCGTTAGCTTATATTAGCTACCCCTATGTGCTAATGGGCTATCTTGATTTTATATTTTTTCCCCTGGAAATCGTAGCTATTGAGCTATCAGCTATCACAACCCGTTAGCTTATATTAGCTACCCCTATCTGCTAATGGGCTATTATCTTGATTTTATATTTTTTCCCCCTGGAAATCGTAGCTATTGAGCTATCAGCTATCACAACGCGTTAGCTTATATAAGCTACCCCTATCTGCTAATGGGCTATCTTGATTTTATATTTTTTTTCCCCTGGAAATCGTAGCTATTGAGCTATCAGCTATCACAACGCGTTAGCTTATATTAGCTACCCCTATCTGCTAATGGGCTATCTTGATTTTATATTTTTTTTCCCCTGGAAATCGTAGCTATTGAGCTATCAGCTATCACAACGCGTTAGCTTATATTAGCTACCCCTATCTGCTAATGGGCTATCTTGATTTTATATTTTTTCCCCTGGAAATCGTAGCTATTGAGCTATCAGCTATCACAACGCGTTAGCTTATATTAGCTACCCCTATCTGCTAATGGGCTATCTTGATTTTATTTTATTTTTTCCCTGGAAAACGTAGCTATTGAGCTATCAGCTATCACAACCCGTTAGCTTATATTAGCTACCCCTATCTGCTAATGGGCTATCTTGATTTTATATTTTTCCCCCTGGAAAACGTAGCTATTGAGCTATCAGCTATCACAACCCGTTAGCTTATATTAGCTACCCCTATCTGCTAATGGGCTATCTTGATTTTATATTTTTTTTCCCCTGGAAATCGTAGCTATTGAGCTATCAGCTATCACAACGCGTTAGCTTATATTAGCTACCCCTATCTGCTAATGGGCTATCTTGATTTTATATTTTTTTTCCCCTGGAAATCGTAGCTATTGAGCTATCAGCTATCACAACGCGTTAGCTTATATTAGCTACCCCTATCTGCTAATGGGCTAACTTGATTTTATATTTTTTCCCCTGGAAATCGTAGCTATTGAGCTATCAGCTATCACAACGCGTTAGCTTATATTAGCTACCCCTATCTGCTAATGGGCTATCTTGATTTTATTTTATTTTTTCCCTGGAAAACGTAGCTATTGAGCTATCAGCTATCACAACCCGTTAGCTTATATTAGCTACCCCTATCTGCTAATGGGCTATCTTGATTTTATATTTTTCCCCCTGGAAAACGTAGCTATTGAGCTATCAGCTATCACAACCCGTTAGCTTATATTAGCTACCCCTATCTGCTAATGGGCTATCTTGATTTTATATTTTTTTCCCCTGGAAATCGTAGCTATTGAGCTATCAGCTATCACAACGCGTTAGCTTATATTAGCTACCCCTATCTGCTAATGGGCTATCTTGATTTTATTTTATTTTTTCCCTGGAAAACGTAGCTATTGAGCTATCAGCTATCACAACCCGTTAGCTTATATTAGCTACCCCTATCTGCTAATGGGCTATCTTGATTTTATATTTTTCCCCCTGGAAAACGTAGCTATTGAGCTATCAGCTATCACAACCCGTTAGCTTATATTAGCTACCCCTATCTGCTAATGGGCTATCTTTATTTTATATTTGTTTCCCCTGGAAAACGTAGCTATTGAGCTATCAGCTATCACAACCCGTTAGCTTATATTAGCTACCCCTATCTGCTAATGGGCTATCTTGATTTTATATTTTTCCCTCGAAATCGTAGCTATTGAGCTATCAGCTATCACAACGCGTTAGCTTATATTATATACCCCTATCTGCTAATGGGCTATCTTGATTTTATATTTTTTTCCCTGGAAAACGTAGCTATTGAGCTATCAGCTATCACAACCCGTTAGCTTATATTAGCTACCCCTATCTGCTAATGGGCTATCTTGATTTTATTTTATTTTTTCCCCTGGAAATCGTAGCTATTGAGCTATCAGCTATCACAACCCGTTAGCTTATATTAGCTACCCCTATCTGCTAATGGGCTATCTTGATTTTATTTTATTTTTTCCCTGGAAATCGTAGCTATTGAGCTATCAGCTATCACAACTCGTTAGCTTATATTAGCTACCCCTCTCTGCTAATGGGCTATCTTGATTTTATATTTTTTCCCTGGAAATCGTAGCTATTGAGCTATCAGCTATCACAACGCGTTAGCTTATATTAGCTACCCCTATCTGCTAATGGGCTATCTTGATTTTATATTTTTCCCCCTGGAAAACGTAGCTATTGAGCTATCAGCTATCACAACCCGTTAGCTTATATTAGCTACCCCTATCTGCTAATGGGCTATCTTGATTCTATATATTTTTCCCCTGGAAATCGTAGCTATTGAGCTATCAGCTATCACAACCCGTTAGCTTATATTAGCTACCCCTATCTGCTAATGGGCTATCTTGATTTTATATTTTTTCCCCTGGAAATCGTAGCTATTGAGCTATCAGCTATCACAACCCGTTAGCTTATATTAGCTACCCCTATCTGCTAATGGGCTATTATCTTGATTTTATATTTTTTTCCCCTGGAAATCGTAGCTATTGAGCTATCAGCTATCACAACGCGTTAGCTTATATAAGCTACCCCTATCTGCTAATGGGCTATCTTGATTTTATATTTTTTTTCCCCTGGAAATCGTAGCTATTGAGCTATCAGCTATCACAACGCGTTAGCTTATATTAGCTACCCCTATCTGCTAATGGGCTATCTTGATTTTATATTTTTTCCCCCTGGAAAACGTAGCTATTGAGCTATCAGCTATCACAACCCGTTAGCTTATATTAGCTACCCCTATCTGTTAATGGGCTATCTTTATTTTATATTTTTTTCCCCTGGAAATCGTAGCTATTGAGCTATCAGCTATCACAACCCGTTAGCTTATATTAGCTACCCCTATCTGCTAATGGGCTATCTTGATTTTATATTTTTCCCCCTGGAAATCGTAGCTATTGAGCTATCAGCTATCACAACCCGTTAGCTTATATTAGCTACCCCTATCTGCTAATGGGCTATCTTGATTTTATATTTTTTTCCCCTGGAAATCGTAGCTATTGAGCTATCAGCTATCACAACGCGTTAGCTTATATTAGCTACCCCTATCTGCTAATGGGCTATCTTGATTTTATTTTATTTTTTCCCTGGAAAACGTAGCTATTGAGCTATCAGCTATCACAACCCGTTAGCTTATATTAGCTACCCCTATCTGCTAATGGGCTATCTTGATTTTATATTTTTTTCCCCTGGAAATCGTAGCTATTGAGCTATCAGCTATCACAACGCGTTAGCTTATATTAGCTACCCCTATCTGCTAATGGGCTATCTTAATTTTATATTTTTTTCCCCTGGAAATCGTAGCTATTGAGCTATCAGCTATCACAACGCGTTAGCTTATATTAGCTACCCCTATCTGCTAATGGGCTATCTTGATTTTATTTTATTTTTTCCCTGGAAAACGTAGCTATTGAGCTATCAGCTATCACAACCCGTTAGCTTATATTAGCTACCCCTATCTGCTAATGGGCTATCTTGATTTTATATTTTTCCCCCTGGAAAACGTAGCTATTGAGCTATCAGCTATCACAACCCGTTAGCTTATATTAGCTACCCCTATCTGCTAATGGGCTATCTTTATTTTATATTTTTTTTCCCTGGAAAACGTAGCTATTGAGCTATCAGCTATCACAACCCGTTAGCTTATATTAGCTACCCCTATCTGCTAATGGGCTATCTTGATTTTATATTTTCCCCTCGAAATCGTAGCTATTGAGCTATCAGCTATCACAACGCGTTAGCTTATATTATATACCCCTATCTGCTAATGGGCTATCTTGATTTTATATTTTTTTCCCTGGAAAACGTAGCTATTGAGCTATCAGCTATCACAACCCGTTAGCTTATATTAGCTACCCCTATCTGCTAATGGGCTATCTTGATTTTATTTTATTTTTTCCCCTGGAAATCGTAGCTATTGAGCTATCAGCTATCACAACCCGTTAGCTTATATTAGCTACCCCTATCTGCTAATGGGCTATCTTGATTTTATTTTATTTTTTCCCTGGAAAACGTAGCTATTGAGCTATCAGCTATCACAACCCGTTAGCTTATATTAGCTACCCCTATCTGCTAATGGGCTATCTTGATTTTATATTTTTTCCCCTGGAAAACGTAGCTATTGAGCTATCAGCTATCACAACCCGTTAGCTTATATTAGCTACCCCTATCTGCTAATGGGCTATCTTGATTTTATATTTTTTTCCCCTGGAAATCGTAGCTATTGAGCTATCAGCTATCACAACGCGTTAGCTTATATTAGCTACCCCTATCTGCTAATGGGCTATCTTGATTTTATTTTATTTTTTCCCTGGAAAACGTAGCTATTGAGCTATCAGCTATCACAACCCGTTAGCTTATATTAGCTACCCCTATCTGCTAATGGGCTATCTTGATTTTATATTTTTCCCCCTGGAAAACGTAGCTATTGAGCTATCAGCTATCACAACCCGTTAGCTTATATTAGCTACCCCTATCTGCTAATGGGCTATCTTTATTTTATATTTGTTTCCCCTGGAAAACGTAGCTATTGAGCTATCAGCTATCACAACCCGTTAGCTTATATTAGCTACCCCTATCTGCTAATGGGCTATCTTGATTTTATATTTTTCCCTCGAAATCGTAGCTATTGAGCTATCAGCTATCACAACGCGTTAGCTTATATTATATACCCCTATCTGCTAATGGGCTATCTTGATTTTATATTTTTTTCCCTGGAAAACGTAGCTATTGAGCTATCAGCTATCACAACCCGTTAGCTTATATTAGCTACCCCTATCTGCTAATGGGCTATCTTGATTTTATTTTATTTTTTCCCCTGGAAATCGTAGCTATTGAGCTATCAGCTATCACAACCCGTTAGCTTATATTAGCTACCCCTATCTGCTAATGGGCTATCTTGATTTTATTTTATTTTTTCCCTGGAAATCGTAGCTATTGAGCTATCAGCTATCACAACTCGTTAGCTTATATTAGCTACCCCTCTCTGCTAATGGGCTATCTTGATTTTATATTTTTTCCCTGGAAATCGTAGCTATTGAGCTATCAGCTATCACAACGCGTTAGCTTATATTAGCTACCCCTATCTGCTAATGGGCTATCTTGATTTTATATTTTTCCCCCTGGAAAACGTAGCTATTGAGCTATCAGCTATCACAACCCGTTAGCTTATATTAGCTACCCCTATCTGCTAATGGGCTATCTTGATTCTATATATTTTTCCCCTGGAAATCGTAGCTATTGAGCTATCAGCTATCACAACCCGTTAGCTTATATTAGCTACCCCTATCTGCTAATGGGCTATCTTGATTTTATATTTTTTCCCCTGGAAATCGTAGCTATTGAGCTATCAGCTATCACAACCCGTTAGCTTATATTAGCTACCCCTATCTGCTAATGGGCTATTATCTTGATTTTATATTTTTTCCCCCTGGAAATCGTAGCTATTGAGCTATCAGCTATCACAACGCGTTAGCTTATATAAGCTACCCCTATCTGCTAATGGGCTATCTTGATTTTATATTTTTTTTCCCCTGGAAATCGTAGCTATTGAGCTATCAGCTATCACAACGCGTTAGCTTATATTAGCTACCCCTATCTGCTAATGGGCTATCTTTATTTTATATTTTTTCCCCCTGGAAAACGTAGCTATTGAGCTATCAGCTATCACAACCCGTTAGCTTATATTAGCTACCCCTATCTGTTAATGGGCTATCTTTATTTTATATTTTTTTTCCCCTGGAAATCGTAGCTATTGAGCTATCAGCTATCACAACCCGTTAGCTTATATTAGCTACCCCTATCTGCTAATGGGCTATCTTGATTTTATATTTTTCCCCCTGGAAATCGTAGCTATTGAGCTATCAGCTATCACAACCCGTTAGCTTATATTAGCTACCCCTATCTGCTAATGGGCTATCTTGATTTTATATTTTTTTCCCCTGGAAATCGTAGCTATTGAGCTATCAGCTATCACAACGCGTTAGCTTATATTAGCTACCCCTATCTGCTAATGGGCTATCTTGATTTTATTTTATTTTTTCCCTGGAAAACGTAGCTATTGAGCTATCAGCTATCACAACCCGTTAGCTTATATTAGCTACCCCTATCTGCTAATGGGCTATCTTGATTTTATATTTTTTTCCCCTGGAAATCGTAGCTATTGAGCTATCAGCTATCACAACGCGTTAGCTTATATTAGCTACCCCTATCTGCTAATGGGCTATCTTAATTTTATATTTTTTTCCCCTGGAAATCGTAGCTATTGAGCTATCAGCTATCACAACGCGTTAGCTTATATTAGCTACCCCTATCTGCTAATGGGCTATCTTGATTTTATTTTATTTTTTCCCTGGAAAACGTAGCTATTGAGCTATCAGCTATCACAACCCGTTAGCTTATATTAGCTACCCCTATCTGCTAATGGGCTATCTTGATTTTATATTTTTCCCCCTGGAAAACGTAGCTATTGAGCTATCAGCTATCACAACGCGTTAGCTTATATTAGCTACCCCTATCTGCTAATGGGCTATCTTAATTTTATATTTTTTTCCCCTGGAAATCGTAGCTATTGAGCTATCAGCTATCACAACGCGTTAGCTTATATTAGCTACCCCTATCTGCTAATGGGCTATCTTGATTTTATTTTATTTTTTCCCTGGAAAACGTAGCTATTGAGCTATCAGCTATCACAACCCGTTAGCTTATATTAGCTACCCCTATCTGCTAATGGGCTATCTTGATTTTATATTTTTCCCCCTGGAAAACGTAGCTATTGAGCTATCAGCTATCACAACCCGTTAGCTTATATTAGCTACCCCTATCTGCTAATGGGCTATCTTTATTTTATATTTTTTTTCCCTGGAAAACGTAGCTATTGAGCTATCAGCTATCACAACCCGTTAGCTTATATTAGCTACCCCTATCTGCTAATGGGCTATCTTGATTTTATATTTTTCCCTCGAAATCGTAGCTATTGAGCTATCAGCTATCACAACGCGTTAGCTTATATTATATACCCCTATCTGCTAATGGGCTATCTTGATTTTATATTTTTTTCCCTGGAAAACGTAGCTATTGAGCTATCAGCTATCACAACCCGTTAGCTTATATTAGCTACCCCTATCTGCTAATGGGCTATCTTGATTTTATTTTATTTTTTCCCCTGGAAATCGTAGCTATTGAGCTATCAGCTATCACAACCCGTTAGCTTATATTAGCTACCCCTATCTGCTAATGGGCTATCTTGATTTTATTTTATTTTTTCCCTGGAAATCGTAGCTATTGAGCTATCAGCTATCACAACCCGTTAGCTTATATTAGCTACCCCTCTCTGCTAATGGGCTATCTTGATTTTATATTTTTTCCCTGGAAATCGTAGCTATTGAGCTATCAGCTATCACAACGCGTTAGCTTATATTAGCTACCCCTATCTGCTAATGGGCTATCTTGATTTTATATTTTCCCCCCTGGAAAACGTAGCTATTGAGCTATCAGCTATCACAACCCGTTAGCTTATATTAGCTACCCCTATCTGCTAATGGGCTATCTTGATTCTATATATTTTTCCCCTGGAAATCGTAGCTATTGAGCTATCAGCTATCACAACCCGTTAGCTTATATTAGCTACCCCTATCTGCTAATGGGCTATCTTGATTTTATATTTTTTCCCCTGGAAATCGTAGCTATTGAGCTATCAGCTATCACAACCCGTTAGCTTATATTAGCTACCCCTATCTGCTAATGGGCTATTATCTTGATTTTATATTTTTTTCCCCCTGGAAATCGTAGCTATTGAGCTATCAGCTATCACAACGCGTTAGCTTATATAAGCTACCCCTATCTGCTAATGGGCTATCTTGATTTTATATTTTTTTCCCCCTGGAAATCGTAGCTATTGAGCTATCAGCTATCACAACGCGTTAGCTTATATTAGCTACCCCTATCTGCTAATGGGCTATCTTGATTTTATATTTTTTCCCCCTGGAAAACGTAGCTATTGAGCTATCAGCTATCACAACCCGTTAGCTTATATTAGCTACCCCTATCTGCTAATGGGCTATCTTTATTTTATATTTTTTTCCCCTGGAAATCGTAGCTATTGGGCTATCAGCTATCACAACCCGTTAGCTTATATTAGCTACCCCTATCTGCTAATGGGCTATCTTGAATTTATTTTTTTTCCCCCTGGAAATCGTAGCTATTGAGCTATCAGCTATCACAACCCGTTAGCTTATATTAGCTACCCCTATCTGCTAATGGGCTATCTTGATTTTATATTTTTTTCCCCTGGAAATCGTAGCTATTGAGCTATCAGCTATCACAACGCGTTAGCTTATATTAGCTACCCTATCTGCTAATGGGCTATCTTGATTTTATTTTATTTTTTCCCTGGAAAACGTAGCTATTGAGCTATCAGCTATCACAACCCGTTAGCTTATATTAGCTACCCCTATCTGCTAATGGGCTATCTTGATTTTATATTTTTTTCCCCTGGAAAACGTAGCTATTGAGCTATCAGCTATCACAACCCGTTAGCTTATATTAGCTACCCCTATCTGCTAATGGGCTATCTTTATTTTATATTTTTTCCCCCTGGAAAACGTAGCTATTGAGCTATCAGCTATCACAACCCGTTAGCTTATATTAGCTACCCCTATCTGCTAATGGGCTATCTTTATTTTATATTTTGTCCCTCGAAAACTGTAGCTATTGAGCTATCAGCTATCACAACCCGTTAGCTTATATTAGCTATCCCTATCTGCTAATGGGCTATCTTTATTTTATATTTTTTTCCCTCGAAAACTTAGCGATTGAGCTATCAGCTATCACAACCCGTTAGCTTATATTAGCTACCCCTATCTGCTAATGGGCTATCTTTATTTTATATTTTCCCCTCTAAAACGTAGCTATTGAGCTATCAGCTATCTCAACCCGTTAGCTTATATTAGCTACCCCTATCTGCTAATAGGCTATTTTTATTTTTTATTTTTTTCTCGAAAACTTAGCTATTGAGCTATCAGCTATCACAACCCGTTAGCTTATATTAGCTACCCCTATCTGCTAATGGGATATCTTTATTTTATATTTTTTTCACTCGAAAACGTAGCTATTGAGCTATCAGCTATCACTATATTAGCTACCCCTATCTGCTAATGGGCTAGGCCTATCTTTATTATATATTTGTTCCCTCATTGAAAACTTAGCTATTGCGGCTATCAGCTATCACAACCCCTTAGCTTATATCAGCTACACCTATCTGCTAATGGGCTATCTTTATTTTATATTTTTTCCTCATTGAAAACTGTTACGAAAGGTTTCCGAAAAATCTGTTGTTCGATAATAATTATGGTAAATTATGGCCGCGTAGAAAGTGTTATCATGCATATTAAGAATTTTAACTTTTATTGGCTTTCTACACCTACACGTTTTAAAGAACGACCAATCGTGTGTTCCGGGATCGATTTGATGTTTTAAAGCTTAATAAGGGTTTAAATTTCTATGGCTTCTAACACCAAGTTAAAAACACCAACAATGTGATGTTTAAACTCTTAACATGCTTTTAATACCGGTTTAAACATCATTGGCTTCCTACACCAAAGTTATATCAAATGTAACCACCTTAACACTTTCAGGCAGCTGCAGACGACATTCCAAAATTTCACAAAATGTTTCAAAAAGGTCAAAATTGTTGTATTTCATTACCATATTTGGAATCACCGTGAGAAATGCATTGAAATAAGTACAAACATGCCTTGTGTTTGGTCAGTAATCTTTGAGATAGACTTTGACAATTATGAAAGGTTTCTGAAAAATCTCTTTTGTGTATGGTAAAAATAATAGCCGCGTGGAAAGCGTTAAAAGGTGTTTACATTTTTACATTTTATTGGCTTTTTTAAGAACGACCCTTGATGTGTTTGGGAAACGATCAAGTTAATGTTTTATCTTATAATATATTGTTGTAATAGCTAATATCAGCTATAGCTAGGTTTATAATAAAGTAAAAATATAACTACCATTAGCGCATAACCCGATATTAGCTATCAATAGCTGACATTAGCTACCAATAGCTTATATAAGCTACCAATAGCGTATTATTAGATTGTTGTAATAGCTAATAGCTGGTATATCTATGTCTAGAATAAAGAAGAAATCGAACTACCATATTAGCGAATATTAGCTATATTAGCTAGCGCTCTATTAAGCCGATATCAGCTTATGTTAGATAGCAATAGCTTATATGATTGTTATAATAGAAGGTTGTAATAGCTAATATCAGCTATAGCTAGATTTAGAATAAAGTAAGAATCTATGTACCATTATCCTATTAGCCAATAGTAGGTATCGATATAGCTTATATTGGCTACCAATAGCTTGTATTAGCTACCCGTAGCTTATAATAGATTGTTGTAATAGCTTATATCAGCTATAGCTAGGTTTATAATAAAATAAAAATCTAACTATTAGCGCATAACCAGATATTAGCTATCAATAGCTGATATTAGCTACCAATAGCTGATATTAGCTACCAATAGCTTATATTAGCTTCCAATAGCGTATATTAGATTGTTGTAATAGCTAATAGCTGGTATATCTATGTTTACAATAAAGAAGAAATCGAACTATCATATCGCATTAGCGGGTAGTAGCTTATATTAGCTAGCGCTCTAGTTAGCCGATATCAGCTTATATTAGATAGCAATAGCTTATATGATTGTTATAATAGAAGGTTGTAATAGCTAATATCAGCTATAGCTAGATTTAGAATAAAGTAAGAATCTATGTACCATTATCCTATTAGCCAATATTAGGTATCGATAGCTTATATTGGCTACCAATAGCTTATATTGGCTACCAATAGCTTATATTAGCTACCCGTAGCTTATAATAGATTGTTGTAATAGCTTATATCAGCTATAGCTAGGTTTATAATAAAATAAAATCTAACTATTAGCGCATAACCCGATATTAGCTATCAATAGCTGATATTAGCTACCAATAGCTTATATTAGCTTCCAATAGCGTATATTAGATTGTTGTAATAGCTAATAGCTGGTATATCTATGTTTACAATAAAGAAGAAATCGAACTTTCATATCGCATTAGCGGGTAGTAGCTTATATTAGCTAGCGCTCTAGTTAGCCGATATCAGCTTATATTAGATAGCAATAGCTTATATGATTGTTATAATAGAAGGTTGTAATAGCTAATATCAGCTATAGCTAGATTTAGAATAAAGTAAGAATCTATGTACCATTATCCTATTAGCCAATATTAGGTATCGATAGCTTATATTGGCTACCAATAGCTTATATTGGCTACCAATAGCTTATATTAGCTACCCGTAGCTTATAATAGATTGTTGTAATAGCTTATATCAGCTATAGCTAGGTTTATAATAAAATAAAAATCTAACTATTAGCGCATAACCCGATATTAGCTATCAATAGCTGATATTAGCTACCAATAGCTTATATTAGCTTCCAATAGCGTATATTAGATTGTTGTAATAGCTAATAGCTGGTATATCTATGTTTACAATAAAAAAGAAATCGAACTTTCATATCGCATTAGCGGGTAGTAGCTTATATTAGCTAGCGCTCTAGTTAGCCGATATCAGCTTATATTAGATAGCAATAGCTTATATGATTGTTATAATAGAAGGTTGTAATAGCTAATATCAGCTATAGCTAGATTTAGAATAAAGTAAGAATCTATGTACCATTATCCTATTAGCCAATATTAGGTATCGATAGCTTATATTGGCTACCAATAGCTTATATTGGCTACCAATAGCTTATATTAGCTACCCGTAGCTTATAATAGATTGTTGTAATAGCTTATATCAGCTATAGCTAGGTTTATAATAAAATAAAATCTAACTATTAGCGCATAACCCGATATTAGCTATCAATAGCTGATATTAGCTACCAATAGCTTATATTAGCTTCCAATAGCGTATATTAGATTGTTCTAATAGCTAATAGCTGGTATATCTATGTTTACAATAAAGAAGAAATCGAACTATCATATCGCATTAGCGGGTAGTAGCTTATATTAGCTAGCGCTCTAGTTAGCCGATATCAGCTTATATTAGAAGGCAATAGCTTATATGATTGTGATAATAGAATGTTGTAATAGCTAGTATCAGCTATAGGTAGGTTTGTAGCTGATATTAGCTAATACAATAAGCACATTGTAATAGCTAATATCTTATAGCTATAGCTAATATATAATAGCTGATATTAGATGTATTTGAGTACTATACTAATATACCATATTAGCTAGCTATAGCTGATAATAGCTACGGCATTAACGGGTTAATTGTAGTAGCTTATATCTTATTACCTATAGCTAATATCTAATATCCCCCTTTATTACCTAATATCATCCAATATCAGCTACAAGTACCATTAGCTAGTATCCGCAATAGCTGAGGCTATTGGTGGCTATTAGGTTTCTAATGCAGCTAAATGTAATATCGCACCTTAATGGTCTACGTCTGTTTCTCCCATGCTTGTATGACTAACATGCTTGATAAGCCCGCTAAACAGCATGGCTATTGATAGTATATTGCGGCAACTAGCTAATGTGTTATATACAATTAGTTTTATGGAACCAAAAATTAAAGGCAAAAGTTAAAATACATCGACGCGATAGATGTAACGCTATTGTGAAGTTTATAGACACTTATTTCACCCAATCTGTTATTACACCTAAATTCGAACCCATGAGCGCGACGGACAATAACACATCCTTTGAAATCAATACTACATACCGAGTTATCGCGTCTGGGAACGAGAGTGACTGTGGATGCCAATAAGTTATTTTATGACAGGGTATAGGCGGCTATAATAGGCTTATATACTTGTTTCCGACCTTGGTCTGAAAAACACATAGCTTCAAAGGAAAATACCCACTCGTCCATCCTTGTCTTGATCATCTATGGTTTAACCAAGTCATATTTAACAATGATATTAATTAAATGTTATCTGTGTTTGTTTTCAGGTATATGCGGAGCAAAGTATATTAACGTAGGATCAGATGAGGAAACAGTGACACTTTCCTCACCGGGTTTCCCGATGAATTATCCAAATGATCTGGCTTGTTTGTGGATCATCTCTGGTTCTATGAAAAGACGGATTAAGACAACCATTACAGGGTTCCAAACAGAAAAAGGGTACGATTTTCTTACCATTGGCAATGGAGATGCGGCAACGACAGAATCTATATTAGTCACCTTCTCTGGATTCGTAAAAGTTCGCACTATTACGAGTGTGGGCCCTGACGCATGGATACAAATGACCACTGATGGATCGGGTAGCACAACAGGGTTCTTGTTTCACCTGGAGCAAGTTGCAGATATTATAGGTAATTCGTGCTATACTTCGTTATTTCTGTGTGGTGACATCAGAGCATATTCAAGTGATCGACATGTGCAAGTGCCTTGATTCGTCTTTGATTGCGTGATACTTTCACAAACTCACTGCAATGCGATCATTGGAATACACTCTGACGTCACAGTTAGGAATAAGTATACTCACATTCATGTTATTGGAATTATATCAAACCGTTATAATTACAATATAGTTGAGTTATTATAGTTATCACCCATCTTCGTGAAAAGTTAAATCGATCGATTAACGAGATTTCATTTTGATTAAGTGTTATGATGTTAAAATAAACAAGAACTAACCATTTTATTCGAACACGAATTTAATATAGCATGTTAGTGTTATTATCATGGTTATTAAAATAACATATATAATAACAATTGTAGTTTTTATCTCCTTAAGAACCCTTTTATTTTGATGATCAACGTTTGCTTCTAAGTTTGACAATATTGAATAAAATTACCAAAAAGTATACATTTATAGGAAGGACATTTGATAAGAAATCAATGATGGTGACATCAATGTGATACCAACTAAATTACATTTTGAGAAATGAACCACATTTTTCAGACAGCATAACTAAAAAACAGAATTTGGTAATTTGTTCTAATATAGATTTTTGTAGACAAGACAATTTTATGAAGGATCGTGTTTTTTTTCTTTTTCCAAAATAAGGCTTAGTTTTTGAAATACCGGTATTGCTAAAAATATCGTAAAAGTGTAAATGTAGCTTGTGTGTGCATACATTTCGCTAGAAATGGATGCATATCTCGAGTTTGAAATCCGTCATCTAAGAAATGAGAAAATCTGGCGATGAAAGTCGTCTACACAATGGTCGTAAAAGCTTACCTGATAGTTTGATATTTTTTTACTTATGTTGTCTGAAAAATCGAGGATTTTCCTCAAAGCGTGACACGAGAAATCGCAGGTTTTGTAAAAAATATTAGCATTTTACACCATTTAAAGCTAAATTTGCACGAAATACATGGGGCGTGTGACTTAAAAGGCGAGTATACTATATGATCAAGTAACTAACATCGAAATTAACTATCAGATTCAATTTATATTGTCAAAATTGGAAGAAAACTGATATTTAAATGATCGTAAGATTGGCCTTTGTTTACATTTTTAGACATTGTTTTGCGCTCTTTTGCTGCTTGCGTCTGCGTCACGGATAATTAGCAGCTCGTCTATTATAACGCATGGGGAAATTCGGCGCGTGACGCAATGATCGAACGGCTGTCGCAGCATTTGAAAAGGGTAAAACTCAGCTGAATTTCCCGCCAAATTACCATGTGCGTTTTCGTGACTCTAACTTACCAAAACAACAATTTTAAATCACATAAAAGAACGGGAAAGGATCGCTTTCGAGAAGTAACTTATGATGGTAATGATAGGTTACCTATTAAAGTATTTAAATAGGAGAGCAATGTGAAATTAAGTTTTTGAAACAAATACCGGGTTTACACTGCTCTTAACATGAAATTAATGATGATATGTCTGATTTTCAAAGGTATCTGTAATGTGGATGTGATAGACTGCGGCCAAGGAATATGTGTTGACGAAACTGGTAGATGCGACGGGTTTAATGACTGTCTTAACTTGGCCGACGAACAACATTGTGGTAATAGAATAACGAATGATCTATAATGTGAATTGCTGGTGGGGATGGGATGTGTGGGCATGGGTAGGATGTGGTGGAGGTATGGGGTGTGTGGGGTATGTTTGTAGGGTGTGTGGGATAAACCATAATATGGTGGGGTGTGGGGTGCAGTTGTGGTGTGTGTAGGTGTCTGAAGCTTATTCTCGGAGTCAGGACATCGCCTGAATTGTCAATTGGGTACTGGTCAAAGGTTATTTACGGATTAAATCACCGGGTAAATATTTGACCAGAGCTTGATCATCCAAGAAATAAATATGCTCTGATAGTGCTCTGACTCATTGTCCTCATTATGAAGTTTGCGGAAATTATCCCCAAATTAGGAGTACCTTGAAGGTAAATCCTGAAATCAAATCCTAACCCTAAACATTTTTTTTTTAAATCTTTAAAATAATCCATATATATGGAATTACGGATGAAGTAAGTGTACTTTATATACCATGAATTCATTATGTGAAATTAAAGTGTCTTGTAATAAATGCACAATGATCTTTATTCTGTAGGAGACTTAATTCATAGATGAGCCATAATAAGTATACAATATTTCAATTACCATTTGGGAGCGTTTATTACATAACCAGCATTTGTTATTTCACTATTTCAGCCTATGTGACTTGTCCTACGGCATATCTTTGCGAAAAATCTACCGCGTCCAATGTAAGCATGTGCATTGACAAATTGAAAGTGTGCGATGGGAAAGCTGATTGTCTCGAAGGTGATGATGAAACAAAATGCGGTACGTCCATTCACTATTCAACTTAATATACTATTCATACGCGTACAATATTCCAATGAAATGTTAGATTGTTCTTTTATTAACATAAATTGACATTGAAAATGTAATATTTACCTGCAGACACTAAACGTTGTCCGAATAACTGCAACTGTATGTATGCCACCATAGATGATCTGCGAGTTGAATGCCAAAGTGGATGGAAAATGAATGCATTAACTAACATGCCACCTATATCAACATCAATGTAAGCATACAAGAATAATTTTCTATATGTTATTCATGCTAGTTGCTTTACTTGATTTTTGAAAATCATCCACAATGTATCATAATAATTATTATGTTTATTATTAATATTATGTATATGGTATAAAAACGGTTTCATGTTCCCTTATGGAGCACAATTAAGAAAGTGTTAGCAATCACTATTGGTTCGCAGAGAAATCGGCGACATTTATATGAGACAATATTAACATGGGTAGGCGAAGCTTACATATTAGCGTGACCACCCTCGCTCAGTGAGTAGTAACTATAGATTTGTTCCATTACGATTGTTCTAAATAAAGTACAAATAAAGTACTGTACTTTATTAGCACTGGTATCGTGCCTACCCAATACCCCGAATATATAACCTTCTGAACATACGTAGTAGTGGATCCGCTCATGCCCGGTTCTACTCGTCTACGCTCGGCGGGGCCCGCTTGAGATCTTTACCCAGATCTATACTTTATATGTACTTTATTATATCTAGTAAAAACCTGTACACTTTACTTGAAAAAGTACACATAAATTATACTGTCTGTAAAAGTATACATTATTTAAAGTACTGTACTTTATTTGTACTTTATGATATCGTGTACTTTATTTAGGTTCCAATAATGTATATTTTATCAACAAAGTACTTATGTCATAAAGTAAAAATAAAGTACTAAAAAGTACACATAAAGTACTTTATTTGTACTTAAAGTAAAACCAGTACTCATGCAGTGCGTCTTACTCCATTTCTCCTACTTGCTGATGCGGTGCAAAACGCAAAAGCTTGGCATACTTATTTAACGGGATCGGATGGAAAGTTTGTGGGATATTCGAGACTTACAGGGATAATAATCGACATGTGGCAATAATGGCACTGATTTTATTACATATGTCTAAAACAATATAACATGGGTACAGTCTAAAACAATACTCTATTCTCTAATTAGTTAATCATTTGGATTATTTGCGTCTTCTCAAACCGTCAATAATACCTTTAAATGTTCTAATTCCAAATTAGAGAATAAAGGTATTGTTTTTAGACCGTACCCGTGTTATATTGTCTGACATAAATGCGGACGATGGTATTATTTTAAGTAGAACAACGACGCCGCAGGCGGAGTTGTTCTACGCAAAAAATAATACTATCGAACGCATTTATGTCAGACAATATAACACGGGTACGGTCTAAAAACAATACCTTTATTCTCATTCTTAAACAATCATACTTTAGACATTTATCAAAGAAATAAGTACATTTTATTGTCCACATTTGACAACTTTTACCCCTGCTAGGATCGAATAGCCCACAAACATTCCATCCAATCACATGCGATGAGTAAACCATGCGTAAGCGTCGCAGCGCCGGCATAAACGCAGGAAAAGCGCACTGCAGAAGTGCGCGTTATGGAGCAAACCACGCATTGTGAAGGTCGGGCGCGCTGTTAAAACGTAAAAAACCTCCCCGTGTTCTATTGTCTCATAGAGATGTCGCCGATTTCTCTGAGAACCAATGAGATTGCTTAAACTTTCTTAGCTGTTTAAGAATGCATATTGTTATTATACGCGGAATATGGACGGTTATTGTTGTTATCTGGTTATTGAGGGGTACATTAAAACCTTACGCGTTTGATGTAGATGTGTTGAACAAATAGTACTTATCGAAATATATCATAGTCAGAGTATCGAGTAGGACCTGAATAATGCAAATGTGGTAACACAATGGTCCAAACCGGAAAATAAGCGGTCGGAATGATACGGAGGTAGCAAGGAACTGTTGTTATTGGCTGACAATCATAATGGCGCCCTCTCGTCGCGTCAAATGTGTCCAGATTGATAGCAACTGAACACAAATTCTCTGAATGTTTAAAATGTTGTTGAAACATTACTTTGAACTTGGGTCAACCTTTTTTTGAACCACCCGGTATGTCATAACTAATGTCTTTCAATAAGGATTTCATTTTGTGCAATGCACAATTAACTGATATTTTATTTCTTCTATCTGTCCATTTTAGACATTTGTCTGGAGGCAATGTGACTACACTTGGTATTGGAGTATTTAAATCATTCAGTCGCTTGAAAGCTTTGTAAGCATAATAACACCCAGTATTTCTTAATGTACATTCCAGCATTCTGCACTTTCATCACTAGTTTACATAGTTCTCATTGATATAACATTGCGGTGATATGCATACAGTGCAACAAGCCATAAACCTCCCGAAGAGAAAAGTCAAGTGATTAGGCCATAGTTTAAATTAGTGATATAGCACAAGTCTCATAATTGTAATATATATATATATATATATATACAAGGAGAGTTGCATGTCTTCTTTCGTCACGTAGAGTGCTCAATCCTTTCGGAGAGCAATAATATACGGGGAAGAAGAATACAAATAAATTTACTCCATATTTATTTCACAACAGTCTGTTTCGCCCAAAGGCTCATCAGGTGAATGAGAGACTTACTATAGAAAAACATTAGGTATATCAAGAGACATGGATGGATGCACACAAAGCAAAGTGTTACAAAATAAGATCAATTGTGAGTCAACTGAGTGTAATAGATAAGTGCATGGATTAAAGCACTCAAGAGGGAAGTCATGACAAAGCATAATACATACAATTAACTACATAATCAATGTGGGTGGAAGACAGGTAGATTGGGTATTATGAGGCATCAATGTTCTTAAGTAGGAACTTGTTGGCATGGCGACATTTACTGATTAGTTCAGATTTAGTGTTTAGAGTTATCGATTTATCCGCGGTGATGATGAAATACTTTTCCCACAGGCATAGTTGGCAGCGTTTGGAGACATTAGAATAGGAATTTGAATGTTTGAGGATTGACCATGTAATGTTGAAATCCATGTTGTTGTCCTTGAGTTTCCAAACATGTTTGCTGAGTGCAGTTTGCTTCCTTTTGTGGTCCAGTTTGAATGATGATTTGTGATTGTTCCACCTTTTTTTGAATGTAGTATCACATAATCCAATGTACAATTTGGAGTCTT
This sequence comes from Ophiura sarsii, assembly GCA_035610835.1. Classification (NCBI taxonomy): domain Eukaryota; kingdom Metazoa; phylum Echinodermata; class Ophiuroidea; order Amphilepidida; family Ophiuridae; genus Ophiura; species Ophiura sarsii. The sequence goes on from CM069446.1 coordinate 42,691,561, forward strand.
GGTCTGTAGTGGTGGTGACTGTTGCCTGGTAAATCACGGATTTAGTCTGACAATTACCAGCAAGGGGGCAGTCTTGGGGTTTCCTGCAGTTGCAAGTTTTGTTTGGGGTTGGGGTGGGTTCACGGAGGACAGATTTATTGTGTGAGTTGATGATTTTGCTCATGTTGTCCATACAGCTATAACTAACTTTAACATTGTTCCGGTTAAAGATCTTGTTTAGAGGATTCCCCTTTGGAAAATGTTTGTCTATGAGGTGCAGGAACTTTCTGCCAACATTAGTAGACACATGTTTACTGAACGGAGGATTGAACCATATGATGTTACGACTGCGTTTGCGTGTGTTAGAAGAGCTGTTGAGGGTGGCATCAAATTTGAGTGCATGGTCGTGTCCAGCGGCATTAAGGGCTTCTTGGTAGGGGGATTTGGTGGCGTTGAATTGGTTTTCATCACTTGATATATTCGAAAGTCTTTGATTGACAGATGCAGGTATGGTGTTGATAACATTCATAGGATGATTAGATTTCTTGTTGACATAATGGGTGTGGTTGTTGGGTTTAGTGTATGGGCGATACGAGCCATCGTTCAGGTTGAATGTGACGTCCAGGAAGTTGGTGGTTTTTAATCCTTGGTCGACTGTTATCTTGAGTCCATATTTCTTGAATTCTGCGATGAGCTGCTTCGTGACCCTGTTTGCCTGGGGTTGTGAGTGATTGCGTAGTATTGCTAACCCATCGTCTCTGTATAGTCCCACGTTGTCAAACATATGTTTAATGTTGTGCAGGAGATATGTGCCTACAAGTTCACAAGTTTCGGCACCATCATAAGATCCCATAGTGACATCAAATTGGTGGGGAGGTCTTGATTTGTGCCATGGAGAGTTGTCGTGGAAAAGCAGTGTCGTCTTAGCATGGTTGATTATATCTCTGTCACGGTCCGAAATTGTAGTGAATCTGGATGCGAATTCCAAGGCATCATCAAGCAAGTTCTGGGTAATGGATGGATAAAAATCCACGACGTCAAAAACAAGAAATGAGCATGACTCCATGTTACCGATGGACTTATACCAATCAATTGCACTTTTGGTATTTTTCCACTGGTTGACATTAGTAGCGGTGATGAGATCTGTGTTTATGCGGTCCAGGATGGTTTTGCTTATAATTCCAATGTCACTTTTTGCAGGGTTGATGAGTCTACATTTAACATGGTTAGGGAAATTATCCTTATGATCCTTGATTGTGATGAAAGCAGGTTTTTGTGCAAGACTGCCCCCTTGCTGGTAATTGTCAGACTAAATCCGTGATTTACCAGGCAACAGTCACCACCACTACAGACCAAGACTCCAAATTGTACATTGGATTATGTGATACTACATTCAAAAAAAGGTGGAACAATCACAAATCATCATTCAAACTGGACCACAAAAGGAAGCAAACTGCACTCAGCAAACATGTTTGGAAACTCAAGGACAACAACATGGATTTCAACATTACATGGTCAATCCTCAAACATTCAAATTCCTATTCTAATGTCTCCAAACGCTGCCAACTATGCCTGTGGGAAAAGTATTTCATCATCACCGCGGACAAATCGATAACTCTAAACACTAAATCTGAACTAATCAGTAAATGTCGCCATGCCAACAAGTTCCTACTTAAGAACATTTGATGCCTCATAATACCCAATCTACCTGTCTTCCACCCACATTGATTATGTAGTTATATGTATTATGCTTTGTCATGACTTCCCTCTTGAGTGCTTTAATCCATGCACTTATCTATTACACTCAGTTGACTCACAATTGATCTTATTTTGTAACACTTTGCTTTGTGTGCATCCATCCATGTCTCTTGATATACCTAATGTTTTTCTATAGTAAGTCTCTCATTCACCTGATGAGCCTTTGGGCGAAACAGACTGTTGTGAAATAAATATGGAGTAAATTTATTTGTATTCTTCTTCCCCGTATATATATATATATATATATGCATGTTATTTATGTTATATATATATATATATATACAATAACGTAAATCCAGAACATTTGGAACAGAGTGCTCAATACTAAAATAAGTAGAGCAATATATATTATATAAAATCAACTTGATTACAATTCCATGATTATACTACAGCACTGTTTCATACAGCCAGCATTGGCTGCACTCATCAGGTATAATGAATTCATGTACTAAGAACACTAGCATATAGTCCAACATAGATTGACTCAAGTCAAGTATGCATGGTCACAGACAATAGAAAGTATAGTAAAACGTATGAGGTGTGAAGAGCAATCAATAATCAATAAACTATCCACTTTTAGAACATGTCACTGTAGTAAATGGCTGCTAGCCAACAATAATAATAATAAATGACAGAGTTAGGTTGAGTTGCACAATAAAAATTTCTTTCTATGCCTGCATGTGGTGATTAGCTCATTCCTTTTGTTTAATGAGCTCAAGTCCGGTCTGAAGATAATTAGAAATTTCTCATGAAGGCATAGATTACATCGTTTACTGGCATTAGAGTACGGTTTGCGTTTGGCCAAAATCTTCCAAGCTATAGAGTGTGGTATTTTAGAGTCCTTGAGCTTCCATATGTGTTGACTGAGGGTTGTGCTGTGCTTGTGTTCTACATTTCTGAAGGAACTAGTGTGACCATTATATCTCGATTTGAATGTATTACCTGATAGTCCGACATAGGTTTCTTCAGTTTTGTTGATGTTGTTAGTTACTGTTGCTTGGTAGACAATGCCTGCAGTTAAGCATTTACCGGACAGCGGACAGACGGTGTTGCGTCGGCAGTTGCATTCACGCGTGTTGACCTCAGTGTTTTGTATGTCAGCTTCCTTTTTTAGTAAATGCTTGTTGTGTGATGAAATATATATATATATATATATATAGTAAAGGTCTGGCAATATGAAAACTTGATAATTAGACAAAAATATCAATATGTATAGGAAATACATGAAAATTAGTGAAAAAATATAAAACAACATGATTTTATCTATACTTTTGCAACCATAAAATATAAAAGTACACTGATTTCAAATAAGGTGTACATTATATTTGACCGATAATTCTGATTGAACACTTTTTTGAAAAAGTATCTCGTCTTGGAAAAAGGGGTAATTTTTAGTGTAGCCGTAATTTCCATTTAATTGGGTAAATGTATGTTCAGTAATATTTATTTAATTGTTACATTTTGTCACTAATTATGTTCCCACGATGTTGATAATCCCTTTGAGTTTCAAAGTCAAACTGCAGCAGACAGAAAGTCTATTGATGTGTTAGCCTTTTATTCCTTGCTTGAGTGATAAAGTGTTTTATTGTCAATTTTAGGCCATTCAAACCTAATCCTAATCCATGTAATTGGTTCTTTTATTGTGCTCTTTGAAGTCCACTTGTGTCCCATTCAATTGTCTGGTCTACCAATTTACACCTTTAATGCAGTGACCATCTCTTACACAAGACTAGATTTCAGGTTATATATGTGTACAATGTATATTATAATTGTATGGTGATTGATATGTGTGTGGCAGAGATTAGGCCCCAAGTCCCATGCACATTGTAGTTAGGGGAGATTCTGATCACTCTTAATCCAGTCAGCAAAGTAACTAGTCCATCTCATCTCATTCCATCTCTGTACATCTAGTTTACTAACCATTTGGATTCTACTTTTACATGTTATACTGGAGAGAAATAAAGTTTAGTTCAGTTTTAACGCATCAACAAGTGCTCTGGTTTATTGTTCATCGTTTTTGCTTTAGTTTTGCCCGACAAACGCCCCTACGATCTTATTTGTGAAGCATCAGCATAGTTTAGTGTAATCTTCGTATTTTCCACCCTGCGACATTAGTTAATTTGCCTAATTTATAATTATGTTTCTTTTATCTGTAACTGGTTAAGGTAAATAGGCAATTACAATTGAAAGCTAAAACTTCGGAGGAAAGCTTTGTATTGATTAGAATTCAAATAATTGTTCGGTTATGCCGAAATTCAGAAATCTCACTTTTTTTCTCTAATTTTACCTTGATTAACCCTAACAGCCCCGTATCCCATAAAATCCCATTTCCCAGCCTGTCGTTTCCACCTGGCGTTGAGGTTTTTGGGCATAGCTTCCCCCGTGGCTCAGTTGGTAGAGCGTTCGCCTGTCAACCGAGAGGTCGTGGGTTCAAACCCCGGGGCGTGGCACCTCTTGTTGTGTGTGCTTTTTTTGCTTGAAAAAAATGTCGTTGGAAAATCCACCGGGAGTGTTAGCGTTAAAGGGCCATTCTCCTGAATACGTGAAAATAATAGGAAAAAGAAACAAATGTATGTCTTTTTTGCCGCGATTCGGGTGCTTTATGCTTATTTCGTGTACATGAACAACAACATAAACATTACCCGAGTTTATTAGGCTATCGTACGTAAACATGTCTGGAGTGGAAGGTATAAAGATATTAGCGACATTGTGTAGTCTTTTGTAAGAACATTTCCATACATTTTAGGGCAATTTGTGACAGTAAATACTCTTTCCTTCTATAAAAGTTATACATTTATGACATTTTGCATTTACTGTAAATTTAGATTTACCTTGTTTTTGATTGATCACACTCTTTGAAATACTGACGTGTTAAAATCATTTGTTCCTCTTTATAGATCACTATCAGATAACGGTATCTCCGACATCCATCCTCTGTCTTTTCTAGGATTGGGATCCGTCTCCTGGCTGTAAGATTATTTTTATCGTACTTAACCCGCTAACGAAAACACACGATAGTGGCAGTTCAATGTATTATGTTGCTATACAAACGTTATTTTTACATCGTATCAGCACATTGTTTTAAACTTCAAACACCAGAGTTTTCAATTCACCTTTTTAAATGCAATGTATCAATTACTCAGTCAATGTGAGCCGTATTCTTGTACTAAAACACGGGTATAGTCGTAACTAATTAAACTTGTGTCTAAATTAAACGCGAGTTTAGCTTTTAAACGACGTGTTTCACAAAACCTGCTTTAAACTCTACGAATCTCGTCCACAGAGTGGTCGTGTTTTCACTGTATACATAATAGGTTTTGAATTTATTGCCGCCTAAAACGGGCTACAACATGTAGAATGTGTGAGATCTTAGCCACCTAAGCTGCTCCTTGAGCTGGCTCCACAAATATATATTGCGCTATATTCCGTAAATAGCATAACGTTGCTATTCTTTCAAAACCTCGTATCTCCAACTTACCTCGAAATTGATTTTTTGTATTTATCATGATGTCAGAGATAGTATGCAAATGATGGTAATGTTTTTATATGTCACAGCCAATCAGAAGGCAGACAAATTTGGCTTTTTCAGCACCTGTGTTTCAAAACCTCGAATGTATACGAGGTTTTGAAACACAAGTGCTGACCATGTGCTGAGGGGAAACTTCCAACTTTCTTGATATTTTTCTCAGCAAATGTGTGAACTACAGGTGAGATTTTATTGCAAATGGCTTGAATTGATATACGGACTGGTTTATGGCAGTTTTTTCGTTTCTATGCTTTCAAAACCTCGTTGATCTCCAACTTTCTTTTTTTCATCCTAATTCAATTGTTTTTTCTTTTTTGGAAGTTTTGAAAGAATAGCGACGAGAAGCTAGTAGAAAATCCTATATATCATGTATATGGAGCAGCTACGGAATAAAGCTATGTCAAATATATTTTGCGCTTTATTCCGTAAATAGCATAAGCTAGTAGGATATCCAATATGTCAAAATATCTTTAAATTATTACTCTAGCTGCTCCAGGAGGAGCAACTAAGGGCGCCAGAATCTCACACGTGCACAATCGATAGCGACAAACTCCTCAAATGCACGTGCATTTTAAGACTACACAATATGCACGACAGCGTGAACTGGGCACGGTTGAGTAATCATTCAAGGCATACAGTTAAGTGCGTTAGTTTAGTTATTAAAGGAAATCCGTGCCATGGAACTTTAGCGCTCAGACATGTAGCATTATTATTATACAGACGACATCCAGGTTAAGGTTCTTAAAAGTACCGCGTTAAAGGAGTGTCCTGCAAGCACAACATTGCATTTCATATAATTATCGAGGCCAAATCGCGTAGTTATAATAAAACAAAAACATAATACCTTTCCTAAAAACGAGTAAAATAACATATACTTTTTAAAATTTGCGGTGATCGAACGTCTCGGCATCAATAAAGTTTTATAGTTATTGGTCCTTATATTTGCGCAAATGCATTGTATAACTATGGCCTCAATAGTCTATCAGCTGAAATGTTGACAAAACAACGCGTGCGTAAAACTCATGACTGCGCGGAGTGCGTCAGATACAAAATGTACCACGCTCAAAATAGAGCGCGTAAAGAGCTACGTTGGATTGGAGCTGCACACTTTTCAAAATGAAGACGAAGATACTTGTGCTTTTATATAATTACGCTGGTTTTGTATCCATGGTTTGAAGATGTTATCATTGTTATGGTGCATGATACGGCACTGCACCATGTGCACCCCCCCCCCCCCCCCCCCCCCCCCCCCCCCCCCACTCCCCTCACCGGACTGTTTATAACACTAATTGCTATATACTGAAGATAGCAAATAGAGTATGGATTGCTACGTTATCTATTGCATTGCTAGCGCATATTCAGACATTCTTTACCGTTGAAGGTGGGGGAGGCGGTTTTTATTGTAATGGTTTGTGACTAACTGACTAAAAACCAAGAAGGCACTTGCATCAACTCGTTGCGGCGGGAGCAGGGGATGTCGAGGAGTTTTTTCGGCAACAAAAAGCACGGAAATGTTACTTTAAAACTTATTAGAATGACACCATCAGCACTCTCCCATGATTGTTAAATTTACACTTAATATACTACTACAGACTCATCAGGGGCAGATCCAGCGCATCAAAGGAGGGTCACTTTGGGGTCACATTTGAACCATTGGGTAAGCGCCTCGAGCATTGCGATCGGAGCGCCTTATTTATTGTGAACTTTCTTATTTTTCTTATTTTATTTTCTCTGTTTTGTGCTATTTTGATTTTGTTTTGTTTATGTATTTGGTTTTGGTTTTGCCTGTGTTTGTTTTGGGTATTTTTATTGTAGGCATACTGTTATTACCGTACTTTCCGTTAAATAATATTAGATTCTCTTTGGTCTTTTTATACCGTATTTTCTATATTAGGCCTATGCTTATCTTAATGCCGTGTCTAACTAACGCATGTTTAACTTAAACGCAAGTTTATCTTTTAAACGGTTTTAAACTCCGCGAATCTGGTCCCCAGAGTGGTCGTGCGTTATTGTATACAGGTATATATTTTTGTTGTGGCCCTAATGGATTACAATAGATATCGACCGAATACCTCAAAAGCACGTGTATTTTTAATACTACACGATCTGAACTTCAACTTGAAGCAGGCACGGTTGAGGGATTATTCAAGGCATACAGTTGGTGTATAAGTTTAGTTAAACGCGCTTTAAACTACCCCCCATACCCATGTTTAAAGTTAGACACTTTAGTAGTTGAGTTAGACGCGTATTTAAGTTAAACAATTTTTTGAGAATTACGTCTAGTTAAACGATGTGTCTAAAGTCAAAGTTAGACGCGTGTTTAGCTTAAAACCGTGTTTAACTACGTACGAGAATACGGGCCTTTATGTGTTTGCTATAACTGATTTATATTGTACACAGCGATCTTTCAACTAACCCTATGACAACTATCCAAGAGAAAACATTTGAAGAATTGGAGAACCTTCAAGAGCTGTAAGTTGATTTTTTCTTCACGTTCACAATGTACAAGAATGCTGTTGATTGGAAGCATAAACCAGCATTTCGAATATAAAACAAATAGTGTACTGATGTTTGCGATATATTTTGTTCATATTGTAAAAATTGCCGTACATCTATCCATATATTAACGTAGTGCAAATAACAAATTCATTAACACCTTATCGATTGTATTTCATATACATGTATAATATGAACACGTTCAGGATGTATTACCATTTGTATTTATATATATTTTAATCAAGCTTTCTGTCAAACCTGCCGCTAAAGAGTATTCAGAATGGAGCGTTCTTTGGACTATCACGTCTATATACACTGTAAGGTCATTATACAAAATAAACGACTAACATTTATTCATTGTTATAATTATGCTCTTATATTGACAATAAATTAAATATTTATTTATTTATTTTTATTTATTTATTTATATTTATTTATTCATATTTATTTATTTATTTATTTATTTATTTATTTATTTATATCTATATTTATATATTTATTTATTCTTTCTTTCTTTCTTTCTTTCTTTCTTTCTTTCTTTCTTTCTTTCTTCTTTCTTTCTTTCTTTCTTTCTTTCTTTCTTTCTTTCTTTCTTTCTTTCTTTCTTTCTTTCTTTCTTTCTTTCTTTCTTTCTTTCTTTCTTTCTTTCTTTCTTTCTTTCTTTCTTTCTTTCTTTCTTTCTTTCTTTCTTTCTTAATTTCTTTCTTTCTTTCTTAATAATTGCTGTTAATAAACTTTGTTTAATCACTTTTAGATTTAATATTTAATACATTTAATATTCAAATGTGTATTTCCAGTGTCATTGTGAGAGGCATGACGGAAACCAAATCTAAACTCGTATTCGAAAATAACGCGTTTGAAGGACTGTCATCATTAGAATTACTGTAAGTATTTAGGTGACATTGTTGCTATTATTATTCTGGTCTTAGTTTAAATAGTAACGCACCCATTGAGGAATGCACCCATAACGCACCCATAAGACGGGGAAATTTTGTCCTAGATTCACAATTAGGGCGCATAAAGTGTCGTGTATTCAATAAACATTTACTATGTGTTGTCATTTCTTCGAAGATAACATTTAGGTGTCCGTTTTTAAAAGGTGGTGCATTTTGCGGAACATAATCATTTAGAATTTTAAAATAATAAGAACTACCAAATTATAAAACTTTCTCTTCTAACAATCTAGCGCTTAGACTTTCCAGATAAATATTTAAATTACAGATATGATATAGGAGCAAAGGGTTATAGGGTTAAATATAGCCATGTGTTACGCATATTGCATTGTTACCTTTCTAAATAGATTGTGTTAAATCATGATTATAGGCATAACGGGGTTTCTAATGAAATGTATACTCCCGGTGTATACTATTGTCGGCTCAAAGTATTCATGATTCATGTCGAGTTACTGGAGAGTATTTATCATGTTTATATGCGAAATGGTTCAATATACGAGACAGGCCATACATGTACATGTATTTTACTTCCTTTGACTATATTGAATGTGCATTACGCGCACAATTCAATATGGTCTATTATATAGAAGAATGATATTGTATATTATTGACCCAAGATGTTATTGTTTTATAACAATCCTTGCCTGATAGGTATGTGGACGATCACCGCCTGTGCTGTATTCTTCCAGACCTAAAGGAATGCACCGTTCTGTCTCCACAACCACCACTGTTTAAACTGCGGCAGCTTAATGGAGAACACCGTACTGAGAGTATCTATGTGGATTTTAGGTATAAGTGCCCTCGTCGGTAACATTTTTGTTGTATTCACACGATTTAAGATGAAATCGAAGAATCGCGTTCAGTCAATCCAAAACTTTTTTCATTGGCAATTTGGCGTTTTCAGATCTTATGATGGGTGTTTATATGTTGATTCTTGGTACTGCTGATCTGTATTATGCTGATGAATATTTCATATACTCTGATGAATGGAGATCTGGTCCGATGTGCAAATTTGCAGGTTTTATATGTTTACTTTCAAGTGAAGCCTCTGTCTTATTTCTCACTGTTATAAGCTTTGACAGGTTGTTAGGTGCAGGGTTTCCTCTTAGTACCGTGAAATTTTCCCCACGATCTGCGAAATAACCGGATGTATTATTTGGTTCTTAACCATATCTGTAAGTGTGGGTTCAATATTGACAGCAGGGGCCAGATTCTGATTGGTATGATCTTTCCGACGTATGTATCGGACTTCCTTTGATTACCAGACCCTCTAGTTTCATATTTGAAGCAAGTGGTGTGGGCGAGAATGTTTTGTTTGACCTACCAGTTGCCAAAGATACTAAGCCAGCCTGGTTCTTTTCCATCATACTTTTTCTTGGCGTTAACATGCTTTGTTTTCTTGTGATCTTAGCTTTCTATGTGATAATTTTCATTCAAGTTAAACGATCTGGTGAACGGGCACAGCGTAGTGGACGCCAAGATGAGGAGATTCAATTGGCCATCCGAATGTCTGTGGTTGTTGGGACGGACTTTCTTTGCTGGATGCCGATTATGATTATGGGAGTTCTTTCCCAGACGGGCGCAGTTGTTATTCCCCCTTCAAGCTTATATCTGGTCAGTAGTGTTTTATACTGCCAATTAACTCGTCAATTAATCCCTATCTGTACACATTGGCGTCAATGATATCCGAGAAGAAAGAAAAGATTAAGAAATAGACATGAATCAGGCATTCAGCGACGAAAGATACTTCTCTGTGATAAGAACAATCAATCCCCGCAATCTCATTAAACAAAGCTTAATATACATGTAACTTGATCAATTTAGTGCTAAGTGAAAATAGTGTGAATGGAATTGATAACAAATCTAGTACTATGTTCTTATTTGCATTGTCTATTCATGAATTGTGTACAAACCATTGATCGTTGTTTAAATGGATTAATTCATGTTTCAGCGTATGTGCATCACAACATCTATAACTTGCGTTATGCGCGTCAGCGTATTGTTTTTGCGCTCGTAAAATAAACAACGCCGACGACGCGACCACCGTTGTAGATTGGTGATACACGTACGCTGAAACATGATTTAATCCTTAAAGGTATACATGTAGTATGTGATCTTTTCCAGGGAACGCCCTCAATCCTCGAAAAAAATTGAAAGCAGATTTTATTGCAGATATACATTTCTGATCATAAATCATGAATATATTCCAAGTTACAGAGCGATACGATTCCTAATTACCTCAAAATCATGGTTTTAGAGTGAATTTAGAGTAAAATTTGACAAATAGATTGTCCCGGTACCGGGACAATCTATTTTTCAACCTCTTAAAATCATGATTTTGAAGTAATAAAGAATCGTATCGAAATCTGCAAGAAAATCTGCTTTCATAGTAAAATCAATGATAGAGGGCGCTACTTGGAAAAGATCACATAATATGCATGTCAAGATCGCGACACGCAAAGTCAGATCATTTAAGAGTATTGACTTTTCTGTGATAAAATACAAAATCACATCGACCGTTGGCTTTTATTGACACAAATCCTTATCGTCAACAATTTACAATAAAAATGGGAGGAGTAGTTTTTTGATTGATTGGGAGCATTTGGATCCAAATGCTCAGAATTAGATGACTCAAGTTTGCGTGTACCGGTTCTGACATGAGCCTGAGCACGAAGAGGCAGACTGAAGTATGCAGAACTGAATTCAACTTTAACTATTTGGTAAAGATCATTAGTGTCAATTCCACGTGGTTTATAGAACCGTTGATATATCTTTAGTGACATTTTAGAACATTTTAGACTACGTGCCGTACCGAGAAAGGGGGGTGGGCGGAATTATGCAGAATTTAATTCAACCTTAAATATTTAGTAAAGATCATTAGTGTCAATTCCACGTGGTTTAGAACCGGAGATGTATCTTTACTAATGACATTTTAGAACATTTTAGATCCCGTGCCGTACCGAGAAGGGGGGGGGGGGGGCGGAAGTATGCAGAACTTAATTCAACCTTAAATGTTTAGTAAAGATCATTAGTATTACATAATCGTCGATATCTCGAAAAGAAAATTATTAATTGCACATTTTCTTTTTTTTTAGATTAACCTTTTTTTTGGCAGCCTATATACGACTCTTTTCTTTTTAAAAATAAAAAATAAAGGTAAAAAATGATAAAAAATATATAATAATTACTTTATTTTGATTACAATGAAAATATTGCCTGTTTTTTTTTTGTTCAACACACACATGCACCTGGTCTCCTTGTTAAACTGTACTATATGCAGTTTATGATACGTCTTAATCTGTAAGTATAGTGCAGTTTAAGAACCAGATTAGATTTATTGCGTTAGCGCCCTCAACGGAATAACTCGCAATAACACTGACAAAATAGTTTAAGATGTTGTATTTTATATTTGTACGTATACTGTCATTGTCAGTGTTATTGCGATTTATTCCGTTGAGGGCGCTAACGGAATAAATCTAATCTGGATCTTAAACTGCACTATACCTACAGATTAAGACGAATCGTACACGCAACACTTGACACGCAAAGTCAGGTCATTTAAGAGTATTGACTTTTCTGTGATAAAATAAATGGTTTTTATTGACACAAATCCTTATCGTCAACAACTTACATGGAAATAGGAGTAGTTTTTGATTGATTGGGAGCATTTGGATCCAAATGCTCCAAATTAGATGACTCAAGTTTGCGTGTACCGGTTCTGACATGTGCCTTTAAGTATGCAGATACAAGCACATTTATTGAGTTACAGTGTTGCCAAAATAATCAAACATGTATCATACTACTTTTGCAAAACACTGTAACTAAATACAATCCATGGTGTTGATAGTATTTATTCTGCTTATCGGTTATTTATTATTTATATAAACTATTTGATTGTTAACAGTCATTTTAAATGGTATTTTCGTATTGGGTAAACTAACTTAACTTTTACACTTATAATAGCTTTCCTCTCAGCTGTCCTTCGTATGAAACCATTGTATTGCAAAACACTGTATCATTGCGCGCGTACCACGTAACTCGAAATGGAGTGTTTTTTCACAGACAAAATGATCATAAATATGCATACATTCACTTGAGATAGGGAATACTATTTTGAAAAGAAAGGACCTACGGAACTATGTATTAGACAAAGCGCCCCCCCCCCCCCCCCAAAAAAACACACACATTGTTGTCAAGTGATTGGATCTCAACAAGTCATATTTTCGAGCTACATTCTTTTGTCATATGACGAATGCTAATAGTCTCGTGCATTTTTACAAACGTTGGGCAAGTCTTGTGTGATAAGCGGGGGCTTAAATTTCTATATTTTGACATGTATTTCCGATACATTTTCCGCACTTGATTATTCTATGTGAATTGCGATGCGATATCATTCTTGGGCAAATCTGGTCGGATAATTATCATTTTGAGCATGAAAAAAAAATCTTTTAAAAGTTATGCAAGTTGATTTGTGGGATGATTGTACATATATCAAGATACATGTATATTGCGTTCTGTCAATTCTAATATCTATCGGTGTGTACGGCGAAATGTAGGACACAATGAGTAAAGGAAAATATTAACTCATTAACATTGTATATACTAGTCGATTTAACATCATTAGCTAATTCTGCAATTATGTCGTAATATTATCTAATTAATTAAACTATTTCACTATAAATGTTGTAATCAAAATATTGTTTGGTGATGAGTAGCTTTAAAGTAATATAGAAATGGATAAAAACACATTTATAGAAATTCAAAATATATTTCACCAAAGTACCAAATTAAAGGCCGCTCTAAGCGTGTCATGTTAAAAAAAAAAATCACTCGATCTTGTATTCTGAATCGTGTTATATAGATGTAACATGTGGGGATCTATGTTGACGCTTCGCACACGTTGCATTATTTCTTATAGTATAGGGATAGGGAAAATAAATTGTGTAGGACTAGATGTATATATTTGTCTTTGTTGTACATAGGACTTTGTTATCACGTACATTTTAAATTGTGAAATATTCTATATACTAAGGCTCGCGTTCTATTTTTTGCGCCAAGTATAATGATTAATATTTTGCGGATTTTTATCCAAGAATAAGGCAAACAACTACGTTAACCTTAGCAAAAACGTTAAGATAATATGAAAGGGGGTGCAAGAAAATAAATCTTAACCACGAATGTGTTCCAACCACTGATTAGTGATCTTAATTATTGAAGGGAGCAGTAATAATCTTAAATACTCTTCACATATTCTACGTGTATAAAATTTACATTACAATTACTAAATTAACTATTAGTTCATATTCCTCGTAATAATACCGTTACCAACCGTAGAGGCACAAGCGGACTAATACTGTAGTCTATAATAACGTTACCAACCGTAGAGGCACAAGCGGACCAATACTGTAGTCTATGTGAGGGAAATTGTAAAGTTTCCAGAATGTAAACAAATATGGAAAATTGAAAATAGAGCTAGACCAAAATAATTTGCACTAGTTCCGTGACCGACGGTATCTATATAAAGTATATATCTACGTCCTCACTCATAACTTCGCAAATATTAATGTCAGCCCATGAAGTTTGTCATTATTTTAGCTCTGAATCTTAGCTACACATTTATAGTATATATATAGTGAATGTTAATTGATACTTGATTCACTTTTGTTCTGATGTGTTCAAAGCCAGAGACAGATTATGTACGACCGATACGGAGAAATACCCTCCAAATAAATACATGTTTTTCATTTTTTTTTTCCTGTTTTTTTATGATTACACTTAATAACAGTGTACCATGCAGTGGTAAAAAAGTAACTATACAGGTAATAAACTGGCTTGTAACTATAACAATATATATCCTACCTAAAAATATTAAATCATAAAGTTGTTGAAAAAATTGGCTTCTTTTATATGAGATATTGCACGCTAGGATCGGTTGAATATTAAAGAAGTGACAATCGAAAATGTAAGGTAAAGTCACATTCTCAGTTTCACGTTTTACTTTTCAACACGGGGGATCCACCTGTTCGCGTATTATTATTAACAGGACGATCTCAATGTTCGCCTTACCGAAATAACCAATATTGATTCCGCCCAAGTTGTAAGAAATGATTCTGTCCCGCTCAAGCTACGTAGCTTTAACCACGCAGATCGATTCACACTTCATCGCTGAACGTTGTCGATGCTAGTCTTTTACAACAACTTTGCGTATTGCGAAGATTTGTGCACACAATACATACGCCATGGCAAAAGACTAGCGTCGGCAGACGTAAGGTTGATGAAGTCTAAAGTGTGTTCGTATTGAATTCTGTGTAAAAGCAAACTGATTCTACAAGAAAAAGAAGATTTTTTTTATATTCATATCATTTTTTAACATGAGAAAATTGAAATAGTACTACAGAAGCATTATTCAGATAAAATTACACTTTAAGAAAATGTATGACATGAAGAAAAGGATAATTTTAGGGGCACTACCTTTTGCTTAGATTTGGCGGTACCATTTCAACGCGAGAGAAATTTTAGTCGTCAAATATGTTTCCGTTTCAACGGTTCGTCATAATAATGTTATACGTAACTCAAAATCTGATATCACATCCAAATAAAAAGAATATGAGAACCATTCTGGATTTGGCCTAGGCCGGAGCTGAAATATCGGTTATCCCTACCATTTCAACGCGAGAGAAATTTTAGTCGTCAAATATGTTTCCGTTTCACCGTGTCGTCATAATAATGTTATACGTAACTCAAAATCTGATATCACATCCAAATAAAAAGAATATGAGAACCATTCTGGATTTGGCCTAGGCCGGAGCTGAAATATTGGTTATCCCTACCATTTCAACGCGAGAGAAATTTGAGTCGTCAAATGGTTCCGTTTCACTGGTTCGTCATAATAATGTTATACGTAATAATGTCACAATTTCATGTTCACATTTTACTTTTATACACGCGGACCCAGCTATGGGTACATTATCGATTACCGGTAGTGCAATTTGCATGGGGATGCATGCGCAGGTGGGATAGTCGCCGTATTGTTCCGATGGATCAATACGCCACACTCACGCTACCTTATGTGGCAATATCTCATATGAAAGAAGATAACTTATAATTTAATATATTTAGGTAGGATATATATTGTTAGAGTTAAAAGCCCAAACAAAACTGGTATTTTATCAGCTCGTATTGCTATGGCTTTGGTATATTGTATTTACTGATAATCAGTCAAATTTATAATGTTGTGCCACAGTATGCCGCATCGTACTTTAATCTTACACATTAAATGTTCTTAAAGGGTTCAACAAAAGAAAGTATACCACTTTGTTGATTTCATTTTGAGTAATTTTCAATTTGTTTTTGACCAAACAGGCTAGATAGGCATTTAGATAAATCTTGTAGGCATAATTTGATACCAAATTTGCCCCCTAACAACAAAA
Source organism: Ophiura sarsii (assembly GCA_035610835.1). Classification (NCBI taxonomy): domain Eukaryota; kingdom Metazoa; phylum Echinodermata; class Ophiuroidea; order Amphilepidida; family Ophiuridae; genus Ophiura; species Ophiura sarsii. The sequence continues at coordinate 42,707,703 of CM069446.1, forward strand.
ATAAACCATGATTAGCGCCATTTAGAGGAAAATATCTCATTTTCAAAAGTCGCATTTCCAATACACAGCACGAGAAGATTTGGTTAATCTGTCCATGTTCTACCAATCCATAACATTCCTTTACATTCAAATCCTTCACCCATGCATCAGTTTACATTTGAATTAGCCCGCGCATTAAGGGATATGCGCGGTGATCAGTACGGGATAAATACGGCATATGTGTGTGTTAACAATTGGCCCTTTCTTCCCGTGCTGTGTATTGGAAATGCGACTTTTGAAAATGGGATATTTTCCTTTAAATGGTGCTAATCATGGTTTATCTTTGTTGTTAGGGGGCAAATTTGGTATCAAATTATGCCTAAAAGATTCATCTAAATGCCTATTTAGCCTGTTTGGACAAAAACAAATTGAAAGTTACTCAAAATGACATAAACAAAGTGGTATACTTTCTTTTGTTGAACCCTTTATATGCACCCTACAGAATAGTCAATGATATTGTTAATACTAACAAATCATCTCATTTCTGTTACACTAAATAAACAATCGGTTTTCACTTCATACCTGCATCGTTTGACTGATCAGGAATGACTTCATGGCCTCGTAAATCTATCTTGACTGTATTTTTCTTTAAAACAGCTCAGAAATATTTAAAATCATAAAGGAAATGCTTCCATTTTGTGGAATTCGACAACATGTTTTCATCCTAAAGCATTCCCTACTACATGTACAAGCAACCAAAAGTTTTAGGACACTTGGTTATGGTATCAAAATCATCCCATACATTAAATCTGGAGTGTAATGTATGTCTACGAGTAAAAAAATGTGTTGCTGAATCTCCTCTCATTCATGTTTCCTACAACGTCTGCTCATTCAATTCATTCAAATCCCCATACAAACTTCCCATTGGTCAATGGATTCAATCAAGTAAAACTAATCCTAATATTGTCACTAGTCTTTTTACTCTCACAGATATTGACACTTGATATCTTTATTCATCTTATAAATAATATATTTGGGAGGGAAATTTAGTTTCATATTTTAAATGGAAACCATCCAAATTCTTTGTACATTCTCATAGCACTTACATCACCTGGGCACACTATACACAGTTCTATTCATTTCATCATAACTTGGTATTTTTGTCGAGATAATTTGACTCTAAACTAACTAATTATATAAAGGCAAAAAACTTAAAGGGGCATGGAGATTTGTTGAGACAAATGATATTTGGAAAAAATAATTGTCTCAAAAGATATGTACGTACAGACCCTGAAACGTAATAGTTCATGAAAAATGGTTGAAGTTATTGCGCTAGAAAGAAATTCGGGTGAAGATATTTGTGCCTAATTCTAATGATAATTTCGATGTGATCTACATAGACATTATAAAATTGTGAAATATTACATGATTAAATGCGAATTAAGGTTATTAGTTTCAGAATAGTTTTAGTATATGCCTAAGTATTTAACTTTGGTGAAAATTGATGGCGCACTCTCTTATTTCCACTCTCTCAATGCCTCTTTAACTCACTGAAATTTCATCCTTTGTTTTCCTTTAAAAAATAATATCTCACGAATGTCCCAAATTCATTTCACATACTTTTAGGAACTTAAACCCTAAAATACCATAAAGCTAACGCAGTAGTTCATGGATTCCCAGTGTTCTCTCTCAATTTAAAGCTTGCAAGGTGTCTTTCTGCTTTTGGTTGGTAGTGTATATTGTATTTCTCTTGTACACAGTATCAAATCATGGAATTCTATTTACGAAGGAGAAAAATACTCACATTTGATGTTTGAAGTAATTAGAACACGTATTGCTCTGTAATGTAAAGGGTATTTTAGTATCATATTTATAAATGTAATTCGACACACCCACACACGCAAAATGGTGGAATTTTATAAGTAGAGAACGTTTCATGACAAAGATCGCGTGTTATGCCTTTATCACTTTCCTCGCGGCAGGCGTCTACAGACGACATTCCAAAATGTAACAAAATTATTGAATTTCTTTACCATATTTTGATTCACCATGGGAAATGCATTGACATCAGTACAGACATGCCTAGTATTATTTCAGTAATCCTTGAGATAAGACTTGAAAATTGAGAGAGGTTTCTGAAAAAGATCTGTTTTGTATATAATTATGGTAAAACAATTAGCCGCGTTGTAAGTGTTTAACTATGAATTAAATGACTCTCGCAAACATGTACATGCATGTATTATTGTTGTAACGAAATGTTTCGTTATGACACATTTGCATTATAAAGACAAATACCTTTGATTGTGCTGATAATTTTGAACTTGGAACGTGACTATTCTTGGCTTTGGAATTACGGATGGATTGTTACGACACGTGTAATTACTCAAAATTCACACTTTTCGGGTCAATACTCGATAAAGTGGTAAAGTGGCCGTAAGCTATTATAGCATGTATAATACCGTCATTTAATATTATTTTTATGTATATATCTGGTTTGTTATAATGTCATCACAATAAATATGTATTGTATCAAAAGAAGCTTTCTATTCGTGGCCGACAGTTTCATTTTTGTCATCATTCCTCTCACCGATTCATATCTGGCCCTTCTTGAGACATTTGTTTCTATTATTCTGTTCAGATAGTTGAGCTCTTTTTTACATGTGATGTCTATAATATGTTGAAGAAAAAAATATTCAAAAACGAACAAACGAATAGTACGTAGATATATAATTGTGATTTAAACGGGAATCATCCCAAGGGCTCCCTAAAATGGCACATCATTTCAATTTAAGTCATAAGTTAACAACAAGTAATGACAATCATTATGTTCCCAGCCCTTAACACTGTTGGACTGGTGATTTGACATTTCGCCGGTAATAAATCATCTAAGGATGTGTCTATTTCCAATATTTGGTCCAGTTAAATGACTGCAAAGGACATAATTGGGCATAAACTAAACTTTATAACCTGAAAATGGACCACAAATCACCGGTCTAAAAGTGGTAAGGGTTGGGAACATAATGGTGATGTTTTTCTGATACATACATGTTGATAACATGTCCAACAAACAATACACGGGCTTTTAAAAGGCATCAAATATCCCATTTAGTCGTTCTATTTTCATAAGTAAATTTTGATTTCCCCCGGCATATTGGTTTACGGGGAGCACCCATTTTAAACTTGTTTCTGCTAAAATGGAGTTGGTTTTATTAACTGAATCGCCACTTCAGAAAATGCAAGCTATATACATTATTTTAAATGGTAATAAATGGTTACATATTCATTATGTAAAATGTGGCCTATTTCGATGCCTGGAAATCATTCAGGGGGTAAAGATGTGCAATGGCTGCTTTAAGTGATTTGTGAAGCAGCGTAGCATTAATGTTCTATACAATGCGATATGGAAGCCATTCTCCATAAGCAATTTTGCGTGTATGGCTGCAATAATCCAATACAATATGGGCATAGGAACAGTAATGCATTTGGTCATACAATGAAGGCTGCTTGGAGGGGTTTGCATCGTCGTCATGTTTGTCATCATTTTCTGACTCCGAATGGTCTCGTTCGGAATCTTCACTGTACGATGATTCGGTTTCAACATCCTTTCACATCTTAATCTTCCATATAATTATATGACTCTTGACCTTTAAATCAAGTTAGATGTTTCATATTGTTTGATTGGCTCATTGGTTCATTGGCTCATTGTCTGTTTTGGCTCATTGTCTGTTTTGGCTCATTGGCTTATTGGCTCATTAAAGCCAAAAGGATATCACCACATCCTGCAATAGTAAACGCATTTATCCCTAACATTCAAATAAAACGAAGAATATAGCCATTATCCGCTCATTCAGGGCACCATTTGACCTTTGACCTTTCCCTTAAACCCTGACTGGAACCCTCATCTACATAATCCTAAAAAATACCCGCACTGGTTCCCGACGTTATATACCACTCTCCTCTAAACCAACTGTTTTTAAAATCCTCGCATGGTCCTAAAACGTAATCAGGATATTAACAAAGATTATTTTGGTATACTAACACTAAGGGGTAATTCCACATGGTGTCCAAAATGGCTACGAGAAAATTGTCACATTTTATAAAATAAGACATATCAACCAAAACACTTGTTGCTTTGTTAACATCAGTTAAAAATCCAATAAGAATTTGTATCATAATTTTGAAACCGCACATATTTTCCAACAATGCCGTGCAATAATTCCGTGCAAGCTTCAATGAAGGCTATACCTACAATCAAGGAAAAAAAGTTGGCAAACTTTGTCCCAATTAAGGAAAAAAGTGCCCCTCTCCCCCGAGGCAATGTTGATCTGAACAAACGACAAAAGTCACCAATATTCCAACTACAGCGCCATCCATCCCCAACAAGTTAACTGTAGCTTCCTAATGGAAAGCGGGTTTTCAGCCTCTGACTTAAGCGCGTATAGTCATCGCTTTGAGGTGTTCAAGTGCGCCCTACACAAAGTGTACAACATAAATGTATTCTTTGTGCGCTCAACGCAGAGTTGCCGTGTTGCAAAAGAGCGCAATCATCCAAGCTGGTAAAAAACGCTTGGATGTGTGTGGTTGTTCGATAATATCTGTGACATGGCAGCACGAAATGGGTGGAAAGTCGCAAACATTTGTTAATAGTTTTTTATCATATTCTTAAAATATAATATTTCAGCTTTAAAATGATATATTAACCACTATTATAGCTTGTATCTATCCATAGATATGAGCAAAAGAAGTTGACACTATCAAGAAACCCAGTTTTGAGAAATTGACCGTCAAAGTCAGGGAAGTGTAACAACGCGAACGTGTGTAAATTATTAATGGCACTTGAGATGGATCAATATCTCGTTAGCAACTAGCATGTTTCTTTACTCCGATTTCAATGAAACTTTCTACAGATGATTATTACATTATGGACAACATTATACTAAGGTTTCAATTAGATATCTTAAAATTTAACATAATTAATAGCCAATTAATTAACCTCCCTTATCTTTACGCCGCTAAACAGCTGCCGAATTCAATACTTAGACTACATCCTCCAGTCTTCAATATTACAACAAAATAATGTTTAGAGACAGAATTGCGCGAAAAAACGTTGGGAAATGTTCAATGAATGTTTCTTGAAACTAAACATACCGATAACTAAAAATCGCCCCAATCGGCCTGTATCTCCTATTCAGATACCGCGACTTTCCGCCTGTCTCGTGGTGCCATGTCACATCTTATAAAGCGGCATTTGTATGCACAAAGATAACATAACCAAACAAATAATGTAAAGACTCACGGTCTCAAACACCGGGCTCTCTTCACTATCGCGGCGAAGAAATACTCACTAGACGACAGAGGTTGCGTTTACGTGGATGGCAGATGAACGAGCGCTAATGAAAACAAAGTCAAAGTCTCAAGCGACCGAATATATATGTAGTAAATATTATATACCTATACGTTGGCCTCTTAACATAATTATAATCTGAATCTGAGTATTAACTGTAATCTTATCGCCTCCTTCAGAAGCTTGAACGAACAAGTTACGAGTCAATGTAGGTGAAAACATATTTGTCAATGTCTCAAAAAATATTATTTTTACTCTGTCCCTTCCGGGGCTTCGTAGATCCCAGACAATGGCACGGTACTCAATTAAACTTTAGCTGCCAATAGTCTTGCTAATGTGTCGGTGTATGCAGGTCACGTTGCTGTGTGTCTACATAATCTGTGTCGTTATTGATTGTGTTGCACGTGACAAAGTCATCACAGCGAAGAGCCTGACCTCAGAGTTCATGTTTAAAGGAAGGTCGTTGATGTATAGCAAAAAGAGCAACGGGCCCAAAACTGAACTTTAACCCATTCTGATTGCTCCCTATCACCACGCTCTGTGATTCTAGCAGAACCTATGACTAGTGAAACTCAATTAAGAATGAAAAGATATGGATCTGTTTGTGTAATCACCAGCTCAATAAACAAGTAGTTAACACATGTGTAATGTTGTGAATGCTGCCATAGGCAGAATTTATTCATGAAATCAGTCGAGGAAGTGGTATCATTAAATTGCCCACCTCTTTCAAACATTACAGAGTAGTTGGTGGTGAATTAGGCTAAACTAGTTCACCACCAGCTTTCAATCTAGTCACCATAAAACTGTCCATGAGTAACTAGTGCAATGAGAGTCCATAGACATTACTTAATGTGGGGTTTCACATCCCCCAATGGCAAAATAACCTGTCACAGGTTATATCATAGGCAAATGAAAATTCCCATGTGAATTTGAGTTGCAGAGAGTCACTTGGCATTAAAGGCTCATACGGCCTCCTTTCAAGAGTGTCCATAAGTGTATCCAAACCATAGGCGGTGGCTGGGGAGGTGGGGGTTGCTCAGTTCACGATTACAAGCAGTCTAAAAGAGGCCGATTTGCTGACGTAGAGGGCAGTGTAGAATCCGAATATCTGCACTGCGTAGAGTGAAGGACGTGGGGTCGCTGCTGGCCCCTTCATAAATTTAGGATATGTTCGCTTGTTCCTCCACAAATATATTGAATTCATCAATATTGTTTTGTGTTATCACCAGCTCAATAAACAAGTAGTTAACACATGTGTAATGTTGTGAATGCTGCCATGGGCAGAATTTATTCATGAAATCAGTCGAGGAAGTGGTATCATTAAATTGCCCACCTCTTTCAAACATTGCAGAGTAGTTGGTGGTGAATTAGGCTAAACTAGTTCACCACCAGCTTTCAATCTAGTCACCATAAAACTGTCCATGAGTAACTAGTGCAATGAGAGTCCATAGACATTACTTAATGTGGGGTTTCACATCCCACCGCAACAGGCAACGTAGGAGTCTGGGCAAACCCCACAAGAACAAAAACAAAGGAAAGGCAGAAGGGGGACATACCCATGAGACGAAACTGGCAGACCAGTTAATGAATTCACCCATGTGTAGGAACCATCAGGAAATGAGCCCTCTCGATGACAGAAGGTGCCCTCAGCGACTCCCTTGAGTGAGCACATTAACTATACCCCACAATTGTTGCACAATTACCCAAGTGGCAGCATTCATAAACTGACAATGACAACACCCCCATTATTTCAAATGCCAGAGGGTGCCCACAGCTAACCCCTTAGCATTAGAAACTAAACTACGGTACCCCATAACATTTACAAATGGCATAGGGTGTCCCTAGTGGCAGCAATCATAAACAGACAATGACAACACCCCATATTTCAAATGCCAGAGGGTGCCCACAGCTAACCCTTTAGCCTTAGAAACTAAACTACGGTACCCCATAACATATACAAATTGCATCGGGTGTCCCAAGTGGCAGCAATCATAAACAGACAATGACAACAGCCCATATTTCTAATGCCAGAGAGTGCCCACAGCTAACCCCTTAGCATTAGAAACAAAACAACGGTACCCCATACTGCCCATAACATGTACAAATGTCATAGGATGTCCTCAGAGAATTTCACATATAATACGGGAACAAAAACTAGCCTACAGAAACACACGATACTTAATGTGGCAAAGGTTGCCGCCCTCAGCAGGTGTAAAAACGCCCTCATAATTCAACCTGCTGTGGTAACAATAACTAGACTACACAAAATCACCAAATTCAAGTGCCAAAGGGTGCTCCCCCATAATTCAATTGACAGAGGGTGCCCTCAGCGAATCCCTACTGTGATAACAATAACTAGACTATACAAAATCACCAAATTCAAGTGGCAAAGGGTGCAATAACGATAACTAGACTATACAAAATCACCAAATTCAAGTGGCAAAAGTGTGTGCCATCAGCCAGTCTATGCACTCCGCGCCCTGGTATCTAAACTATTAAAACACTCAATAATCCATTTCATGCCGAGGGTGCCCACAGCAAACCTCTCATCTCTGCACCATGAACCAGACCACCATCGTTCAAAAATCCCATGCAAAGCAATTGACAGTCAAGCTGTGGGAACTCTCCGCTGAATCCATAATACCAAGTTATAGCATACATTCATAACCTGCATGTACTTCCTAAATGCATCGACTCTGTGCGTCCAACCACCCGTTCATTGCAGACCGGACCAATATGTGTCCAGACCAATACAGCAACTATGCGACTTGTACCTACATACAAACCATGACACCCCTGACTGACACCAAGAGAGCCTCCGGAAACCCATAAGGCCATGTATAAACCGGCTGCCCTGTGGATAATACAGGCATGGACAAGGTCTGTGAAATACTGGAAGGGTGATCCCACATATTAATGAAGCCCACTGAGTCCTGACGATGATGTGAATGAAGGTAGACCCAGATGAGACAGCAGGGACCTGCTAGGTATTGACAAACCATGTGGTAAGGGAATATTCGGTAGGGGTACCCCACACATAAAGGAAGGCCACTATATCCTGCAGATGATGTACTGATTAAATTAAGTAGAATGTGTAAGCCTTTTAAATTGATGGGTTTATGAAACCCACCATGCATAAAAGGAAAATTGCAACCGTGGTCACAAGGATGGAAGCGTAATTAGATGATGCGGTGAGAATCAAGACATGCAGGCCTCAAAAACGAGGAAAGGACGTAACAACTCAAAGACTCCCCCATCGGAGGAGTATTTGAGGTAGTAGCATGTACGGCATTAATGCAAATACCACCTGCTGATTTACAACGTTCACATGGTTGCGACGACCAGGGGCCCTTGCATTCCATTCTGGCGGCAATCAGTCTGCTAGTGCTATCTGCAACAAAAAAGACTGGCAGTTCTGTGTTATACCCACTGTGTCCCTCGGAATGCACAAAATACCGGTAACGCTGAACAAAATGCATGTATGCCGAGTATAACCACACAGGGGGTGCGACACAAGACTGCCCCGAAAAATTAATACAAAAGTAGTGTACATGTGAAATACATGGATGTTCAGACTTGGCAGGGGCATTAAATCACAAACGAATAATGGCACCCTTAGGGCTGAGGCACATGGACATGATGCCATACACATATAAAAATGATAAATGGTATAAAAGGCCCCCCAGCTAACATGATCATAATACCAAAGGAACCAAGGCATAGACCCTGTGATAACCGTAATGATCGCAATAATAATGCACACATAGTTATCACACCAGCCATGGCTGTGAATGACAGATACAGTTCAAAAAGTAGAAAGAAATTATGATACACCATAATTATATGCATACCCAACTGTAACTAAATCGCCAAATTACAAGGAGCATCGCCCCTGCCCCATGACATGTGACAGAGTGTGCGCCCGCAAACCTGAGTAGTTAAAACCATTATCATTGACAAAACCAAATGCCCATCAACACAACACATTAAAGCGATACAATTGGCATATGCAAACAGCAAAATTGATGAGCAAACTTTAATGGTATGATGTACACACAATTGTGAAGTAACTTAAGGTTGGTGTCAACCCTGTTTGGGCCAAATTTATCAAGCACTGTAACTTTTAAATTATAAATGTGATGTACATAAAAGTATACATTTTTTGTAATGAAATGAGTCAGAGAATCCATTTTTGGTATCAAATTTTACTAAAATTAGTGATTTTTACATTTTTGCCCAAAAATCACCTTTTTGGCACCAACAATTTTCAGACAACCTAACAATATCAGTTTTTGATTAAAAATTCCAAAATTTCACTAAAATCATCTAAAGTCAATTATCTAGGAGCGAAATTTTTTTTTTGGCTTAAAATTTGTTTGTTTTGAAAATATTGACCAAAAAGTGCCAAAAATGAGATTTGTGAGAAAAAAACATTTTTTTGGCACTTTTTGGTCAATATTTTCAAAACAAACAAATGTTAAGCCAAAAAAAAAAATTCGCTCCTAGATAATTGATTTTAGATGATTTTGGTGAAATTTTGGAATTTTTAATCAAAAACTGATATTGTTAGGTTGTCTGAAAATTTTTGGCGCCAAAAAGGTGATTTTTGGGCAAAAATATAAAAATCACTAATTTTAGTAAAATTTGATACCAAAAATCGATTCTCTGACTCATTTCATTACAAAAAATGTATACTTTTATGTACATCACATTTATAATTTAAAAGTTACAGCGCTTGATAAATTTGGCGCCAAACAGGGTTGACACCAACCTTAACACTTTCCACGCGGCAGGCAGCTGCAGACGACATTCGAAAATTTCACAAAACGTTTAAAAAAAGTAAAAATTATTGAATTTCATTCCCATATTTGGAATCACCATGAGAAATGCATTGACATAAGTACAAACATGTCTAGTATTGCTTCAGTAATCCTTGAGATAGACTTTGAAAATTGTGAAATGTTTCTGAAATATCTGTTTCGTGTATGGTATAAATAATAGCCGCGTGGAAAGTGTTAAGGCAAAAATGCCATAATAACAATGAAAGACAAACCCCGGTGCCCTCAACACAGCCCATTAAAGGGATGCAATTAGCAGATGCAAACAGCAAAAGTGATGAGCAAATTGTAATGTTGAAGAAACACAATTGTGAAGTAACACAAATGCCCCTCAACACAACATTAAAGTGATACAATTAGCAGCTGGAAGCAGCAAAAGTGATGAGCAAACTAAAATGGTGAAGAAACACAACAAGGCAGGCTTACATGAATACCCACAACAAAACATATCAATCCAAACAGAGTGCCCGTTACTGTTAAAACTAAATAGTAAATCACTCTTATCTGACACAGTAACACAAAGCATGAAGAAAAAGAACGTAACATCCACAAGGGTGGTGAAATCAAAACTGATGGCCAAATTGCGTACCAGTGCAGTGAATTAGGCTGCAAAACAATGAAAATGCAAACCAGAAACACAAAAAAGAATGAAATTTATAAAAAATCTGAAGGGTGAAAATCCAAAAGTGAAAACCCCTTTGAGAAGGGTGGGGGAAAACACTGAACACAGCATGACAAATACAAAAATATGCGTCATAAAGATCTGCTGTAGTAATTTTATAAATACAAAAATGCAAAATGCAGAATGAAAATTGAATACATGTAAATAAAATTATAATACGTTATATAAATATAAAAATGCACAATGCAGAATGAAAATATAATAAATAAAATTAAAATACATCTACATACACAGCATGACAAATATGAAAAATAGGCATCATAAATTTCTGCTGCAGTAATTATATCAATATAAAAAAAAAAATCTAAAAAAAATTGGACAATGCAGAATGAAAATTAAACAAATTAAAATTAAAATACGTACACAGAATGCCTACCCTACCACGAGGCTGAAAAACCAAAACTACATGGCAACATTGAGCGCTTGGCCAAAAACGTGCGCTCGGCCAAAACGTGTGCACGCAAAATGCACAATGCAGAATGAAAATTAAATAAATAAAATAAAATTATGTACACAGAACACATACCCTATCACGAGAGTGAAAAACAAAATTATGGCCAAAATGAGTGCTCGGCCAAAACATGTGCACATGCCGTGTTTAGGGCATTACCACAATGACAAATTCAACGTAACACACACTAAAACAAATATGAAGGGTGAAAATCAAAAGTGAAGGGTAAAGGTGAGTGAAAACACAGACAGGGTGAGCACCCATAGGCTGGGTGAGCACCCATGGGCAGTGCTTAGGTCAGTAAAACAATGACAAATTCAACATAACACACATGAGAACAAATATGAAGGGTGATAATCAAAAGTAAAGGGTAAAGGCGAGTGAAAACACAGACAGGATGAGCACCCATGGGCAGGGTGAGCACCCAGCAGGGGTAAAAATACCAGAATAGCAATGAAGCCTAATTGAGCAAAAACAGCCTACTTCGCCCAAGTAGTACACGCAGCAGTAGGCCAACAAACCACAATGGGCAATTATGGAAAAACAGTAGACAAAACGTCAGACGCCCTGATAATTTAGGAGCCCTGGTATCCCCCATAATAAGATTTAAAAACCCACATCAATAGGTTAATCAAATAAGAATTCTAATATTAGACTAAATTCAAAACACATTAATATAAATTCAGAGTGAAACAAGGCAATTTTAATATATAAACTAAAATTTAAATTTAAAACACATTAATATAAATCCCTATTTAGGGTGAAACAAGGCAACACATTAATATAAATCCCTATTTAGAGTGAAACAAGGCAACACATTAATATAAATCCCTATTTAGAGTGAAACAAGGCAGGCCTAACACAAAACATAACAGACTGCCCTATTACAATTAACGCAAAAACCCATGAACTGACACATACATGCCACAAAGTGTGAGAAATACATGCTGGTGGTCAAGTCACAAAACCAGCCAGCACTCCTCTTACACAGCCCAAGAAATACAGCACAGAATACCTGTGCACCTCACATTACCGTAACAAAAGAAAAGAAAACAATAAATATTGCTATTCACGGACACACATCGACATGGGTCCGAATGACAGTGCAGAAACTGCAAACATGCGCAGGAGCTGTGAAATAAAAGCAAAAACCTGTTGTCTGAATGGGGCGCATGTAAGCAAGCAATACATGGCCCAATAATGAAATGACAACAAACAACAAGAAACATGCAAAATTGCCAGGAGCACAGGGCAGTCAACTTCAAAGACCTAGTGACATCGGGACCCTAACAAGGGTCCAAGAGCAAACCACCATGTCACTTAGCCTACTCAGTCAACGCCGGTGGATATAGGCTCATCTGACAACAGACTCCCAACGCAGACAAACTGGGCAGCAAAATTGGCCCAATGATATATAATGCAAGTACAAGGTCACACAACTTGTGGGCAACAAGGGGACACATGTACATGTATGCATGGCAAACTTCCACATAAGGGTATAAAACATCCCACTGGAAGAACGATTCGAGACCCAGTATACATGTAACAATAACATGAACAGAAAATGTAATGTAGAATTCATAGCCATATAAACAAACAACTATCAACAGCCCACACACGTTTGTGCATAACCAGCACAAACCACACTAGCAAACATTGCGGGGACATGTTGTGAGGACATTTGATGGTGAAAATAGATGACAAATAACAGAACCATCATGCACAAAATTGCGAACTAAAGGAAAAAGAAGAAAAAAATTATGATAATACCGCATGATATAAAAACTCTGCTACAAAGGGGAAGGAGTAGCGTCACAAGCGCAACCTGACACTAAAAAAACTCCTAAAAACACTTGACGTGCATGCAGATGAGTTGATAAAAAACGATATTATGTGGAAAACATGTGGAATTACCTGAATGAACATGCACTGTGGTCCTGTGATAGTGAAAAAACATGACCAATAGCAGAACCGACATGCATAAATTGCCAACTAAAAGAAAAACATGATAATTCAGCATGATACAACAACACTGCAACAACAACAACAAAATTTTAAAAAAATTAAAAAAAATAAAAAAGGGTAGTGACACAAGCACAAGCACAACCATACACTAAACAACACATAAAAACTACATGAACGTGCCGGCAAATGAGTTATGCAAAAGCAGATATGTTGTAAACATGTGAAATTACCTGCAAGAACAGGTGGGGAGGGTTCCTTAAATACTCACCAAATCGGCGGACAAATGAATGGCCGATCAACATGACATTAGTTTTAGCGTCTACGCACTGTTCCTGTACCTGAGCCATGACACGGCTGATGATGATGCAACACAAGCTTAACGAGGCAATTTAGCAAACATCAAACAGAAATTTAAAACATGAAAAACTCACTAAATAGAACTCGGTGCTTAAAACGAAGCAACTCGGAAGAAGGTATAACTATCACTAAAACACATGAAGTGAATTTAAATGGTGATTGGTACGTAAACTTACTAGATTGGAGAAGATTTAATGCACAAAAATAAGATTTCTCAGTTCACGATTACAAGCAGTCTAAAAGAGGCCGATTTGCTGACGTAGAGGGCAGTGTAGAATCCGAATATCTGCACTGCGTAGAGTGAAGGACGTGGGGTCGCTGCTGGGCCCCTTCATAAATTTAGGATATGTTCGCTTAGGATATGTTCGCTTGTTCCTCCACAAATATATTGATGAATTGAATTCATCAATATTGTTTTATAAGGATTTAAAATGGCTTTACGAATGCTTTATATGATGAAGTGCTTTATATTCTTGTATCATATAAGACTTCCTATCGAATATTATTATTTACACCCGATTCGTTTGATATTACATGTAATTAATATCCGCAAATACAGCGCGTAAGAGAAACGTCATTCAAAAGTGGTACTCGTTCGCGTAAGCTGCGCATCCAATTTGTATCGCGCATTTAGTCTGCGCAAGTTATTGAAAACAATCGCATCAGGTATTTTGCTTGAACAATATTTGACACACCGTTTCAAGTTACCGTTCGGAAGTCTGATATACATGATAATTATCCATATCTTAATCTTGACAACGTGAAATATAACATCATCATTTCATCACAAAAATAAAAGTATTTACTGCTACGTATGATTGGTAAGTCTGACTTAATTATGTTTTCTATCCAAAGAATTATATTACGGCGATCTGTAATTTTACCGTTGAGCTGAATACACGCATAGTACAACCAGAATCAAAGCGAATATAAGTAGCTGGATAGCACTCGTACATCTTCATTATTTTGTATTCGATTAAATATTACATGGACTTGACTGATTCAGATATCCAGTATTAGATCCATAGTCGATGGTATAGGAAAGGAAACATGACAGTTTTCTGAAATAAGCATCAGTTACAGCAAAATTAAGGTAAGAGCAATCGTGAGGATAAAGACAACACTCTACTATGCAGTTGCCATGGTGGTTATTTTTCAATTGGGTGGATAAATATGGTAAACCTAGCTGAAACAGCTACAATATCTTTCACCAACCTCATTTCTGACGGGTAATTGATCTGGGGTTTACATATTTTCCTTTGTGTATCGATATTTGTTGTGTTATGATGCCTAATTAAGTGATGTGATTATAGATAATGATTAATCTAATTTTCTGATGACTATTAGATGTTCTGATGCTTGCATTGTAAAATTGCCAAATAAGTGGTGAGCTGTTATCGCATATATTATATTTCGATGTTATACTTTCAAAGTATAGCCCAACCGTAATAAACGGGCGAAAATTAACAAACAAACAAACACGTACTGTAATAAAACCGCATGCATTAGGCGTAGTTCGCAATGTAGCAGAGTTAAACAGTAAAGGTATACGTTTATAAAATCAGCTAAGTAAAGATCTACCCGAAATATGGAAAGGAACTCTTAAGCACAATTTCAAATATGAGAAGTATCCAAACATTGACTTTCCTGTTAGAAACATCTGGCGCGTACCTTCATGTAAATAATAAGTTTATTGAGCTTAATACCTACAATCGTATTAAATCATAATAACGGTAATAAGTATATCAATTTTTACATGCCTCGTTCAAAACATTTCGAAGAGAATACTTTCATAGCCTCTCCAATTATCTAACATCAAAGTTTAATTTGTGTGAACAATTCAATTTTGAGCTTATTTATTACGGATCGATCGCTAGTAATTCTAAATACTATGAATCGATCGATAGTAGAAAACCCTCTTCATTTGTATAGACTAAGATTAAATCAAATTGATGAGCAGCAAATAACAAATATATAAAAATGGATCATTATAAACAAACTTATAATTCATAAATACCTGCTTTTTCTCGTGCTTTATTTCAACAACTCGTTGCCATTAACCATCCAATAAGATAGACCATTGTAACGATAATAAACACCTCAAATATGTTGCACGCCTCGTTCTAATTTTGTCGAGGAAAACAATTGTATATCCCCTTCTCTAACCAAATGTTGTGTGTGACCAAATTGTTTAAACATTGCAAATATTGGTGCTCATTCCGAAAATTCGGTCATGTGTTAATTTCATGAATCGAGCGCTAGTTGAAAAGCCTGTTCAGGTTCTTTGTATTAATCTTCATTATTTATTCGACAAGGGCTGTAACTTTTGAACTTAATGTGATGGTATCAAATTTCACTAAAATGCTGATCACTATAATGAATGTGATGTATATCAAAGTTTACATTTTTGGAAAGGAAATGAGTCAACGAATCCATTAGCTGTATCAAATTTCACCACAAATGCTGATTGTTTGAATTTTGACCCATACCTTACATACATGTAAAACTTGCCGTAATTGCACCTAGATTTTTTACCTCAAAAATGCAATTGTTGACCTTGCAATTGTTAACATTTTAGAAACTAAAAATGTTGATGATAAAAAAAAAACAATCATAGAGAGATGATTTTAGATAATTTTGGTGCAATTTTTTTTTTAAATCCAAAAAATTGTCAAAATTCAAGAAATCAACATCCGTTTGTTGGGCCAACACCCCACTCGCTTAAAAACTAAATCAGAATGAGCTGCAAAGGCGTAATTCAAAAAGTCCGCATTGTTATGGTAGTAAGCACGATTATAATTACGAAAATAATGTTGGACGTTTCATTTGTCTTTCAATAACCAAATGCCATATTCATAATTAAGAGTCTTTGCAATTTTAGAATTGCAGCTATTCACTAGAACCGATTGAAGAAGAAAAAAAACATTCCCCCACAAAGTCAATATCGCCAAGGTCTTTATTTATTCTTAAAATTGACGAGATGTTAAAGAATTCAAGGAATAAACTGGCATTCAAATTATAAACTATATATATACCTTTATTATTAACAGAAATCGAGGGAAACTCACAATGAGTGATATTTAACTAGAATGCAGAGAGGAATATTTTATAATAAAAATCTAAAGATGTTATCAAAGGTGACGAAAATAATTTTGGTTTTAATGAACTGATGTAAACCGCCATTTTGTACGACATTAATTGGGTGAGATTGTTTGAGATTTGTTTTGGCGAAGAGCATGTGACTTCTTCTTCATTTCAATGGCTGATTATATAAATCGCGGCAATATGTCTTATGCAATTTTAAAAGGAAATTATTGAAATATAGTGGGTATTTTCAAATGAGGTGGTGATACATTTTTCCTAAATACAACAGTAATTCAAAGTTTCATCAAGACAGATCTCAACCAAATGGAGATAAAGATATTCAATTTAACCTTCACGGTGGAAACAATACGCTTCACAACATGTGATGTATACGAGATACTTACACACAATGTATAAGACCAGCAAATAAAGATACATTATTCGCCTGATGCAATCTGCTATATTGTGATTTGTTTACACGGTGCTACCGATGTTATTATTAGATTCAAATATTAAAGAGATTTTACCTGATGTAGTATGTCTTTCTACATCCAGTCTGCTTTTGTCAGAATTTCGATGAAGAATGATAGTTCTATTGACGTAAACGTGTGGTAAGAAATCTGCAACTTCTTAGATTTAAATATCGAGCCGTATGAAATGCCTTCATTTACCTGTTTACATATATACAAATACCTCACACGATTATTACAGGTTTACAGGGGCGCAAACAAAATTGTGGGGAAACTTTATTGGGAGATTGTTCAAAAGTGATAAAAATATTTTCGTTCATTGCACGGTTTCTTTTTACAGTTCCATTTTGATGATTATCGATGTTTTGTTTTCTTTTTTATGATAATCATGATGGTCAGGATTCTTTAATTTTTTTATGAAATATTTATTGTATGGAACTGACAATCTATAATACCTTAGAAATCTAGAGCTTATTATTTTTTTGAAATTTGTTTGTGCTTTAAACCGATGCATAATGCCTTCCATAATGCAGTGCGACTTTGCCATATGTTTGGAAGAGAAATTATAGGTTTAGTGAGATAAAATCCTATTGTTATAAATCTGCAACTTATTAGATAACAATTTCGAAGCGGTTGAAGTTCATTCATATAGAGATATGGAATAAGTCTTAAGAAATAAAAATATAGTTTTTAAGATACTTTAATGCAAGCATTTTACAACTTACAGAATTCAAGTTGAAACTGTTACAACTCTTCCAAAATAAGACAGTGCTACGGCGACAAGTGAGGTTTTGAATAAAGCTTAAAATAAAGCTTAACTGTCAAAAATACATCTGCAATTTTCTGGAGATTAATTACCATGCACTTTTATTCTTCTATTTTGAAATATTCATGTAAAGGATAGTTTACTTTTATTACTTATTTGTAGCTCACCGGCCAACTTTGAAAAACCTGATCGTTTTGGCGTAGGAATATGTGGAATGCTAGAAGGGGAAAAAATCACTCTAACGTGATAAATGGATGCTAGGGTGGATGTGAACCTTGAAAGTGGTGCAGTTTTAAAATATTGGCGAAAAAGGTGAAACAGATGCTAATTGTTGCTAGTTTTGCTAAAAAAAATGATGATGTATTGTAAATTCTAAAAAGATGAAGGTTGTTATTTTAGACTGAAATTAAGCTTCATAATATAGGTATTTATTACATTTATTAAAATCTCAACAACAACAAAATACCTTTTGAATTGTAATAAAAATATCAAATTATGAGAAATATCGTATAATACTTTTTTACATTTATAGGCTTCATTTGAAAATGTTATAAGTTATAACCAACTTGTCTAACTTAAAAAGTTGAATATAGCTCAAAATCTTGGACCTATAATGAAAGCAGTACTTTTCAAATGGTAAGTAAATTCATGCAAATCATGCTGAGATGACTCGGGTATTTTTGCCGTGTATCCCAACTAATGTCGAGTTTTATTGTTCGAATGACATTGTAAATGTTTGACATACATCTATGCAACAATGTGATGTAATAAGCCAGGTAATTTCTCAAATTTACCCCCCAAATGATGCATGATTATACTTTTTCATTATTCCATCCAGAAAGCAGTATTTAATTTAATTTTCATGTACGTCATGATTATATCTCGGAATCATAGCTACACATTTATAGTAAATGATAATTGATAACTGTTTTACATAATATGATGCAGTCAAAGCCAGAGAGACATTTTGGACAACGGAAACGGAAAATGACCTTAATAGACTTGCAAATAGTGTAATATCAACTCAACCGTGTTGCTATGCCTTTTGGCATACTGGAATACTGCTAATCAGTCTCGACTGAAATTGGCGATTGGAAGCAATTTCCGAATTTCTTTTCAGATATTCAAGTCTTGAAATTCCATTCATCATGAATCCTGTATTCTAGCAACAAATATTATACTTAACAAATTAGTTTCCAGAAAGTCAATATATTTTGCTCTGCCCTGTACTAGTATTTTCTTTCTTTCCCTCTTCGAATCAAATGCAATTATTTGAATCTAAATATTTAAAAATAGTAAGATTGAAATAGGAAAATAAAGCAAAAAATTTTAAGTGGTTATGCGAGTAAACCATTGCAATATTCATATTCAATATTGCGTTCTCAGTCAATGTTGGTTTACCGGAGCTAAGACAGAGAGAAGTAATTACATATGAATAGCTTCGTATTAGCGGCGGTTCAAGCATACACATTATGATAACATGAAGAAATACCGATTCAGAACCTTTATTAATTATATTCTCTGTATAAACTACAATTTTATGAAATTAGAAATAGGAAAGTCATTTTGAAACCTACGGTATCTGGTTACCATGGTAACATTAAAGTCATAAATATCTATTCAACATTATTTTAGATTCAATTTTATCAAAATAAGATAAAACTTATTATTTATTTTTAAACGCGTTTGATTTAAATTATTATTTTGTTTATCATGGGTAATGTCAATATCAACCATACTATTTAACGAAACGGTTCTATTGAACCGGTGCATCAAAATGTGTCTAAAACTTCGTCGTAATAAATGGAATCTCGACACCCAATCTATGTAGTAGAACATGTAAAATAACACGTTATATTAATACAGTATCACATGATTAATATCATGTCAGAGTACACTCTAGTACTCCAGAGTACAGTATCTCATGATTAGCTTTATTCCGTTTCGTCGCCCTCAACGGAACAAAGCTCAACAACACTGACAAAATAGTTTAAGAAGGATATATCCAATATGCCTAACCTTAACACCCCACATAGGCTGCACCCAACGGGCTGATAAAGGGAGTTCACACCTGGTTTTGAGTTTCCTTTTGCAGGATTTGAAAAATCACTTTTAATTGTGTATTATTTATTATTTTATTTATTTTCATCTTTGTGGTTGAAATAATGTCACAAATATTTTGCCAGTTTTACTGGTTTAACGCAAAGTACACCCATGTTTGCTTTATCCATGAATAACAGCCATGTTAGACTAGACTTGCGATGCAGAACAAACCATGCTATTGTTTGTTTTTTCACCCTGGAGGTGATCCAAGTCAGAATAAATACAATATTTATTATTTAACTGTCATTTTAAAAGGAAAATATGCCGAAAATAAATATTTTGCAAAATTCAATTTTAGACGAGAGCAGATGACGATAAACTCAACATCAATTGTGAAGGGCCTAATGATAGTAACGTTCGCTGCCGTTTTAATAACAGTTATAGGTGCGGATCATAATTCGTCATATCTTCATATTGTATGCAAACGTTTAATCTGACGTCATTAACTCTTCACATTGATATTCATATTCTCTACAATATAATTTTGATACTATAAAACTATTCTTCATAACCAAAATACGATGAGATGAATAGCGGCGCAACAAGATTAAATGCAATTACAAGTAACTGATCCGAATCGTAGTTTTATATCGCAGTAACGTACAATTTTATATTCGCCTGGATATTCCCTGGAATTAAAAAAAAGCCTGAGATATCCGTAGTTCGATGGTATACCAATAAAATAAATATATATGTACGCATTGGAAACAACAAACTGAAGGTAAGAATTTTTTTTATTTTCATATTATTTTGAAACCATATTGTGATGTGTACTTTGCCTAATCAATCTTCACTTGATTTTGATTTAATAGATATAGCTATAGTTTCAACGTAATTGTTTCTAAATTAGTTGATTTCTAAAATTGTTTTCAAACGAGGATGCAAATAAACCCACAAGAGTTTGAGATAACAGAACATCACAGTGACATTTATAATATTTCATATTATCAAGCACTTAATTTTAGACAATTATGTTCCAGTACTAACGGCTTGCTTTATGTCAAGTTGTAATTCGAAATAGTTTCAAGTTTTAAGTTCATTTAAAAAACCTGAAAACTATCTGTATTCATATTCACATGATCCACCCCATCTGCTATTGAACCAAACTTCGACCACTGGTATGACTTATATAGAGTAATAGGGTTTGAAGAAAGGCCACACGCCCAGCCAACACGTATGCATGGCCCCATGTGGGCTACATGTGGGCAATCAGGGCAATCAGGGTTACCGGTTACGACCGCAAATGCACACAAGTGAACACACCCCTACTACGGAATATGCTTTATGGTGAAAATAGAAAGAAATGTGTTGAAAATTCCTTAAAGCAGATTTCCCTTATAATTTAGTAAAGTTCTGTGATGGTTTTTGGTACGGAAAATACAGTCAAGGTATAAAATGTATACGTCCAGGAAAGTCTTTCCTGATAGTCAAACTTCATTAATATAAGGGGGAGAAAAATATGTTAACATTTGAAAAAGATCACACAATATTGCTTTAATAGGGTTAAAGCCTATAAGCCTATCTTATGTAAAACAAAACTCTTATGGACCCCATTCATAATAAGAATATTTTAATGGAAGCAGTTGTTTTGTTTTGAAATCTATGAGAGTTTTATTAACATAACATGTTAATTTTTTGTTGGATTTACATTGTAATACCTTTTCCAGGGATGGGCGAATACCAATCTTGGAGGCAGTTTTGAGTAAAATATGTAAGGGGAAATTATTAAAATGTAGGGGTGGAGATATTTCAAATGAGGCACGTGACACATTTTTCAAAATACAACATTTAAATCAAAATTTCAGCGAGACAGATCTCAACCAAATAGAGATATAGACATACAATTTGACCTTGGCGGTAGAAACAATATGTTTCACAACATTAGATGTATAAATAAGCGAGGATACTTTATACACGCAGTTAATACATGTAAAACATTCGACTGATGCAATACATTATCTTATAAAATTGTGATTTATCCATGGTTCTACCGATTTACAAACCCATGTTTATTAGATTCCAATATTAAAGAGATTCAACCGGAGGAATTATGTCTTTCTACAAATGTACGTGTAGTCTGCTTTTGTCAGAATTTTGATGGGACATAATAGTTCCATTGAGGTAAACTGGCATAGTAAATAAACTGCAACTTCTTAAATCAAAATATCGAGCCGAGTGAAATGTCTTCATTTATATAGAAATATAGGAATACCTCACACGATTTCAAGTAGCCAGGGGTGGAAAGGTTGGGTCAATTTGGCGATAATTCGTAAGTTTTTGGTAGAGATTTGTCGAATGTGATAGAAATATGGTTAAACGAAAGTGGAATCAATTGTATTTTGTTACTTTTTACAATTCCTTTTTCTTCTTCTTATTTTTTTGAAATTTTTCATAAATTATGATAGTCAGAATGATTTTTAAATATTTTACGATACATGTACAGCATGGAACTGACGATTTGTAATACCTTATAATTGTAACAGCTTATTAGATTATACCCTTGACGTGGTTTAAACCGATGCGATATGCCTCCCTATAATGCAGTACGCTTTTTTTGGAAGAGAAAAGATAGGTTTATTGTAGCAAAATCTTATTGTTAAACTTATTACATTAAAATATCGAAGCGGTTGAATTTGTGTTCATTCATTATAGAAACATGGAATCAGTCTTAAGGAATAACATGTCTATTTTAAGATATATTTTATTGTAAGCATTTTGTTACTAACATAATTCAAGTTGATACAGAAGACACTGTTACATTCTCCTCCTATGCGTTTATATGGTGACAAGTGAGGCTTTGAATAGAGCTTTATATTAACTGTCATGGAAAAACAAGAACTGTTAAAATCTGGGAACATAAAGTTTGGAGAAATCCGTTTGTAAGATGAATGTATTTACCTTATTGACTTATTTTTTACCACAAAAGAGCTCTTAATAACAAATTTAAAATGGCCACGTTTATGAAGATGTTCTTCTGTTTATTTTTCTAATTTGAAATATTTATGTAGAGGATAGTTCATGTACTGAAAATTATCTATCTGATAATCAACGTTCTGGCTTACCCACAAGCATTTGGAACTCAGCAATACTTTTCTTCTCAAAATATTCATGCAACGTCTATACAAGTGTCTTTAGACATAAACCATTGTAATTTGGTCAACATATGTAGTAGTTTTTTATGAATTTGTTATTACGGTTATGTTTATACTGAAAAGTACAAACATAACCGTAATAACAAATTCATAAAAAACTGCTCGTACTATTGCATATAAGTTGCCTTTTATATTCATGCCTATCAATGCATAAACACACACTAAGTTGAGATTTAGTAACAAACTAAAATGTAATATTATTCAATACAATCATTAAACAATTAAAGAATGACTATTTTTAGTGTTATCACCTGGATGATATAATTCTTAACTTCTGCAATGATGCGCTGATAAATGGGAGAAAACCAGACCAGTGGTCCATACTAAATCTCATCCCAATTCCAAAGAGCGGAGATTTACGAGAAGGAAAGAACTATAGGGGAATCTGCTTATCGTCCATTGTAGCAAAAACTTACAACAGGCTGCTCCTTAACAGAATTCGACCTCACCTAGACCCGGTTCTACGAATCAATCAAAATGGTTTTCGTCCAGGTAGATCAACAGTGTCTCAAATTCTGGCATTAAGAAGGATAGTAGAGGAAACTAAGAACAACAACCTCATTGCAGCATTGGTCTTCATAGACTTCAAAAAAGCATTTGATACCGTCCATCGTGGTAAGATGTTGGATATATTAAGAGCCTATTGTGTACCAGAGAGGCTAGTAACTGCCATTGGACATACATACCAACAAACCAAAGCACATGTTACTTCTCCAGATGGCATCACTAAGGACTTCGAAATTCAAGCAGGGGTGATACACTAGCACCGTTTTTGTTCATAATCATCCTAGACTATGTACTGAGGAAGGCATTGGCAGGAAAAGAAGAGCAACTAGGCTTCACACTTGTTCCCAGGCAAAGTAGGAGAATAGGGCCGCAGACAATTACAGACCTTGACTTCGCAGACGACATTGCTCTCCTTGCTGACAATCTACGGGATGCAGAGGAACTACTAAATCTGGGGGAAGCAGCTGCGCTTACAGTTGGTCTTGGGATGAACGCCAAAAAAACTTGGACACTAACAGCTAAAATTAGAAAAGCGCTGGATGGTTGCTATAAGAAAAGCACTTAATATATCATGGCAATCTCACACCACCAACAAAGATCTATATGGGAACCTGCTACCAATATTAGAGAGGCTAAGACGGAGGAGATTAAAATTTGCCGGCCACTGTGCCAGAAGGGAAGAGGAATCTGTCTCCAAAGTTCTCCTGTGGCAACCCAAGCATGGACACAAGGCTAGAGGACCACCACGAAAGAATTACATCAAGCTTTTATCAGAGGATACAGGACTAACTAGGCAGGACATGAAAAACTGCATGCTTGAAAGACCAGTATGGAAGGCCATCACAATTCACAGAAGTTCGTCCCTTTGGGACGCCTTAAGCAAGCAAGTAAGCAAGTTTTCATATTTTGCTAAGTGTTGCGTATTTAACAGGAGATAACTGATACCTCTTAGAAAATGATAACTGTTGTTTTAAACTGAATAAACATGATCACTCATATGCCGATCAGTCGAACCCAATTTACAGAAGTCTTTGGGTTAAACATCTCAAATATAACGAGGGTAAACAATTTGTTTACATGGTACGTGTAGAAACAACACACTTTGCAATCCGTCATTTAATAACTCGAATTTGTTTATCAAAAAAAGGTCAAATGTTAATGTGCACCAACTTAGGCCTCAAGTATATGAACTCAACAATTCATTTTAAGCAATGTATACACGTCTGTACCTTTATGTTTGTCCAAAAAGGGTTCGTTGCTGAATCTATCAGTGTTATATTGTCTGACTTAGTTGAGTATTATTTCGCGATGATGAAATCCTAATGCAGCGAATACTATACTGATTCAATAATAACGAACGGTTTTATTGCCAAATAAGACATATATCTGCTAATGGGCATTGTACTATTTTTGTTTTTGAATTTCTATAACCTCGTCCCCTTGGTTATTCTTTTGATGCATTCACAATACCAATTGTGTATTACTCAATAACGATAAACATAAACAGGGTGACTCAAAAAGTGAGAGTGTCCCCATGGTCGCCTTAGAGCACCAGTACACCGCGCTTGTTTTGTGCATGCATAACACAATCGCGGAGGTTCGGCCCGGGGTTCGGCGTTCTGTTCAGAGCGCTGCTCTTGGGTGCTGAAGAGTAGGCCTACACTACACTAAATAGGGTATCCCTCACCCTTAAGAGGTGTTTAAAACTAGAATCGGAAGGTATGCATGACAAAATCCTCAATTTAAAAGACTTGACAGTAAGAACAATTACGTGAATGCCTAGAATTTTTGATTAATTATAGGACATCACCTACATGCACATTGACTATAACACGTGAATATCATCTAGGTAAATTTTGAGAGATCTTTCAAACTTGTGTTCATTACTGGAAACATTGGCGATTACGATGATATTTCCAAGCCAACACCACATTTCTAAGCTGATATTTTCTTTGAATCCGCAATTCCCACTGACCAGTTTTCAGCTCCATATGTAGCAACCGGAAAGGTTCTTTGATAATGCGAAATTGTGTTTCCTTTGTGATTCCTCTATCCTTCCAAATGGTTGACATTAGTAAACTGCATGTTTTAAAATAGTTTAATAATTTTGGAATGCCCATGGTAGCCCGAATAATTTTATATATCATTCACGAACACCGGACGTTACTGAAAGTTTGGCCCGACTTGACCTTTCCCTTATATTTCCATATCCATACCGGGGGGGGGGGGGGGGGGGGGGGGGGGGGGGGTCAGTGAACATACCAATCGGGTACACATGCGCGTCCAAGCACCTCTGAAATGGACTCTACATAGCGTAAACCAGAACACTATTTTGATACCCCTAAATGGCGTAACACATACAAACCCTACCCTAAACGGCGTTACCATCACTCAATAATGTACCCCTAAATGACGTAATATAGCAATGCTCAAAATAATCTTAATTCATAATCATGTGACATTCATACAGCATACAGATGCATGTGGCATGTGTGATATGCATGATGTACAATGCATGCAAAATAATGTCCACACTTGTGACAATGCATAACATTGGCAAGTATATCAATTGTGCATGCATTCTTTTTCACGTTACTTTACTGTATGGGCTAGTCCTGGGGTAGGGATGTTCATATCATTGACTACAGAGGGCGACATTTTTTTTGAAAATTTGGTAGCCAAAATATGTGGATAACTCCATGTTTACCTCTTTTAAATCCAGCGATGTAGTACGATGTGGGCTGGGACTGGGATGTATTTACCGATGTCTAAATAACCCCACACAAGCAATTGGATATCATGAAAGTAAACCTTTTTACCTAAAATGGTTTAAAATTTGCATGACTTTTGACCAGTTTTCAGCAATATGAGGCAAACTACTTTTGGTTATAACTTTTTTATTATTCAGCCTGCAGACATGGTTCAACCATCACTTGTTATTGTAAAGTACTTTGTTTCCATGTATTCCATTTTCAAAGAGATACTTTTATTTTCAAAATTTTATGAACATGCCTACCTGGGGGTTACTAGTAGGCCTATACTGTCATGACTGTACCCCATGCCCATACTGTACAGTGTACATTATTGTAACGCACTTTCCGCGGCGTTCCTATGGATTACGACTTAAGTTAATAAATACCAGTTGTGTACAGCAGTAATCATGGTTCATTGGTCGTGGTTTGGTATCTTCATTATGCCTTATTTATTGTTTATTGTGGTCATTATAATCATACTCAATCATTTATAGGTTTTCCCAGTCGATTTAAAACTTACTTCATTCTATTTAGTATTTCTGTAGTTTCAATTCACGCTAAATTGGTTGAACGGATTTAGTATAATGTCAATTTCCATATAAAGTCATTCAATTAAGTAATATCAGCATTCAATCACACTATCCATTCAAGTCAGTTGACAATAGAAGCATTCAATATAGTATATCCATCACGCTATTCGATATAACTGCAAACTAATTAATGGAGGATTAGTGCAGCTGTCATATCGTGAATTCAATTACATTTCTGTGCAAACAATTACCATATTATTGCATTCTATTTAGTAACATATGTTGAGCAATCAAATTCCAAAAATATGTGTAACTCTTTGGCGAAGATATCATCAAACCATAGATTGTATTCAAGGTTCTTTTCTACAGTAATCCTCCTATCCAACTGAATATCACGCAATGGCAGCCGCTAATCCGCCTCCACCTCCTCCGCCTCCACCTCCACCTCCCCTCCCCGTGCTATACATGGGGGCGACAGGCCCGGCCTCTCCACCAAAAAAAAGGGGGTGGGGAAAGGGAAAGAGAGAGGAAGAAGAGGGGACAAAAAGTTCGAAAATTGAACAAAAATCCAATTCTGAGGGGCACATCCCCCTCAGACCCCCCACCCCTGTTTAAGCTTTTAAACCATCTATACTTAAATCAAAAATATATTAGTATAATATGCTCATCTTCTTTCGTGCATTGATATAAAAAAAATTGGAAATGAAGAGGTGGCTTTTCGATAACATTTTGGTCAAAAGTATACACCAGATCGCACCAAATGAGTTCGTAAATTGAAACTTTTTCTACTTCTGAGGGGGGGGGGGGGGGGGGCACATACCCCCTCAGACACCCCCTGTCCGAGCATAGCATTTATATATATTTATATGTCCTAATGGATAGGCATATAATTATACATTTTTCTTGTATAATTATTCGTTCATTTATTCATATCAATAATTATATGAAATAAACATCGCATGTAATTAGAATATCTGTAAATGGGAACACTCCAACGCCTTTCTCAACTTATGTCCAAACAAGAACATGAAGGTAATGCATAATGACCCAATCGCAGACATTACGCCATGTTTAAACCGTTATCCCCTCATTCCTAAAAATATTAAAAGAAATATACACATCGCCACTGATTCTGCTTACTTAATTTAAATGGAATTAAAAAAGTGTTAAATTGCATACTCATAAATGAAAATGAAAATACGATTATGATCACTGACCATTGTGCACAAATATGCAATTGAATTTGAATACAGATTTTACATATCATATGATTAAATAGGTTAATTGAATGCATGAAAGTGAATTTGAATACTTGGAAATGAAATGGAATACTTAGAAATGAAATTGAATACATCGAAATGTAATTGAATGCTGATATATGGAAATAGAAATTAGCTTTTGGAAAATCATTCAATTTAGCGTGAATTTGAATACTGGAAAGCTAATTTGATTGATAAGATTTTCAAATTGGCCGGGAAAACCTATGTTAGCATCATTCGTCGGAAAACAACAACAAACGATATAGCGAGCGTGTCGTATTTGATTTATCGCAGCTAGTCGCCCAAACATAAACACTGCCCTCTATACTACTTGGCTTAAAAGGGGCCGCAATTAAAACCCCTAAACGTCGATACCTCGATGCTGTAATGGATACCCTAAAGTGCGATGACCCTTAAAAGAGTACCCCTTTTTCAGAAAGACGTCGACGACGTCGTGTGGTGAAATCCGGACCCTTTTAGACGTTTTTCATGGACGCGGATGCGTACCCGCTTGGTATGATCACTGACCCCTGGATCCATACATCCAATACATACATAATTAACGAGTGATTTGATATATACATATACAAGGTCAATCCAAGCATTCTCAAAATGTTGACCCTTGTTGACCTCCACGCGACCCTGCTGGAGAGGGATCAATTGACACAACACTTTGCCAACGAATTGTCTGACACTACATGACTTATCAATCATAACGCAATTTCGTCAACATGGCACTTAAGTACATCTTCTACAGTCTAGTCAATTGCACATGAATATGCAGTTTTGTATTAGCGTGGATGGAGCATACACATCACGATAAGGATACAGAGATACTGATTCAGAACCTCCAATAATTGATTATTCTTTGTATAAACAACAATCACTTACAAGTTTATGAAATTAGAGATGGGAAGTCATTTTTAATACTACGCTGTATAATATGGTTACCATGGTAACATTAAAATATTATACAACGTATTAGTTTATTTTATAACGGGTTTGATATAAATTGCTTTTTGTTCTATCATAAGGCAATGTCAATACCGACCATACGGTTTAACTAAACGGTTTTATTGAACAGGTGCATTAATACTACAGTGCGACAGAGCATACATTTCCAAATATTGAATTATAAATATAGTGCCTCCTGATTGTTGTACAACAATGAATATTTCAATCCTAAGTATGTGTATCATATATAATTAAAACAGCTTTGTTTTAAAGTACTTTTTCATGGCCTTGTATGATTATCAGCATTGTTACATTTCTTATTAAACCTGATTTCGGATTGGCCAATACTTGATTATCCATACATGCTAATCCAACCAGGTACTGCCTACTTCCTTTCATGGCCTTGACTATTTAAACATTTCTTTTTTATTTAGACTTAGTGCAGGCCTTTAACACGATACCTGTTTGTACACCCATGCATGTCAGCACACGGTCACCTAAAGTAGCATACACCATTATGACTGCACACTAGCGAATTGCATTTCAAATTTCTTGTAGCGCGAATTTCAAACCACTGGTCCCTTAGCATGGGCATGTCCTTGAATATTCCTTCCATTGTTTGTGTGCGTGGCTGCACAAGTATTAATATACTTTTGCCAAGTCTGTGTACAGTTGTATGAAATAGTGGTTACATGTGTTTTTTTCTCTTTTTAAATATACTAAATGTTTGAAGGACGATATTTGAAATACTAAAAGGGATATTGAATTATCTGCTCAGACCATTCTTTTAAGCACATCTTTACATTTAATTTGATACCGTGCAAGTCTAGTTTGGATACACATTATTACTTAAGAGTTTGGTCAATAATTAAGCTTAATTAAGACAGATTTGGGTTTTTTGTTAAAAGTAAAGATCAATGTGAACTTTTTCTCAGACAGTATTGTTGGCAATGGTGGGAACTTCATTTCCTGTAACTTTGGTGTTAATAGCATTTATAGTTTTTGATATAAATTTTAATGTATTTCTTTATGATATGCTAATCATATGCAAATAAGGTCAAACCATTTTTTCTCTTTCTATGACATTAAATCACCAAGCTGTATTCAATAATCTGATATTGTCTCCTTGTCTTACATATGTTACTTTTTGAATTAGAGCGTAATTTCAATAACATGCACTTTTGGAAATGTTTGCTCTGTTGCACTGTATTGTCTAAAACTTCGTCGTAACGGATGGAATCTTGACGAATGTTCTATGTTGGCTGAACACTAAGAGAAGCATAACTAAAAACAAAAAAAACATGCAATTATCACCATGCTTGGGTATACGATTTCATTAAAAATCCTACTTTCAATATTACATAATTATATAAAATGAGAGGATGACAATACGCAGTGAACTATGAAGCCGGATAGTGTTGCCATGGCAACCTATATCCACTATTTTGCACTCTAATTTAGAGCATTAATTTAAAAATTGACTTTCATATTTTATTAGATCTAAGTCCGTTCTATACATGCCAAAGGATAGGGTGATACGACATTGCGTTTTCGAGTTTTCCGATTTTGACGTTTTGGGTATCGTTTTAGTTTAATTGACGTTGGTTTTCATTTGATATGTACTTTTGTTGTTATTTTCAGTTGTTCCCTGAATTATTAATTTTCAAAAAAAGAGTCGTACAAATGAATAATTCTCTGAAATATAGCAGGGTGAGGAAACAATAAAATAACTAAGAAATTCCGAACCAGTGGTATTTAACGTTATTAAATATTTGCAACAATAAGTAATATAATTGTATATCTTAGTTTCATAAAAAATATATGATTCACGTGTAAATAATTGATTATACAATCTCTTAAATATAGACCCGAATGTCCGTTTTGAGTCAATTTTTTTAACAATATTTACATTAGATTAAAACTGCAGAATTCACTGGGAGCATTCAACACTAGCATTAGTTCATTTGACACGAATCTTCAATGTTGTGACCTCCCCCCCCCCCCCCCCCCCCCCCCCCCCCCCCCCCCCCCCCCCCCCGTCCTAAATAGTTAACAAGTTTATGGAGATGCTTTTCCTTTTTAACCTGTTCTTGTAAAAACATATGGATAGTTTGGTATTCAGATAATTTATTCACATTATAATAGGAATGAGGAGACCGGCAGAACCCTAATAGTATTTGTATATAAAACAAAAGCTACCTAACTTGATGAAATGTTGGGCTAATGACAAAGATGAACGCCATCCTGAAAAGAACGCTGTATAGAAATATTTGGTTACCACGGTAACATAAAATTCATAAATATATACTCAACGATATTTTATATTCCATTGTATCAACATACCGCATAATTACAAGTTATTATTTTATTTTTTTGATTTCTATTATTCTTATGTCAATATCGACCATTCTATTTAATGAAATTTCTATCGGTGACGTATAAATAGTTTCACATTGATTTATCAACATTGAGAAACTTACTAATACAATTTGATCCAGGTGCCAGTTTAGACGTTTGCCGTTTAATTGGTGCGTCAATTTTGAAAGTAGGTGTTTATGGAGCTAGTACTTTAACATTAATTTATTTGGATAACAAAATTGAATCATCATTATCATATTGTTCTTTTAACCAGATAAACGGAAATGGGTGTGAGGATATCAGCCACAGTGGCGTGCGCAAAGGGGGGGGCCGGGGGGCCGCCCCCCCCCCCCCCCCCCCACTTTTGAGTCAGTCGGGGGAAACTTAGGCCAGTCGGGGGAATTGAGAAGGAGGCTAGGTCAGTGGCATCATGGAATTATGATAGTCAAAAACACAGATGAAAAATGTTCGCGCGCTACGCGCGCATATGTTTCCCCAAAATGCAATATTCTTAAGTACAAGCTTGTTTAGAGCCAAAATGTAGCTCAATCGTGCAAAAAAAATTGTAAATTCGAAAATTTTCGCGCGCTACGCGCGCAGTTCTTTACTCAAATAGTCGGGGGAATTTCATTTATGGTCAGGTGGGCCCCCCCCCCCACTCACAATATCCTGCGCACGCCACTGATCAGCCATGGGTCTCAATGTTAGTACTATTGCTTTTACGTCTCACAACATCACTTGGTGTTGCGGATTCGGAAACAGGTATATACAGCGTGTATCAAAAAAAACGCAACACTTTTTGTCGAGAGCTGTACGGTTACAGTAAAAGATAAATCTCTCTAAAACTTATATATTCTGTTAGGTCTACTTATTGGCTATCACATAGTTAAATTAGAACGATATCGATTATTTATTCGCTGAGATATTAAAGGTATAAGTAGAGAAGTGCAAAACACGTTTTACATCGTTCGTTCTAAAAAGTTGGATTTTCCTGTCCGATTAGTGTTATGGGTTAACAGTTTAATAACGATTGTAACCTTAATATCTGGAATGGTTTATCTTAATTTCCTTTGTTTGAGTAAGATGGTACATAAAATCATTGAATCGTGTAATCTGATAATCATTCGACCATTTGAATACGTCACTTACCCCCTTTTTAAGTTCTGAACCACCGATTGCTATGATCGCCACATAATGTCTATGGTACGTTCTTTCATACATTAAAGCTCATAATCGATGCATCTTAAAACAAAGACAGCATTTTGAGGGTCGAGCAGCACCATAATGCCCCATTCCCAACAGACTAACAATGACTGATTTCATACAAGACAATTACGACCTTCACTGGACTATTCCATTTGTTTATCTTATGAATAATGTGCCATACTGTTTTATTTATGACATTAACGAGAGAAAAAGAGAGAGGATTTGCAAACAGACTTTGTAATCTGGATTTTCAAGTTGTGTCATTAACTATCAACTCATTTATTGCCAGATTTAATTAATATTGATATGATACTGTAATAGTTAGACATTTGATACCTTTAACATGACATTTTCTTCTTAGAATGATGAGTTTGATTCCAATTATTTAAGTACAATGAGTTATTAAAGTGTCTTGCTAATATTCACCTGACAAGAAAATCAGGCATCAGGATAAACGATGAAAAACGTGTTTTGTACTTGTCTACGTGTATCGTTGATATCTCAACGAATCAATAATCGATATCATTGTAATTTGACTATGTGATAGCCAATAAGTACAACTAACAGAACATATAAATTTCAGAGTGATTTGTGATTTGCCGTAATCAGAGAGCTCGCGACAAAAAGTGTTGCGTTTTTTTTGATACACCCTGTATATATCGTATATAAAATAATATTGGTATACATTTGTATATTTATTTGCAACTCATCGTGGCCTTGCTTAAACGTCAACCAAAATGGTGATTCAAGTTTGTTTTATTCGATGGAGGATATTATAAAAAACAAATACAAAAATAATTAGCCTTCAATATAATATTCTAAGCATGCATACTTTGTATCATATACATTGACGATGGCAAGTAACTAACCTGTATACGTCATAGGTGTTTCCCAGGCTCGCACACAGAACAGCAGAGTTTCCGTGTTGCGAAAGAGCGCAATCATCCGAAGTAACCAAGTTGGTAAAAAACGCTTGGATGTGTGTAGTTGTTCGATAATATCTGTGACATGGCAGCACGAAATGGGTGGAAAGTCGCAAACATTTGTTCCTGGTTTTTTATCATATTCTTAAAATATAATATTTCAGCTTTAAAATGATATATTAACCACTATTATAGCTTGTTTCTATCCATAGATATAAGAAAAAGAAGTTGACACTATCAAGAAACCCAGTTTTGAGAAATTGACCGTCAAAGTCAGGGAAGTGTAACAACGCGAACGTGTGTAAATTATTAATGGCACTTGAGATGGATCAATATCTCGTTAGCAACTAGCATGTTTCTTTACTCCGATTTCAATGAAACTTTCTACAGATGATTATTACATTATGGACAACATTATACCAAGGTTTCAATTAGATATCTTAAAATTTAACATAATTAATAGCCAATTAATTAACCTCCCTTATCTTTACGCCGCTAAACAGCTGCCGAATTCAATACTTAGACTACATCCTCCAGTATTCAATATTACAACAAAATAATGTTTAGAGACAGAATTGCGCGAAAAAACGTTGGGAAATGTTCAATGAATGTTTCTTGAAACTAAACATACCGATAACTAAAAATCGCCCCAATCGGCCTGTATCTCCTATTCAGATACCGCAACTTTCCGCCTGTCTCGTGGTGCCATGTCACATCTTATTAAGCGGTATTTGTATGCACAAAGATAATATAACCAAACAAATAATGTAAAGACTCACGGTCTCAAACACCGGGCTCTCTTCACTATCGTGGCGAAGAAATACTCACTAGACGACAGAGGTTGCGTTTACGTGGATGACAGATGAACGAGCGCTAATGAAAGCAAAGTCAAAGTCTCAAGCGACCGAAATATATGTAGTAAATATTATATACCTATATGTTGGCCTCTTAACATAATTATAATCTGAATCTGAATATGAACTGTAATCTTATCGCCTCCTTCAGAAGCTTGAACGAACAGGTTACGAGTCAATGTAGGTGAAAACATATTTGTCAATGTCTCAAATATTATTATTTTTACTGTGTCCCTTCCGGGGCTTCGTAGATCCCAGACAATGGCACGGTACTCAATTAAACTTTAGCTAGCTGCCAATAGTCTTGCTGATGTGTTGGTGTATGCAGGTCACGTTGCTGTGTGTCTACATAATCTGTGTCGTTATTGATTATGTTGCACGTGACAAAGTCATCACAGCGAAGAGCCTGACCTCAGAGTTCATGTTTAAAGGAAGGTCGTTGATGTAGAGCAAAAAGAGCAACGGGCCCAAAACTGAACTTTAACCCATTCTGATTGCTCCCTATCACCACGCTCTGTGATTCTAGCAGAACCTATGACTAGTGAAACTTAATTAAGAATGAAAAGATATGGATCTGTTTATAAGGATTTAATGGCTTTACGAATGCTTTATATGATGAAGTGCTTTATATTCTTGTATCATATAAGACTTCCTATAGAATATTATTATTTACACCAGATTCGTTTGATATTACATGTAATTATTATCCGCAAATACAGCGCAAGAGAAACGTCATTCAAAAGTGGTACTCGTTCGCGTAAGCTGCGCATCCAATTTGTATCGCGCATTTAGTCTGCGCAAGTTATTGAAAACAATCGCATCAGGTATTTTGCTTGAACAATATTTGACACACCGTTTCAAGTTACCGTTCGGAAGTCTGATATACAATATTATCCAATATCTTAATCTTGACAACGTGAAATATAACATCATCATTTCATCACAAAAATAAAAGTATTTTCTGCTACGTATGATTGGTAAGTCTGACTTTTAATTATGTTTTCTATCCAAAGAATTATATTACGGCGATCTGTAATTTTACCGTTGAGCTGAATACACGCATAGTACAACCAGATTCAAAGCGAATATAAGTAGCTGAATTGCACTCGTACATCTTCATTTTTTTGTATTCGATTAAATATTACATGGACTTGACTGATTCATATCCATTATTAGATCCATAGTCGATGGTATAGGAAAGGAAACATGACAGTTTTCTGAAATAAGCATCAGTTACAGCAACATTAAGGTAAGAGCAATCGTGAGGATAAAGACAACACTCTACTATGCAGTTGCCATGGTGGTTATTTTTCATTATCCCTACGTTCGTCCAACATCATTTTTGACGGGTAATTGATCTGGGGTTTACATATATTCCTTTATGTATCAATATTGTTTGTGTTATGATGCCTAATTAAGTGATATGATTATAGATAATGATTTATCTAATTTTCTGATGACTATTAGATGTTCTGATGCTTGCATTGTAAAATTAAGTGGTGAGCTGTTATCGCATATATTATATTTCGATGTTATACTTTCAAAGTATAGCCCATCCGTAATACACGGGCGAAAATTAACAAACAAACACGTACTGTAATAAAACCGCATGCATTTCATTGGCGGAGCCAGGGGGGGGCCTGGGGGGCACGTGCCCCCCGGGTCTCTGGCACCCAAAAAAAAAAAAGGAGAAGAAAAAGAAAGAAAAAGGAGAAGAAAAAAGAAAGAAAAAGGAAGAAAGAAAAGAGAAATAGTAGAGGGTATATATAGTTCTTTATTTGTTACATAGTAAGTTTCCATGCCCCATCCCTTGTTTTGTACGTTCCCGGCACGGATCCCGGCATATCAAGGCAATAATGGCGTAGCCAGAGGGTTAAGAAGGGGCCGACCGCTCCTTCTCCCCTGTCACCCAATTTTGCCATTATCGCCTCAATTTTGATAAGAGAAATCATAGTTAAATTATGACGTTCAAATACAAAGATAGCATTTTTCGTTGTACGGACCCCTTCACCAAAAAATGAATTCATTGCAAATTAAGAAGATAGTTTGAAGCCAAAATATACCTCAATCCTAGCAAAACCGGGTAAAATAGCAAAACATTTAACAATAAAAGCAGTGTCATAAGGCCAAAATATATCTCAAATATGGCAAATAAGTATAAAGAAGCCAGGGGTTTTCGTAAAAAAATAAAAATAAAATGTGACATTTTAATAGAAGCAACAATTTATCTCAATCATGGCAAAATTAATGTAAAGAAGTCAATTTTGCGTGGTTGGTATCTCAATCGCGGCACAATATATGTAAAATAGCCCAAAAAAAATCGCGCGCTACGCGCGCACGTGACATGAACGTTCACTTTAATTTTGAAATATAATTTTAAGACAAAATGTATCTCGATCATGACCAAATTAGTTAGTGTTGAGAAGCCAATATTTCACGCGTTTTGCTCATGTGCCTCGAAATATTAGCTTTAGTTTTGAAGCTTGTATCAGCGAAAATTGGCAAAATATGTAGAATAGCAAACAAAATTAATTGCGCGCTACGCACGCACATGCCCCAAACGATAAGACTTGGGACCATGACCAGTCCTTGTTGTCCGTTTCGGGAGAGCCCGAGGGCCCTGGTGGGTGGATGTTTTAGAACCTCAAAATATTTACATTTCTTTTTAGAAGCTTGTTATCAGCAAAAGAAGTCGCTCAATTATGACAAAATTAGTGTAAAATATGCAATTTTGCGCGCTAAGCTCGCATGAACCGTGACATTACATTTAGCTTTATAACAAATTAGTATCAAATGTTGTGCGCTACGCGCTAATGTGACTTCAAACATTAACTTTATCTTTATGAAACTTTTATGAAGGCAAGCCTCAATCATTGCAAACTGTAAAATAGCACATTTTTTGCGCGCTACGCGCGCCTGTTACGGTATCGGGTCACTTTTTTTTCTTTACTTCGTCAATTTATAGGTATGTGATTAATAATAATTTTAAAAATATATGATTTTGATTTGCAGCTTTAGTTTTCTTTTAAATTGAGATTTTGATATTCATAAAACGTACAAAAAAGAAGATAGAATTACCCGAAAGAAAATGTTTTTATTGCCAGTAATGTAGCAAATATATATATAGAATATATTAGTATAATTATGCTCAACTTCTTTCGTGCATTGATAAAAAACAAAATATTTATTAGAAATGAAGAGGTGGCTTTTCGATAAAATTTTGGTCAAAAGTATACACCAGATCGCACCAAATGAGTTCCAAAATTGAATTTTTTTCTACTTCGGAGGGGGGCACATCCCCCCTCAGGCACCCCCCTGTCCGAGCATAGCTCGGAGGGCAGTGCTGCGCACTGCTTGGATGGTACCTTACAAAATTCAGTTTTTGGGGCCACCCATTAACTTTTCTGGATCCGAGCCTGAGTGCCCCCCGGATAAAATAATCCTGGCTACGCCTATGCATTTAGGCTTAGTTCGCAATGTAGCAGAGTTAAACAGTAAAGGTATACGTTTATAAAATCAGCTAAGTAAAGATCTACCCGAAATATGGAAAGGAAGTCTTAAGCACAATTTCAAATATGAGAAGTATCCAAAAATTGACTTTCCTGTTAGAAACATCTGGCGCGTACCTTCATGTAAATAATACGTTTATTGAGCTTGATACCTACAATCGTATTAAATCATAATAACGGTAATAAACATATCAATTTTTGCATGCCTCGTTCAAAACATTTCGAAGAAAATACTTTCATAGCCTCTCCATTATCTAACATCAAAGTTTGATCTTAATATAACTAATTTATGTGAACAATTCAATTTATTACGGATCGATCGCTAGTAATTCTAAATACTATGAATCGATCGATAGTAGAAAAGCCTCTTCATTTGTATAGACTAAGATTTAATCAAATTGATGAGCAGCAAATAACAAATATATAAAAGTGGATCATTATAAGCAAACTTATAATTTATTAATAGATGCTTTCTCTCGTGCTTTATTTCAACAACTCGTTGCCATTAACCATCCAATAAGATAGACCATTGTAACGATAATAAACACCTCAAATATGCTGCATGCCTCGTTCTAATTTTGTCGAGGAAAACAATTGTATATCCCCTTCTCTAACCAAATGTTGTGTGTGACCAAATTGTTTAAACATTGCAAATATTGGTGCTCATTCCGAAAATGCGGTCATGTGTTAATTTCATGAATCGAGCGCTAGTTGAAAAGCCTGTTCAGGTTCTTTGTAATAATCTTCATTATTTATTCGACAAGGGCTGTAACCTTTGAACTTAACGTGATGGTATCAAATTTCACTAAAATGCTGATCACTATAATGAATGTGATGTATATCAAAGTTTACATTTTTGGAAAGGAAATGAGTCAACGAATCCATTAGCTGTATCAAATTTCACCACAAATGCTGATTGTTTGAATTTTGACCCATACCTTACATACATGTAAAACTTGCCGTAATTGCACCTACATTTTTTACCTCAAAAATGCAATTGTTGACCTTTGTTGGTTAACATTTTAGAAACTAAAAATGTTGATGATGAAAAAAAATCATAGAGAGGTGATTTTAGATAATTTTGGTGCAGATTTTTTTAAATCCAAAAAATTGTCAAAATTCAAGAAATCAACATCCGTTGTGAAATTTCACATTTGTTGGGTCAACACCCCACTCCTTAATAACTAAATCAGAATGAGCAGTAAAGGCGTAATTCAAAAATTCCGCATTGTTATGGTAGTAAGCACGATTATAACTACGAAAATAATGTTGGACGTTTCATTTGTCTTTCAATAACCAAATGCCATATTCATAAGAGTCTTTGCAATTTTAAAATTGCAGCTATTCACTAGAACCGATTGAGAAAAACAAACATTCCCCCACACAAGTCAATATCGCCAAGGTCTTTATTTATTCTTAAAATTGACGAGATGTTAAAAAATTCAAGGAATAAACTGGCATTCAAATTATAAACTATATATATACCGTTATTATTAACAGAAATCGATTGTTTGTTGAGAATCCCTTTAAAAAACATGGAATGGGGAGGGACCCCCCCCCCCCCTCCCCCGCTAAAGATTTGTGCCGGTATCACCAAAATGCAACAGACAGTGTCCATAAGAGCCCATGTGCCGGGAAGCTGTTTGTAGAACTAGCCCAGTCGTGGATTTGTATGTTTATAAATATTGCACGATGTCATTGATCGTCATCCGCAACACCACAAAATATAGAAATAATCAAAACCGTTTCGAAAATAGACTCATTAGTTCCATAAGCCTACGAGGATGACACGAGACGTGGTGTTGACGTGTTTCATTTGGTAGCACTCAGTTATATTGTAGTAGCTAAGCAATCGGGGTAAAGGGAGCGACGGTGTAGAAAACAAACGTTATCGTTTGATGATTAACTTAAGAGCTTGGGCAGTGAAACTCACAATGAGTAATATTTAACTAGAATGTAGAGAGGAATATTTTATAATAAAAATGTAAAGATTTTATCAAAGGTGACGAAAATAATTTTGGTATCAATGATCTGATGTAAACCGCCATTTTGTACTACATTGATTGAGTGAGATTGTTTCAGATATGTTTTGGCGAAGAGCATGTGACTTCTTCGCGACTTTCAAGGGCTTACATTAAGAATCGCGACCATATGTCTTGTGCAATTTTCAGAGGAAATGATTGAAATATAGGGGGGATTTTTAAATGAGGTAGTGATATATTTTTCCTTCCTAAATACAACAGTAATTCAAAGTTTCATCGAGACAAATCTCAACCTTATAGAGATAAAGACATACAATTTAACCTTGACGGTGGAAACAATACGCTTCACAAAATGTGATGCATTTACTTTACTAATATAGTATAAGACCAGCAAATACAGATAAATTGTTCGCCTGAAGCAATCTGCTGTATTGTGATTTGTTTACGGTGCTACCGATGTATACTCCCGTTATTATTAGATTCAAATATTAAAGAGATTTTACCTGATGTAGTATGTATTTCTACATCCATTCTGCTTTTGTCAGAATTTCGATGAAGACTGATAGCTCTATTGACGCAAACGTGTGGTAAAAAATCTGCAACTTCTTAGATTGAAATATCGAGCCGAATGAAATGCCTTCATTTACTTGTATACATATATAGAAATGCCTCACACGATAATTACAAGTTTGCAGTGGCGCAAATAAATTTTTGGGGAAGCTTTATTGGGAGATTGTTCAAAAGTGATTAAAATATTTTCGCTAGTTGCTCGGTTTCTTTTTACAATTCCATTTTGATGATTATCGATATTTTGTAAAAATTTTATAATCATGATGGTCAGGATTCTTTAATTTATAATGAAATACTTATTGTATGGAACTGACGATCTATAATACCTTAGAAATATATAGCTTATTAAGTTACATTTTTGATGTGCTTTAAACATATCTTAAAAACTATATTTTTATTTTTAAAGACTATGACAATATTGTTTTACATAGGCTGCGTGTATATAAACTGCTCATCGGACCTATAACAGTAGTGATTTTAAAATGGTAAACAAATTCATGCAAACTACTGATGATTCAGTATTTTCGCCGTGTATTCCAACTAATGTCGAGTTGTATTGTTCGAATGACATTGTAAATGATCGACATGCATCTATATTCAACAATATAATGTATTAAGCCAGGTAATTTCTCAAATTTACCCCAAAATGATGCAGGATTATACTTTTTTTTATTATTCCACCCAGAAAGCAATATATAAATTAATTTCATGTACGTCATGATTAAATCTCGGAATCATAGCTACACACAGCCAGTAGGGAGGTCACGCTGCATGTCATATTTTGTTATACGCAAGAAAACAATGGAGTCTTAGTGACTGCAATATTTGCTAGAAATAGCTTCGGAAAATGGTCTATTTGGGCATCTCAAAAACTAAGAAACGTGTTAAAAATCATGTAGAATTTTAGAGGAGGGTCAATAACATCTGCAGAACGGTAAAATGTATAGTTTTAAACACGTTTGGTGACCAAATTTATGTCGTACAATGTCAGAAAATTCACGTTTTGAAAATGCGTGGTCTTCAAAATTACAGGAATCCTAACTCATTCTAAACCTCACCAAATCATAAAATGAACCCTCATCTAAAAAAAAGTCCATGTACGTATTGCTCTATCTGCTTCATACCACGGAATGAAATCTGCCATAGACATTACATGGCGAAAATCATACAGATTTGTACTGCAGACCTCTGTGTAGGGAGTGTTGACAATAGCATGACAATAGCAAGGTCGTTTGACTATTGTGTTTGTGCATGTTTGTGACGACTGACCCCGTTTAACATTCTTCATAGCATTCATATAGGGCTTGGGTGACCTAACTATTGACTGCACATTTATAGTAAATGATAATTGATATCTGTTTTACATTTTTATATGATGCAGTCAAAGCCAGAGAGAGATTTTGAACGGAAACGGAAAATGACCTTACAAATAAATACATGTTTTTTCGGGAGAAGCATGATTTTAATAATGAAAAAGGAAATCAATGAATTATATCCGATAAAATTATAGTATTATCATGTATGAATAAGATTGTAAGCAATAATAGGCTTGCAAATAGTATAATATCAACTAAAATGTGTTGCTATGCCTTGTACTCGTATTTTCTTTCTTTACCAGTCCTCTTCGAACCAAATGCAATAATTTGAATTTAAATATTTAAAAATAGTAAGATTGAAAAAAGAAAATAAAGCAAACATTATAAATGGTTATGCGAGTAAACCATTGCAATATTTCTAAAGCGTTCTCAGTAAATGTTGGTTTACCGGAGCTAAGAAAGAGAGAGAAGTAATTATACATGGATATAGCTTCGTATTCGCGGCGGTTGAAGGCTGAAGCATACACATTATGATAACATGAAGAGATACCGATTCAGAACCTTTATTAAACATATTCTTTGTATAAACTGCAATCACTCAATTTCATGAAATTAGAGATGGGAAAGTCATTTTGAAACCTACGGTGTATCTGGTTACCATGGTAATATTAAATTCAGAAATATATATTCAACATTTATTTTAGATTCAACTTTTCAAAATAAGATAAAACTTATTAGTTATTTTTTAAACGGGTTTGATTTAAATTATTATTTTGTTTATCATGGGTAATGTCAATATCAACCATACTATTTACCGAAACGGTTCTATTGAAACGGTGCATCAAAATGTGTCGAAAACTTCGTCGTAATAGATGGAATCTCGACACCCAATCTATGTAAAATAACATGAGATATTAATACAGTATCACATTATTAGTATCATGTCAGAGTATACTCTAGTACTCCAGAGTACAGTATCTCATGATTAGATTTATTCCGTGTTGGCGCCCTCAACGGAATAAAGCGCAATAACACTGACAAAATAGTTTAAGAATGTAGGATATCCTATATCCTAACCTTAACACCCCCCACATAGGCTGCACCCAACAGGCTGATAAAGGCAGTTCACACTTGGTTTTGAGTTTCCTGTTGCAGGTTTTGAAAAATGGATATGGTCACTTTTAATTATGTATTATTTATTATTTTATTTATTTTCATGTTTGTGGTTGAAATAATGTCACAAATATTTTGCCAGTTTTACTGGTTTTACGCAAAGTACACCCATGCTTGCTTTATCCATGAATAACAGCCATGTTAGACTAGACTTGCTATGCAGAACAAACCATGCTCTTGTTTGTTTATTCACCCTGGAGGTGAT
The DNA here is from genome assembly GCA_035610835.1 of Ophiura sarsii. Lineage (NCBI taxonomy): Eukaryota > Metazoa > Echinodermata > Ophiuroidea > Amphilepidida > Ophiuridae > Ophiura > Ophiura sarsii. Next base: position 42,750,993 of record CM069446.1, read on the forward strand.
CCAAGTCAGAATAATGTACAATATTTGTTATTAAACTGTCATTTTAAAAGGAAAATATGCCAAATAAATAAATATTTTGCCAAATTCAATTTTAGACGAGAGCAGATGACAATAAACTCAACATCAATTGTGAAGGGCCTAATGAATGTAACTTTCGCCGCCGTTTTAATAACAGTTATAGGTGCGGATCATAATTAGTCATATCTTCATATTGTATGAAAACGTTTAATCTGACGTCATTAACTCTTCACATTGATATTCATATTCTCTACAATATAATTTTGATACTATAAAACTATTCTTCATAACCAAAATACGTAATTTAAACTTTACCGTGGAGACGAATAGCTACGTAACCAGATTAAATACAATTACAAGTAACTGATCAGAATCGTAGTCTTATATCGCAGTAACGTACAATTTTACATTCGCCTGGATATTCCCTGGAAAAAAAAAAAAGCCTGATATATCCGTAATTCGATGTTATACCAACAATATAAATATGTACGCTTACATTAGAATTGGAGAAAACAAACTGAAGGTAATAATTACCTTATTTTAATATTATTTTGAAACCATATTGTGATGTGTAGGCCTACTTTGCCTAATCAATATTCACTTGATTTTGTTTTAAAGAAGGGGTCCCGCAGGCACAACATTGTGCATTTTATGTTCGAAAATTAATTTTTGGAGGCCAACTCGCATAGTTACATAAGACAAAACATCATACTTATCACAAAAACGAATAAAAACCGCCATCTCTCAATATGCGATTTTTAAATTTCGCGGCGATCGAAAATATCGGTGTTGATGACGTCATACTTATAGAATGCACTTGCGCAAATTTGAGCACCAATAACCATGACGTCATCGACACTGGGACTTTCGATTGCCGCGAATGTTAAAAATTGCATGTTGAGAGATAACAGGTCTTGTTAGTTTTTGTGATAAGATTATTTTTCTAACATACAATGCATACTGTTGTGCTTGCGGGACCCCTCCTTTAATAGATATAGCTATAGTTTCAACGTAATTGTTTCTAAATTGGTTGATTTCTAAAATTGTTATCAAACGAGCATGCAAATAAACCCACAAGAGTTTGAGATAACAGAACATCACAGTGACATTTACAATATTTCATATTATCAAACACTTAATTTTAGGCAATTATGTTCCAATACTAACGGCTTTCTTTATGTCAAGTTGTAACTTGAAATAGTTTAAGTTTTAAGTTCATTTACAAAACTGGAAAACTATCTGTATTCATATTCACATGATCCATCCCATCTGCTATTGAACCAAACTTCGACCACTGGTAGACTTAGAGTAATAGGGTTTGAAGAAAGGCCACGCGTGTATCAAATCAGCTAAATCAAGATTATAAGCTATACTATGGGAATTAGCTCATAAGTTTAATTACAAAGATGCACACGAATGCTAATATAGACTGTTGGTGCTTCATAACAACCCTCCTTTCTTGATAGAAGTTCCTAGAGCTGGTTTCGGAAAAGATCAAATTTGGACCATATTAGTTTTAACACATACAACTAAAGTGTTTTTGCGTGCTCCGCATCTATTTTGTAAAGGAAAAATATCATTCCATGTAGCTCCGTTTGTAACCAAAATGTGATCTTAGCATAACCAAACTGCATAATTATATTTCAATAATCTTTTTTTCGATAACTCGGTTATTATTTCAACGTTAATTTAAAGGCATTTCATGTTATCCTTAACACTTTTACTTCATGTTCATATAACGAAATATATCCACATTGATCAGCTATACAAAAAAACTTAGACAAGTCACCATTATAAGCGAGGTTATAAGTATGTTAATTATTTTTTCTCATATTTTACGCTTAATTTTCGTTATTGAGATTGAGAGTCATATCTAACATTGACCAAAATACAAATTAGCTCATGAACACAACCATTCTTCATAACCAAAATACGTAATTTAAACTTTACCGTGGAGATGAATAGCTACGCAACCAGATTAAATGCAATTACAAGTAACTGATCAGAATCGTAGTCTTATATCGCAGTAACGTACAATTTTACATTCGCCTGGATATTCACTGGAATTTTAAAAAGCCTGAGATATCTGTAATTCGATGGTATACCAGTAAAATAAATGTATATGTACGCATTGAAAACAACAAACTGAAGGTAAGAATTATTTTATTTTCATATTATTTTGAAACCGTATTGTGATGTTTACTTTGCCTAATCAATATTCACTTGATTTTTTGTTTTTAATAGATATAGTTTGAACGTAATTGTTTCAAAATTGGTTGATTTCTAAAATTGGTATCAAACGAGCATGCAAATAAACCCACAAAAAGTTAGCCTAGTTCATAAGATAACAGAACATCACAGTGATATTTATAGTAATTCATATTATCAAACACTTAATTTTAGACAATTATGTTCCTTTACTAACGGCTTGCTTTATGTCAAGTTGTAACTTGTAATAGTTTCAAGTTTTAAATTCATTTAAAAAACCGGAAAACTATCTGTATTCATATTCACATGATCCATCCCATCTGCTATTGAACCAAACTTCGACCACTGGTAGACTTAGAGTAATAGGGTTTGAAGAAAGGCCACACGTGTATCAAATCAGCTAAATCAAGAATATAAGCTAAACTATGGGAATTAGCTCATAAGTTTAATTACAAAGATGCACACGAATGCTAACATAGACTGTTGGTGCTTCAGAAACATTTATTGGCGCAGTGTTGGATGCCTGACCTGACATGACGACGTTGATGGATCTATCATATAAATAGTTGTCTATCCACGAAAGCAGTCTTCCAGTAACACCTTTCGAGCAGAGTCCGTTATGCCACACCTTGTCGAAAGCTCCTTTAATGTCAAGGGCGATGACACAAACTTCATCGCTTTGGTCTAGAAGAAAGCGTTGGATTTGTTTTTGTACTACAGCTTCCATGATTTTACTGATGTTGCTTAGCAGCGAGATTGGACGATACTTTGTTGGGTCAGCCTTGGAACCTCTCTTGTGAATTGGAGTGACTGAGGCTATCTTCCATTGGTTTGGAAACACACCATGCTTGAAGCAGAGGTCAAAAAGCCTGCAGAGCGGACTGGCGAGCTCAGCACAACATTCCTTTAGAACCTTGGTTTGGATAAGGTCTGGTCCAGTGGCTTTATCTGGATTAAGGTGTTTTAGTAGTTTCCTCACATCCTTGGGTTTGAAGACTATCTTGTCAAAAGATTTGTTTGTTGAAGGATGAACAATTGGAGCCTGTTCGTCAGCACCTTGGAGTCTGCATTTTTCTGCAAATGTCTGACAAAAAGCGTCTGCCTTGTCCCTTGCTGTGATGTGGGTAACGTTTTGATGATCAATCACTGGGATCTCAGATCGAGCTGTTCTGCCAGAGAGAGTGTTGATAATTCTCCACCATTTTTTGCTGCTCAGCGCTTTGTCTGCCAAATCTTTTCTCAATTTGGCGTTGTAAGATCTCCTAGCTTGCTCCTCAGCTTGGTTGTAAGAATGTCTAGCTTCAGCGAATTTTGCCTTGTTGGCTTCAGTTTGGTCCTTTTTGGCTTTCTTAAAGAGACGATGCTTCTTTTTAGATGCTCCATCAGGTACAGTCTCATCAAGGAAGGTTTCAACAACAATGACAATTAATAGATGGTTTCTTTATTGAGCAAATGTTGGCAAGTTCTCCGATGTTTGAACGAAGTCCACGTATGTTGACCTCTATTATTCGCAATTCCGTTTCCCGTAGTCGATGGGCATGCTTATGTCGTTTCCGTTTTGAACCGTCCGTTTTCTTTCGAGGCTTGGTTTTGAGACTTGTAGCAATAAGATTACAGATGCAGGGGTTGCTAGCCCCTACACCCAGTGCGCATCTGAGCAATGCGGTAAGGGTTACGTGCTAAACAGGGTTTAAACTGAAAACATCAACATGACTTATAACAGTTGTGCTCAGGATGTAATGAGCAGCTTAACCACGGGCGGGGTGACCAGCAAATAGATGTAACACAATACTCCCCCGGTAGTTTCGGATAAGATCAAATTTGGACCATATTAGTTTTAACACATACAACTAAAGTATTTCTGCGTGCTCCGCATCTATTTTGTCAAGGAAAAATATCATTCCATGTAGCTCCGTTTGTAACCAAAATGTGATCTTAGCATGACCAAACTGTATAATTATATTTCAATATTCTATTTTTTCGATAACTCGGTTATTATTTCAACGTTAGTTGAAAGGCATTCCATGTTATCCTTAACACTTTTACTTCATTTTCATTATAACGAAAGATATCCACATTGATCAGCTATACAAAAAATACTTAGAAATGTCACCATTATAAGCGAGGTTATAAGTCAACAATTAAGTATGTTAATTATTTTTCTCATATTTTACGCTTATTTTGATACGGAAAATACAGTCAAGGTAAATGTGTACGTCCAGGAAAGTCTTTCCTGATAGGCAAACTTAATTATAAGGGAGAGACAAATAATATGTTGAACATTTGAAAAAGATCACATAATATTGCTTTAATAGGGTTTTACAAGCCTATCATATGTAAAACAAAACTCTTATGGACCCCATTCATAATAAGAATATTTTAATGGAAGCATTTATGATGTTTGGAAATTGGTTATCTATGAGAGTTTTGTTAACATAACATGTTATATTGTGTTGGCTTTACATTGTATACCTGTTCCAGGGATGGGCGAATACCAATCTTGGAGGCAGTTTTGAGTAAAATCTGTAAGGGGACATTATTGAAATGTAAGTGGTGGAGATATTTCAAATGAGGCACGTGACACATTTAAAAAAATACAACATTTAATTCAAAATTTCAGCGAGACAGATCTCAACCAAATAGAGATGATAGACATACAATTTGACCTTGGCGGTAGAAACAATACGTTTCACAACATTAGATGCATAAATAAGCGAGGATACTTTACAAAACGCAGTAAATACAGGTAAAACATTCGCCTGATGCAATACATTATCTTATACTATTGGATGTATCCATGGTTCTATTGATTTACAAACCCATGTTTATTAGATTCCAATATTAAAGAGATTCAACCTGATGAATTGTGTCTTTCTACAAATGTACGTGTAGTCTGCTTTTGTCAGAATTTTGATGGGAAATGATATTTCCATTGAGGTAAACTGGCATCGTAAATAAATGCAACTTCTTAGATCCAAATATCGAGCCGAGTGAAATGACTTCATTTATATAGAAATATAGGAATACCTCACACGATTTAAAGTAGACCAGGGGTGGAAAGGTTGGGTAAATTTGGGGGGAAATTCTTAAGATTTGTGTAGAGATTTGTCGAATGTGATAGAAATATGGTTAAACGAAAGTGGAATCAATTGTGTTTTGTTACTTTTTACAAATTCCTTTTTCTTCTTCTTATTTTATTATAAAACATGACAGTCAGAATTCCTTTAAAATATTTTACGAAATATGTATTGTATGGTACTGACGATTTGTAATACCTTATAATTGCACTAGCTTATTAGATAACAGCCTTGACGTGGTTTAAACCGGTGCATTATGCCTCCCTTAATGCAGTGCGCCTTTTTACGAGGGGAAAAGATAGGTTTATTGTGTGGCAAAATCTTATTGTTATTATAGATATGCAACTTATTACATTAAAATATTGAACGGTTGAATTTTTGTTCATTCATTATAGAAATATGGAATCAGTCTTCGGGAATAACATGTCTATTTTCAGATATATTTTATTGTAAGCATTTTGTTACTTACATAATCCAAGTTGATACAGAAGACACTGTTAAATTCTCCTCTTATGTTATTAACTATTAAAATCTTGTCACCTTCTCGTCTAGCAATGTGTCCAAACTATTGCAGTTTGTTGCTTATGATCTTATTACACTGAGAAGTTTGGTCCCCAATCTAGCTTCTGACAAATTAATTGGTCTTATGCTCTTCCATGATATTCCTAACATCTTGTGCCAACACCACTTTTCTAAATCTGATACTTTTCTTTGACACCACAATTCCCAATGAACAGGTTTCAACTCCATATGTAGCAACCGGAAAGATTAATGCCTTCATAATGCGTACTTTTGTGGCCTTTGTGATTCCTCTATCCTTCCAAATGGTTGATATTAGTAAACTGACTGTTTTAAAATAGTTTGTAAGTACATATTTTTGAAATGCCCGCGGTAGCCCGAATAATTTGATATATCATTAACGAACATCGGACGTTACTGAACATTTGACCCTACTTGATCTTCGGGTGACCTTTCCCTTATAATTATGTCCATATCCATACATCCAATCCAATACATACCAAACTACATATATTTTGATCCTTATAACCTAACGAGTAATTTGATATATACATATAAAAGGTCAATCCAAGCATTCTCAAAATGTTGACCCTTGTTGACCTCCACGCGACCCCTGCTGGAGAGGGGTCAATTGACCCAAAATGTTGTAAACTAATTGTCTGACCCTACATGACTTATCACTCATAACGCAATTTCGTCAAAATGGCACTTCAAGTACATCTTCTACAGTCTAGTCAATTACACATACACCTAGCACATAAAGTCCCTGCTCAGGTGCTTTGAGGTTGACTAATTCAAAATATATAATCGGTACCAAAAATCTGAGATATACATTAAATGAGCAAATTTCTTCTCCGCAGTTTGATACCTCATTCAACAAAATCGAATGGATACTTTTAAAGTTATGTCGATTTCAATGACCGCGGATGCAACAGAAAAGTGGCACTAGGTATATGAATCATTGATTTGTGTGTGATATTACTGTGTGCTATCTGAATGTGACAGATGAATGGGTCTTTAGTGATAACCGCAACGTGCGGGACAAAGGGTGTATCTGGCTGTGAAGAATACAAGTCTTAGCTGATAAGCTGTGAGTTTTTCAGTGCGTAAATCCATAGACGGGTAAAACATTGATTTTTACCGTCTATGGTAAATCACACACAAATCAATGATTTCCTATACCTAGTGCCACTTTTCTGTTGGATCCGCGGTCATTGAAATCGACATAACTTTAAAAGTATCCATTCGATTTTGTTGAATGAGGTATCAAACTGCGGAGAAGAAATTTGCTCATTTAATGTATATCTCAGATTTTTGGTACCGATTATATATTTTGAATTAGTCAACCTCAAAGCACCTGAGCAGGGACTTTATGTGCTAGGTGTATATTAAATACGTGGTACCGGCCGAGTGCACCAATGACGAGTAGCTGAAGAATAGCGCTACCTCGCTAGTAACTGAGGCGTAACCCAAAATTTTGGTAAGCTACTAGGCTAGTAACTGGCGGGTAATTTACGCTAAATGTTATACCTGACCGGACCCAAGAGTAAGTTGGGGCATAACGTTTTATGCCACAAGTCAGTCGATTCTAGCAGTAGCGTAAATTTGTTGTGAACATTGGAGGGGATGATACGCTGATGCTGAAGGACCAATTGCGCTTGTATGCCCAGGGGTGTCTATTTTGAAGTGGAATGTGACCCCTCATAAGCTGAAAGATTTTGCATTTTTGAAAATCCATTCATGCAATTTGGTGATTTTTTTAGTCAAAATTTAGATCAACTCCTTTTGCTCATTCAAAAACTAATCGCACCGACTTTGGGTCATATTTTGACCAAAATGTACTAATTGTCCAAGGATCTTAAATAATGACTAAACAAATAAACTTATTATTGTTTTTATTAATTAAAAACTGAAAAAGCCAAGTTTCAACATTATTATGAGTGGAAGGGTAGGACTAGAAGAACGAGAAGGAAAAAAAGCATATCGTGCCGTGCGTGGTCTGGGGATCGAACCGGGGTTCTGCGGTTAACAAGCGAAGGACAAGGTATCCACGCCACGGAAGTATTTGTGTTAAGACATGTGTTATAATTGTATGTAATTGTTTCCATCGGGTGCTTGTGTTTGTCATTCAAATTGTGCTTTTGGGTGCAATGTTTGTATGTGCCCCTCGCCCAAAATATGTTTGTAATGTCATGATAGTCCTTATTTTTGAAAAAGCGGTAAACAAACTTCGAAATTTTTGGCCATAAAATGGCATCATTTTTTTCCGGATCGCAGGCCGACTCCACGTGATTCTTGATTTACACTCACCTATGACCTAGCGAGTGACGACACGCTTTTAATATTACGGAGGACTATTCACGTCAGAATTTTACAGTAAACTATAGGTTAACACTTATTGGCATATGCCCAAATTAATTTTGTAAGGGGACGATGCTGATTAATGTTGATAATTACCTCGTTAGTTGCTATTCTGGTGTTACTCGCCAGTTATGCTCTAAGAATTACATCGTTAGTAAGTTATGCTACAGTTAGAGCATAACTACTAGGGAGGTAGCTTACCTTCCTATTAAGTTACCCGTCATTGGTGCACTCGGCCGTAGTTTCGTATTAGAGGGGATATGGAGCATACACATTAGGATACAAATCAAGACACACTGATTCAGAACCTCCAATAATTTAATACTCTTTGTATAAACAACAATCACTTACAAGTTTATGAAATTAGCGATGGGAAAGTCATTTTGAAAACTACGCTGTATCTGGTTACTATAGTAACATTAAAATATTATACAACTTATTAGTGTAGTTTATAACGGATTTGATTTAAATTGCTTTTTGTTTATCAAATGTCTAAACGGTTCTATTGAACAGGTGCATCAATAATTGTCTAAAACTTCGTCTTAACGGATGGAATCTCGAAGAATGTTCTACGTTTAAAATGTGAAGACACCTTCAAACTTTCTTGACAATACTTTGGTATAAGGGCAGTTCTTGATGTATGCATTCAATCCGCAGGTCAATATAGAAAGTAGTATTTTATAAAATCGTATGCCACACGGCAAAATGTCTAAAGTAACGCAAACTCGACAAATGTTCCCAAAGTTGCAATCTTGGACAGCAACTTTAGTGATTCTTGTGAAACTAAGTGCAACTTAGCGCATTTGTGGTGATAATAGTGTATATGGCGACCGATCCCCCAGTAACCAACCATGTAGTGAGATTGCTATGTGGACGCAAAATATGACCCTGGTTGCCATGATAACCACATAGAGCCTCTGATTGCCTAACTAAAAACAAACACAAAATGCAATTGTTACCATGCTTGGGTGGTATACGATTTCATACAAAATCCTACTTTAAATATTACATATATATATCAAATGCAAAAATGACAATACGCAGCGAACTATGAAGCCTGATAGGGTTGCCTATAATCACTATGTTGGACTATAATTCAAATTTAGAGCATGATTTTAAAAATCAACTTTCATAGTTAGATCTAAGTCCGTTCTATGTACATGCCAACGTGTAGGGTGATACGACATTGCGTTTTCGAGTTGTGCATATTTCCGTTTCCCTAATTACTGATTTTGACGTTTTGAGATATTGGCCTTTAAAGTTTGGGTATCGTTTTTGTTAATTGTCGTTGGTTTTCATTTGATATAAGTAATGTTTTTGTTATTTTCAGTTGTTCGCTGAATTATTAATTTTCAAAAAAAGAGTCATACAAAAAGAGAATTCTCTGAAATATAGCAGGGTGAAGAAACAATAAAATACATAAGAAATCCCGAACCAGTATTATGTAACGATATTAAATATTTGCAAAAATATAATATATTTGTTCACCTTAGTTTCATCAAAATATGTGATTCAAGTGTAAATAATTTATTTTAAATTGTCTTAAATACAGCCCCTTGAAATTCTTTACATGCAAAAGTATATGATATCGCGCATTTTAATGAACTTTTGCATACGCTGCTATACTATCTATAGACCCGAATGTCCGTTATGAGTCGAATACAACACGTTTAACTAAAATAGAATTCAAAACTAGCATAAGTTCATTTTTATGGATAGACATGATTCTTCAATTTTGTAAATAGTTGACATGTTTATGGAGATGCTTTTCCTTTTTAGCATGTTCTTATATTTGGTATTCAGTATTCACATTATGATAACAATGAGGAGACCGGCAGAACCCTAATATTATTTGTATAAACAAAAGCTGCTTGACTTGATGAAATGTTGAGCTAATTACAAAGATGAAGGCCATCCTGAAAACAACGCTGTATAGAAATATCTGGTTACCACGGTAACATAAAATTCATAAATATATATTCAACGTTATCGTAGATTCCATTGTATCAACATCGCGTAATTACAATTTATTATATTTTGTTTTACCAGCTTTATTTCTATTCTTTTTTTGTTTAGGTAATGTAATGTCAATTTCGTCCATACTGTTTAAAGGGGCATTGATAGATTGCCAAGAAAAATGAAATATATTGAAATTTGGTTTGAACCAAGTTATGTGGTGAGTTATATGCTGATAATTTCGAAATTATCAAATCGTGAAATTATACATGACAAACAGCGAATTAAGGTAAACGGTTTAAGATGGTAGTTAGTATATTACAGGTTAATTGAGGGCGCACTCCCATACGTATCTGTCAGTGCCCCTTTAAACGAAATGTCCATCGGTGACGTATATATAAATAGTTCCATGTTGATTTATCAACATTGAGAAACTTACTAATACAATTTGATCCAGGGGCGAATTTGGACGTTTGCCGTTCAAATTTGAAAGTAGGTGTTTATGGTACTAGTACTTAAACATTCATTTACATGGATAACAAAATTGAAATCATCATTATCCTATTGTTCTTTTTATCAGATAAACCGAATCGGTCTGAGGATGTCAGCCATGATCCCAATTTTGGTATTATTGCTTTTAACATCACTTAGCGTTGCGGATTCGGAAACAGGTATATTTAATAATAATGGTATATATTTGTATCTTTTATTTTCAACTCATCGTGGCCTATTGCTTAAAGGTCAACCAAAATGGTGATTCAAGTTTGTTTTATTCGATGGAGGATATTGTATAAAATTTAAAAAAATTTAAAAAAATTATTCTTATTCTAAGCATGCATACTTTGTATCATTGACGATTGCAAGTAAGTAACCTGTATACGTCATAGGTGTTTCCCAGGCTCGCACACAGAACAGAAGGTCGGTAGCGTAATCATCCACTCATGACTTATGTTTGTGCATACTTAACTATCGAGATAATACCGAGTAACATATCGTCGCTGTTCTGACATACCGGCACATCACAACAGAAATAAATAAAGTGATGTGCCGGTATGTCAGAACAGCGACGATATGTTACGTAGTAATTCGTCATCCGTATACAGTTCATCCCACACTTAAAAAAAGAAACACTGGCCATTATGATTGAGTTCATGTACAGTGTATATCTTTTTCCCTGAACAATATTTAAAGAAATAATGTTTGCATTATATTCTTCTAGACATACCCCATCGAATAAAATGTACTTGAATCACCGTTTTGGATGACCTTTAACATTAATCAAAACATGCTAGTTTCCATGGAAAATTCCACCTGCCTTCGTAAGAAGCAATGCCAAATCAATGTCATATGTGTATGTTAATGAAAGCAATTTCTTAGTTGTATAGAGAGTATCAGAGAAAACCTACACTTTATTTTGAGCTCTAATTTCATTTGAACACCAATGATAACAATCATATGCATTCTGGACAATTCTTGTACCTCCACATTCTGGTTGTGAATAATAATTACAACATTTGATCGGCTTACTTTAGTGCAAACAAATAGAAGTATGTCAAAACCTGTTCAACGTATTAAACATGTTCTACTTCCACATTTGAGATTCCAATAATGATTTATAGAAAACACCTATGTGTTGTTTGAAATATATCTAAAATGCTCATAATTTGTTCACTGTTTGTCATTGATAATATGGAAATATGTTTTCTTCTATTTAAACTGAATAACAAAATAGATCATTATTGATTTTACTGATTATGTTTTCTCACTGAATGACAATTCTAGGAAAGAGTTCTCTGCACGTGAAGTGGCAAAAGCTGCGTAGATTTGTCATAATGTGATAACGGAAGCTCAAAAACAGATAAATAAACGTATGGTGCATTAATTATTGCTAGTTTACATACATTTATTTTTATATTGTTCATGGCACACCATATAGCAACCCAGTTTATTGATACATGTATTTTATTATGATATTTTCTAGCTATATGTAAAGCCGGCGAATTCAGCTGTAGTAATGGCAACCAGTGTGTTCATTGGAGCTCACGATGTGACTATGCAAGCTACTTGTCGGGATATGTCGGATACGAGCAATGTGACGACGGGTCTGATGACAAGAATTGTGGTAAGATACGCATTTTCGTAATTGAAATTCATCAATTGTCGATGAGGTTATAAACACCTACAAATACATTAAACAAATATTTTGACCTGTAATTTGTGCAGTTGGGAGTGCATGTTCCCCTTATTGTTTTTATAGAAACGCGTACTTTAAGGCCCCAGATATTGGCATGTACAAGTATCGTCCAATACTGGAACACCAAGTATCGCCTGATACCGGTACAAAAAGTCAGTGTTCCAGTAGCGTTCGATACTGGCACATAGCCTTCCAGTATCAACTGGTACATTTTGTTCAATGTTCCAGTATCGGTCGATACTGGTAATATGTTTACCAGTTACCAGTATCGTCTGATAGTAGAATATAACAATCGATTCAGTATTGCTCATCACAATGCATCTTTAACCCTAAAACGGGTCACATTTCATCTGATTTATGAATGATTGAAGAGAATCCACTTTAAACCCGAATCCTCCATCAATCTTGCTAAAAAGTTCAGATAAATCATCAAATTACTGAGGGATATTGCACTACCATCGATTGTGCTTGGTGCTATCAACTGTAATATCGTCATTTATGTTGTTAATAATGTTTCCAATATCCATCAATTCTGGACAAAAAGTTTCCAGTATCGGAAACATTTTATATTTTCCAGTATCGGGAACATTTCATATGTTTCAGTATCGGGCAATACCAGAACAAACACGTACCAGTATTTAGCGATACCAAAACTCATAAAATTTTCCAGTATCTGTCGATACTGGTGTTCCAGTATCGAGCGATATTGGAACAGTAAAATCGTATCAAGCGATACTGGCAAATTTTATGTCTCAGTATTGAACCACACTGGTATAACAGTATCAGGGACCTAAATTACATTTTTTTTCTTAATGAACCTTGTATACAGGGTGTCTCAAAAAAAATAGGACTCTGTTTCATGACGGTGTAATTTTTATTATAATCATTGGACCATGAACAATTTAGTCTCAATGTAAAGCCCGATTAATTATTATGATATCCTGGAAATATAAGATCAATGCGATGCAAAATAAGAAAACTAGCGTACTTTGCGTAAACCGTGTCATTTACTGGTTTGTACAATGGGATCTTCATGTACAGACCAGTAACTAACATGATTTACGTTTCAATACGTAATAATTGTCAACATAGTAAATAATCTATCAGTCAATAGCAAAGTTTAGTTTGGTAATCCATTTAATTCTGGCACAAATCAATACTTGCTAAAAAAATCCGCAAAACAGATGCATGCATATTCTGTGCAAATTAAAAAAGTTTTGTTAAACAGTTCTCGAACTGTTGATGGTTGATGGTTCTTTGAGTTACAAGTCGAGCACTTTCATGTTACTCGACTGTTACTGTGTGAATCCCATTGTACAGACCAGTAAATGACATGGTTTACACAAAGTACGCTAGTTTTCTTATTTTTCATCGGATTGATCTCATATTTTCAGGATATCATAATAATTAATTGGGCTTTACATTGAGACTAAATTGGTCATGGTCCAATGATTATGATAAGAATTACACTGTCATGAAACAGAGTCCTAATTTTTTTGAGACACCCTGTACTATTGTTTTTACGGAGGTGAGTTAACACTCGTTCTACTAAGGAGGGGTGGTTACTACCCCCCCCCCCCCCCCGACTCCTAAAAATGTTCGCCGGTAACGTAAAATACAGTGACCTAGAGCGTCTAGGTGATCTCTTTTAGTCGGGTATAAGCCATCAAAGTCCGAGGGTAGGGGAGGGCCCACCTTTCAATTAAAAAAAGAATCGCCATTATAAAAAAAAGGGGGGTCATAACTTTTTAAAGAAATGAAAAGTGGGGTTATCACTTTTTTTAAGGAAATTAAAGGGTCATAACTTTTTTGCACCAATATTTCTAACCATAGTTTTTATTTGATAACAATTTTAGTATACGTCCGTGGTCCCCTTAAAGATAAAATTCTAAAAACTGGCAACAACAAAATACCACAAAAAATTGCATACATACAACATGCTAATCATTATTTTACAATGCTATTCCACATGCAAAATTAAGAATGCATGGAATTGGCTTCGAACAGTGTTTGTTTAAGGTTTGGAACTTTTTATTTGATCTAAAACATAAACAGTGATACAAAGTTAACAATCAGTTTCTGAAAACCCATGAACTAAAAATGCATGAATTGTGGATGAGGCTATCCCATCTGCGTGAGTGTATAAAATAAGCCTCCCAAGCTGAAGTGGAATCACTCATATTTTGGCCAGAACTTTGTGACTTGTACTGTACATGTAACATAAACATGTTTGGACGGTTTGTTTAGTCTAGTGCACACACTTATTTGCAAGTTTACTGTAGAAGTTGAAACTTAATTTGGTGCTATATTTGTCTTGTGCGGTTGTGTTGTGCCTGATTGCTTATTTAACATGTTTAAGGCTTTTCTGCATGATGTCGAGGACATCAAATGCAAAGATCCCCTAAGATTGATCAGTTTCTTGAATACGCTTTCTAGTTATCCAAGGTAGTTGTAGGAAGTGGTCTGTATCCAATTCCAGTGATGAAGGAGGCTCAGGTAAATTTTCCAAATCCTGAAATGAAATCAAAATAAGTTTCCTTCACACCAGGCGCGGCCAATCCTATCTCAAAGAAGTTACAGAATGTGTCATTTTGTCTATGTAGCTTTCTGGTTTTGTGTTGCCCTTCTTTTAGGCGCCTGCTTGCAGTCGTTTTTCTCATCTTGGAACTCAACAACAAGACAGCATGTCCACGTTGACAGCATGCCCACGCTGACAGTATGCCCACGTTGTACGCCACTGAGTGGCATAGCCAGGGGGCGATCGCCCCACCAAAATTTGAGTCGTGTCGGTTGAGATTGGCTCTGTCTGTTCATTTGTCAAGGAAAATTATGACGGACAAATATACAAATATGGCTAAATTTCGCGCGCATGCGCCAACAAAATAGATTTTCGGTGTTTTAAAGCAAAATATACCTCAAATCATGTGGAAATACCATACGGTGTAAAATAGCAAATGTCAACGTGCTACGCGTGCATTTTTTAGTCGGTAAAGTGTTTTCGGTTAATTTTCGCCTCTGCAATATGAAAACCCTAGCTACGCCACTGCATGCCCACGCTGACAGCATGGCCACGCTGAACGCTTACACTGTCTGAAATTATACACTACTCAACAAAAATCAAAAGTGTGTATAATTAATATAATTGTTGTATATTTTTATATTATTCTCGAAAATTCATAATTGAAGGGGTGGGTGCAAACAATATTAAGTTATTGCACCCACCCCTTCAATCGTGTATGTTTATTGTATTTGTAGGCCATGAATGTGTAAGAAAAGTGGGGTCATAACTTTTTTCTACATTCCAGAGGGGGGTGAGGGTCATACATTGTTAGTATCTAGGAGAGGGGGTGTCATAACTGTTTTGGTTGTCGCTTTCTTCCAGCTACCGCCGCCCCCCCCCCCCCCCCCCCCTCCGGTAAAAATAATGAACGGTCCCCTAGTTGATTTCCAAGTACATGAGGCCATCGGTCCAAATACATAAAATATTGTATACAGTCCTCGAGACATTGTCCATGAAGATCGGTTAATAATTAAGAACACTACATTGATATAGATAAGACAAAGTGCAGTTTACACTTTCACACTTTGGTTTTGAAGACGCAGGACCGCGTGACAGGTATGTGTATGGGCTGCATTGATCAATGAATCATCCTCAATCCTCATCTTACTATTAACCCGTAAGTTGTCGCTACCAGTTATTCAATAATTTGCCTGTTGCTAGTCCGAGGCTGCGTGTCGACGAACAAAATGTTAAAATGAAGAACTGACTTGGTTTTGGTTTTGGGCACATAACTGACTTTGAAGATTGAATGAATATTAAAATATTCATTCAATCTTCACGCGTAATATCTCAAATTGAAGAAAGAGATTTCCTTACAACTTTACAATTTAATATTTTTACGTAAGAGCTATAGTTTTGGAGATTAGAGCATATTAATTACCTGGTCAGTTACTTATTTTGAGGACTTTAGTATAGTAAATAGCATAAGCATAGCAATATAAATATACAATAACTTTGAGTGTGTTTCTACTGGGGAAGAAACCGCTAATAAACGCTAAGTTTGCCCAGTAGAAACAGGCAGAACCCGCTAAGAATCGGTATTTTGGTAATCCCAAAAACCTTCATAAACCAGGTTTGGAACCGGCAATAATCGGCAATAAACTCAATAGAAACAGAAAGGCGATTAATCTTAGAGGTCTGCGCCATGAACCGTGTCACGCTGGGTTATACACATTGTGAAGCAATCTCTTTCAGGTGCGGTGGCATTGTTTGGTATTACAAAAGGTCAATGTCGTGGCCCATCGACTAAGATCGATAAACTTAGCGGTAACTTTTCGCGAGTAGAAACAGGGGGGATTAAAAACTTACCGATTAAATCTTAGCGTTTATTAGCGCTTACTTTTTGCAGTACCGTACCCCAGTAGAAACACCCTCATAGTTAATATAACGATTAATATAACCACGATGTATCACCCATTCAGGAACCTGTCTCTCTGACGTAAAAAGCAGGTGATTTAATTGCGCGTGAATAATTTGAACGCATCAATGAATTGAATTTATTGCGATTAGCGTGTAGCGATTCGGCAGATTTACTGGTAGATCAACATGAAAAGAACAGGTTAGGACAAATAAAAGTGGTATTCGTCTTCAATCTCACCTCAATAGTACACACAGAGCAAATACGATGGTAACGTAATGTTATACGACCCGATTCAATCAATAGTAAATGATTGGAACATCTTAATCTACTCAACGCTCCTCTGTGGTAGTGAATCATTTTTTCTTTTTAAAGTAATTATTTAATCCCTCATTATATGAGGATTGATTTCAACAAATGCATATTTTCCCCGTGTAAATGCGTTTCAATCAAAACCAATCTTCACATTGAAAAAATTATATATTCTAATTTTGTTTTTGGTACTGAACTTGAGAAGCATTTTAACATTGTATCTCAATGTGGGTGATCAGTTTTACTTGGTCCACAAACAAAAACATTTTGAAAATGAAAGTACAAACAAGTTTTGACCGCCCCCTCCCCTCCTATCATCACCTAAAAAAGTTATGCCCCCCCCCCCCCCTTGCAGCATACAAAAGAGGTGTTGCCCCCCCCCCCACCTATATTATACCCCCCCCCCCCCCCCCCCCCTCACCGGTAGAAATAATGAACGGTCCCTTAGCTATCTATAACTTCATGGGTGAAATTTTCAGAGATTGGCAATTTGTTACAGTATTCTATTATTTTAAAGGGAATTGAAATTAATTAATGTACCTTTAAAACATTTAAGATTAATTGTATAAATTAGTTTATTATCATTGTTCAACCTGGTAATAGGACTGCGCGTTGCGAGGCTACACATTATCGAAACAAAATTGTCTATCAAAGTGTGACTTATATGTAACGGTAAGTTGTTAACCATAAGTGATTATTTTAATAATACTTAAAAGTATTTGGCAGCCATGAATCTTAGTAATAGGTTCTGTTCTGGTTTGTTTGGGGTTTTTCTATCATGCAGATTGTGGCACGGATTACATCACGATGATATTAGGTAATGCACTCTATATAACTTCACCAAATTACCCAAGTTATTACCATGATAATCAGATGTGTGTCTGGTATTTAACAAGAAACGGAAATGGTACATTCGTTATTGAAGTCATCGACATGCTTCTGCGTGGACGTGATGTACTTACCATAGGTCGTGGGACAGACGAAACTCTAAGTGAAAGTGTACTTTTGAGTACGGAACATCTCTTCCCAAAAGGCACCACGATAATGACAGATGAAGTGGGTGTATGGATGACGTTCATATCTAGTAGGGTGTATCGTCAGAAAGGTTTCAAATTGGAAGTCAAAGTGATTTCCACGCTTGGTAAATATAACTAGCCTATACAAACAAGACTATAGTACGGTGTACTAACGCCGCCAACACACACAAGCAATTTACACAAGTAAATTAATTTACGCACACAAGTGAATTAATTTACGCACACAAGTGAATTAATTTACACACACACGTGATTTACATACACAAGTGAATTAATTTACGTGCACAAGTGAATCAATTTACACACACAAGTGAATTAATTCACGCGCACAAGTGAATTAATTTACACACACACGCAAATTAATTTTCGTGCACAAGTGAATTCACCCACCCCCACCAAAATTAATTTACACAAACACCCCAATTAATTTACGCACCCCAGTCAATTAATTACTCACACACGAGCAAAATGTCCAATAATCCTTTAAGGCCCTGTCACACCATAGCGTATGGCCTGAACGTGGCCTGAACGTATGCCGACGTATTCAAAAAATAGCTCGAAAATTGTCAGAGTCCGAGAACGTCCAAGAACGTCCAACTTCCCAACGAATTGCGTCAACATCGGTGATGGAATGGACGTATCCATAGCGTATTAAACGCATACATAGCGTATGACTAACGTATTGATAGCGTATCACTAACTTATAACAAACTTATGACAGCGTATCACAGCGTATGCGATCGGCGAGCGTATGACCAACGTATTCGTAGCGTATGTCTGCCGTGCTCGACGTATCCTCAGCGTATCCTCGGCGTACAACGAACACGTGACTTATGCCGTTGCAGAAATTGAGTTTCGTACACGGCGGGACAAGTGTTGCCAGTTCAAGTAAACGCAGCCTAGATGATAACTATTAAAATATCTAGAAGGGTAAATCTATATGTCCAACCTACAACTTAAGACGATTAACGTACCTCTAACGTATGTCAGCGTATGTCTAACGTATGTCAGCGTTTGTAAACGTATGTCTAACGTACCACGAACCTATCGGGAACTTATGCAGAACGTAAGTTAAGCACACGTTGAGTACGTCGAGAAATTTTGAACATGCTCAATAATTTTTCGCAGGCTCGACGTGTTCCAAATTTTCACAACGTATCACAGCGTGCTCTTAACGTATACGACGTATCCCAAACTTACCCCTAACTTGTTTCAGCGTACACCAACGTACGCCAACGTACGCCAACGTACGCCAACGTATTTTTCGATATTTCGCATACGTTGTTATACGTTCAGGCGATACGCCATGGTGTGACAGGGCTACCGTACAGCTAGCGCGCATTCGGCGTTTTGGGAACTTATGGAGGGTTTGAGTATATAAATGGGTCCCTTGAGTATCTCATCCTCACTTCTTCATGGTCTGTTTTGGCCTTCTTGCTTTTTCCTCCTCCTCGGCCTCGGCCCCTGGTTGCTTGCTTCTTCTTGGGTGGCATGTTAACTGATTGATGACATGTAATGTGAGATCGGCGCGGTTTTTATACGTGCTACAGCGGCATAATAAGCCACGTGTTCGTTGTACGTCGAGGATATGCTGACGATACGTCGAACACGGCAGACATACGCTACGAATACGTTAAGTATACGTTAAGCATACGATAGTCATACGCTCGCATACACTCGCATACGCTATGATACGCTGTCATAAGTATGTTATAAGTTAGTGATACGCTATCAATACGTTAGTCATACGCTATGTATACGTTCAATACGCTATGGATACGCTATGGATACGTGACAGGGCCTTACACGATTGCCCGGCATAAGGTGAATACCTGAGAATACGTCAAAACTCGTTGGAAATACGTCAGGCATACGTTAGACATACGGCACATATACGTTATCAACTC
The DNA here is from genome assembly GCA_035610835.1 of Ophiura sarsii. Lineage (NCBI taxonomy): Eukaryota > Metazoa > Echinodermata > Ophiuroidea > Amphilepidida > Ophiuridae > Ophiura > Ophiura sarsii. The sequence continues at coordinate 42,771,000 of CM069446.1, forward strand.
GTTATCACTACGTTGGCTGTACGTTTCCCCAGCCTAGGTTCATCAACGTATACCAACTTACGAGTAACGTACGAGTAACGTACCACTAACGTATGTCAACGTATGTTATATTTAACGTACCACAAACTTACCGGGAACTTATGCAGAACGTATTAAGCACACGTTGAGTACGTCCAGAAATTTTGAGCATGCTCAATTTTTTTTCGTGGTCCAAATTGTCACAGCGTATCACAGCGTGCTCTTAACGTAAACGACGTATCCCCAACGTACCCCTAACTTATATCAGCGTACGCCAACGTACACCAACGTATTTTTCGATATTTCGCATACGTTGGCATACGTTGAGGCGATACGTTATGGTGTGACGTACAGGCCTTTACGGTATACCAATATTTACAAAGCCTAAGGCCAAGTAAAATAATAAACGTGTTTCTCGTTCCCGCAATCACCAATTCGTTGAGATTGTCAAATATTTTTTGTTATTTTTCTTATTTCCTCTTTCACTTTGTTTCATCAATGGTTGTGATGAATCGCTATTCAGTTAGATTGTAAGTAAGCCTTAGTTTTTCCAATGTAAAACCATAATTTGTTTATGAAAGTTTCAACTGTTTAAACTGCTTTTTTTCTTTGCTTTTTTCATGAATTTCATTATGTAATCTGTAACTCTAATAGTATGCAATGAATACGAGCGGGGCACCTTCGCTACGCTCGGGTCCCGCTAGACATGCTAGATGAGCAAATGAGTTGTAGGCCTACATAACTGTAAAACTTGAGTTGATAAGTTGTAAATAAAACGCTGCGCCCGCCCGATAGACTGTATGCGTAAACGCGGCGCTTGTAATTTTGACGGCAAGGACACTTTCTTGCCGACAAAAGACGCGGCAAAAATCTGGTTCTGCATATTTGGAAGCAATCCCGTTGCTAATTTCATTACGTATAAGGGGCGATATCCAAACTCTACAGTGATTTTAAATCATTTTTCTATCGATTTTACAACGATATTCCAACGGTATTTCGTTCTATTGTTAAAAGCATCGGAAAAAGATCGGTGATTAACTAGAAACCTCTCTACTTATCTGGCGTTAACAATATAACTATTGTAGTACTCTCGATGGCTGCATTAGTGAAGCAGACAGATCAAAGGCGCAAGGAAGGTTGTGTTATATTCTTTAAGAAATACTATATTATAGTATTTCTTAAAGAATATAACACAACCTTCCTTGCGCCTTTGATCTGTCTGCTTCACTAATGCAGCCATCGAGAGTACTACAATAGTTATATTGTTAACGCCAGATAAGTAGAGAGGTTTCTAGTTAATCACCGATCTTTTTCCGATGCTTTTAACAATAGAACGAAATACCGTTGGAATATCGTTGTAAAATCGATAGAAAAATGATTTAAAATCACTGTAGAGTTTGGATATCGCCCCTAAAGCCTCATCATAATTTATCATATAGGCCTACAACAAATAGCATTCCATTTTGTTTGCAATAGTAAAACTATATAATATCACGCGGTCTAATTTTGATTGAACAATGAACTCATAAGCATAAGATATGCAGTTTTAAAAACGAAGAAAGGGAGAGAGAGCGGGGGAGGGGAGAGAGTGTCATTCTTTTCTTCTCTAATTTTCATATCTAACCATACTTTTAACCTTTCCTCCCGTATTCCATGCATCGCATACATTTCTTCCTTCAATTGCGTTTGATATTCTTCCCATTACAGCTTTGCCCCGTAGATTTTTCCATACCTCATCCTTCCCCCAAGCTATATCCCATGGTTTATTCTGATTAAAAACGACATTGTTTACTTACCTCATGGCCATCCCATGCGTTGTACCCATAATATATATATAAAACTATGGTTATGCCATAATTATTACTTTATTTTTATTAACCCTACCTCTCAAACCACATTACTTCTTTAACCCCGGTACCGTGACTTATAAGTATATGGCTTTTACCACCTTACTTCATTAACCCTCTACCCCAACAACAAAACAACAGGTTGCTTTATTAACCCAATCCGACGGTACTTTTTATACCACATCTCTATAATTATAACCCATATGCCTATCCTTAACCATTTCCCGTGGCTTGCTTTATTAACCCCCTACCTCTCAAACCGCATTACTTCATCAACCCCGGTCTCGCGGTGTATATACTTCATTACCCCCCCCCCCCCCCCCCAACCAGATTACTATTTTGTGGGGGTTTATAACCCACAAAATGGTACTTGCAATAGGCCTACTACATCACTATAACCCCGTATGATTCATATCGTAAACAATTTCCCGTGGTTCAACCCATACGGTAATAGTATAACCCTGGGCCTATCCTAAACCATTTCCCGGGGTCTAACCCAACCCGACGGTACTTTCACATCACTATAACCCCTATATCCTAAACCATTTCCCGTGCGGCTTATATTCATTTGCCCGCCCGTTCGGCGCCATATGGGGGGTATGCAGGGGTGTATGCGTACGCAGAATATCTGCAAGTTCTAGTGACATTGATGAGCCGATGTTGAGCGGTTTTCGGCTGTTTTTGGAGCCAATTGTTAACCAATTTCACAGGAATATACTTTATAACACGTGCCGTATTTTCCTCTATCTTCGTGCAAATTGAGCGACACTTTGATCAAAACTAACGGAGTACTAAGGATAACAAACAAGCAAACACACACACAAACACACCCCGTTTCCAGATGTATAGTAAGATGTAACTATAGATGCATGCTTTGTGGAAATGTGAGGCATTGAATAAAGCCTCTTGCTTGGAGGGAAAATAATAGTGTACTACACATAACGTATGATCATTAAAATATGGAAATTAATTCAATTAAATAGAGAGATTGCACGATATAGTGAAGATGAAATAAAATCACCAATGCGCGAATAGACTTGCTTCTAGCTTATACAAGGATAGCCTTAAACATAATGGAAGCATGCATTTCTATCTCTGTAGACCAATTTTGAAGTTTAAAACGGAAGCAACACACTCGTTTGTTCCAAATTTTCAAATATCTACGTTATACGACACCTTCAAAATCGTGTACTCTTGACACATTGCTTATGTGGTTGTTAAAGGAAAATATTGCTGAGCTTGTAGCTCCACTGACAAATATCATCAACAAATCGTTTAATAGTGGTATTTTCCCACACAACTCCGTGAGGCGGTTGTGTCCCCTATTCTAAAGAAACCCACTCTGGACAGACAGGTTCTTAAAGAACTAACCTAAGCTATGTGTCCAAGATCATGGAAAAAAATATTTGCGCCCAGATAAAAGACCACTTCAATGTCTATGATCTTCAAGAAAGCTTCCAGTCTGCTTATAAAGAACTACACAACACTGAAACAGCCATTCTGTGTGTGAGAACTGATCTTCTGAGAGCCATTGATGAAAACAAAGCTATTGCGGTCGTGTTACTTGATCTCTCTGCCGCGTTTGACACGGTTGATCATTGTATTTAGTTGAAGCGGCTTTCTTCCACCTTCGGTATTCGTGGCAAGGCTTCGTTCTTATTTACAGAACCGTTCGTTACGTGTTCGTGTTGGGGATTCCGAATCTACAACACATGATCTTAGATTTGGAGTTCCCCAGGGTTCTGTTGTTGGGCCACTCTTCTTTACGATGTACAATAATGATATTGGTAATATAATGCGGAAACATGACATTACATATCATTTGTATTCGGATGATGTCCAACTGTACCTGTCATTTAATCCCAAGATTAACGGAGACGCTAAAAGAACTGTTGCTCGACTCACATCTTGTATAAATGAAATCAGTGACTGGATGACTAAAAACAAACTCAAGCTCAATCAAGACAAAACCGAGTTTTTCATCGCATCGTCAAGTTACAACTGCAAATTCATTAATGACATTACCATCATAATCGGCGACACTGTTATACAGCCATCTCCAACAATCAAAAATCTGGGTGTCGTGTTTGATCATACTATGTCCATGATTGCACATGTTAAATCTACCATCAAAACAGTGAATTTTCATCTCAGGAATATTTATAGAATACGTCGTTTTATTACTGTTGATAGAAACTCTTTACTTCATGGCATATCAGCGAAAGATCGCAACAAATTACAAACACTGCAGAACAGAATATTTTTTTAGATCAAACAGAATGGATTCGTCTGCACCACTCATTAGAGAGCTCCACTGGTTACCGATTACATCAAGGATTACATACAAACTCATGTTGTTCACCTTCAAAAGTTTTCATGGACTTCTTCCTACGTACCTGACAAACTTTCTCACTCTGTACATACCAAAAATACCTAATCTGAGGTCAGGTGATGACGAAATTACTTCTCACAATCCCTCGTACTAAGCGTGCTCTTGGAGACAAAGCCTTCTACGCGATTGCTCCACGTCTATGGAACTCTCTACCTGGCTCGCTCCGCAAGTGTTCTACTATTCATAAGTTAAAAAAGGCTCTCATATTTCATCTGTTTCCTAAGCTAAGCATTCATCCCCGCCTCACAGATTCCTTCCTGTTTTAGCTTTGTATATTTTGCTGTCATATTTTGTGAATGTATAGACCCTACTTTGTACAGTGTAGTGTTTTTTTGTGTATTTTAAGATTTTACTATTTTGTACAGCGCTTTTGACCGCTTTTGATTAGGCGCTCAATAAATGCTGCTTTATTTAGAGAATAATGACTGCGTAACAACTGTTTTCGTGAATTTGTTTTAAAATCAGAGGTTTTTGTTCTGGTCTGAGGAATTGTCCCGAGGGGCGCAGCCCCCGAGGGACAATTCCGAGTGATCAGAACAAAACCCGAGGATTTCAAAACAAATTCACGAAAACAGTTGTTAAGCAGTCATTATTCTCATTCATTACTGAAAAAGATACATATTTTATCCAAATCGTTGATTTGTACCGATATTATGATCTTGCTAATAATTAATTAGTTTTCTGTTTATTTTGTCCACCCCTTCTTAGTTATTGAAACAGTCTAAGTCGGGTCATCCCCTCATTAACATTTTTATCATTCAACCAATCAGAAATAAGCTTTAATCGTGTTTCCTCATAACTCATTGAATATTCAGTTTAGGGGCGTGAGGTGTTCATTTGATTGGTCGGTCAGTGAGCAAAACAATGGGACACTTTGGCGCAGTACTTTCGGGCAATTATTAGTAACCCGCGCTCGGCGTGCGCGTTCTCATCTAACGATTAATTTGATTGGAACGCACTTGGTACGCAGCTATCGCAATTATTCATGAAGTAATGAATTATTATTATACAGCGGGAACCAAAGTACCATTAAGCAACACTTTGATGAATTTTCAGATCCCAAATTTGAAATAAGCTATTGGAATGGCTTACCTAAATAGTCTTTCTTGTTTCGATGATAATCCATCTCATGAATTAATACATCTCCAAAAGACTAGTAAATTCTTTTTGTCGATACTTTTCTTCAAAAAAGCCTTTGGCATGTTTCCAACAATAACGCGACAAATCACCGTATAACATGTTTGTCAACTTATCATCCAAAAACCAGTTTTGCCTCGCAAAAGTGAATTTTCTTCCATTTTTCATATTTTTTTTTCTTCTAAAGATATTCGCAGAAAAGGTTTTAATGTAAATTATCATTATGTAGGTATTGGATTGATTATGGATTTGATGCAGTGTATGTGGGACATCCGTGGTATAGGTCAATGCACTTATTGCGCTATATGGGGCACATACGCCCTATGATGATGGGGCAGATTCGCCAATAGAGATTTATATAGTTATGATGTTGCATAATTTCAAAATTTTAATTTTCCTCTTACAGGATAATTGTAATTATAAAAATAGTTATCAGGAATGGAGTAACACTAATATATATTAGAGGAGAATATTTCAAAATGTGGTATTTCTTATTACTTTTAAATTCTGAACGAGTATGCCTATGTTCCGCAAAAGTGCCTACCCCTATATTTTGGACCCCTACATTTTATTTTGGAATAAAATAAATAACGAAGAATAACGAATCTATATGTATTGTAACCGACCTTTCAGCGAGCGGTTCTTTCACTTTCTCTATCTGCAATCTGGTACGAGGGAAAGTGGTTTGGTAGCGTTGGCTCCTTCGTACCAGATCTTATTCCACTGTTGTTTACCTCAACATTCAAAGGACCAAGACTAATTAGAAGTAACGACACGACTCTCAGTTGTAACATTTACAATCATTGATAAATCATCTTTATTTGAATCATTATCTTTAGGTTTCGTTTACAAATAATCATTTACAGAGTTCTATTCCGTACTTGGCGACCGTGTAGGCCTAGGCCTACACGGCACCCTGGTCTCGGCGGACAGAATTAGGGCGCGTTCCCACTGTGGCTGTTTGATACCAGGACGTGGACTCGATGCTACATCGAGTCTACTTCCAAGCCTAGTGGGAACGCGCAATAAGGGGGTTCGTCGTGGATGTAGGGTCGAATCCTACTCGAAGAGGTAGTCTCGCACCTAGGACGTGGTATCAAAATCGCTAGTGAGAACGCGTTTACATTATCGTATGTGGACTCGTAGCACTTGTTCCACAATAACAAGCCATTGCGCTGCGTCACACTGCGCCGCCGTCAGTCGTGCGCTTCAGAATGCAATTTCACGCGGCTAAATGTCATGCACGCGTGGTAATTTACGCAGTAAGTACGCACGGCGCACTTGCTTAAACTTGTAAACAAGTAACATCCGGGTAAGTGGACTCGATACCACATCGGTATTTTGATGTATTTGATCGCACAATGAGAATGCAACATCAATGTTTTGCATGTAGACTCGCACCTAGGTATGAGTCCACATTCGCCTATACTCTGTTTGGCCATCTCGAGACAGTGACGTAACCGCGTATTCTACTAAATGCATCACATAACGCGCGCGCATACTCGCGGCGCTGGCGTATAAACACGAGCGTTGAAAGGCGGAAGATACACACGCGTGCGTAAAAGCTGCGCCTGTTCAGCACGTCTGTCCTCCTTGATGGTTTGTCAAGAACTCCCCGACTTCTTTCATTCCCCAAAACAATAACAAACTTGCTAGCTTCTAATAGCGTTTGATTGGTTGATTATCACGCGACGCGTACGTGACGCTCAAGATGCACAACGCTGGCTCTCAAAGAGCAAATCTTCTCCCGAATCTGCTCCCACGCAAACCAGCGCTGCTAGGCCTAAGAGATAATCAGACAACCATAGCACCAAGATAAATACACAAGTTACGAGTAACACTGTAACAATAAGGTTTGTTACAGTATTGAATATTATGGTACTTTGTGTAGCCTAATTCTGAGCCTAGGGCGAACTTGCCCCGGCCAATAGGCGAACCTACCACGGCGTCGGGCAAGTTCGCCCTTTTGAGACACTTGTCTTTATCATTTACTCTTGCCTTTACAGTAAGGGGTAGAGTACTGAGATCATGGTCGTACACACTTAGAAATGGGTGTCAAACGAAATGTGTAGTTTTTAACCCAATATTGTGCTAAACATCGATTTCGTAAAATAACTTTCTACACGTGCAATAGTTTACTATTGAATTCCGAGTTTTACACTCTGGAAGTGTAGAAAAGCGCCCGTAATTGGGTAAAACATGATTTGGCACCATGAAAGTGTCAGATTCTTCGTAGTCTCGTGTCCAGACTTAATTTTACATGACAGAAAGCGAATGTGAAGGAGGCTATTGCGCGATGTACACTCTCAGTAGTAAAAAAACTGCACAATGTTGAGCGAATATCCTATGTGGTACGGCACTATATTGGTTATGTTACTTTGCAGTATCCAGCCATGGCGGACGACGGCATATCGGTCAGAAACTTCTAGTGCAGGAACAGGACTTGAGGACCTTATCCCGGCTTTTTGTATAGGTAGGTGACAGGTCTGGCCTGAGATCTAGGCCATATTTGCTCTGGACCTACAGCACATAATCTCCTGGCCACAGTTCGACATATGTGGGCGCACTTCGATCAGGCTGCGCACGCATGCTTGAACTCGCAAAATACTGCCAACCAACAACACCAAAGTACCTGATTGGTCCAATTTAAACTGACGCCTTTTTAACGATCGTCACGCTGCGCCGTATCCACCAACGCAGTGCTCCCGCTGCGCCATAACCACCGACGCAGTGGGGCGTGATGGTGCGTGGAAAAGCTCATGAGTTTTTCAGTTCTCACGTTTGAACACCAACCAATCAGAGCCTTGAGGTCGAGATGACGTAGTGCGCACAACGGAGAACCACGGGACCGTTTTGGGGTGAGGTTGAGCAGGCGTACTTTACGCGAGCTCAACCTCATGTGACGTGGGTCCATTGCGTATATAATAATCTTATAAGCTTATTATATATGCAAGAATTTCAGAACTATTACAGCTCATCGCCGTCGTTCGTCCTTGGGCGAAATAATGGAAGCAGCTTAGGAAGTGTTCAGAAATACTTTGGTGGGGGGGGGGGGGGTTGGCCAAAAAAAAAGAAAAAATTGTCGGTGTCTAAACTTTTTTGACCCCCCCCCCTTTACAAATTGACAAACTTTTCTGACCCCCCCCCCCCCCCCCTTTAACAGGGTGAAAAACCTTTTTGACCCCCCCCCCCCCCTACTCACTGTCTGATGTAGATAGACATTTGACTCAAGTTCTATGACGCTTACAGTCAGAACTGTGGCAATCAATTTGCAACATTTCCAACTTGAAACATATCTTTCAAGCCTCCGAATTATATTTTTCGGTGATTTGTATTTATCATGTTATAGCCTTTTTAAAAACGGTTTCTTTTTTCCAATTGTAGAAAGTTACTCTTTGTATACAAGTCCTTCTATCTACACAATACTTTCACAAAGATTTGCGCGGAGCACGAAAAATGTGGTCAACTTGCTATACAAAATGTAAAAAATGAGTTCAAAATCACGCGTAGAATTTGTATCCTGTTATTGATCACCCTTACCAACAGTTCTGAAGTAAACATTGTGGACACTGGTTAGTCTCATTTTGTATAACAAATCCTGCCGTCTGCACGTTGTTTTCACAAAGACACGCGCGGAGCCCGCAGAAATGTGGTCAACTGCGTTCAAAATCACGTGTAGCGCGCGGAAATGTGTATTTAACCCTGTTGACGATCACCCTTATCAACAGTTCTAAAGTACAAATTGTGGACACTGGTTTAGTCACATGTTGTATAACAAATTCTGCTGTCGGCACAATGTTTTTACAAAGATTTGCACGGAGCATGCGGAAATCTGTATAATTTGTTACAGAAATGTTAATACTGCAGTATTTTCTTGCGCGTAGCCCAACATTTTGGTATTTTTCCCGTTAACGACTACCTATTTGGCCTAACTTTATTGACCCCCTCTTGAGTAGGTAAAACTTTTTAATCACCCCCTTTTTGAGACTTCAAACTTTTTAGACCTCCCCCCCCCCCCCCCCCCCCCCCCCCCCCCGCCCCACACCAAAGTATTTCTGAACACTCCCTTAGTTGCTTCCATCATTCTTTCTTTGCTTTTTGTTTACTCCATCGGTGCGCCACGCCTAGTGATGGTATGTATAGAAATACATATATTGCGTGTAGGCCCTATGTGTACAGATACAGACCCGGGATGATCCCCTATACTCTTTACGAAGGAGTATTTGACCTTTTTTTAACGGGCTTGGGCACGGCTCTTCCTATTACAGCTACTTCACTCCTAAAAGAATATAAATTGCCTTAAAATAACTAGGCCTATAACATGTATAAATATATCACAATTTCCAATTTGACCGTTATCACCCGCCATAGTTTAAATGTGCAAAGAAGGTGCATAATGCAGTGTAAAGTGTTATACAACAAAACAAAAGGGTAAATTGCCTACACAGCATTATTGGGTAAAGGAAATTTTCCCAATTGATGTGTACCAAAATGACACAAGTGTTGGGTAAACCTCTACACAACCCCGGTTGTGTAAAGTGTTACACATAATTGGGTCAAACTAGAACATGCTCGTTTTGGGGTAAACATTTACCCCACGATATTGTGTCAAAGTTTTAACCTTTGTTGGGTAAAATTTAGCTATTTGATGGGTAAAATGGTCACTATGTGTTGTGTAAACCACTGTTGTGTACATTTTTTACCCAACAAACAACCATGTTCCCTTTTTACCATCGTGAAGTGCAGTATTTTACCCAACATTGCTTGATTTTTTTTCTATGAGTGTAATGTAGCCAAGATATCAATCTTTCACATTCATTTTATTTATTGTATATATAGGCCTCTGGCCCTTCATACTACATGGTACAAAAATTATAAATACGCATACATAATAAACAATTTTTACTTTGCTGTGCTGTCATTAAAAGATGCAATAAATACAAAACATAATCAATTAAATTCAATATCTTCTCTTATCTTCATTGCAGAGAATACAAATTGAGCAAGGTTTTTAATATCAGTGCTTTTTGGAGAACTCATGAGATGGTTGAATTTCTCATGCGTTGGATGTCTGGTGTATTTAGTTCAGATGTATCTATCACGTAAAGTCTTAAATTGGTTTCAAATAATAACAAAATGGAATTCGTCTTCTACGTTACCATCATTACACACTAAACATGTCCGATCATTAGGATCTATTCCATGTCTTCTACCGGTTTCAATGCGAAGAGAATGACTGGAACATCTTAATTTTGAAAGATAACGGCGATGTGACACATTTATAATAACTGATAAGTATTTTTCAGGTGATAATTGATTTTTGAAATTACGATATGTCCTTAATTTATAAAGGGAAGAAATATCGGCAAACCAGTTTTGTTGGGCAGTATCCTGAATACGCTGCTTAAACATACTTAAAAACATATTTACGTCACCAACACCTTGATTATAGTATACCATACATGTCCAAATCCATTATTAAAAAGTATAGATTTGATCTCAGTGGCCCACGTTCGCGAACCTCTCTCGTCAAAATAAACAAGCATATCGTAACTTTTCTTTGGTATACGTTCATCTCCCATACTTAACAGTTTTAACCAAAATTGGATACAGTTGATAATACAATATACATAAATGGGATATCTGCCACACTCGCCAATTGCTGCATTATTTGTAGAATTTTGAGAGATTTGTAGAAACTGCTTGCAGGCCTTGTATTGAACTTTTTCCAGACATTCATAACGCTTAAAACCCCATATATCTGAGCCGTATGTTAAAATTGGTAAAATAGCAGCATCGAAGATTTTAAAATAGGAATCATACGACATATAACCAACAGCATACATTGTTTTTCTCAGAATATTAAGTGCTTTGGAAGCTTGATCTGCAAGGTGTCTCGTTGATTTTCCCCATGCATTGCCAGTTGATAATGGCCCAGATATTTATATTCTGACACGATATCGAGAGGGTGATCATTATAAGTCCACTTTTCATAACGGCTAATCGGGCCTCCTTTACGGAAAACCATAACTTGAGTTTTACTCATATTTATTTTTGTGGTATCCGGCATTAATTGACACACCTTTGCACCATTAGTATCAAGATAATTTGATAGCTCACTGATAAAGATAGCAGATTGAAGGGGCTGAGAAGACAGCCCTGCTTGAGTCAAATAGGGCATTCAAACATGTCTGAAATTAGATTGCCATCTCTTATACGAGGGGCAGTCAGTAAATAATGAAAGTGATCATGGTATGGGATGCATGAGTGATTCTATTGAGGGGATAATGTGATCAATACAAAGTATGAACCTTTGTCTTTCAAACAATACACTTTTGGATTGTTAGATACCTTTGGTTATGTAACGTCATTAACATAAAACACAATAGGTTTCAGACACTGACTGAAATCTGTCAATTATTTGGCTGGATATGTAATATGTTGAATATGGGTTGATTGATACATTTGCGTATATCTCGGCAATGCAAGCATAAAACAGATAACACTTGGCACATAGTTAGAATACACACTTATCTCTGTTTGACAATCTTTTGAGATCTGAATGCCTTAATACGACCAAGAAGGGACCATCTCAAATACGCTTTTATTTAGCAAAATCCGCAATAATATATCTTAGAAAACAACAAATGATAAAGAACAATGTAGGGATTATAATTTAATAAATTGTTGTGGGATGTAAAGCAATAATAGTGGGGATTTCAAAAGGAGCTGTTCATAAAATTTCCTCAAACCATTGAAATTATATGACGATTACTTACATAATACATATCTAGTAGCTCTAAAGATAACAGTAATAAGAGAGGTTGTGGCAGCCATCTTTGATCGATACATTCATGTATATCTTCATTTTGACTATCACAATATTTTTACACATTGATTTAAGCATTTTTCATTATTTCTGATTAGAATTTGAAGGCACAGTAAGCTTTTATCTGGTAAATTTCATGATTTTAGCCATTTTGGGCCCGTTTCAAAATTATCTGCCGTCTGCGCATGCGCATTTTTTCTGCAGGTTTCAAGCGAATAAGTTCAGATAATTAGTTAACTATCATATGGAATCTTCCAAACTGGTTAATTGCTTGAATTTTTCCTAAATTGTTTGATTTTCCGCAATATTAGTGATTCACTGACTGGGCTTTTTAAAATGAAAATTAGCTATTTGAAATACTGATATTTGTATCTCCTTACTTTTTCCTCTTATACTACACATTCCAAATTACACAGGGATTAAAGTTATTGTCTTTTGTATCATATTTATGCGAAAAAAATCGGGATTTACCTGCTTCTGATGTCATGTTATGCAATCTTCTAACCACGTGTTTCATAAAAACAATTCAAATTTCCCGCCAAATAACTGATTTAGCAGTGTCCCAAGTGTACTTACTTTGAGACAATGCTATGACGTCATAGTTCACACTTAAAAATCCAAAACTTCATACTTTGTATTGATCTCATTATCCCCTCAATAGAATCACTCATGCATCCCATACCATGATTACTTTCATTATTTATTGACTGCCCCTCGTACATGCTTTAACATTTTTATTTATACTACCAAGCATATTCAGCATTTTCCCTGTGATTCCCACTGACTTAAGTTTATTGAGTAGTTTGTCTCTTTGGATGCTATCGAATGCTTGCTTAAAATCAATGAAAAGACAGTATAATTTCCCTCTTGTTCTTAGTAGATTCCTCTGAATAGTGCTATGAAGTGTAAATATGTTATGAGTGGTTGCATATCCTTTCCGGAAGCCTGCTTGGTTTTCTGGAATTTTTGCATTTTGCTCGCACCATTTGACAAGTCTTGAGTGTAAAAGGCATGTAAAGATCTTGCCAAAAGCATCCAATAATGTGATGGGTCTATAGTTACCAGGGTCCTCAATAGATCCTTTTTATGAATAGGGACAATTATTCCTTTTGACCAGGCTGTTGGGAAAATTGCGTTATCAAATACATGATTATTTAGAGCTTATGAAATAGTTTCATCATGGTGTGTGATGAGAATTGAAAGACCTCAGCCGGTAAACCATCCAGGCCTGGCGACTTATTCTTTTTCATTGATTTAATAGCACGGCTGATATCCTCGTGTATGATTTTACCATTCATGTCATTATCATTGATCGATCTGTCTATATTTGGATTTTCATTTGTGGCCTGTGTATTTACAGTAACGCTTTCCGGGTCATCACAAACAGAATGATCAACTCCAAAAACAGTTTTAAAATGGCTTAACCAGTCGCTCATGTTCAGCGTTGCCGGGATACGGTTTTTTATACGTGAAATGCGTTTGATAGTAGACCAAAATTGTTTTTGATCTTTAGCACTCTTTTGGAGATCATGCCGTAACTGCTGTTTGTACTTCTTTTTTTCTGCCTACACATTGATTTAAATAGAACTCTGGTTTCTTTGAATTGGACAAAATCATACATAGCATTAGTTTTACGGAATGTACGGAGCAAAGATAGTTTGTTTGTTTTCAGACGACGACAAGCATTATCAAACCATGGATTATCATTATCTGAGTTTGAGCGCTGGTGAGAGTTTGGGTTACAATCATATTGTCACGCGCCGACCGCTACTCACTGAAGGTAGAAATGATTGAACCGTTAAACCGGTATACTGCCCTCTATTGTAATTGTTAGAAAATACATGTACAGATACGGGCTGATTTTAGACTGGTGAGAGCCTGTGTCCCCGATGAAATGGATGATGGCCCACGATGTCTGGATTGATTTGTCCTGAAAAGATTGTTGGGAAAATAGTTAGATTGACTTGCTAAAGAGTCATTCCATGCCAATTGAGACAGGCGGAAGAGTGTTGAATATTGTAATGATGGCACAGGTGGTATAAGAGACAATTTCGAGGGCTAAGAGGTAGAACTGACTATGTCAATTTTGACTTTTTGGACATACACCTGCTGGACATGGCCTGTTTTGCAACAAAACTAAAAAACACCTTCACGGACATAATCAAAAGGGGGGTACATAGACATAGACACTTTTTTCCACACAAAGAAAGTTCATATCCATGTTACTTCAAAATGGACATTTCAGTTCAGTTCTACCTCTAAGCCCTCGATTTGAAGTATTGAATTTAAAGATCAGCAAGGTTTTCTAGCATGGTTTACATGTGACTGACAGACATGTTGTGTACATGTGAAAGTAAATGAAGGATAAAGGATTACACAAATTACAGTGCTTATTATACACACAGGAGTAAATAACCTGTGTGTGCACACCATCCAATCAACAATTATATAGAGTGATTATAGTTTATACACACAGGAGAAATCAACCTTCCTGTGTGCACACCGTCTAATTAGTAAATAATCACCGTAGTATTCACATAGGAGAAATAAACCTTACTGTGTGCACACCGTCTAATTAGTAATTAATCACCGTAGCGTAGTATTCACACAGGAGAAATCAACCTTCCTGTGTGCACACCGTCCAATTAGTAAAGTAAGTAATCACCGTAGCGTAGTATTCACACAGGCGAAATCAACCTTCCTGTGTGCACACCGTCCAATTAGTAAAGTGAGTAATAACCGTAGCATTCACACAGGAGAAATATTTCCTGTGCACCAGTAATATTAAGATTATCTTAAAGTGTTCCCTGTAATATGATCAAGTATGGTATGTGTGAGTAATATGAGGGTCGTGTCTGAGATATGTTAGAGTGATTAACGGATTTGCATATTTATCTAGTTTTTCACAATTAAACGGATTTGTATTACATAAGTTGAAATTATAGTGCTTTTGTCATATTTTGTCACGTTTTAATCATAAGGTAAATCACATATTTACCGCTTACTCACGGCCTTAAAGCCTAGATCGCTCGCGTAACCGCAGGTTAGGTTTACCATCACTAACCGGCGGTTCGCCACAATATGTTGGGATGCGGACTGCAGTGCCTGTGTGATCAGTTCGATTGCATAATCAACATTGGTTTTGATACAGTTTGCAGCAGTCTCGAAAATGTCCTTACATGTGTTGGATTCAAGCTTTTCTTTATACAGTGCTAAGTCATTGTCATTCCATTTATACTTTGTATATATATTGATGTATTTACTTCGTCATTTGGTAATTTACAAGAATGGTAACATCTATTAGTTTTAACGACCAGCAAACGGGTAGATGGACTGATTCAACTCTGGCCGCTACTTCAAAGTCAATTACATAATTGAATAATTTAGACGACATTGTGACATAGTCAACTACACTAGATCCCATTGGGCCAATGAAAGTAAATTCACCTCTTACATCATTACTTAATCTACCATTTAAAACATGAATACAAAATGTTTTACACAATGAGAGGAATTTACGACCCCATGTATTAACAACATTATCTTTAGAATTCCGTCTGTTCTCGAATTCGTCTACATCGTACGTATTAATATCCACATCGGCAATATAATCAACTCTATCATTAGTAATACTAGCGGGCATCCGCGCTTCGCGCGGACCCGCTAGAAGATTTCACGGGGCGGTAAGTAAACAAAGCGTAAGAAAATTTGATACAATATCAAGAACATGTCCTACATGTATACATAATCCAGACGGGCCCTAAATAATCCGAATATCGCAGGTGCTTTTGATAATCCAGGTATACATGTGCCTTAAAGTAGGTAGGCCTACCTTTGTCTTTTCAGATACCTATGTAGGCCTCCCATGTGACCTGAAATGCAGGTACCCGTTGTCCCATTATATCCAGGGACCCCATAGGCCTAAGCCCTACCCCTAATCCAGTTACCACGGGTGCCCTTAATGGCACCGGATACCACATAATCCAGGTACGGTACTGCAGTGTGCCGTTATATCGAGATACCCAGGTGCCCTTGCTTTATTATTCAAGTAACTTGAATTAATCGCGGGTGCCGAAGATAGCGGGCAATAATAGTCATATCACAATAGGCAGAGAGAGGTGAGTAATATCAAAGCGTTATAAATTTTTATATAAATATCAAGAGTATGTCCTTATTCAGGTACCTATGCCCTTGATATAAATTTTGTAAGTGACATGGTACCCTTAAAACACCATGCGCCTAGGCCCAATGTGCTCTTAAATAATACAGATACCCATGTTCCTAATCCAAGTACTCCACGTGTTCTTAATACACCAGTTGCCCGTAGGCCTAGGCCCTACCCCTCACAGATGGCCTTAATAACCCAGGTACCGCATTTGCCGGCATCATATCCATACCAATGTGCCCGTATTATATCCAGTTTATAATGGAAAGCGCAGGTATAGGTGCCGAAGCTATAATAGCGGGTGGTTAGTCACATCAAAACGTATAAAGATGAGGGTAAAAACAGCAAGAGTATGTCGTTGATACTCCATGTATCCTAGGTGCCCTTAATACTGACATTGGTACCACAGTGCCCTTAATAATCCATATATACCATGTGCCCTTAATAAATCCATGTATGCCATGCATGTATAACACATGGTGCCCTTGATTATTCAGGTACCACCCCATGTACTTTATTAATCAAGATTGTGTATTAGTGATCCAATATAGGACCTCCATGGACTATGTGGTTTATCTTGAATCGAATATTAAGGGCACCCGTGATAACTGTGTATGCGGCTATTAGGGCCTACGTAGATTAATAAGGACACCTGAATGGTTATTCAGGTGTAGGAATACTTAAAATATTCAGAGTATCTGGATTGCCTTAATATCCCCTCCCCCAGTTACCCCCTGTCAGCTCATGTCCCTACCCATTTTGTACCCCAAATAATACAAAAGTTGTATTTTAATGTCAAAACTGAAAGTAACTTAAAATTAGCTTTAAAATGTCTCCACCGATTCTTTTATTGCCCCGCCACCCCGTTTTCCTCCTTTAACATGTTTAAAATGTTGATGCTAGTGCCGCCACTGCCCATGCACATACTGTATCCAGGTAATAGGCTGCCTATGCACATACTGTATCCAGGTAATATGCCTACGTTCTGAGCGTTATAATATGGGTTCTATAGTTTTATAGTCGGTCGTTTAGTTTTATGGTCGGCGGAGTCTATCATCAAGATCACTTGTACCATTCCATGCTTGTACTTAAACACTATGGGTGCCATCCGGGTTTTGTTTGGCCTATTTACTTAAATACATTATTCCTCCAATAGGCATGTAGGGCCTAAACGTATGTAGTCCCTTTGTCATGTTTGTTGTGTTCTAAGTAAGACCTCCCGAGATACTACCTAATACACCCTTATCCCAGGTGGCACACCTGCGCATAGTATATCCAGGTAATTTGAGACTATCTGCGTTTTATAGTGAACCCCGTAATCCAGATACCACTGGTGCCCTTACTAATCCAGACACACTATAATAATCATGATAATATACTACACGTTCCGTTTATCCAGATGCCCATGTGCCCTTATATCCAGATTATCAAGTAAGGGAAGTGCGGGGAGGAGGAGGTGGCTTTAGGGTATGATGGGGCAATACCGCACGTTCCGTTTATCCAGATACCCATGTGGCCTTAGTAAGGCCGCCTTACTTTATCCATATTATCAAGTAAGGGAAGTGCGGGGGACCTTAGGGTATGATGTGACAATCCCGTAATTTACGTGCTATAAGCCTCACGGCGAATAAGCCGCAGCACCTCAAATTAAGATTCAGACCTCTTCGTATACAATAAGCCGCACCGCTGTATTATAAGTCGCACAAAGAAAATAAAAGGTGTGTGTGTGGGGGAGCAGTGTGTGTGGGGGTGGGGTCGACCCTGATCCACCAGCCCATAGCTTCATGACCAGCCATGGGGTTACAACTGCATGAGTGACTCCATCAAATGTATTTTCCTTCAGCCACTTCAGTTACTTTGATACATGTTATCCTGGATACGGTTTGCGCCTTGCTCCCAGTTTCTTTATTAAAATAAAGGTCTTGGCTTTATGATTAATGTTTTGTTTGTGTCTTGCTCTCGTTACATTTTATTGTATTGTACGGTATGCACCGCGGAGCAACCGTACGGACTGCCTGCTTTCACTGCATGCCCCGTTTACAATGTACAGTTTGCGCCACAAACGCGTACACACTTTGTCTGCGTCATTACGTGTGCGCCGAATCGCGTGCGCCATGTTAAACGCGGTCTCGCAGCAACAACATAACGGTTGGTATGGTACCGCCAGTTTCTTTATCGTTAGCAAACTCCGTGTTCATCTATGTTAGTAATGTGAAAGTGTCACTTTAAGATCTGCGTAAGAGTTTTTGTTTACATTTAGAAAATGTCGTAAAATATTTTTTTATTTTTTTGGACGTATAGTCCCGTATAAATGCTTGTTACTATGCGTTCTTTAAGAATAACAAACAGCCGCATATACAGAAATTTAGCTATATCCCTGAAGAAAATATTTTGGGTGAAGACCATAATGTCATCACTCATTCCGAAAACCACAATTTGTGTCCGAACAGTAGCTACCCGAGTAAAAGAAATTCAACATTTCGGACTTTCACATGTGATCCTTTCTGCGCATGTCTGAAAACGGGAAAAAACGGGCATTGAACTATCGAATTAGCACGTGTATTAGAGGCGCAATTACCACGCTTTTTCAGTTGAAGAGGGACGCGAGTGTAAAATTATATTGAACTATCTAATAAAACCATGTTCCGAAAATTAGTATATAGATAATCAGCCTCTTGACCGATTCGAGCATTAAAGTCACCACAAAGCATTATATTTGCATCTGGGTTCGAACCAGTAATATCAATCAATGTGTCATCAAGTGTGTCGATAGTAGTGTGAGAATTTACGGTATGACGCTTCGAACTTGACGGTGGGATATAAATGGTGCCGAAAATAATGTCTTTATCGAAACCAAAAAAGAAACGATTTAAGAGAAGAAAAAAACTTTCTTCTTGTTTTGATTGAACTTTGGTGATACCTTTAAGAATGGTAATTTTGACAAAAACAATTACACCACCTGAGACACGACCAAATTTGGATTTCTTTTTACCTGGGCAACCAAATAATGTGAAACCTGGTAACATATTTACAAAATCATCAGTGGTAGTTGTTCAAGTTTCAACAAAACTCACAATATCAAATTTAGCACAGAAGTTTGTAAATTCAGTGTTATTTAATTTGGATAAGAGTCCGTCGACATTCCAGGCAATGAATTGCAAGCTTTGCCGATTATATTTATGGTCCGCTGACGTAGCCTTAGGGCCATGACCTAACCCTTATTTACAGTACACTTCTTTGGCTTCCTCGTCATATTGGATAACTGATTTATTACCGGCATGGTCAGTGGCAAGAAGTTTTTTTATATCTGATGTCTGCTTTCTTCACGTGTTCTTTGATTTCATTACGTTTTTCGCGGAAGATTTTGTGAATGTCCCTTGTTGCCTTGCAGTAGTCTTGGTTGACAAATATATTTGTTCCTTTCAGTTTTTTGCCATTATGTAGCACCAGTTCCTTATCCTTGTAGTATTCGAACTTGACGACAATTGGTTTCGATCCATTTTTCGCGGGACCATTTGGGATTCGGTGCGCGCGTTCGATGTTTACATTTCCGTCTAAGTCCATTTCATTTTTCATGATGTCGCGGATTTTTCTTTCGCTTTGTTCTCAGGTCTCATTTTTGTCTTCCGAAACACCAGAGAAAATAATGTTTTTGCGTTTGTTTCTGTCTTCTTGGTCATTAATTTGTCTTTGCATTTGGCGCGATTTCATTTGCGTGCTTTCTAGTTCATCTCTCGTGGTACGCAGCTGATCTTCTAAGACCCCCACCCTTTTGGCTAGTAGTTCAACATTGTCTTTGTTATCAGACGATTGGGCTTCTACCACATCGGCCCGTTCTTCTAACCCTGCAACTCTTTCTTAGAGGGCGGACCATTGCCTAGTGAGGGTTTCTATTCCCGACAGAACCTGATCTAGTTGGCTTGTAATCAATTTAACATCTGCCTTTGTCACGAAATCGTTGGATTCAGGGCCGGGGTTAAGTTCAACATCGTTGCTCAGGATGAGTTGTTGTTGGGCATAACATGTGGCGCTGTTGGTGATCGAGGACATACTTGTGCGAGGGCATCCAGATTTGAAGTAAATAATCAACGTTGGATTAGTGGCAGTCTGGTGCGTAATCACTTCACACAGGTCGTCAATCAACAAAGGGCGAGTTCGAGTTAATGGAGCGTGAGTTACGTAATCGTTCTGTAAGGACACAAAGGGGCTAAGATGGATGCCATGGTTCACCGTGTTATAGCGGGTATTGGGTGGTGAATTGAAGAACAACGATGGGTCTGGGTCTAGATTAAAATCAAAGTTAATAAGATGTACCTTGTCCAGGACCTTACAATGTCCTCCGTCGTATAGAGCTATCATCGTGTCAGGGAAAGCGTCGACACAAGCCATCAATCCGTTTGCTCCATAGGTTGACAGCGCAATTACAAATACGGTCACAACAAGACCATAACAAAAATCTCTCGGTTCGTACTTGCCGCCAGAGTCGTATCGGCCCGGTGATTGGAATCCACGCCAAGACATTGGCTGCTTAAAACTGCCAATCCGTGCTCTCCAAGAGTCCAAAGAAACACCCATGTCATCTGTTGGTTTGCACTAGTCAAATATTCCGAGTATTCTTATTCGTCGTACTAGATTTACGCTACAATCAACGTATTTTAGCTTGAAAATCACAGCAAATCCGGCAGCGTGATGCTACGTGCGTGCGTCATATCAATAGGTCCATTCAATCTTTAAAATTAGCGTCTCTAGACTAGAACTGATATCGGTCGCTGATGTCGGCAGACGCGAATTCGGCCTGTCCCCGCCATTCGAAATCAGTGTACTATAAAGGCCGTTAGTGACCGATTCCAGTTCTAATCTAGACCTCTTCAAATGAAAATGGGGCGAACACTCCCCGCTCTCCCCTACTATAGTTTTCAAAGTAACACTTTATGAAACAGAAGACAGATTTGTTCTTTTGAGTATAAAAACATGTTTGAGCATTTTCAACAAGTGGCTTGTCACTGAAACATAATTAATGATTGGAAATATGAACAACCTCGTATTTTCATTGACATGTAACGTAATTTAAATGTATCACTAAACATCCGAACCTTCTAGCAGTTTAGTGAACTACATTGTGTAATGTTCTATGTAGACAATTTGAACTTAGTTTTATTGTTATCATTAAGGGGGACTTAAGGAAGTTTTTAAGTTGATTTTTTGAATTTTGTGAGTGCTGTAATTATTGAACTATTAATCAAATGCATATAAAAGTATACATTTTTGGAAAGGAAATGGATCAGAGAATCCAAATTTGGCGTCAATTTTGACCAAAAAAGTAGATTTTTTGAGAAAATCACAAAATTCACTTTTTTGACCCAATTTTTTTGAACAAAGCTAACAAAAATAATTTTGAGCCAAAAATGGCCAAATCACTTTATAATGATGTTAAGACACGAATGAAGGGACGATTTTTTTTTTTTGAAAACCTAATCTAATATTTTTGAAAATTTTGACCAAAAAGTGCCAAAAAACGTGAAAAATTAGATTTTTTTTTTTTTTACACTTTTTTGTCAAAAAATATTGGATTAGGTTAAAAAAAAAAAAATCGTCCCTTCATTAGTGTCTTAACATCATCATCAAGTGATTTGGGCATTTTTAACTCAAAATTATGTCTGTTAGCTTTGTTCAAAACAATTGGGTCAAAAAAGTGATTTTTTGTGTGTGATTTTCTCAAAAAATAAACATTTTTGGTCAAAATTGATGCCAAATTTGGTTCAATAATTACAGCACAAACAAAATTCAACAAAAAACTTCCTTAAGTCCCCCCTTAAAACATCCTTGAGTTAGTCATGGGGAAAAAGAGAATGTGCTTCTATATATTATAAGAACACAAAGAATCGTGTGAAAACATACCGGGTTACCTTTAACAATGTTATAGCATATTTGTATATGAGTAATATCTATTATTAGGAATGTGTAATACGTTTTTTTCAGCACCATGCGACAACGACGATATATTGTGTAATGATGGACATATTTGCTTAAATGGGGCATTCATAAGCACTGGAAAATATGACCAATTGTTAAAGGAACACTCGTGTTGTAAGTAGTTTTAATTGTTTGTAATAACTGCACACTCTGTTGTTGATGCACATACTGTGCATAATGTAAGTGTGGAACACGCCCAATAACACCACCTCTGAAGCGTCCGATTGGAATCTTTCAGTATCTCGTTGTTATCGTTTATGTTTTCATACATAGTTTTTGGATGATTGAGTCTAGCAACATCATGTTTTATCATGTTAATTTGATCCGACTCTTCCGATATAAGAGGCTACTACACATTGTGCGCAGAAACAGTTCCACACCGTGTCAGATTGATTTGACGTTGCAGTTTTGAATAGATGCTTCTACGTAATCAGATCCAACATCGGATTAATTAAGTTTCCTCTTCATTACAAATTACACAAGCTCTCTCATTGTTTGATCTTGGCCTTTAACCAAATGTAAAAATGTGGTCTTCATGAAGTGCTCATTTTGAACATTAATTGAGTACACGTACATATAAAAAAAAAAGGTCCTCAACGGTATATCTGAATATACCTGTGAAATATGACCAATCGTTTTGAAAACAATCCTTTGTAAGTAGGTTTTCTTATATCTTTTGATTAGTAAGTCAGAACATGTATAATCAAAATTATTATTTGTATTTAAAAATGAGATAAGAGTAATATTAAATCCATTGCTTATTCAGCTCAATGCAATAATGACGACTTCTGGTGTATGTCCGTCGTGGGATGTGTTGATATGTCAATGGTGTGTGACGGCCAACTACAGTGTATTGATGGATCGGATGAATTCGGATGCTGTGAGTGTTAAATTATTTACTTTGCAATTAATTTCCTCTTTATATCGTATTTCCAATCCGCATTTTGTATGCAGTTATGCTGGTAGCAATTTGTGAAAGTGAAATCAGACAAACAGGTTATCGGTTTAACGCTTCTAACGTAAAGCGTATTCAATTATTAAAGCATTACGAAGATCGCTTGGTGCAATAACCTAAATCCATGAAGAGTACTTTGTTCGTGTACTATTGCGATCCCTTCTAAAACCAGTTTTACAATAATATCCATCGTCATCGCTGCTGAGCTGTATCAAGAATACACAGGTGGTTCATTGGTTTCAAGTTGACGTGGCTTGGTTAACTTTTCACAGGACGTAACCAGTCCGTCCTTACCTCTTCTTTATTAGTAACTATGCCCATGTATTTTGCTATAATTCATTTCTTCACATCATCCCTTATCTTAGTGGGAGCAACTCAAATATTTGTGGTGGAGATGTCCAGCCAGCAATATGAAAATTGGTCCTAAAATGTATACCAGTTTTAGGGGAAATTACCCATACGCGAACATGTGTATTTATCGGTTCTACTACGTGCCCGTAACCAAGCGTCGTTAGGAGATAAATTTTCGCATGAGTTTTATCTAGATTCCTTATTTTATAGAATTAGCTCAATCTAGCTGCATTCTGACAAAAGATTTGTTCCTCTCCCATCGTAACATTTGGTGAATAATGTAATAAAAATGGCTAATGGCTAATACTTTGGTTCTAGACATACAATTCCTTGCAGTGGATTGAAATTTGGGGAAAGTGGTTACAATAAATAGAATTATAGCCCTACACGTTCATACTACCTTGCTTAGTCTTATTCGGTGTTTTATGACGTATTGAATCTTCTTCATTTCGTTATCTTTTTTTCTGTACTGCACTGTGTGTGGCGATGTATAAATTACGATAACATGTTAATATTATACTAGTAATTGAAGGCAGAAGAAGAAAGAATATGCAAACTTAACATTAAGTAATACTCATTTAATGATCAAAGTTGCCTTTTTCAATTAATCTCATATTTACAGATGTATGTGGTCGGGAGTCATTTAATATGACAGTAGGCGAAGTCACATACCTGACATCACCAAACTATCCTGACTACTATGAACCAAGTACTTTGTGTACGTGGCTTGTAACTGCAGCAGACGATGACGGCAGATTTGTCATAAAATATCTTCATTTAGCACTGAGAGGTTCGGACTACCTTTCAATTGGTATGACTCATGATATACTTCCAAATAATACTATAAGCAAAAAGAACTATTGGTACCCTCCAAATTCTGCGATTATACATCATCACCTTATGTGGGTACACTTCGAATCTAATAATGATACATACGTATTCCCAGGCTTCTTTATCCAGCTGAAAAGAACTCATCAAAACGGTAAGAGTTTTCGTTTATAATTACTTCTTTTTCTAAAAGAAAAAGCTAAATAGCGTTAACGTAGCTAAGCAATCAGAGGTGAAGACCAGAACGTGATTACGCTGAAAACCCGCAACGTATAATAACAAGCATTACTTGTTTAACGTGCATAATAATGATCAATATTTGTTCATCGATTTGCTTCCGACAATTTGTGGAAATAAAATCAAAATATCGTGAGACACTGTGCGCTCAGATACAGTTTTGAAATACAGTGTGTCCCAGGTTGATATACCGTGATTGATAAGAAAATACGTACAATCTACTTCCTGTAATATAATGGTGGACATATTCCCTGCATATTACATTAATTTCACCAAGATACCTCTTTTCTTGTGGTATGGCATGACATTGCTTAACATCGATGTTGGCCTGTTTTTCACGTCAGCGCATTCCAACCTCACATTGTGATTAACCCTTCACCTCTTTTAAGTTTACAGCCTAACAAAGGATTGTATTCAGTCAGTCAAGCTGAACAATTATTCCATTACGTCATACACATATTACTCCACAAACATTAATGACATTAATCAAGCTTTAGTACAAACTAAAATAGGATACAACAAATTGATTGCTTAACATTTTAATTTACCTTTTGATGATTAAGGATCGTATTCAGTCAGTCAACATGGTCAAGCTGAACAACTCATTTACGTCGTACAAATATTACTTCACAGACATTAAAAATGAATTAACCTTTAAGTACAAATTAAAATAGGATACGGCAAAGTGACTGCATCATATTTCAATAAATCTTTTACTGATTATGGTAAGTGATGAAGAGATAATTTCGACAAAATTGGAATCTACCATAAGTACACAGTAGTCTGTAATTTCTGGTTTATAGAATGTAAAATGTACGTAGATGTTACATCAACAAACATTTTGACCAATAGCAATATTATAGTACTTATTGCCGAATAAATGCAACTTTCACTAAATTGTTATGGGACACCCTGTAGTTCCCAGCCTTTTGGATGCATTAAAATACTTAACACCATGTTCGTGACCATATTAAGGCTAATAAGGGCAGTACTATATCATGCGAGGCCCTAATGCTATGAAATAAAATTCCTATTTTATGGTTGCTATATAACATGTTTTCTTTATAGTGAAATATAATTTATTTATGGTTGCTATTTCTTATTTTAACAGTTACCTGTAATGATTGGGATTTCAAGTGTAAATCTACCAATGTTTGTTTAGACAAGTATCTTGTGTGTAATAAGTACAACGATTGCATCGATGGTTCAGATGAATTCAATTGTGGTGAGTAGTCAGTAGTCCAATCTGTATTCTCTCATGTTACCATTGCCACTCAACTCCCTCATACTTTATTTCTACTTTTGGATTTGTTTGTTTTAAGGTTGATACTTATTAATATCATTAAAAGTGTAATATACATTGTACGTTGTAGGCCTATACAAATATATAAATCATATTTTAAAGGCATTAATTTTGACTAAATATTCAGATACACTAGAAAATAGCTGATACTAGATATGAATAAACC
The DNA here is from genome assembly GCA_035610835.1 of Ophiura sarsii. Taxonomy (NCBI): domain Eukaryota; kingdom Metazoa; phylum Echinodermata; class Ophiuroidea; order Amphilepidida; family Ophiuridae; genus Ophiura; species Ophiura sarsii. Next base: position 42,797,201 of record CM069446.1, read on the forward strand.
ATGTTCAGAATAGGATGTTTAAGATAAATCTGAATTTTACTCTTACGGAACAGAAAAAGGTTGTATAATTCAAAGGAACAATCAATAGTGATCAAGCCGAATATACGTCTATTCAATACAGTACCATGGCCTTCTATATACGAAAGAATAATCAAATGGACGATACACAATATTACCTTGTTTGCCTTATGACTTCTATTTTCTAATTTGACAGAATTTTGTAATTCAGGAAATGTAAGCGTACACAAATATGAAAGTACCGTGATACGTACGTTACCCGCATACCCGTATAACTACCCTGCAAACCTACATTGCACGTGGCTTATTACAGCAGACGACGAAGGCTTTTTAATATTCAAGTTTGTACGCTTTCGTCTCACTACCAATTGGGATTATCTGAGAATTGGTTATGGTCACAATACATCTAATAGCACGATGGTCATCCAACTGAGTGGTGTTGCAGCACCGAACACTTTAACTATTAACCATACAACTGCCTGGATGGAATTCACAACACCCGGTGGTGGATCGTTTGGATTTGTCATACAAGTCAACATGAATGACACAAAAGGTTGGTAAATATGAATCAGCTTTGATATAACTTGCGCCATAACTTATTTTAATTAGTAATTTTGATATTGAAATAGGAGTGATCTATACATGATGGTGTGTGGATCACACTATTTGGATAAATTCAGCTCCACTTACTTTGATGACTTTAATCCTGCTGAATATGTTTTGGGAAAACATGAACACGAATTGAGAAACCCAGCGTAAATCAATATAATTTGCATGAACTGGTCCTACCAATCCATATTTTTAGAAATCCGTGAACAAAATTTCACATGCAAATGAATGTGCCTGCCCTGCCGAGAAATCAATCCGCTGTATTGGTAAAAAGATATTAATCATAACTTAGTATTTTAACTTAACCATGATAATTCTTTCAAAATGACAGAATCACTGTGAAATACTTCTTTTGAGGTACGACACCCTGGATTAATTTGCTATTTAACCACCCCCCCCCCCTCCCCCCTCATAGCTCTAGTATGATTAAAGTCGCGGCATTAATCGGTGTGCTCACCTTGTTCTGAGACTACAGACTCATAGAATAGCCATCTCACATTGGAAAATGCATATTTATTTGTTTTAAATACAAATTTAATGCGATTTATCAGATCACGAAATAAAATATGTCATTCAACTGTACACCTAATTTATTAGATATTGATTAAAGAGGTACTAAGAAATATGTTGAAGGCTGTGCCCTCGATTAGGATAAAAACCGGGATTTCTACATTTTTACAATTGTATTACATACACAAACTTTAAGGGTTAAGAAAAATCAGCCGTGTTTGTGCAATAAAACGTCGTTTCAAAACATTCCATCCCAGCTCGGACAGCATTATATGGTAAAGAACGTTACGCTATTTTTCTTTTCGATTCAAATTACATACGATATTAGAGGACGTTTTTAAATAAAAGTATCAATAAATAGCGATGATATTTCAACATATTTAAACATTGTTTTAATCAAGTTGCTGTTTTTTTGTGAATAGAAACAACAATAATGGCCAATTATAATGATTATCTTTAATATTGCAGTACATTTTGTAAGAAAACAATCTTAAACATCTCTTAGTATTACCCTTTAAGGTCTATAATGTATTTAAAGTACGAAGCAAAATAAAATTTACAAAAGGGAAGCAGTTAGCTGTGACCTTATAAGACGTGACATCTACACCATATTAATATGATTACAGTAAAAGAAGAAGCCTATAATGAATGGATTCAGAAATGAGTTATATTGCAAATTCTAGGACCGTTAATTGTACAAATAATGAGGTAGGTTTATCACGTTCTGTTCTTTTTATTTTATTTTAGTCATTACTTTCACATTTCAGTTCAGTGCCTTCAAAACGAGTTCATATGCGAGTCTGGTTACGGATGTTTGGATGTCTCGCTATTGTGTGACAACCAACCCCAATGTCTGCATGGATCGGACGAGAAACTATGTGGTATGCTTGACTACTATGTTGTTGGATATAAACTTGAATGAAAAATAGGAGAAATATATACCCTGTCTAACCAATGCGTTTTAATAACACTACTAAACATTTGATTATCTTGTATCAGCCGCCCTTGCAATTAAATTGTTCTATTGCCTTATACAGTGAACCCATTTGTCCCACTATTGGTCTCATATTTCATGTGGTACTAAACAAACGCCACTGTGAACTCAGTGACCGGCAACGCAACAACGCCCTAAATTGACCAGAATTGTGCTCAACTAAAAGCTATAATATCATTCAAATAACTTCACCATAGTTTTTTGCTAAATAGTATTAAAAATATAACTAAAACAAGTTTGAAATTGTTACAATTATAATGGAAAATTAGATAAATACATAATATAACATTGAGTGGGTAAGTGAGTAGTTTATTATTTATCATCATTTTTGGCCCTCAGTGATAATTTGACTGACGATTAATTTGAGCGCGTTAGCATGATAGGAAATGCGAAAGAAAGGAAAGAAAACCAACAACTGCGAAATACGATACGAGACGAGGGCGTTTTTATACAAACTCGATCATCTTCACGACCTCTTGGTCCAGAAAGTGTCAAACTTTTAGGAAGTAAATAATATTTATCGTTAGAAACATGGATTGAATTTTCTCACTAAATCTTCCTAATGAAACTTCAAAAAGGCACCATTTTCGCTCTGAGTAATTACCTTCACAACCTGTCAGGTTTGTAACCCAACCCTACCGCTTCGTTACTCTTTGTAATATTCCTAATGCAATTTTGTTTACCCTGAAATCTTAGATATATGCGGTGAGTTACTATTTCAAGTGACTCCGGATGAAAGTGTTTCCCTAATGTCTCCTGGGTACCCACAACCATATCCCATCAATAGCGACTGCTCTTGGGTGATTCATTCAGAGGATGCGGGACATCTCACTATAACAGTCGTGGAATTCAGCATTCAGCATGGATTTGATTTCGTTTACATCAAGAATGCTGAAAGTACCATTATGTCTCTAACTGGTTCAAACGCACCCAGTTCAGTTACCGTGAATACTACAAGCGTGACCGTCCATTTTGATTCCTTTCGTTGGGACAAAAGTCTGAAAGGATTTTTGTTTGACATTATTTGGTCACTTCGAAACAGTAAGTTATTACACTTGATCTCAGACATAATGATTTTCAGACTGTTAAAATCAAAGGCGTGTTTCTATTCTAACTAAATTTGATTTAGTATGGTAAAGATGTCTTTCCAGATAAACACGGAATTACATTAACCAGCACTAGATGAACATTATTTCTAAAACACTTATCAATCATTCCAAATCTGCACTATGACGAGCTTATATGGAAAAAGATATCAAAATTGAGATTTTTGGTGAAACGTGTCGTACTTGCAAAAATACAACTTTTGCTTTTATTTGAAGTTCGTATCTCATTCCGTTGCAGAGATATTACACATTCAAGTTTTCGGATATTGTCGGTATGTTCCGGTATTTTCCGGCATATTTGGATTATAATGGCTCAAAGATTGGGGAAATCGGAATTTAATGTATTTAAAATAGGTTTAGTATACTTAATTGCTCATTTGAAATACCAAATGACAGCGATTGTTGTACATTCAGTCAAATGACGGCCAATCTTTCGGAAAATCACAAAGTTTAGGGAAAATTGCCATTTTAGGTCGTATTATCGAGAGAAAAAAGTATAAAAAGAAAAGGAAAGGAAATTTTGGATTGATTTCATTATTTTTGATTTCTAAGTCATTTGACAACCTCTTTAAAATGAAATGCTGAACTTAGAGCGACAGTGGTTACAAAGAATGTTTCAAGAAAGTGGATAAATCTGTTTAGTAGCAAACCGTATTAAGTCCATAGTATTTTGAAAACAAAAGAGATAATAACAAAAATAACAAAGGTTCAGGATTTCAACCAAACGCGTTATTTTAGTTTCATATGGGTAAACCTTGGCCATATGCAATATTAACCACATTAACCAATCCAAAATCTCCATATTAGAAAAATGTCATTTTCTCCAAAGTACATTTTATGACCTTGCATGAACAAAATGAATGTATTCAATTTGTATAGGTAAAGAGGGCTAGCGGGTTTGCCGTTTGACAAGTTTCAAACGGCCATGCTTTGTCTGGATTAGCTCTGACATCTACTGGACCAATAACAAAAACATAATAAACAGGGTGCTTCATAAATAAGTCCAAGAGCATTAGGTTTGTCTGGCCGAAAAAACTGTATTTTTCAGGATAGTACCCAATGAGATGAGGAAAACCGTATACTAAAAGTCAATCTCAAGTTTCCCGTGTAAACTAACATTATTAGAGCCAAAATCACAAATGGCTGCCATACAGGGGGTAAAAATGCAAATTGCTTCAATTGAGCTGCCAAGTTAAAAATTGTTTGGCTGAGCACAAATTTGTTTTTAAAATGTATAGTTTGCCCCAAACGTGAAAATGTCGTTGAACATTTGCATTTTGGGGTCAACATTTGAACTTGCTCCGATTTCGACAAACGATATCTCAAATTATTCTTCTGATCACATGAATTCCAGAAATGACAGTATTTACCGCCTGGAGAAGTTTCTGTGCTTTATACAGGGGTCAAAAGATCAAGTTCCATAGGCCTGTGTATGGAACTTTACCTTTTGACTCCTGAACATAATATTCTTTGTATATCTTATGTAAACAGTCTGCTCCGGAACGGGAGTGCGTTCAGCTTGAGGGCGTGCTATTTAGTGACGCACTACCGTCAATGTTTACAAGGCGACGGATCAAGTAACAGGAGTTCGTCTTCCGCTGGGGATGACGAATAAGTTCGATATTTCAATAGAGGGCGGGCTTGGGAATGTGACTGCGTATCCAAGGGAAGGCCTCCCGTCACAGCAATTTTCAAGATTGAAACAAATCCTATTTTGACGATTTTTGACCATTAGACTCTTACCTCGGAGATAATGTTAAAAATAATATCAATATATAATACTACAAGACTTATATTTAACGTAGAGATTATCAATTCATTAAAACAGTAAACTCGCCTTGCAAATAGTGTCTTATCACGGTATATAAGCTCAAAAAGAGTAATTTCGACCTGTATTGCGAGGTGTTGAGGTCAAAGGGGAGATGAAATTACCGGACTAGCTGCCGCGAGGAATTCTGGTACCTAGGCTGCCCTCAATTTGTTAAGATGTTAATTTGCATGCAACTATTTAGGGTTGCAAAACGAAAATGCCGTAATTGCACACTTTATTATGTTTTGCTAACAATAATTTGGCCCTGAAAAAGTCAGAACTAATCATTACGAAAGCTTGACAATTGTGCAACGACGAACCCAATAAACTCTTAACTTATATTTTATGAATACCCGTCGCAAAGGCCAATCACCAGATCACACAATTAGTGTTTTTTATTTTGATATAGGTAGTACATGCCAATTAGGAGAGTTTACATGTCTTGATATCTCATCAGCAATGATCTGCCTACGCGGACATCAAAGATGTGATGGAAAGAAACTGTGTCCTGATGAATCCGACGAATTAGACTGTGGTAAAGATAAGACATTAAATATAATTTTAAACGCTTGAGGAACGTGCTGCAATTTCATCCGTTCTTGCCCGACAAGCAGTGCTCGGTACCATGCACTGAGACTAGTCTCAGCCATGACGTTGCTCTTACGTAGAATCCGGTCTTGGTCTAGAGACCGGTCTTAGTCCCGATTTTGAAGGACTCGGTTTCGGACTCAGACTCGGATTTGAAGGTCTCGGACTCGGGCATTGGGACTCAAGGACTCGGCCCGATATCGGGCCCGAGTCCACTAAAATTTTGCCTTATTCTGCTACTTAATATAGGGGTTTTATTTACCGTAAAATCAATGTTTGGAGTCCAACTAAACATTCCGATCTCGAATCATTACACTCTCAGAACAAAGGTTAAAATCGTTAACCATGTTGGTTAAATTTTTAACCAACGGAGATTACCAGGTGAACCACACAATTGGTTGGTTAAATCCGTAACCAACAGCTGTTGGTTAAACTTTAACCTGTGGTTGGTTACAATTTGTAATCATTTGTTGGTTAATATGTTTTAACCAACAGTGGTTGGTTAAAAAATGTTATTTAAACTTTTTTTTTTTTTTTGTTAAACTTTAACATGTGATTGGTTAAAACTCTTAATCATATGTTGGTTAATTCTGCTAAAGTTAACCATTTGTTGGTTAATCCTGCTTGATATATAACATGGGTTGGTTAAAACCTAACCATTGGTTGGTTAAACCTGCTTCATATTTAACATGGGGTTGGTTAAAACCTAACCATTTGTTGGTTAAATCTGCTTCATATTTAACATGGGGTTGGTTAAAACTTAACCATTTGTTGGTTCATTCTTTTTATAATATGCATTGGGCAGTAGCTCTATTATTGTATGGCTATGGAGTGTTGCTGCGACCTCATGGCAGACGTCGTAAATATGTTCATCACTATTTTTCAACATATTGACATAAAATTCATCATATTTTGGTTCACGTAGTATCTATAACAATCAATTAACATGTATCACTTGATAAAATGGTTGAGGCACCTTCTATATTCAAGAAAACATGACTTGAAATTTGTTTGCCTTATACACGCTACAGTGAATATACGATGTAGGAGGTCTATGGTAGGCTCCGTAGCTAAGCTTAACCATACATGTACATGCATAGTGTTGTAGTTAGTGAAGGTAAAATAGTTTCCTAAATCTGCCTTTCTTGATAGACAAACTGACAAATGCCATAATATTGTACAGTTTAGCTCAGACAGTTACATAATTGTTAAATTACAGTGTTAAGAAATCAATCCTGTATCTTTTTTGAAACCCTTCTATATGCGTCTCCAGACCCCAACCGGAGCGTTGCAACCACTAGGTTGTCTGTCGAAAAGAGACGTTGTGCAATAGAGATTTTTCACCAACACATTTTTTCAAATTTAATCAATGTTCATTAAAATTTAACCAGCAATTTGATAATTTGCACAAAATATTTTCCCGCCATTGAAATTCTTTGGCGGGAATCTTGTTTTGACCTATTGTTAGTTAAAATTATGATGCCTTAACCAACGTTGAATAAACCAAAAATGAATTATATTTTTAATCTTTAACCAACGCAGTATTAAAGTAATTTTTAACCAACGCTTAATTTTTAACCAATGTAGTATACTTTTTAATCAACATTCTTTTAATACATGGATTTTTAATACCTGTTCTGAGAGTGTAGATCGTCAGTCGCCATTTTGATTTTGTGTTTACTGCTATAGTCTAAATCTTCAGTCGTTTAACAATATCGTATGCATGCCACATACGCATGCTGTTGTTTCGGAGTCTACCTCTACCGGGTTTATGACTTTTACGATTTACTTTCTAGAAATGTTACCGTATCCATTTCATTCACTCATGGGAGGAATTAACAATAAGGTTTCAGAGTTGTTTATCTTGAATCTACAACGGTAAGACGGGTTTATTTTGCGAGGACAACGCCCAAACATATTTACATCATTCAAATGTGAATATCGTTTTGGATAATTGATGAAAACAAGTAAAAAAACTTGTTTTAATAGGCTTAATTTGACATAAAAAAATAGCTGCTCTTTAAAAACCGAAAAAAGTGTACGTTTTATTATAATTAGGCCCTTATTTGGACTTCGTCCGTTCCCCGTAATAGGCGAGGGAGCTTCAGAATGGGCTGGGTTACAAAAGGTAAACATTAGAGAAAACAAATTATTTCGCAAGTAATTGTGAAATTTAAAATATTTTGTAAATAGCATTTTATTCACACACAACCTTTAACATTCAGAGAAAAATTAAATCATGAATGAGTTTAATTTACACAACACATTTTGATACATGTTTATAGAATATTTGTATCAAATCAAAACACACCCCTCCGTTTCAATAGTGATACGGTCCATGAGATCAAAGCGAACACATTTTACAGCGCGATTGAAAAAAATTGGGAAAGGCTTTTTTCATTTCCGAAAACGCAGTATCTAGATATATGTGTCGTCTACTTCCCCAAGTAAAACGCAGTAACTACAAATGTGTATAATTCCCAAAGTAAAAACGCAGTATCTACAATGATTATATCCAGGATCATCCCTTTCCGTGTAATTCCTTCCTTTGACATACCCATACATCGATCATGTACATAAAGTTAGCCAATCACATTATTGATTTTAATAATCACTAATTAAAGGGACTAGTCGTGATTTGCTCGGATCTGCTAAGTTAAAAAATATTAGAAAACATCAACAATTCTGTTAGGGGTGTGTGGTTGGGATGGGGATAGCTCCAAACACTTTTCAATTATTACTTTTAAGGTTCAAGAATGAGACTGAAGTGTTATTTACCACTACTTAAAACACTTGATATCATAAAATTGCTAACACAATCTTGTATTGTAGATACTGCGTTTTTCCTTTGGGATAAAAAGATAAACTTCACCAGAAAAAACGCAGTGTCTACATATTGTTTTATTTATCAAAATCAAGTAAATAACATCCATTTATTTGGTTCATTCGTCAAATTAAGTCACTTTACAATGCTATAATTATTTTTAAAAATCTATTTTAAAACAAAGCTGAATCTTCAGAGACACACCGAAAAAGATTCAAAAACGGTAATGTTTGCGTGATATCCCCAAATTCCGAGGGGTGTGTGGGTGGGGTGGGTGGGGATAGCTCCAAAAACATTTTAATTGTTCCTTTTACGGTTCAACAATGAGACTATAGAGTTATTTACCACTCTATGATACTTAAAACACATGGTATTTAACATAAAAATTGCTAAATACAAGTTTGCATGTAGATACTGCGTTTTTCATTTGAGAAACTGCCGATTATTAACAGTGTTGTATCTACCTTTAGTATAATATCACAAAGGAAATAAACAAATATCATTACGTTGATAAGTATAAATAAAGATGTTTGTATTACCAGTACTTGTACCATAGTTATGTTCTTGAATTTAATAAACTCTTCAGAGGCCGCAGCAAGAAACACATAATTGTATTTTTCTCAGTTCATCAAAAATGTAGTTACTGCGTTTATTCTTTGGGGGCAGATTTGACTTTTCAGGCTTGCTACTGGAAACAAACCTTTGTTTGGCCTTATACATGACACATTTCTAAATTACAGACCCTGTACGGGTAATTACTTAATACATACTACTACAATTAATGATAACTGGAATCACTAGTGGTGGCTTATTAACTATCTGGTTCATTAATTATGATTAACATAATTAAAGTACCAAAAATAAGATTTGGCACTAAAATAAATGACCTAGAGAAGTGTCTTAAGATGATTGTGGTGCAATTTCTGCATTTTATACCAAAATCTGATTTTGCTACGTTGTCCACAAAAGTGAATTTCTGTTTGGTCAAAATTATTAAAAATCAGCATTTTAACATCACATTAATGGTTCAAAAGTTACAGCGCTTGATAAATTTCATATTTTAGGGTTAACACCCCCTTTAACAATGATATTGTAGTAGTTCAAATTATACGTATACTTATATTCTATAATCTGTGTTCGTGTTTAGGGATATGCGGGGCAAAGTATATAAACATAGGATCAGATGAGGAAGCAGTTAAACATTTATCACCTGGTTTCCCGATGAATTATCCCAATGATCTGGCTTGTTTGTGGATCATCTCGGGTACTTTAAACAGACGCATTACGATGGCCATTATAGAGTTCCAAATGGAGAAAGGATATGATTTTCTAACAACTGGTAATGGCAAGGCGGCAATGGCAGAATCTATAATAGTGACACTCTCTGGATTGGTAAAAGTTCGCACTATTACGAGTGTGGGCCCTGACGCATGGATACAAATGACCACTGATGGTTCAGGGAGCACAACAGGGTTCTTTCTTCAGCTGGGGCAAGTTGCAGATATTGAAGGTAATTCGTGCTATACTTCGTTCATCTAATTATGTTTAGTGCCGTCAAATATATTCTAAAAATCGACGCAACATTTACACGTAAGTTCTGGCACGTCGTTGATTGCGTACATTCATTGAAATACGTTCTGACGTCACTGCACAAAGATAAATGAAGTTTATTAACATTAATGTTATTGGAAATGTATCATACATTTTTACTTTCCATAACAATTGAGTCATGTGATCAATAATCATCCATCTTCGAGATTAAATAAATCGATCAGACCCAGTGATGATTGGAAATTCCTTTCGACTAAGTTAGAGAAGTTAACATGAACACGAACCAACAATAGTTAATATAACACATTATATTTTGTGTTATTGAAATATATAGCATGGTGAAGAATAAAGGTTTGTTTGATCTTCTTAACCATGTTTTTTTTAAATATTTGATTGTGTATTATTATCCATTACTTACACATGTTCACATAATGTTCACGTTTCACATAGTTCTCATGTTAACATAGTATATTATAACATTTTATAACAAATTGTTCATGTTTGTCAGCATGTTTACATTTATCATTACATGGTACATGCATATCAATAATTACGCATTTCCTATAGTTTCATCATGTCTATATTGTATATCACCACAAGTGCACAATTGTATATCATTAATTACACATTTTCAGTGTACATTGTATATCAAACTACATGTACTATCATAAATTACATAATTTCATCATTTTTTACTTTGTATACATTACATTCATCGCTTACATTAAACACAATAAATGTAAACAATATTTATACAATTCATATCATAACTTCGTTCACTTTCTTCTTAACCATGTTAACATAAAATGAATAATGGCATGTTTCACTTTCACAGGTATCTGCAATTCTGATACCATTGACTGCGGCCAAGGAATATGTGTGGACGAAACTGGTAGATGCGACGGGTTTAATGACTGTCTTAATTGGGCCGACGAGCAACATTGTGGTAACAAACATAATTGACAAGAAACACAAGTGAACGAACATAGATTAACCAGAACTGACTAACTGATTATCAGTTCGAGAGAGTGTGTTTTGGATTGAACAGTTTATGAGGGGGAAAGTTATTTTTAGTAACATCACTATGCACTGAGTTGTTTATGTACTAATACGAAAAGGGTGTATGTTGGGGTGGAGTTGTTCAGGGTGTGTCAAAAAACTGTCACATGAGGGACAAAAATAATTAACAATAAATATAAATCACATGTTCTTTATTTAAAAGAAAATAAACAGTTTGTAAGACGTATTTGTCCTCTATCAAATGCACTTTATCCCCTTAAATTCCCCCCCCCCCCCCCCCCTAATTCTCGAGATATGGTCAATTCCGTAACAAGAGTGCGAATCCCACTTTGGCCACTTTTGAAAAGGAATTAGATTTTCAACTGAAAAACCTGCATTAGCGATTCCAATGATGATTTGTAGAGTACATCAATGTATTGTTTAAAAATCTAGTATTCACAAACAAATCATGTATACTATAGATGAACATATGTTTTTCTGCTCAAATTGAACTAACTATCATCATGTAGTAGAAAGATTACTGTTACTTTTATTGGTTATGTTCAATTACACAATGAATGGCGATTCAAATGAAAGAGTTCTCTGCACACGAAAAGTGGCCAAAGCTGAATTTGACATGCCTGAGAAGATTTGCCATAATTTGATTACGACAGCCCCAAAATGGATAGAAACAAATTCTTATGACACATTAAAGATTGCTGAACATACTTATTGCTACTGCAATGCCCCGCCAGTTACTGTTTAATTTGGCGATAGTGATACTTTTAATGTGTCCATGTGTTTATATCCCGACCGTCAAATTCTAAGGATATATCAAAACTGGTGACGGGTCAGTGCCAGCGGGGTCAAAGGTCAATCAATGAATACATCTAGAAACTTGGATCAAACTCGATGACAATAGACAAATTAACCGGGTAAACATTTTACCAGGGCTTGATCATCCACTAAATAAATTAAAAGATGCTGCTTTTAGGCAGAGACTCATCGTTAACTCATTGTCGTCATGATGAATTTTGCGAAGTTTTCCCCAAGAGGACAAACGAAAACCAAACCCTAAATCTAACTAATACCTTAAATGAATATTAACATTGGTAAAATGGCGATCCTGGCCCGATAGCGTCACAATGTGTGTTCCATATTGGCCCAACTTTGGGTACTGATATCACACCAATATCACACCAATATTATTTGCATGACCCAAACCTTGTCAAAGACATTGAACCAAAATACGTTAGGTCTCAGGAGTGCAATACGTGAACATAATGTGCCTTGCCTTGTACATGTAGTAACTGCACGATAAACATTATCCTGGAGATGGAGACTTCATGCATGAAGGGCCATAAAGTACACATTTTCGAAGCATTCATTACATATTAAACGAGTACTCGTTATTTAATTATTTCAGCTTATGTGACTTGTCCTACCGCATATCTTTGCGATGAATCCGCTTCGTCCAATGTGAGCATGTGTGTTGATACGAATCAAGTATGTGACGGGGAAGCTAATTGTCTTGAAGGTGATGACGAAATCAAATGCGGTACGTCCATTGACACATATATTCAACTATTCATACGCATACTCATTTCCAATGAAAGATTTAGATTGTTCTTATATCAACGTAAATTGATATAGCAATATGTAAAGAAACATGAATATTTTACCAACAGATACTAAACGTTGTCCGTATAACTGCAACTGTATGTATAGCACCATAGATGATCTACGAGTTGAATGCCGGAATGGATGGCTACTTGAAGGGATAAATGAAATGCCACCAATATCAACGTCAATGTAAGAATACTTTGTGCGATACACTAAATGATGCAAAAAGTCTATACTCGTAAAGATGAAGTCATAACTTTTAAATCCGTCATTCTTAATTGTTTTACAAGACAACCCATACATGTAGAAGCACAACAATACTGGATAGTCCGTAACATTTTAAACTCCATATTGTTTATAAATCGATGTCAGTATTGAACGATTATAGAGTATTTCGTTGGAAACGGGGTAACATAATACAGCTAAAACCGTGTTATCAATGTCTAATAGTGTCTAATATAAGTGTATTACTATATCATTCAGTGTCACGATCATTCGCTACACTACTAACACATTGAAAAATAGCAATTACCATTTCCATTATCGGACTCTGGAGCGCTTTCCAATATGTGTAAACATGATTTCACTGTGTAAAGGCTGGTGAACTGACACCCTTCAAAAAGAACATTTTTCTGGATACCATGTTTTGGTTAAATGTTTTTTTGTACTCCGTGTTTAATTCAGGTCTTATTCTTATGATTGTAATGATAAGAACAGAGCAGCATTTCGCGCAAAGACCGACTAATCACGTTGGTGTGAACGCAAATCTCTATTGCGTAATATTATGATATGAACACTGAGAGTCGCTTTCGATTTCACGCCTAAAAACATTGTTGTTGTTTTTTTGATAATATACATACAAATTATGTCTGTGTTATTTCAGACATTTGTCAGGAGGCAATGTGACCACACTAGGAGTTGGATTATTCAAATCATTTAGTAAATTAAAAGCGTTGTAAGTATTACCCTGGTAAAATCTAAGCACACTCGTGCTGTGCTTAGATAGTACTTATATTGTGCTTTATGTGTACTTAGTTGATGACAAGCACAAATCAAGCACACTACCTAGGTACTTAGATAGTGCTTCACTGGTTTTAGTTGTATGCTTGGAATATGCTTGGTTGTGCTTGAACTGTACTTAGATAGTACTTGTTGGCAACATTTACGTTGCAAGTATATGGGATGTATACTTGTAGTATACTTTTGGTATGCTTAAAAAGTGCTTGGTTTTGAAATGATAGAAATAGGTGTGCTTGGATTGTGCTTAGTTTATACTTGGATAGGACTTGTCTAGGACTTAAACAAAAATCATAACATAACATGTGTGCTTGGACCATGCTTGTATGGGTTTTTGTTTCTAAAATGTGCTTGGATGATACTTGTCTCACCTATGATTGCTAAGTGTCAAACCTTGTTGTCTATCCATTGTGTTTGACATGTTTGTTCAAGCTGCATGCTGGGAGATTTTTAACTGCCATTTTCAAAGACACCAGTTGTAACAACTATGTTCATGGTATAATAGTGCTGGGAGTTTTTCATGATTTTGACTGGAGATTGTCAACTCATTTGACTAGATTTGCAATGGATTTATATGGGACACTAGCTGTTAGTTTCAAATGTGTAGGCATTTCAGAAAACTTCAACAACTGTGTAAGTATTAAGGAATATTCCTAGGGATTTGACAAATGAGAATTATATTTATTATACGTGCCTATACATGTATATACATAGTGCCTTCTTAGTACATGCAGATGCAACATGTATAGATTTAGACTGCATACTTGATCATGTTGATCAAAGTCTGGATGGATATAAGCCTAGCCTATGTTGTGAGATATCTATGGATGGATTCTGGACATACAATTAACCTGGGATCTGGAGAGTCAAACATACCTGTGTCATACAACGATCATGTGTGTGAAGCATGTCATTGCTTGCAAAGGTAAAGGTCAGCTAGAGGTCAACGAGTGCTTGGAATGTACTTGTCCAAGAAGCACGATCCAAGCATACATAGATTGGATTGTCATTGGTGAGTGCTTTATAGACTGTGCTTGCCATTATGGAATAAGTACAATCTAAGCACAGTGCTTTTAGTGTGCTTGGAATTTTGCTCAAACTGTGCTTGATATGTACTTGGCCAAAAGTGCGAGATTTGGAACAAGGATAAGCACCATTTAAGCACATTCTAAGCACAGGGCTTAAATAGTGCTTAGAAAAAGGAAAATAAGTATCATCCAAGCACAGTGCTTAGAATGTGCTTTTGTCCTTGTTCCAAATCTCGCACTTTTGGCCAAGTATGGCCAAGTACATATCAAGCACAGTACTTAGAATGTGCTTGGTTTTTCCCAGGGTATACACCGTGCATTCTGTGTATTTGTGTGAACCTAATACTTAATTGAGCTAAAGACGCACCAAACTCATCTTACAACTATAATATCACGTCGTTGTAATTTTGAATACGTCGCTAAACGTAAGAAAACATTAGGCTTGGAGAGGGTTCGTTAGCTGTTCGGTAGTCAGATACAATCTGAGAAAAACGGGACAAGTTATTGAAATAAGAATTCAGTACCTGACTATACAAGTTTGCCGATTCACAGTGAGCCAATTGAATCCTTACTAAATTGAGAACATGGCCTAGGGAAATATGTGGAGAGGTCATGGATTGAATAAAATGATTAACGTCGCAACAACTGTATCTAGTTTTATACATAACATGCTTTATTACCTGGTAAGTTACTTTGGAGCACTCTTAGTAGTTTCAAACCAATCAGAAAGTAGGAAAATAAAAACGCGGAGTGCATAAAATGACCATGCACTCCGCGTGCGCGCCATACAGTGCTCGCACTAAGAGCTTTATTTTGATTAGTTTTTCACACAGCACTGCGGGTTCGACGATTGTTACTGCGGGTGTCAACAAACTTGGTAACATGTTTGAATTGGTTGGTATTGTGCCGTGTATAAATTAAGTCAATACATGCGTATGCGTTGTTTCTCGAGAGAGAAAAAAAAAGACAATTCCATGCACTTGCGTACATGTTGATATACCCACAATAGCACTTCCCCGGCAGGTCCGTGCCATCTCTCGAAATAACACATGCGTACTCATTTATTGACCGATAAATAATCCATGTTCACTGCCTTTCTCGTTATAGATCACTATCAGATAATGGTATCTTCGATATCCAGCCTTTGTCATTTCAAGGATTGGGATCCGTCACCTGGCTGTAAGACAGATCTTCATATATTGGAATAATTATGAGCATGTTTTTGTTGTCTCAGACCTCAATTTACTTGATATTTGATTTGAGTAGAGCATATACATAAATCGGGAAATTGAAGTTGCTAGGATTGTTAAACTATAGTAACAGTTGTCAAATTATGGTACTGGGATTCTGTTCAATATCTTTTAAAACATGATCAAAACGGGTATTTTCTTTATTGGACTCGTCATACAAAGGTGTAGGTCAAGAGGTGGTGGTCAACGTGTTGTTCCCTTGAGCCAGGCAACTTACGCTCGATTTTCCCTCCCTATCAAGCTGTATTTAAATGGGCGCTTGAAACTTAATAGACTCAATTTGAAGGTGTAGCATTTCCCACAAAGCAACATTGTATAACAGTATTGAGTCTTTCCCGATTACTTCGAAAGAATATGGGCACTCCTTCCTGTGAACAAAGGATTAAGAGCCTTACCTACCCCGCATCAATGTTGTTTAAATTCGTATTCTATTTTGTGTTTATATGTATTATTTTGTGTTGCTATCTTTTTGTAAAGCGCTTTGTTCTATATAAAACCTCATCGTGTCTATGATTACATATTTATTGATTGTCTGTACTAATGACTGATCGGTTATGATTACTTTTAGAGATCTTTCAACCAACCCAATTACAAATATCTATGAAAGAACATTCAAAGAACTTGAAAACCTTCAGGAACTGTAAGTTTTTTATTTCTCACTTTCGCAATGTTGTAGACAATTAAAACAGCTATAAAACATGTTTGTCCACATTCTTGAATTGAGAATGTGTAGTAGAATGACACTCTCTATGTTAACATTTGTCCCCATGGTAGGTTGTGTAAATAAATAAATAGCCTTGGTAGACGAGGGTTAAACTATTAAGATACAGGTATTAATCAGATATTCAGACTATGAGCGTGTTTCTACTGGGGAAGAAACCGCTTATAAACGCCAAGTTTTCCCAGTACGTAGAAACAGGCAGAACCCGCTAAGAATCGGTATTTTTGGAAATCCCAAAAAACCTTCACAAACCAGGTTTGGAACCGGCAATAATCGGCAATAATCGGCAATAAACCCAATAGAAACAAAAAGGCGATTAATCTCAGCGGTTTGCGCCGTGAGCCGTGTCACGCTGGGTTATACACATTGTGAAGCAATCTTTTTCAGGTGCGGTGGCATTGTTTGGTATTACAAAAGGTCAATGTCGTGGCCCATTGACTAAGATCGATAAACTTAGCGGTAACTTTTCGCGAGTAGAAACAGGGGATTAAAAACTTACCTATTAAATCTTAGCGTTTATTAGCGTTTACTTATTGCAGTGCCCCAGTAGAAACACTCTATTGATTTATCTTCCATTTCTTTGATCAATATTCAATTACAGCTTTCTATCTGGCGTTCCGATTACACGTATTGCAAGTGCAGCCTTCTTAGGATTAACATACCTACATACACTGTAAGAACTCTATTTAATTCCATCACCATATTTGGAATCACCAAGGGAAATGCATTGAAATAAGTAGGCCTACAAACATGCCTATTGGTTCAGTGAAAAGTTGGAAAGGGTTCTGGAAAAATCTGTTTTGTATAATGGTAAACTAATTATGGCAATTAGGGGATGATTATATTTCTGAAGTTAACACTTCTAAATATCTTGGTGTGACTTTTTCTAGGAATTTATCTGATCACAATCATATTAATGATGTTATAAAGAAGGGTAATCGTTTAATTGGGTATGTTAAATCAATTATTGATGGTCAAGATGATTTTCAAAGAGTTTATTACGGAGATTTATTGTGGAAAAATCTGATACTCTCCTCCATCAATTATGCCTCAGCTATTTGGGTTCCTGGAAGCGCTAATGATACCAAACGGATACAATCATTACAATACCAAATGGCAAGATCAATACTGAAAGCCCCCAGGAATACTCCACTTGAATGCTTGATAGGCGATTTAGGATGGCAACAAATTGCATTAATCCAAAATAAACTTCGTATTAAATATTTTAAGAGACTTCGGCAAATGCAAACAAACAGATGGCCGAACCTAGTTTTTAGCGCTATGCATTCTATATATATTGATAAGTATTATAAGAGCAATTGTAACAAATTAAGATGGAAGTGGTTTGCTCATATTGAAACTGCTATGGCAGAGTGTGATATGGACCATATATTTAAAGATAATCTATATAATAGCCACTTGTGGATCAATAATTTAGATAATTCTAACAACAAGTGGCTACATTCTGCTATGACAAAATCATCATTAAAGGACTATGTATTATTCAAAACCAAACCTGGTTTGGAAGATTACTTATTATGTAAATTAGATTTTTATGGTGCAACGATGAAATTCAAAGCCCGGTGCAATACCTTACCCCTCAATGGCCGTGCTCATTCGTGGAAACCTGATGTAAATATTTACTGCCCATTATGTGATAAAGATATTGAGGATCTTAGACATTTCTTATTTATTTGTAGTGCGTTAAATCATATCAGAGTTGATGAATTCCTTAAACTTGAAAATCAACTATCACTCCATAATTTAGAAGAGTTTTGGAGAATATTTATATCTGGTAATTTAACTATTAAAATGTGTCTTATGCTAGGTCTTTCAAATGATGTTCTTACTGTATGTGATGATTTACCCGTGCTCCAAATATTTGATGTGTTCTGCAAATCCTATTTAAAACGTGCATGGACCGCACGTAGCATTCAACTTGTATGATTCTATGTTATCATGTAAATATTTGTATATATTCTACCTTTTTATTTATACATGTGATAATATTGTGTAATATGTTTTAAGGACGCATCAGTCGAGAAGACTCATGCCACTGTTTCAAAAGTGTATGTCCAAATAAATAAATAAATAATAGCCGCGTGTAATACAGTGATACGTTTCTAGAAATGCCTTTAAAAGAATGTTAACATAGGGTAATGACCATCATCCCAGAACTCAAATTTCAGTAGCGTAATGGACATTTTAAACGCATTGATAATTAAACAAGTTGTTATTTTATTTTCATTTTTGAAGAAGCTACTGGAATGTTAACTATCGATAAGGGGACATTCTTTAAGCACCGTATTGATTAAATATTGAAGGAAATTGTGTGATTTATATAAATATAATTGTATAAAAGATACCAGGTAAAATCACGCTAAGATAACTGATCGTTGTTATCAACATGCACAATGTTAATTAGAGTGATTCAGAAGAAGAAAGGTATAGCAGTTAGAATCTGTCTGATCATAAACAATAACAACTATTGTTTATGGTCTGATTTTCCATTCTCGGTTCATATGCGAAGAGGTCAAAGGTCACCGTAAATATCAGGTTTTAACTAAAGATCAAATCCTTCGACAGTATTAGTTATTTTTTTCTTTTCTTAACTATCTTGCAGTGTTCTTGTGACTGGTATTGCACAAGGTGTGCCCAAACTTTCGTTTGAAAACGAAGCATTTCAAGGATTGTTATCATTACAAATATTGTAAGTGGAATAGACAGGTTTTCAGTCGTACATTGTTAGCCTCAGCACAACTTTGAGAAATTTAAGTGTACTTCGATCATTTTGGGAATTTGTTATCTAGAAAAGAATATATTATGTGGGGGTTAGAGTTCAATAACAGTCGAAATCATTAAAGTCATCAATTTTTGTCATCAAAATCAATGGGATCATGTCCGTTGTTTTTCATCATCTTAGAATGTTAGATCATGAATATCGATCGGAGTTATCACCTCTACATACACTCCATTAGGTAAGACAAGGTGATTTCACCTTTTCGACAAAAGTGCAAACAAATATGTGTGTTAAACAGCTTGTTTGAAAGAAACAAATAAAATACTCTCTTAATCTCTCGTCTACAAATAAACTCTTGTGTTCCTTTTTATTTAACTGTAATTGGTTATGGTTGTTTAAATCATTAAAACAAAATCGTTTTAATTCAAGAAGTTCGTCACACTTGAGTTTGACAACGGACATGATCCCATTGATTTTGATGATCTACTCATTTTGGGAAAGCATGTAATTATACAATGAGCACCAATAACCATGACGTCATTTCGATCACCGCGAATATTAGAAATTGCATGTTGAATTTGTATTCGTTTTGGTTAAATTTTGATGTTTTGTTCTATATATAATTACGCAATTTGGGCCCCGTAATTATTTTTCTAACATAGAATGCACAATGTTGTAGTTGCGGGACACATACTTTAAGTGTTTCAGTCTCTCAAAACGCCTATTTTTGTGTGGAGTTATGCAAACAAACTCGTATTAATCTTGGTAAGTGCCACTATTTCTGAAAACGTAATTTTTAGGAAATGTAACTATTTCGGGAGAAGTAATAATGAAATTGAAATGGAGAAAAATTCTATGGGTAGCCAAGTGTTTTTGTAAAGTGTATAAGTAATAATAAAAAAAACTTATTTTTTCGCCCCTACCCCCTTCCACCCTATTATAGGTACGTGGATGATCATCGAGTGTGCTGTAATTTTGACAACCTACAGAAATGCACCGTGCTGTCCCCTCAGCCGCCCTTGTTCAATTGTGGGAGTCTAATGGAGAACACTGTCTTACGTGTGTTTATGTGGATTCTAGGACTTAGCGCCCTCTTCGGTAATCTGTTAACGATGATATGGCGGACATTTGAGAAGACGAAAAGCCAAAGACAATCAGTACAAAACTTCTTAGTCGGTAACCTGGCTATGTCTGACTTTCTTATGGGCGTTTACATGTTAATATTAGCGAGTGCTGATTTATATTATGGCGATTCTTATTTTATTCACGCGGATGCGTGGCGATCAGGGCCTCTGTGTAAATTCGCCGGTTTTGTCTGCTTACTTTCAAGTGAGGCATCCGTGTTTTTCTTGACTCTTATCAGCTTTGACAGATTCTTAAGTGCTGTGTTCCCTTTCAGTCAGGTCAAACTCAATCGGAAGTCTGCATACGTGATTGGTTTTGTCATTTGGGTGATAACTTTTGTAATTAGCCTTGTTCCAGTCTTAACTGCCGGGCCAGAGTCTGACTTGTACGATCTTTCTGATGTCTGTGTTGGTCTACCTCTCATAACAAGACCTTCCAGATTTGAGTTTGAAGCAAGTGGCGTTGGTGATCAAGTATCATTTGAACTCCCAGTAGCCAAAGACACCAAACCTGCTTGGTTCTTTTCGATAGCTCTTTTTCTCGGAGTAAACCTCGTGTGTTTCTTTCTAATCTTGGTTTGTTATGTTGCTATATTCATTCGACTAAGGCAGTCTGGTCAACGTGTGAATCGCAGCCGGAGCAGCGAGGATGACAAAAAGATCGCTATCAAAATGGCCGTGATTGTTGGGACGGATTTTCTGTGCTGGGTACCGGTGATTATAATGGGGGTACTTTCTCAGACCGGCGCGGCTGTGATTCCTCTTGATGCCTACATCTGGTCGGTTGTATTTCTTCTCCCTGTCAACTCATCACTGAATCCGTATCTGTATACGTTAGCATCATTGATAGCTAGTCGTCAAAATCGCACGGCTCCGTCTACTGCAACACACGAGACAAACGTGTCAAGTCGTCAACAACGAAGTCAGCATTCCGCCGGAGTTGAACTCGACCAGAAACAAGGACCGGAAGCGGAACCTTCGACCTCTAAGATTGTGAAAGCTAATTTACAAGAGGGATTAATTACCATGATGTCTCCTGCCCTTGATGACTCAGCAGGTGCTGTCGTGTCATCTAAACAGATGGTGGACGCCGTGACTATTCAGGAAACGTCTATGTAGGGTCGAAGCTTGATTTGATATTGAAAATGGGATATACAAAAGAAAATTAAAACTTATTCACATCTTAATCATTACTAATTCACTATTTTTTCACTAGTCATTCACCATTTATTCACGACTTCTACACTTCTTTATATAAAGTTTAATTAATATCCTCTACGTTACATCTTAATAATGATCTAGTCAAATTTTGTTCGTTGTTTATCACCTACTTAATTCTCTAAGCATATCTTTAACTATACGTATTTTGTACTGCACACATCGCGATCGGTAATTACTTGACGTAGTCCTTAAAATAAGTAAAAATACCAAAAAGCGGTAAGGTATCAGTTGTTTTGACCAATCATATGAGAGCATCAATCACAATATTTGTAAGACAGGGGGAAAATGTTAAAGCTTACAGATTTTGTAAAAGAGTGACCTCCCATCGAAATCTAATTAAGATATATAATATACAACACGGCGTTCTAGTTTTACAATTAGAGTACGCATTTGTTTTCTACTTACCTTTATCAACCTCCGCACCAATCCTGGGGTAAGAGAACAAATACCAAATGCATACTCGATCATAACACACAGACTCTCTCACATGTTCTCCATATGCAATATCTTGAATAATCAAGATTACCTGGATGCATTAACCGCGCATCCAGTCGTACATGGCAAATGGGATTTTGAAGTCGATTATTAACACGTATGTAATTCCACCAACTATTTTACCGACAGACACACCATCTCGTTTTATTCATAATACTAACAAATCAGTTCATATCATTCAATGTAATTTGAGGCGTACGTAGCTTGTTTGAATACAATATTTGAAATGCTCACACACGCAGATTAAGGAGTATCAGACGCCTCAATTTGCAATAATTGAGAATGTGTTGATAATCATGATAATGTAACCTCATCAGCTGTGTTAAGATCGGCTCGAGGGGTCTAATCACAAGTGACAATTTGAAGAGGCTCTGCAACTATCATGGGAGAAAAACGGGTCAAATTCGGGAAATGTCCAGCTGCAATAATTATGATAGCTCGCCTTATCGCGCCAGGAGATTGGCAGTCTTCTTCGTACCCCGCTTCTTACACCTGTTTCAGTTCCCTGTCAGCCTATCGAACAACACCATCTGGTCAAAAGAGCTCACTTCGCCGTCCCAAAAACCCATGCGCGAGATCAGAGCTGGATGGGAGCTGTCTGATGCCGGGAGAAGTAACAATAAGTTAGCCCTCTATCGGTAGGTCTCCCGGGCCAGCCAGAGAGTGGAATTACTACAGTGACAGAACCATGGAAGTACTAGGACTGACTACGAGATTGTGAAGGCGCGCTGCAACAAGCACCTACAACCTTGGAAAGAAGTCCTTGGAACGCTGAGCACACATGTTGGGTATTGTGTGCCTGTATTGATACTTGGTGTCTTCTGTTATAAACGAAAATTGTTCAAATGAGATTTTTCCTTCCCCACTCCCCATCGATCAATGTTGGGACACTCTGGCAAGCTGCAGAAACCACTGTCCTTTGTCAACATTGTACGGGGGAGTGGGGTGACACTTTTCCATTAATCATACGCAAGTGATCCAAGACTTTTTTCCAGGATTGTATAAAAAGGAATGCAAAATGTTTGATCTAAATTTGGTTTTTCTATCATAATTCAAAAACCGAATGTCGTATGAATCTCATATTACACACGATTTGAGTAAACAATACAGGCATCGCAAATATGAAACAAATGATAATAGGGAATTTATTGTATCAAGAGAGTGGTCACTGAAAACAATTATTTATGTCATATTGAACTACAATTTGACCCAATTCTTGATCCCGCGCGCAATAATCTGATGTGGGAGTGGAGTGACACTCTTCCGTTAATCACACGCAAGTGTTCCAAGACTTTTTTCCAGGATTGTAGTATAGATTAGTATATGGTGTTGTAATAACGAGGAAGGATTAGTATGTTAGGGTTAAACAGACTAACAAATCTCCTTGATTAAAGCTTATCCATGTAGCAATGCGCAACGGACTACAGGGAAATCACACCAGGCCTACTTTACATTCAATTCAATAGGTACATTTGTACATGACGTCCAATTCAATGCATGAACCGTGTTACCAAATTGCCCTACATCATAAAATAGATGCGTCTTCTTTCTGAAAATCTTAAGCACAGTATAACTATAGATGGGATATACTGACTAGATGGCAGCTGAAATTCAAACACGGATAACCTCTATCATGTTTATTCTAGTTACGCTATATACATGATATAGAATGTTCGAAACGAGCCCAAATATTGTGACACAGCCTTATGTTTGGAAGGATGACCCGTCGACCTTCATACAGTTTGCAATGGCTTCAGGTTCCCATCTTGCCTATTTCATACCTTAAATTAGTTGTGAACCAAAATGAGTAATACACCTATCAGTTGTAAGACGCACCCTATGACCCCCGGGAGAGGTGCGTCGTGGGTGCGTCGTTTACCAAATTTTTTTGACGGAGGGTACGTCAGTGGCAGCCTTTGGTCCGTCAAAAAAATGACGGAGGGTGCGTCAAGGTCCGTCACTTTACATGGGTGCGTCACAGTGTACATCTGTTTACGAACAACAAAATACGACCTTTAAATATACGCTATATGGCTACTATACCACATAACTCCTTAATACCGCCAACCAGGCTCCACTTTAATACCGCAAACATCACTCCGATATTTTATACCGCATGTTCTAAAATGCCTGAAATCACTCGATCATCAATACAAGAGTTTGGCAAACGAAAAAAACAAGGAACCGCAGTAGACCGAGAACCTTTCATTTTAAGAGAAGTGTCACGTATACAAGCATCTTCATGGTATAAGATAGGGGATCAGCATCGCGCTCTTCCGCACAAGCGCAGAACAATCTAAGAACACAGAGGTAGTAGGACAGGCCCCCGGAATTGAATTTGGTCGGGGATGTGCGACAGGATATTCAAATAAAAAAACATAGGCCTACCCATTTCAAAAAGGTGATTTTTTGAAAAAACGGTACCCATTTCTAAGGATTTTGATTCATTTATAGACCCCGTTCGCAAATTATCTGGAAAATAGACCAAAATTTCGCATTCGCGAAAATACACCCATTTATATGATTTTCTTTGTGGAAAACTAGACCCAATCTTCGCAATTCGTGAAAATATACCCATTTGTAAGGATTTTAAAATAGAACCATCTGTAGCAAGTGGGGCAATTTTTTTATTTTTAGAGATTTTCCATCACAAAATCATACCCCATTATGTTTTTTTTAGCAAAAAGCGACTAAGCGGCACTACATGTAGCGCCACCGCTTAGGCGAGTACCCTCCCACCCCCCCCCCCCCCCCCGAAGAAAGGTCACACATAATTTTGTCAATCAAGCTCACGGACACAGACATCAAACAACAAAAAGTCGGGTATTAAAAGAGAGAAAAAAACTGGGAGATATTTGATTTGAACAAAACAAAACACTATTTTTAATAGAGCCCAGCCGCCCGGAAATAAGGCCAAATGGTGTTAAGGGTTGTTATTAACAACCCTTAACACCTGGCCCTCGAATGTATTTAAAATACATTCGAGGCCAGGCCCAGCTGAGAGAGCCGGGGCATCCCCTGCCAGGCTTTCCACCCTGTTCAGTGGCGGATACACCGTCCGGGGGAGGGGGGGGGGGTTGGCGGGCGCCCCTCGTAAAATTCGACAATATACCTTTTTTTGTGTACCACTGTACCTTTCATGTTGGGGACCTTTTACGATTTGGTACCAATTACAAAACAGTCTTGGTCAGCCCCCCTCCCCCCCCCCCCCCCCCCCCCCACCCCGTACATTTTTATCCTGGATCCGCCACTGTTGTCCCCATCACCGAAATCACCGAAATGAAATGACAGTCTCCGATATGTAAAAAGTGACCCCATCATTAGGGATTTCCAGCACAAAATCATACTCTATGTTTAGGGATTTTGTGCCCAAAAAGCTACCCATTAGATAGAGCGGCACGCCCCCGTATACCATCTTAGGCGAGTAACCCCCCCCCCCCCCCCGGGTCTTGGCCTGAGACTACTCTCCCGGGGGAACCACTCGTAATCACCCGTGGCCGTGTTGTCCATGCAATTTTAGTCAAATTTAGGGGGCATCGCATGTGGATCATCAGGGGGGGGGGGGGGGGGGGGCATATCTGACTATTTGTTTTAGTTTACAAAAGTTCACATCGAGTTTGTAATTTCATTTGGGGGGGGCATAACGGTGGGAGGGGGGAGCCCCGGGGGGACTTATCACAATAGCGGTACGTGTATGTTCCGCCTTTTTAGATGCCTTTTCTCGAAGTATATGGGTGATATTGATGATTAAATTAGAAATGTTTTTGGTATTTTTAAAGTGCTCCCTTCAATCCTTTGATGGTTTATAGAAGGTGTAATTTCCAATCCGAAGTTCAAATGTTTAAATACACTTTCGAGAACCCAATTTTGGTTATACACCGTTCGAGAACCCTATTTTCTACTTACCTTATTGCATAAGCGCAAGCCTACATGTATAACATAAAGGGATGAAGGATGCCCCGCCGCCCACCCCACCCCCAGTCCCCACCCCCAGTCCCTCACCCCACCCCCACCTCCTGGTTACGCCACTGAACGGGTCGAAAGCAGAATGGGCAGAATGTTCTCGAAATTGTTTCATCCTCATCCTGACGTTTATGATAATCAGTTAAATATTTTATGAATTTTAGACCAGACCAGTCAGACATAACATTGTGCATATAAAAGTTCTCCTCTTGGTTCCGTCCATGGTCCATCCCGGTCCCGGTCCGGAGTCTATATAATTATTCGAGGGCCAGGGTTGACAACATCGAATAAGAGCAGATCCCCCGTGAATTAAAAGTAGTTTCATTTCCAGTAGTCATCGTGTTTTATCCAGTTATAGTCAACGATATCTGACGACGGGGTCCGTCGTCATGGTCCGTCAGAATCCACCAATGGTGCGTCCAAAAATTGACGGAGGGTGCGTATTTGGAAGGCAATGGTCCGTCGTTTTTTTGACACAGGGTGCGTCATGGTACATGAGAAGTCGACGCACTTCGGTAAAGTGACGCACCACTCCCGGGGGTCATAGGGTGCGTCTTACAACTGATAGGTGTATAAATGATGCACAATACGGAGCAACTAATATGATTTTGACCTATAATATGACCTTGTCCCACATTTGTGCTCTTAAAAGAGCACAAATATGGGACAATGTCATAATAAGTCAAATGCATAAAAAGTCTTATTTCTCATCTTGATACATCTTGTATCCAATCAGAGACTCATATTCATGAAAATCAAGAGCTAAACTACAATTTGAGGTATTCTACTTTTATTTACTCCATTGACTTGTAAATACGATTTATATTTGACATTTCGTGCGTTGGATCATATTTTATAGTTATGTTTGAAATGTTTTTCACGTCTCCCTGCGTTGGTCAGTCAGTGCTGGTCATTGGCGGGTCAACATCATGTTCTCGATTTTATGTCCGTTCGTTTGATTAATTTCGAAGTAATGTATTGATTGAATAAATAAAGATATAACCAAAACAAATAAAACGGCTTAGTATTGAATTATTTATATCAAGGAGTTTTGTTTAATTAGATAATAACTATAATAAACTGCCAATCCATAGTTGTGACAGTTTTATTTGCGTATAACATTATTATAATTCGCAGTTGCTCTAATAATGAAAGGACGGTTTTGGTGCGCACAGATAGGACATAATATATTGCGTGTTCGAACGCTTAAATTACCGTATTCTCATACAGTATTCTCGTAATCGCGGTTTTAGCCTAATCCGTCGCTAACTATAAATGATAAAACTCATGTTTATTTTTTTAAGTTAAACTCATTTTTTTCTTTTAGAACATGTTTTTAAACATGAATATCGTCCACATAAAATTCGTTGAAGCATCCTATTGTATGGAATGGTATTTATACAATAATCAGCGATTCATATGGTTACCATAGGAATGAAGGGATGCATCAAGTACAGTGTGAGACTAAAAGAAGTTGTACGGGAATGATTTTTTTTCTCCAAAAAGACCAAACAGAATTGACAAACCAAGGAAGCTCGTATTCAAAGAGCATATTCTTCCGCTCATAATATGAAAAAAGAAGCACTGAAATTGATCTTTGCTATCAAGAGTTATGCTTGTTTTTATAAAAGAACCTATCATTTTGGGAGCTGTCCACGAAATGCTAAATCCTTTGAAATTATCCGTCTAAGTGAGGAGCAAAACATAAATTCAGAAGATATTTATACCTCAGATATTCTAACAATGAAGCGTGTATTCAATGAACATATTCTTTCACTTCTTTTTTTTTTAAATCACAGGAATATCCTCTTAAAGCGAGTCTTGCTATCAAGAGGTATGCCTGGTTTATGACTCATTTTGAAGTGACTCTTTGTGAATTTGTACTCTTTGCTCCTCACTTAGATTTATAATTTCAAATGATTGAGCATTTCGTGGACAGCTCCCATCCCACAATGTGTTCTTTTATTAAAACAGGCATAACGCTGGATAGCAAAGATCTATTCCAGTGAGTCAATGATTGTCCGTTTCATATGAGCGGTAGAATAATCCTCTTTGAATACGTGCTTCATTGGTTTGTCAAATTAGTTTGTCAAATCTTTTTGGCAAAAAAATATTCATTCCCGTACTTCTTTTAAACTCACAATGTATATATCTATATTGTTCAACTCGAATGCACCCAGCACTATGCACCACCATAGTGTTGCGAAAAGAAAATCACGTACAGTTAAGCCCACAATTATTCATACCCCTTGGAAAATATGAGTTTTTTGCGTTTTTCTCATATCTATACCAGCTGGAGTGGTGGAACTTTCGCTTTACACTAAAGACAATTAGTTTGCAAGTACAAATCAATATCTTTGGGCTCAACAATTTTTTGCATAACAATAGAATTGAACAAGAATTATGTTTTTATGCCTGTCCAAGATTATTCATACCCCATACCAAGTCTAAGGATTGAGGCCACTTTTGTGATAATACACATGTTTTTGACATTCCAAACATTCTTTATACTGTGTGATAGGCTTTTATATTGTTATGTAATTATCCTATGATGTGTGCATACAATGTGGATGCATTACAAATGTGTCCTATTGAATGTACAGTGAGGGATATTATAGAACAACACTCTAGCTCTTTGGCAGCATGGTGAAGAAGATCAAATAACTTTTTTGTGCATATTGTGAATGCTCACAAAGAGGGGAAAGGCTACAGAGCTATTTCGAAACAATTCCAAGTGCAAGAGTTCACCACACAAAACATAATTAGGAAGAACAAGACGTTCAACTCACTAAAAAAACATTGAAGGATGCAGTCGGAAGCCAGCGGTGTCCCCTTGTTTGGCAAGAAAAGTATTGCGAAAGGCCAACAACAATCCACAGATCACCATCAATGCTCTCCTGAACAACCCTGGCAATTATTGGACCAAGATATCATGGCAGACACTCCAGCATATATGGCTCATGAGAGGTCTCCATGGAGACCGACCAAGAAAGATTCTACTCCTTAAAAGAGACACAGAGAAACTTGTCTTGCATCTTAAGCAACCCCAACACTGACCAAAAACTTGGCTCTTTGTCCAGAAGTGCAGCTCTTGCAAATGCTAGATGAGTTTCTCATTGTCTCTTTTCAGGAGTAGAGTCTTTCTTGGTCGGAGTCCGTGGAGAACTCTTGTGTACTATGTCTGCTGGAGTGTCTGCCTTAATATCTTGGTCCAAGATTCACCAAGGTTGTTCTGGAAAGCATTGATGGTGATATGTGGATTGTTGTTGGCCTTTCACCATACTTTTCTTGTCAAACAAGGGGACACTGTTGGCTTCCGACCGTGTTCTTCAGGGTTTTTAACTGATTTGAACTGATTTGAACTGTCTTGTTCTTCCTAATTATGCTTTTTATGTTGGAATTTGGCACTTGAAATTGCTTCGAAATAGCTTTGTAGCCTTTCCCCTCTTTGTGAGCATTCACAATGCACAAAAAAGGTCCTCACTGAGTTATTTGATCCCCTTCGCCATGCTGTCAAAGAGCTAGAGTGTTGTCCTATAATATCCCTCACTGCACATTCAATAGGACACATTTGTAATGCATCCACATTGTATGGAATAATTGCATAACAATATAAAAGCCTATCACACAATACCTATGTTTAAAGTTAGACACTTTTCATCGAACATTGGGTTTAGTTTAACGACGTCATTAAAGTTATGCTCTTTACAAGATTCAAGCTCTTTACAAGATACAAGATTCAAATTCGTCGATAGCTCGACCAGCCAACAATTAAAAGACTAGTGCATGCTTTTGTGATTTGCAGACTTGATGACTGTAACAGTCTGCTATTTGCTCTCCCTGAAACAAATATCTCAAAACTTCAACGCATACAAAATTCAGCTGCTCGACTTGTTACTCTCTCCAAGATATGCTGCCACATTTCTCCTGTCCTTCGTGACTTACATTGGTTACGGTACCGATCAAATCACGCATTATGTGCAAGATTCTTCTATTCACTTTTAATTTAAGTCTTCTCGTGGTCTAGCACCTTTGTATTTGCACGATCGTCTTGCACATACGGACGCCGTTCCTTTCAAAATGCTTCTGCTCAACTTTGGAACAATTTACCATGTATTCTTATTAAATCAGCCAAAACTCTTCTTGAACAGTTCAAATCATTGTTAAAAACTTACCTATTTAATGTTAATGCTTAATATATCATTTTTGTTTTGTTTTTTGTTACTATTCGTTATGTATTATCTGCTTTCTGTTTTATTTGTTATAGCGCATGAGGACTTAATTGTGTTATGCGCTCAATAAGTATGGTTTTATTATTATTATTTAATTTAAACTTACACAAAAATTAACCTACAAATATATACCAAATTGAAAAAAAGGAATATAATATATTGCAAAAATCACATTAGTAAAAAGCATCCTGTGTCAAATGAGTTTTTAAAGACGTTTTGAACTGTGCCATGGATGTGCTAAACCTAACATGAATTGGTAAGGTGTTCCAAAGACGTGGCGCTGCAATTGAAAATGCTCTGTCCCCCAAGAGTGTTTGGAACGTTGTTATCAAAGAGTTATTACATTAAACTAAAACCATTATTCAAGGAGTTTACACGTGTGTCATTTGTTCATTTTACATTCAATTGAGCTTCAAACAATAGTGCAGCGTGTCTCTTAACACTGGGCATATAAAAACCTCAAAAGGTTTGTAACGTGTTGTAATCGCCTATATTTCGTGATACATGTTCATATTATGTTACATATCAATGAAAAGTTGTTGAGTTCATCTTTCAAACGGTACCATGTTTTTATGAATCATTTCATTCAGCACTCAGGCACTTGCTTGAGAATATGGGGAGGTCTCAATCTGAATGTGCCAAAATCATCACTCTTTTGTCCTCAAAAGTCAATAGACTCTATATCTATGTACAACAGCAAAATGTGTTAAAAGCTTTAAGTACCCGTAAAGATCCCCCGTTGTTTAAAACACACAAGCTGTTTTAAGATAACTTGTGTGTATTTAAAAAGTCGTTTAAAGGTATAATATGTGATCTTTCTAGGGAACGCCCTCAAAATCGAAAACAAAATTGAAAGTAGATTTTCTTGCAGATTTATATATCTGATCATAAATCGTATATACATGTACATACATTCCAAGTTACAGGGCGATACGATTCTTAAATACTTCAAAATCATGGTTTTAGAGTGAAAATAAACCGTGTCGGATTACCGACAACTTATTTTACCTAGTCTAACTTCACTCTAAAACCATGATTTTGAGGTAATTAGGAATCGTATCGCTCTGTAACTTGGAATGTATGTACGATTTATGATCAGAAATGTAAACCTGAAAGAAAATCTACTTTCTAAAAACTAAACATGAATAGAGGACGCTCCCTGGAAAAGATTGAATAACACAAGTTATCTAAAAAAATTAAACAGCGTTTTACAGTGTAGATGTAGTTGTCAATGTTACTTGTCATGTGAACAAATCGTCGCTGTTCTGACATAACAGCACATCACAACAGATATAAGTAAAGAGATGTGCCGGTATGTCAGAACAGCGAAGATATGACAGAGTTGTTTTTTGAGCTCAAATTAAGTGTGAAATTGACACATTGAAATTGAGACCTCTCCATGTTCCGAGGCAATTATTTGAGCACTATCATGTTCTTTTTCCCCAACAAATTCAAATTTCCCCCCAAATGATGTTTTCAGAAAAAGTGGCGCTTTTAAAATCGTATGCAAGAAAGTTACAAAAATGTCTCCATGACTTTTTAAAAGCCATTTCAATTGTATTTATTTTCAATTAAAAGAAAGTCTTTGCTTTCAATAGCTGTTTCTAATTTGAAATAAAAAATGAAAATGATTTTGTCATGTATGACTAGCCAATAATGTCCCCCATTTGTCCCCCATTTACGTCAATAACTTCCCTGTATCGTTGAAAAGTGCCTCTTTTCGGAAAACATCATTTTGGGGAAATGTGCTTGTTTCGGGAAAAGTAAACATGGTATCGACAAGGGGAAAGTTTGTGTGATAGCCAAGCATTTTCTCTTTTCGTAAGTGTTTTGCAACGCCTAATTGTGTGTGGAGTTATGCAAACAAACTCGTATAAGATCATGAAAAGTGACACATTTTCTGAAAACATAATTTTGGGGAAATGTGAGTATTTTGGAAAAAGTAATAATGATGTTGAAATGGGGACACTCTTTATAGGTAGCCAAGTGTTTTTGCTTTTCAAAGGTGCTTCAATCTTTCTCAACGTTCAATTGTCTATATAGAGTTATGCAAACATATGTGATCTAATTTTAGGGGGCAGGGGAGGCTTACTTTGTTGAACCCTTTGATGTTTATTGCACTCAAATCCACACCAAACCTTTCGAGTTACTAAAGTAAATGCTTTATACAATGGATGATTCCCAGTTAAATTGAATGGTTTACAATGCGCTTACATATCACTATGCAGGTTTGAAAGCATAGGCGTAAATCCGGGGGGGGGGGTATATATTCCACTATATTTGACCAGGGGGAAAGCCTATGCAATCACCCCCCCCCCCCCCCTAATGTTATGCACATGTGTATGATACTGTTTCAACAGGGCATATCTATCTATTATGCAAGGTGAATAATTATACTGCTTTAATAAAAATGGGGATGGTATTAATGTATTGCGAGTTTATCAAAATGTTCCTTAAAAGTATTGCACGAATCCAGTTTCATAAATACAACCATTTTCAGCTTCGGAGGGGGGATAACCGTACTTGTCTAGGAATTGCACAAATCAACAAATTCTAAGGTTTTTAAAAATTATTTGCCATGTTTTCAATTGTCCCGTATTTGGATACCTTTTTTATTATTAGTCGTACACAACATAGTTACCATGCCTAGAATTTATTTCCATTATTTCCAATATATCTCTGTTAAAGCTATATCCTAACTAATACTGTATTGAGTACAATAGTATCAATAATACTACAGAGTACCCTTGAGAAGAAAAAGCTAGCAATCTCCAATGTGATTTGTCACCATTGTGATTGGTGCCACATAAATGGTGAACTGAAGAATATATTACAAATATAAAGTCAATTAAACGTTCAATTGAAAATGATGTCCCTAATGGTTCAGTGGTTATAGGGCGTGTTCGTGTAGTAGAAGTCTAGTGATCACAGGTTCAAATCTGGCCAGGAGCATGTTTGTTTCGAGGTTTTTGTATGTGTATGTAACGTTATACTTACAGGATAAATAAAAACAAACACACACATAATATATCCGCAAATGAACAGAAAATTAAACTTACAGTGTCTTTGGCAAAACTAGTATTACAGGGCAAGTCAGAAAGAATGGGCACATTTTTCGCAAAGGCGTCACCAACAAATTAGGCATGCATATACAAAATGGTAGCACTATAAAGATGTATAGTTTGGCTTTCATTCACAAAAATAATTTTCAAAATAGGCCATTTTGTTATCATGTTACACTTATTTTAGTAAAGCCCCAAATTTTAAAGTCAATCCATGGGATGGTCAAATTAATAAATTATCAAGGCAATCCTCATTGTATTAGAATGAGAGGTTTGCTTTCTGAATCAGCTGAGATGCCTCTTTACAGTTTTCTCAGGCTTTTTTATTACTTATAATTCCACAGTTCAATACTTTTTTAATGAAAGCCAATTATGTGGTCTTTTTAGCACTATCAGTGGTTTTGAATACAGGCCCGATATTTGCAGGACTCTTTTGCTAAAATAGTGCCTGTTCGTTCTGATTCGTCCAAAAGGTAAAAATTAAATTACATATTAAAATACTTAAGGGGGTGTGGACTCTCAAGTACAGCCTCCATAAAACTGCCGTAACTTCTTCATTATTCATTTAATCTATAGAAAAATATACATTTTCTTGAAGGAAAGGATTCAATGAATCCAACCTTGAACATGAAACTGACCATGCTGACTTTTTTTTGGCACTTTTTGGTCTATAATTCAAAAAATGATTTTTTTTAATTTTTTTTAAATACCCCTCCTAGGGAATTTTATTAGGATTATAATAAAACTAGTTTGACAAAATTTGACAAAATATATTTTGAGTTATCTTGCCCGAACCTAAAATGGGTAAAAAACGTGTTTTTTTTATAATTTTTTCCAAAATGGTCAATTTCATGATAATGGTTGGATTCATTGAACCCTTTTGTGCAAGAAAATGCATACTTTTATATAGATTAAATTAATAATGTAGGAATTACAGCAGTTTTACAGAGGCTATACTGAGGGTCCACACCCCAATAATATTTTGCATCACCATACGTACAAACACCTCTGCAAAAATTGAATTGTAAATATTCAGTAAATTAACTAATTACAAAATCACAGTCATATAATGAGGATACCTAAAATATCATAGGTATCCTCATTATATGGTCTATGACTCTATGTGACTTACATGTTCTATCAAAATCATATATATTGAAGTGGGCAAAGGTTAAAACTCTCATAGAAAGGCTAGTGAACCGAATGTCACAAATTCCGTAAATTGAGGAAAGGTCTAGTTTCAAAGAGGATATCACTCTTTTTCAGGGAATTTCATTCTTTACAAGGTTGATCAAACAATATAATTCAACCATCTCACAACTCTGTCTCAATTGGGTTTTGTTTCATGTCGATTCACTGATAGAGTCACATCCAATATACCGAATACTGTAAGACACTTTGATTTTCAGAAACCTAAAATTGGTGAATCATTAAAATCTCATACATTCCAAATTTCATCAAAGTGGGATTCATGCACTTGCTGTTACACCAAATGTGACCAGTCACATCAAAAAGGGCATTTATCGGCAAAAACAGTTTTGAAATACAGGCTAATATATTTGGTGAAATATAAAGAAAGAAGAGAAAAGAATATGCTTCTTCAAATCATATCTTGTGATTACAAAGTTCGATAATCATCAGCATGGTATCATTCTAAAGCTTAATATGTGACCCGTCACGTCAAAATGGACATGTTGGTGGCCCGAGTCAAATCTGAGTTATTGGTATCACTTGCAAGAGCACAACTTAAGCTTTGAAATGATACCATGTTGAAGGTAAACGGACTTTGTAATCAAAAGATATGATTTGAAGAAGCCAAAGTTGTTCTATTATTTTCTTTATATTTCATCAAATATATTGGCCTCTATCTCAAAACTAGGTTTGCCGACAACATGTCCTTTTTTACACGACTGGTCACATATATGCTTTTTCAAGTCATATCAATAACTCAGAGTCTCACAGGCCTTCACCATGTCCATTTTGATGTGATGGGTCACAAATAGTCTCACTCACTTGCTACTACTAAATATTCTCATTGAAGCAGATTTTATTTACCAACTAGAATTTCTTGTGAGAATTTATAGACATTTCAAAATTATGCAGTTTTACAATATCTCTGTTGTCAATTTTAGCATGGTGTTGAAAATAAACGTTTAACTTGATCTACAGGGGTAGAATTTCGGCGCGAATCCGCGAATCGATTCGCGTAAAATCACTACCGCGTGAATCCAGGTGGATTCGCGCAAAAAACAAACAAACAAAAAAACACTTTTTTTTTCTAAGTCCAAAACAGGACCTTAGATGACTGGTATTTGACACTCAGTCAACAAACATGCAGAATTTGGAAGTTGTGCAAGCTTATAGCCTTAATTCTTGATGTTATTTTCATTAATTTTGCAATAATCTATAGATTCTCAAAATTAGCGAGAATCCATGGATTTTCGCAAAATGCTTCCGCGAGAATCATAACGGATTCGCACGGTTGGTTACGAAATTCTACCCCCTGGATCTACATTGTAATATACTGGATAGAAGACTATATTCATGCAATTTAGAGCAATAGATGCTATGGCATCAAGTTCTAGAGTGTGTTTAAAGTGAAAATGAAGCGGAACAGTTGCTACTATGTGGAGTTTCATGCTACTTTAATTGTTGCCTGATAATTGCATGAAGTTAGCATGAAACTCCAGGGGGACTAGTCAGGTATGTTGTAATCATCCGTATGAACAAAAGCGTGGCCCACGGGCGCTTTTTTTTCTTCACAACGCGGGCCCATGATGCATGATAAGGGTATCAAAATCACCCATTTCAGGGAGTAAGATTAGCTTGGACCGGTAGTCATGTGTCATCATTGTAAAAATAGCCCAAACATGGTTAGGCCTACATGTATAAGACAAATTTACTTACAACTAATCTTGAGAGTATGATTTGTCGAGCTAAATCCTTGTTTAGGGTCGATTTTTCCTTCTTTGAGAATCTGTTTCAAGGGTAGTTTTGAGAGTGCACTCACACAGATGGTTACAACTGTTTTATACATTAGTTCCCCCCCCCCCCCCCACCTCCCCCATCCCCCATGGGTAGCAACTGTTTATCTTGATTTTCACTATAATCTCATTTAATATATTATATTTGTCGCACAAATAATGCAGAGCTACAAAATGACCCTTTTACCGAACACTTTGGTAGTGACATTATTCTGAAAGATTTAAAATAAGTTTGATCAACATCCTAACATAACTGTTTACAATTAATTCATAAATACAATCTAGTCTCCTTCATTTAAATAATACTCATTAGGTTATATTAAAAAAAATCATTTGTCTCAAAGCTCCTGCGCGCTTTAGTTTATTGATGCGCAATAGAAAAACAAACAATTTTTTTTTTAAAAATTTTATTCTTTTTTTTCAACAACAACAACAAGAAAATCCCAAAATGTCACCGAATTTTCAATGATCACATCATTTTAAATACAAAAGGTCACTTTTACAAGTATTTCAATATTTTATATTTAAAAATAAAATTAAATGAAATTAAAAAAACCCGCATTCCGCATTAGGTTTTAAAAAACTGAAGAGCTTTGAGACAAAAGATGTTTTTAATATAGCCTTATACTATCTACTCAATACAATAAATGCCACATGATTTTGATTTAAAATATACACAACTCATTGGTGTGGACTTTCAAAGGTATACACTCACGTTCACTTTTTGAACAATCAAACGATTTTAATAATCATAAATAGAATACTTTGGCTACATTAAATTAATGCATTGCACATGTCATGAACACACTGATAATCTATAAACTAAACAAGACTAAAATAAATAAACTATAATGTAAAGAATGATAAATAAAACATTGACTATACTCGTATCTTTTTGGCCCAATACTTTGGTCAAATATCATATAATCTTATAATGATGTATCAAATCATTGATCAGATCATACCATGTGTTCATTCAGTAGGCATGAATCTGCAATTTCATTGGTTATTAACATTTTGATCATTTTCGTACACTGTGCATAACATATCACAATCTCGTATAAATAGCTCATATTATATAGTCGTATAAAGCAAGCGCCACGTCCGAGACTTTATGATATGACTTCTAGATATTATACCAGATGCATCTCATTTTGAAGAAAAATTGAAAAACAATCTAAAACGCACTTTAAAACACACTTTAAAAAACAGATTAACAAGATGTGGATCATATTACGGGCCAAAACCGTAAAAAAAAATTCTAGACCAATTTTAATCCACGAAGAATTCTGCGCCAATGGTTAATGAAAATGGATAAATTATTAAGTGATCCAAGCAGATTCACATGATAAGAATTATTGTATTTGATGAAGTGTGAAACATTCGGATGCTTTATCCTGATTTGGTGATTCAAATAAGCATCTCATGTGATTAAGCAATCAGATATACTGTGAAAAAGGCAGGTAGCGCTGATAATTAGAGGGTTAGGCCAAACAAAAAAAGGTTTGTCTCAAAGCTTGCGAAGGCTTCAAAATCGGGCGACGCGCGCTGTTTTTTGTCTTCCATCTTTCTTTTTTTTTTTTTTTTTTATTTGTGTGGCAATTTTTACTCTTACTATTTGCAACCGTTGACACTTTCTGATATTTGTTTTTTCTATATGAAATGAATATTGTGATGTAGTTGTGTAAAGAACAATTGTGCAGCGATTTTTGAAGAACTGAGTCATGTAAAAGTTTGAGAAAAGGAAAATCTGCCGATATTTTTAATAAAAACTCAAAATAAAAATTTGTAGGGAAAAAAAAATTGATTTGACAATTTCCTGCATTTCAGACACGGTATTTTGGCATTTCAAAACCAATGCGCGCGCAAGCTTTGAGACGAACCTATTATTTTGTTTGGCCTTAATTAAAAACATCCATCAATTTGCACAGCATATTCTATTTCTACTATCCAACAACAAAATACATTGGCTGGTTGTGTTCACGTTGATATACCTGTACTGTGATTAGAATGCTTGTTGAGAAAACCCATGTGCAAGACGGGGCATGAAATATATGAATACATTTCTTTGAAGATATTTGTACAAAATGGAGTTTACCCATTTTGCCATTTTGAAATACTTGTAAATAAACCTAGCAGCTGTCTGCAAAAAGATACTTTAAATTGTATTTCATTAACAATAAACTAGTACTGTTTGTGGAATTTGTGCGTTATTTGAAGATTTCCATCCAAAAAAGATTGAGATGATTAATTAGCAAACATCTAACACTAACAGCTATAAGATACTGCTTTAAATATGAAATATGTGCTTACATTGTAAATCCAAAAATGCAGTAAACCAATATTTGGCAGGTTGAGATATTAGAAAATATACCTAACAGCTTTCTGCTGAATGATACTGCTTATGATTATATTTTTAATAATATACTAGTAACAGTACTATTATTGGAATGCATGAAAAGACCCATGTACGCTAAGGGAACAGTTTCATTTATACTCGATCAATTTAAGTTGGGGCTTGATAAAATAATCATTCTGGGTCGATATCAAGCTCGATACGAGGGCCGTACCAGCAGTCACTTATACCCAGAGTATTTTAAGCAAATACACTAGGATCATGTTTATTTGCATATCCCATTACTTGCCTTCATTATTTAGACGAGGGGTGTTATGCTGCTCGATAAATTACCACATGCTACTCGACACAGGGCTCAATATTTTTTTCAAATAAGGCTTGATGAAAATCACATCCGGCCCGATACACTCCGATAAATGTATTGCGTATAAATAGAACTGTTCCATAAGATCTGATGACATGAAATATATGTATATAATTTTATTATTTTTAATGCAAGTTATCCAAAATGGAGTATACCACTTTTGCCAGTTTGAAAAACCAGCAAATATATACGTAACTGCTATATATATACTGTTTTTGATTATATCTTTTATAAAAGTATACAGTGAACTTAACGTTGGGTGTCATGTGAAAACTAATATTACATGGCTAGTCCCCCCAATGGTAACAAATTGGTATTTACTGCTCTTTGGGGTATTGTTTTTCTTCTACTTAGGCCTAAATATTAATGTTTGGTTATATCATGAAAAGAAGAAAAATATTGCACACATTTCCATCATCACTTGCTATTGCAGAAAACATAAATTACATTTCTTGTAATCTCAACTTTACAACTCTCTCTCTCTGATGATACTGACTAGGTATATCTGATTTGGTGACCTCCTGGAATACAGTATAAGCTTAATTTATGTAATGAAGTCACAGCCTACCAAATAAAGGACATTGCAAAAGGGGAGGTGGTAAATACTTTTTTTAATGTATCATTCTATCACATCCTGATAGTAACAAACATTAGGCGCATATATAAAATATACATATAAATTTAGTAAATTGAACTTTGATTTAATATCATTATCATTTAATAAATGAAAATGTAATAAAACTGGCAAGATTTAAAAGTCTTAATTAAGTCATATATATTAAAGTTACCAAAAAAAATGTGTTGTTGTTGTTGATCCCTTCCACCATATTTGTGACTTACTGCACAACAAACATAAGTTTCTTATGTTTATCATAGTGAAAAATTAATATGGATAGAGCAGTTATCACACTAGGTTTAGGCCAAAACCAACAATATTTTGATCAAGTTAACAGAATTCCAGACTGGCTATATGTCCATAAGCCTGGCATATCTTTGTTATATCTTAAGGGTTGAGAATTTTGAGTAAATTATCTTTTTTTTAATTACACAGACCTAACCTACACACCTAGAATATAGAATTGAAATGATTTGGAGTATCATGCAAGAGTGGCAAGAAATAAACCGTTTTATAAATATCTAGGAGAAAGGCAAATATAAATACATATAATTCAGTAAAATACAATATCTAAGTGAATCATTTTGTGGAATGTCTTCACCATCATTAATGGTTGACGTTTTATGCAGCACCTCTCTAATACAGAACCATGGTGTAAGTACAAAGTCAATGACCCCAAGAGTTTAACC
Source organism: Ophiura sarsii (assembly GCA_035610835.1). NCBI lineage: Eukaryota > Metazoa > Echinodermata > Ophiuroidea > Amphilepidida > Ophiuridae > Ophiura > Ophiura sarsii. The sequence continues at coordinate 42,837,695 of CM069446.1, forward strand.
TGTGCAGTACATACTGTATTTCATTCCACAATGTACATGTACCCAGTAGGGACCCATAAGGATGAACTCTGTCGCACACTTGTATTCAAAACCACAGTGTACATGTGTACAAATTATCAGTAACAAAGTTTTCAAGTCAAATTTTTCCCAAGGCTGTCTAGGCCTTGCCCCATAACCAAAAGTAGTCACATTTTTGTTGAGCCAATACATTGGTAGCCCAACTTTTGACAGATCGCAGCACACAATGTTGGCTACTGCCCAAACCTGCGGTTTATCTGCGAGGGTTTGACAACATTGGTCAGTGAATAGCACATTTGTATTAAATACAGAGTTGTACATGTACAACATTCAAGGATCCCCAAATATTGAACTGCACAGTACACTGCGTATTTTATACCATAGTGTACATGTACCTGCAGTGACCCAGAGAGGGAATGAGCTGAATGGCACATTGTAAATGTCATTTAAAACCACAGTGTACATGCACATCAGAATGATTGTGATGCCCCGGGTTGATCGACACAGTACACTTTGTATTTTATACCATAGTGTACATGAACCCGCAGTGATCCCAAGGGAATGAGCTGAATGGCACATTTGTAATTGTCATTCAAAACCACAGTGTACATGCACATCAGCTTGTGACCCTGAAGGTTGACCTGCACAGCACACTTTGTATTTAATACCATAGTGTACATGTTACCTGGTGCTAGAGAGTTGATTTGAAAATCAAGCGGCTACATTTAAAGTCAACCATTATGAACCTGTCAATTCAAATGTCACCATTTATAATATTTCCCACAATTCTCTCAAAGAAGAAGGGTTACATAAGATGCTTTGTGGGATACATGTTACAACTGGAAACATTTCTCATCTCCGCTTTCGGTCAAACTATACCGTAGTAGGGGAGAACGGGGTAAGATGAGCCATTTTTCACATTTTGCCCTATTGTGCAGATATTAAAAGACAGACCTTCAAACTTAGTGTTGCAAGTAAAACTTTAGAGTGTTGACTTACTTAGTATAACATAATAATTGAACCAATTGCTATTGTTTATTCATGGGAGATGCTTGAAAACATTTGGTAAAGTGGCTCAACTTGCCCCGGACCATGGGTAAGTTGAGCCACCAGTGTGGGTAAGTTGAGCCACCACAATAATCAATGGGACATTTGAAATCAGAAAATAAGTTTCAGAAATTTTGGTTTATTCATGGTAAAAGTGAAATATACTCATAATTGTTAATACTTTGATCCAAACTGGAATTTTAAAACACTTCCCCACAATTTTCGTACTACATTTTGACAAATTTTATTTTATCATGGCTATTTCCTATGCTCAACTTACCCCGTGAAAAATGGCTCATCTTACCCCGCGACGGTCAACTTATGAAAAAATACCCCCCCCCCCCTTCACTACTGAAGCTTAATGACATTTTCAACATGTTACTAAATTTAAGTGCACATGTCACCCTTTTAGCACACAAAGTTGCACTAATACAATCTATGCACTTCTAAGAAAAAAACCACGTAAACCATTTTTTCAAAAATTTACTCAGATGTGTCCAAAATCAACTTTCTAGCTCAATTTTCTTACCATGTATGCACACAATGCAAGGTTGTCACCAGAGACGTTTGAGTGATGTCATATAACAATAGAGGGCAGTGTAAAATTAGGAATGTCAATAGTTTCCCTAATACAGGGGGTGGCTCAACTTACCCAGTGGCTCAACTTACCCCGTTCTCCCCTACTGTCCTACCCTATCCATAAATTCCATCACTCCTTGACGAACCCTGTTGTTGTCAATGTGGCACACAAGTTGGTTGAGACACGGGAAGACGGCTGGTAGCAGGGCCACAAAATGTGAGTCGGGCAACAGCTGCAGCAGCTGTAGCATGGTCAGTATCATGTCGCTCCATGTGTTCAACTGAGCCTCCGAATCGTGGGTGATCGAAGTCTGTTGCTCCACACGTATCTGCTGCCTGCGCTGGCGCTCCGCTGGTGTCAGGACTCGTTCTGCTGCATTTTCCTGGAGTAAATCATCTGCTCTTTGAAGGTTGGCTTTTTGACAAACACAGACCTTGAGTCCTGCGTCTTGCGTTTCTTGTACTCCTGCATGAGACTCTTGATGGTCTTTTTAGTGGCCACAGTGTACAGCTGTGGCCCTGACTTTCCCTTCTTACCATCAGCAGCTTTCTTCTCGCCTTTCTTAGAAGCACCAATTGAGGGCGCCATTATGTTAACCTCTTGTTCCTGAGGGCTTCCGACGCCAAACTTAACCTTTGGTGTCCACGCTGCGGCAAACTTTTGACTTAGTCGGCTTTTGGCTCTTTCCTTGACCTTATCCCATATTTCAGTCTCCTCCTCTTCATCAATCACAGCGTCGTCGTTGTCATCATCGTCCTCGTCAAATTCCATTCCAAAGAATTCGGTAGGTTGCGACATCACTCCCGGAGACTTTGGAGCCACCAGGAAGAACAACGGCTGTTCCTGATTGTTGCTTGTGGCATCGATTCTGCCGATGGGCTCGTCCATATGCATCTGGATAAAAGAGGCGCAGATCTCGTTACAGATTCCTTGTAATCTTCTTACAATCCAGTCAAGGTGATCAACTTGAGTGTTTGGATTAAAGCTCAACTCACAATTGAGCAGCATTCTCTCCATCCCGCTTCTCCCGTAACTTGAAGCTCGACTCAAAGTACTACTTGTGCTTTCCGCAGTCTCAGACCGCTTACGCTTGTCTTCAGAAACGGCGCTCTCTTCTAATTTGCCGGTATCTTCACTCAGAGCAGCAGAGTCTACCCCTGGTGATGATGGAGGCATTGAAGTATCACCATCTTCAGCATCGCTCCGTTTGGATAGTTCATTGACTATACCCTTGACCCGGTCAAAGGTCAGGGCCTCGCCATTGGCATGATTACAGAATTCTAGAAGAGTGTGTAAGTAGAAGGTGAAGCTCATGCCGGCCTGCCAGTAGAGATTGACAGCGACATCAAATTTGGCAACTTTCTGGAGAAGAAACTTGAGGCCAGGTCTCAGGTTGAAATCACAGGCAACCTGCAACAACAAAAACAAACAAACAAACAAACAAAATAACAAGATTTTAAGGTTGGTGACTGTGTACGGGTTATTTTAAGGTCTGGTTTTAAATCGGTGATCTTTTTTTAGTACCGAAGGCCTAAAATGCTACGCCCAAGCCTATCTCCAACTCCAAGCGCCTGTGCGGACGGTTGTTAATGATTTAATCAATTGAGCCTATATAGTGAGCGCAGTATGCTATGCAAACGAGTAGCTGAGCGCCTTGGCTTGCCTATGGGGGCCAGGGGTTTTGGTCTGGAGGGGCCCCGGCTGGATCCCCAATCCGGGAGCGACAATTTGGGGTTTGGGAGTTAGGATTAAGATACAATTTGTCAACTGTATGCAACAACAGGGACAGATGTGTCAAAACTTCCATAAAATCTTACTATGACTATGTACACTATACCTCGCCAAACTTTACCATGATAAAATTGTTCAAAAAACACAAGGTGCGGACAGGAAGTATTTGTTGCAAATCTTACCTGATACGATTGTACAAAGCACTCCAACAACAGAGACAAGTTCTTCGGCGTCAAGTACGCCAGCAATCCGGGCAGTGTGGAATCGATGACCTCGCTGGTCATACTGCACGCCGAATCCTGTCTGGTCAATGTGGATGTCACGCTAGAGCTCGGCAGAAGATTCTGTTCCCTGGAGGTTTGATTCTCTGCTCCGTAGAGGAAGATGGTGCCTATGGTCTGGATGAGGAGTTGGTGGGATAGCAAACCTAGAACGATGTTCCTGAAAGGCACTCTGTATTGGGGGATACAGGTGTAGGGGGAAAGGAGAGGAATATGTTGTTAAAACTCATTCATACGTAGCATCAAAATAGGAATAAACTGTTTGTCAAAAGTGGCATAACTGGAAGGGGTAATCCCCCCGGCCAAAGATGGACCCCCTCTCTGATGCCCCCAAATGAAATGACCAACTCTATGTATATCTATTAACCCTAACCGCTTAAACGGGATCATGATTTTAGAAGAGAAAACACCAATAAATCGCAGTCCCGTTCCCAAGCCCGCCCTCTATTGAAAAGGGGTTTTTTTTGTTCGTATTCCGGTGGGCGACGGAATTGCCGTGCAAAAAATGACGGCAGTGCGTCACTAAATAGAGCGCCCTCAATTGAAACAGGGCCCCGTTCTACAGCAGACTGATTACGGTTTTCAAAAAGTATTAATAGCTTCACCATGCTAGGTGTATCCTAACCATATGTCACGATTTGTAACGAACCTATACAAAAAGTCCCCCCTCCTTTGTGAACAGTTATAAAGATAGACCCACAAACCTTTATCTTTCTTCCTGTTTAACCTGTTACACCTAAAAACTTAATTGTTAATTCCTCACCTTCAAGGGTCGCGTTCTTATGCATCATTGCGTCATAGGACCCTTCATTTTCTTGTTTGAGGCATAATTTTTTCATATTGAACTTCACTAACGGGTCCCAATTGAAAATGAAGGGACCCTTAAATCTGACGATGTATGGACGTGGAAACCTTAAGACATTCTGGAAATTTTCACTCTCCATCCTGTGCCTACATTGTAAATTTATTAATGTCCGTAAAAAATAAATACTATGCAAATCCTTCATTTTTAAAAGTTTTTAAACACATTAAATCGCTTTCGAATTGCTTCCACAAAAGTTTCAAGCGATTTCCAAAACATTTTATTCAGTATCTCCTACTGATTAACATGGACACGACATAGGTATATGAGTTACACGTTCTTACGCTAGTGTGCGTATCTGTGTTAGCGACTGTTTGCAATGAGGGTCATTGAGGGTGATTGGTTTTTGACCATTTTCAAAGGCTCAAACTTCAGGACACCTTATATTTTTTGGGGACCCCCTTAAATTTAGTTTTTGCAGTCCTTAAAGGGTCCTGAAAAATGTTATGGGACTCCTCACATTTTTGACCCAGTGCTACCCCTGCTCACCTTGTTTTGATAAGGTCAATGCTAGTACTAATGTCCACATCAGGCGGGTATATGATAAAGATAAAAGAGCGTGTTTAGTCGTCGTCTATTTCTAACTCAAGGCCACATGTACGTTGAGATTCTAGCAGAAATACCTGTAACAAACACAAAGAAAATAAAAGGGGGTTGGGTTGTTTAGATCAATACATTTAGTTCTTTTGTCACTATTTATGCAACTTTTCAAGGGAAAGATTTCCCCTATAACTTTGTTATTTAATTAAAGGGGCCGGTTACCAAAGACTGTCTGTGGATGGTTGTTATGGCAGTGAAATTGATGTTGACAGTGATGATGAGACTTTTTTTTAATTAAAGAGCTAAATCAACAAAGTGATAGAGGATCATTTTAAAGAGAATGGATTCACCGGAAATAAAAGCACTGACATCAAAACATAAAAGGAAAATACTGTCACTTGTTTTAATAGCATGACAGAATTTAAAAGCAGATGCCATCCATTTTTAAGACTTGATTTCTACATTATTATCTTCCTCCGATTGCCGAATGGATCATTTTAAGCTTTATCAAACATTGTTATGCACCAAACAAGTTAGACATATGTGACCCAATGCGAGTAAATGAGGCACAATGAGGAATGAATATTGAGTTATTGATATCATTATCATATGTATATTAAGAGACATTCTGGTACCAAAGTCAATGTCATATAACATTCCAAAACAAAGTTACAGATGATTGATAATCACTTTTGTCTCAAAGCATCAAATACAAATTGTCAAGTTATGGGCAATACAAGTTTTGAATTTGTTAACAAATCAATGGAGTAAATGAAAATTAAATACCTCAAAATGTAGTTTAACTCTTTATTTTCATGACTTTGAGTCTTTGGTTAGATACAAGATGTATCAAATATCAGAAATAAGACTTGTTCTAAATTTGACTTATTTTGACCTTGTCCCACATTTTTGCTCTTAAATCAAATTAGATACTGCCGCATTCCGCCTCATTTACTCATGTTGGGTCACATATGGTCTTAATTTAGAATAATAGTCCTTCCAGAAGGACACATTTATTATTTTACATCCCTTTCAATACTCCCTACCAAAGTAAAAAGTAAAACCAAAGTCACCTAATTTAGGCTTACACATATATATCACAATAACATGTATTGCCCCTTATATGAGGTCCATTATACTAACACAGAATGAGCTCATCTAAACATTAAAAACAAATCGTTTGTAAGAGGACGTTTCTACTCGGTCATATAGACCAGGTGTAAGTTGTTTTGTGCACACTGATCAGAGACCAGATGGAAGTAAATAAAGCCATTTGGACTATTTTTAGTGTTAAATTAATTTAATTGCACTTTTAACTGTATATGTACATGTGACTAATCAGAACACATTCAAAGCTTCACCATAATACATCGCTCCAGGTAATTTTGACTTTCAAATCTCCAGAATAAAACCACTTTGACCAAACACAAGTCTCCTGTGATACCCTAACACCTCCGTCTTACCCATCCATACCTGCTGCGCCAACTGTCCTAGCCTGATACAATCCGCCTCGCTGGCATCTCTTCTTGCCGCCACCTTGACCGAACACAAGTCTCCCGTGTACTCCTCGGAGCCGGGTTGGAACACTAGTTAATTAATACCCTATAACTCCTCCCTTTAATTCCCCATCCATACCTGCTGTGCCAGCTGTCCTAGCCTGATACAATCCGCCTCGCTGGCATCTCTTCTTGCCACCACCTTGACCAAACACAAATCTCCTGTATCCTCCTCGGAGCCGGGTTGGAAGACTATTTAATACCCTATAACTCCTCCCTTTAATTGCCCATCCATACCTGCTGTCCTAGCCTGATACAATCCGCCTCGCTGGCATCTCTTCTTGCCACCACCTTGACCAAACACAAATCTCCTGTATCCTCCTCGGAGCCGGGTTGGAAGACTATTTAATACCCTATAACTCCTCCCTTTAATTGCCCATCCATACCTGCTGTCCTAGCCTGATACAATCCGCCTCGCTGGCATCTCTTCTTGCCACCACCTTGATCAAATTTGATTGATTGATTGATTGATTGACCAAACACAAGTCTCCCGTGTACCCTAACACCTCCCTTTAATTCCCCATCCATACCTGCTGTGCCAGCTGTCCTAGCCTGATACAATCTGCCTCGCTGGCATCTCTTCTTGCCCCCACCTTGACCGAACACAAATCTCCTGTGTCCTCCTTGGAGCCGGGTTGGAACACTACTTAATACCCTAACACCTCCCTTCAATCCCCCATCCATACCTGCTGTCCTAGCCTGATACAATCCGCCTTGATGGCATCTCTTCTTGCCACCACCTTGACCAAACACAAGTCTCCCGTGTACCCTAACACCCCCCCCCCCCTTTAATTCCTCATCCATACCTGCTGCGCCAGCTGTCCTAGCCTGATACAATCCGCCTCGCTGGCATCTCTTCTTGTCGCCACTTTGACCGAACACAAGTCTCCTGTGTACTCGGAGCCGGGTTGGAAGCACGCCATCAAGAGTTTCAGGCTGCGCAGGCTGGCTGTGATGGCTCGCTGCATGCCCCGACACGCTACCGTCCACATGTCAGGGTGAATATCGGTCCGGAGCTTAGGAGTAAATGCCTGTCAATGCAATACGAGGGAGATAGTTTCTTTTATTGGAATAATGAATGGCAGTAATGTTTGAACATAATTATATATATTTAAAAATATCTGTAGATTAATTGAATACTTATTATTGATATACGTTAAACCATTTGGAACGGTAGTTGCTACTCCAGGTTTCACGCTTGTGCGATCATCAGACAACTCTTGATGATCGCACAAGCGTGAAACTCGGAGTAGCAACTACCGTTCCAAATGGTTTAACGTATATTTCGCTCTGCATCGCATTGAGCACTCTGCAAGAAGATTGTTTCTTTACCACTACCAGTAATTATATTGATATTCAAATATGAAAGGATTTTGAGTTATGGAGAATGGTTTTGATTTGCAATTTCCAATAGATACAATTGTTCATTTGCACTGCATCCAAAAAAAAAAATCATAAAATATAGGAAATTAGTAGCTTTGACCCATGTGAGCATCACATCTCAAGTGCCTGCTGAATGAGACTCAAATTCAATCACCACCCCTACCGTAACTTTAGACCAAATTTGGACGGCCAGCTAAATATTGGGCACAATTTAAGAGACAAATGTTTCAAACACTTTGTCTCTGGTGTGACCAGCCACTTTAGATTATAATGTTTTTAACATTAATATATTGGGTTTATATATATATTTATGTTTAAGAAGTTTCCTATATTTGACCTGAAAACTCCTCTTTCACAAGGCTTACCTGATGCACGAGCATCCCAGTCTCGATATAGACTCATTTGAGGTCCCTATACACTCGATTAACACATCCAATAACTGGCGTAGCATCAGGTACACTCCTGTCAAAGGGGTAGCAGTGGTCACAAAGTGAATGATGTACTCCACAACAAGGTCCGTGGCCAGGCCGCAGGCATGTTTGAAGTTGGACGTTGTCGGGTCCCAGATGGTCTGCGTCTGACGGCTACGATGCACCCATGAGTGAAGCATGGGAAGGAGATGAGATGAGATTTTTGAGATAAAAAACATTTTTGTTGGCACTTTTTGGTCAATATTTTCAAAACAAACAAATTTTAAGCAAAAAAAAAAAATTCTCTCCTAGATAATTGACTTTAGATGATTTTGGTGAAATTTTGGAATTTTTAATCAAAAACTGATATTGTTAGGTTGTCTGAAAATTTTTGACGCCAAAAAGGTGATTTTTGGGCAAAAATGTAAAAAACACTAATTTTAGTAAAATTTGATACCAAAAATGGATTCTCTGACTCATTTCATTACAAACAAGGTATTTAAAAAAAACTGGACGGGGGGGATAGAAGACTGTTGAAAGTTCAAGAACAGACATTAACAAACAGCGTTGCTACTATGTTTCCTAACAATTTAACTCTAAGGGATTCAAAAGTGTTTTTGATATCAAATGAAAGGTCCCATTTCTCATTACACTGATGATGCCCTTAAATCTAGAATAGGGTCAACAACCTTTAAGACGTATGGTTAACATTGATGAAGAAGTTGGATTGGGGTAATTAAAGTTGTATGGTGGACACCGAATCATTCAGAAATATTATAAGGACACATTGAGAAATAGGTTATGTAAAACTTTTTTATGAAAGACTGGTACCTTCTGTTTAAAGTTTGAAAATGAAAATAGGCTTATCCATTTTATTTGCGGCGGTTTTAGACTTTGCTAAACATGCTCAGCATTATCAGTCCCGGGCATCAGTGCACGCAGTGTACGTATACAACACACTGACCCATCTGCAGGCCGTCAGCTACGCGGAAATCTCTGCACAACGCATGTATACCATACGCCAACATTTCCACCCTGAAAGTACGTTGTGAAATTGCCGTTTTTTGGTCGAAGTCATGACTAAATTATTATGAAATTCCAGAATTTATCGCAAATGATGTGTATTATAAAAACAATCGATGACAGAAAATAAAATTTATTGATAAATGTGGATTTTTAAGGGGCTGAAGTCGACAGGTTTTCTAGCGATACATAGTCATTGGGAATACTACGCATCGCAAACAGTCGCGATTTAAACAAATTGTTGACACTTTTTAGAGGTGAATAATGATTTTTAAAATAGTTTAGCCAATAATCTGAGAAGAGTTAGAATCTACAGATTTTTTAACTAAATAGAGGAGGGTGTACACTTTTATTTGGTACCTTGGCCAATGTTCAAGTTTTACAACAAGTATTTTTCTTATTTATTTTGAAATATTTACCAAGTTATTTGGAGATTTGATGAGGTATTCATCTCAGTCAATCAAACAAAGGCATTCAAGCCGTAGCGTTGTATTATTCCATGATGGTTTTAGATTACATATTCTTGGTGAAATTATACACCGATATGGCTTGAAAAATAACATACCAGTATATAATTTCCTACGAGAATTGAAATCTGATGATCCAGTATCAAACAACAACGTCCAAAATGTCTCAAGAAATATTCCAAAATGTCTCCGGCCGTCCATACCATCGATGTATTCATACACACGCAGCACTACAGCGCTGCATTGCACTAACAGTGCATGGCAAAGGTCGAGGGGTTGTTGCCATATATATCATTGGGCTAATCATATTGAAGGGTTCACCTAGACTGTAACTCTCAGCCGCCCTCTTATGTCGCTATCTTGCAGGCTCCGATATTTGTACAGCTTTAGCGTCCGTACGGTAATATTGATGACTGGGGGATGTAGCCTAGGGTTCGCCATAATCATTGGGCTAATTGCGAGAGCCAAGGCAACACGGAACAAAGAGGCCGTGCCGTGGCCGTGGACTCAGTGACTCAGTATATTACTAAATCATATAATATAATACAAAATAGCATCCAAATAGCTTAGTATATTACTAAATGGCATCCAAATAGCTGAAATAACTTACTGTGTCCTCTTACCTTCATATTATAACAATATCAATTACATTTTACAACAAAATCGCTTCAGAAGATGATTAATGCAAGTTATTAATATTAGCAAATGCCGCGAATTTTAGGGGTTTGTGAAAAGGTTACGACTTAGAAACGTCGTTTCAAATGACGGGCTCGTCATCTCCCCCGTCAAAAATGTATACTTTTATGTACATCACATTTATAATTTAAAAGTTACAGTGCTTGATAAATTTGGCGCCAAACAGGGTTGACACCAACCTTAATTCCCTACCAGTTTTTAGCGCACCCTTATTTTGAAAAACTTTAAGTAATATTTCAGTACGCGCACCATTTTTCTTCCCTGCACATTCTCCGTCTGGCTACGGACGTCACGCAACGCACAATCCAGTTTAGCTGCGATCTCAGCTGCAAAGGATTCACCTATCAAGTAAGAAGCCCCACGAAAAATATTAGAAGCTAACATAACGTGTCTTCACTTTTGATCAAAATTAGTGACTCTAGTGAATGCATGCACACCTTAGTTGGATTTTAGAAGCTGCTATAAATAATTCTGAAATCGATCATACAAACATTATACTTGAAAACACGAATTCTTAGTAACAATGATGTTTACTTACCGTAAATTGCAGCACACAGATTTCAAAACTGAATTGTTGAAGTGTATAGGTGGACACCCGCCCTCATAAGGTAGATACTATGGTTGAAACCATTTTCAACATTAGGGGTGAGCCAAATGTATTTTTACTATTAGAAATCAGCGTTTAAAACTAAGTGTCCCACTTTACCCCGTGTCCCATATTACCCCATGTTACCCTACCCTGGCAGTTTGTCCGCTAGGGGTCATAAAAGGTCATACAAGGGTCAAAAATGAAGAAAAAAAGGCTCAAAATGTACACACGCCAAATTGTTGGTATGGTCATAAGGATTCAAACAATGTATAGTTTGGGGTATCTTAGACGTATAGTTATCGAATTATTTTTATGTCTGAGATACCCCAAACTATACATCGTTGGAATCCTTGTGACCATGCCATCAGGTCTTCAAATGCAAAGTATAGTCACATGTCAACGTATGTCACAACCCTGCTGCTAAAGTTGTGCACAAATTACTTGTCAATAGAAGCCTGTAATTGTAATCAGTGTAGGCCTACGATATGACCAACTCAAATGTAATGCAATTTTGTAATGAGTCGACCGATTATTTTTACAAAGTAATTGTATCCATCGACGTTAATGGCCTTTTACAGACGAGACTAATTTAAGTGAAATAGGATTACATGTCAAATGATTGATTAAAAGTATATGCCAATGAGAAAAAAATGGTAGTTTTATAATTTATTGTCGGTTCAAATTCCATGATAGTCATTTACAGAGAAACTTGGGGGAAATTTGAAAAGCGTCCTTATTGCTAACAACCATTTAAAAATGAATTCAACCCATCACGATAGATTGGCATTCATTTGTCCTGAATATAAATAAGTATGGTCGTATAGTCATGATATTGGGCGTGCTTAAGCTAGATTTAAGGACGAAAGTTTGCATGATTCGATTGTTTTAGTCAAGGTTATTAATGCATTTCAGAATAGATGGTCTTTGAACACAAATGTATAAGATCATGTCACGGCTATTTCTAATCCGTTACTCTATGAGGGGAGATCCCTATAATGACACACTAAAAAAACCACATTTTCCCGTAGGAAAATATGCGATAAATTGACCATGTATTTGAAGGGATCCATTGTACCATCAACAGAAAAATAGAAACACATTGCGTTTCTAAGATAGACGTCAGAACCACACGCACTTTGACCAATAGCAACGGTAACATACTTCTGGGACACCCTCAATATTCCCATGTTAACCATTTGTGTCTTTTAAATCCGCAATTGCGCATTGTGGATATCTTTCCGAACACACCTATTATACGCTACTTATTTTTTAGATAATTGACTCATAAACGTACATCAAATGGTATTTTTATTAAAGGTTTTGTTATGCCTGATTATATCTAAGTTTAATTTAAACCGTTGGATATCATCACTCCTTAATTTTACCTGGCTCACATTAAGCTAATTTAAAACAATTTGATGCGCTTCTATAGTAAAATATCACTTAAACAGATTACAGCGTAGTTTGATGGATTTACGCATCATTAAATACTACATTATTATTTTATTAATGGAAAGGAATATCTAGTTGATATTTTGCCACATCGAGCCTGTTTCTTTACTTAGAGGAGGACGTTCTTTTTATCGCGCGCTTAAAGTGACTTTAACTTTCTCAGAACTTTTCGTTTGATCAGCCATCACGATGTAAGGAATTCCATTGATCTTTAATAGCAACATTATTATTGGTAAGTAATCATTATCCTACTCGTAGAAGTTGTAATCTTATCGTGAATGTATCGTTAACTTTGAATTACATAGGCCTATGTTGCAAAAACGTCTAATGTGTTTTGTACAATTTCTGCTGTCTTAATGTCTTAATGAGGTAATACATTTTTTTAGGGGTTTGGCATTTCCTTAGGTAGGGGGAATCCCCCAAAATTGTATTTATCGTTGTCATTTTGAACGAAAGCAAATCATGTTATGACCTCCTTCTCAGATGGTGATTCTTTATGACAGCCCGCCCCCCCCCCCCCCCTAACACACCCCTACACACCCCCACCCCAAATCTGTACATATAAATACAAAATAAGGTATAATAATAGTCACTGTCATAATGGTATGGACGAAATTAAAGCTGCGTCCAGATGCATGAAAATGCGCGAACTAAAGTGCAGCATGCCGTGACAATTTCACGATTGACGCGCGGTCGTTTTTTGGAACCGCCTATAGTATGCACTTCGGGTTTACGCACATACGCAACCACCCCCCCCCCCCCCCCCCCCCCCCACCACAAGGTCGCAGCGCATAATATAGTTGGAATTGTCCATATCATTATGACACGGACTATTAGGGTTATTGTGATGGGAGCTAAACAAATAAGGGTGGCCAAGCCAAACAACTATTGTTTTACCATGTTGAAACATGTAGATGAAATTTGCGCAAAGCGTGCAAAAGATTTTCAGTATTGTAACGGATATCTTTGACCTTTCCCTGGTATTAGTTTCATGACAATATAACAATCGACGATAAAACTTGTTGTTTTTTTCGATTTGATAAACATAGTTTTTGATTCGATTGTCATAGTTTTTGAAAAAAACTGGTTTTTCATCCGACATCCGAGAAACCAAGTTTTTCGAAAAATTATGACAATCGAGTCGATAAACTTGGCTTTTCGATAGGTTTTTCGACGACAAACTCCGGTTTATGTCTTCTTTTGTGCAAAATACTTGCCATAGCCGTACCAGACAGGGACGGGCAGTGCGTCCGGTGGCGGTTTAGGCATTTTAGCGGTTGGGCGTTAAATCGATGGCGCTAATGACCTGAACAGTCAAATGTTACCAACTGTATACACTGTACATGTATACCAATCAGTCTCATAATGTCTTCGGCCATGTGTTTTGAACTCGCCATTTTTACATTTTACACCATCTGAGATTCGAATTGGTATATCGCAATAACTACTTGTTCTACCCCATAAAAATTATTATTTTCTGAACGGTAATCTCACAAGAGATCCAAATACCGTTAAACTTCATCTATAAGCACCCATTGACTAATAGTTAATAAGCAGAGAATAGATAAAAAGGTATGAGCGCCCTCTATAGATCTAGAGAAATTATCACGAATTTGTTTAGTGTATTCGATATTCAATAATATAAAGTTGTATTACTCTCTAAATAATTTCATGGACAGACGAGTTGCTCAATTGGTAAAGCGCCCGGTAAAGCGTCAACTTCAGTATCACGAGGTTGGTGGATCAATTCTCAACTACACCTTTTGCAATTTCTTTTGAAATCCAAGTGATATAGAAATTAATGCAAACTTGAATGTAAAATGATTACTCAATTATACTAGCTTTATTGTTATTTTTCAAAAACAAGCGCATAATTAATTTGATTGTATAAAGTAATGATCTTAATAGTCCAACCTTTTTATAAGCTAAAACACATTTATACTACAAATTAACCACAGCAAAATGTATTCATTGGCTTATTTTAAATGTTTCACACAGTAATCTTAAACGTTTCCTTCATCATGATTTAAGGGCAAATTATGATGATGCATATTAGATTGGTAGATCAAGTTAAGCAACAAAATGAAAGTAACTATGCAAACCACTATAATCCTGGTCTCACAATGAATGAATAGGTGAATGAATGGATGGCTATTTAATCAATTTATTTCCAATAAGATAGAGGGCCGTCCATTTATACCGACCCATCAATCATACATGTAGTTATAAAACAGTATCTGACACAGCAGTCTCGTTTAGATCAATTGGTTAAGCCGGCAGTTAGGGCAATTGTGATAGCGGGTTCCAGATGACAATTCCTGGTTCGAATCTCACTTCAAGACTTCTTCTTTTGGAAAGGTCATAATTTTCAAATTCTTGACAGTGTTTTATTTTTATCATGAATGAACAAGGAATCTATCTTTTTCGTTGGTTTTTTTATATATATATATTTTTAAATGAAACAAAATTTAATCAAACTGGACACGCAAGCCATGGCCAGTCAATAACGTTTTGACTGTTTGCCTGTTGTCCTCATTGATTCGAAACGCGATATTACACGTTTGTGCCATACCTATTCTTGGAGAAACACAAAGCACAAAACAAATAAAACAAAACTGAGTGGAAATAATAAAAGAAATCACGCGAAGGACTTATTTACGGCACCATCCATCTTTTTAAGTCTGTTTAAGTTTTTCGGAACTATAATACACACGTTTGACGGATTGCCTTTAAATTGCACGCCTAATGAACATGTCATAGTTTGAGCAGCTCACGTGGTATTGAAGGTCATGCATTACATTCATGTAAATGGTAGTATAGTGGCCACGTGTTATTGATTTATAACGGATTAGTTTTAGAATTACGAAACTGTGTCTATATCACAAGAAGTCCTCTGCCCCAAATTCGATAGACATGCTACATGCTCGATCAACTGTGAACCATATACATGTACATGTACATGTAATGTGTCTCTATAAACTCAATCAGGAATTGTCATCTAGAACCAACAATGGCCAAAACCATAAGTAGCAGAACTGAAAAGCAGTGAATTGTAATCAACGTATTGTCTCATTGTACTCCATCCATGCATGTCTTCACAAAAATACTAAGTCGTTGAGGTTGATTTAAATGTTTGTACTATTTATAAACGATTGTGATAACATTAAAATTAAAATAAAAAATAGTAGAAAGAGAGGGAAAAAAAGGGAAAACCCACATTAAAGACAAAGATAGATTCACTATTTATTCATGGTAAAAACAAAGTTAAGAATTTGATATACACCGTAAATATTTATAAACTTTCCAAAAGAAGAAGTCTTGAAGTGAGATTCGAACCAGGAATTGTCATCTGGAACCTGCGATCACAATTGCCCTAACTGCCGGCTTAACCAATTGATCTAAACGAGACTGCTGTGTCAGATACTGTTTTATAACTACATGTATAATTGATGGGTCGGTATAAATGGACGGCCCTCTATCTTATTGGAAATAAATTGATTTAATAGCCATCCATTCATTCACCTATTCATTCATTGTGAGACCAGGATTATAGTGGTTTGCATAGTTACTTTCATTTTGTTGCTTAACTTGATCTACCAACCTAATATGCATCATCATAATTTGCCCTTAAATCATGATGAAGGAAACGTTTGTATTACTGTGTGAAACATTTAAAATAAGCCAATGAATACATTTTGCTGTGGTTAATTTGTAGTATAAATGTGTTTTAGCTTATAAAAAGGTTGGACTATTAAGATCATTACTTTATACAATCAAATGAATTATGCGCTTGTTTTTTGAAAAATAACAATAAAGCTAGTATAATTGAGTAATCATTTTACATTCAAGTTTGCATTAATTTCTATATCACTTGGATTTCAAAAGAAATTGCAAAAGGTGTAGTTGAGAATTGATCCACCAACCTCGTGATACTGAAGTTGACGCTTTACCGGGCGCTTTACCAATTGAGCAATTCGTCTGTCCATGAAATTATTTAGAGAGTAATACAACTTTATATTATTGAATATCGAATACACTAAACAAATTCGTGATAATTTCTCTAGATCTATAGAGGGCGCTCATACCTTTTTATCTATTCTCTGCTTATTAACTATTAGTCAATGGGTGCTTATAGATGAAGTTTAACGGTATCGTCAGCCTGCTTCGATAATTGCCTAACTCACTTTTCAGCGAAATTTAGTTTTTTGCATAAATCATGACTTCATTACATTATGCACATGCTGTTATAATACCTAAACCATTGACCAATTTAAAGTGTTGATAAATGCACAATTGCAATTCTGCCTAAGTCAGCATTGTGGGTTAGGCAGATTGTACACACAGAAAATTGTTTACATTATTATGTTAAATATAGAACTCCATAATTATTATGTAAACCTTTCACACAGTATTTGTGTAAAAAATACACAAGTTATGTAAAAATAACTTGTGTATTTTATACACAATTAAGTTGTGCATTTTTATATCGTAATTTTAATATTGTATATTAGCATGTAATTTGGCCTGCGGGCCACGAGATGCTTCTGAATAAAATACCAATAATAATAATAATAAAGGTTTCTCCTCAACCTAATTCTATCCAACAGTCACTGCTCCTGTTGGAATTCAACTGCACTATTCATGTTGCTATTCAACATATCGTCAGCCTGCTTCGATAATTACCTAACTCACTTTTCATACTTTTGTTGTTTTCTAAGAACTAGAAAAAATGAGTTAGGCAAGAGAGATGGATGATTTGTCACCAAAAATGCCACGCCACCACCCTTTTTGGGTGGTGAGTTCAAAAACACATGGCCATACTAAGCTTTATTCCGTCACGGTATTGATTAAGTATTACAAAAAAGCCAACCTCTGCCAGATCGGTTTGCATAGCTCAGTGAATTAGTAATTGTGGTGCAAAAGGTTACACGTTCGAATCCATATCCACCTCTCTTTGTAGTAATTAAATCAAATCAAATTTATTTCCATAAAAACAACACTACATCAAAAATGTAAAACTTAAAAACAACAAAAGCGTATGGAGGAGTAGGCTGAAAAGCCAATAAGGCCTGTAAATAGCCTACCCCTTTAATACAATACAATACAGTACATGTTACATATTTAATACATGAATAAAACAAAATCTGACAGCGACTTAAACAAGACAAGACAAACAAGGACGAGCTCAAAAAGTGAATTATTAATATTTTTGGATGATGTTTTTCTTAAGTTTGTTTCGAAAATGGTTCACAGATGTTGATTCTTTTATTAATTTTGAAAGTGAATTCCAAAGAATGGGACCACGCATTCGAATAGCATGGTCGGAAAATGATTTCTTATTGTTTGTCAAATTAAAATCATTAACGTGTCTTGTTGGATAGTCTTGTTGGATAGAGCGTTTTTTGAAGTAATTTTTAAATGACGTGGGGAGTTCATTTATTGAAAATGTGTACATAAAGACCCCAAGTTCAAGTGTGTGCATATCAGTTACAGTGAGAAAATTATTTTTGGCAAATAAAGGTCCGGTATGACTTCGGTAATGACTCTTTGAAACAGTTCTTACTGCCCATTTTTGTAATTTAACTAATTTGTCTAAATACGATTTACACGTGTTTCCCCATATGAGTATTCCATAGCTAAGGTAGGGTAAGATTAAAGAACAATACAGAGTATGTAGTATACGGTCTGGGATGCAGAATTTAAGTTTGTTCATAACACCAATATTGCGTGATACTGTTTTCGCCATACAATCAATGTGATTTTTCCATGTTAGGCATTCATCAATTAGTACACCAAGAAATTTGGTACACTTTACTCTTTCTAGAAAGGTATCATTTAATACAACATTTAAATCCCGTGTTTTTGCAGATGTCATATGACGTGTACCTAATATCATATAGTTAGTTTTGCTTGCATTTACTGATAATTTGTTGGCCTTAAACCAATTGCTAACTTCTTTCAATTCTTCGTTTACTATATTTATTTTGCTATTGATGTCGTTGTGCGAGTATTAAGTAATAGTGGTTTAATCAGCAAACAATATAAAATCAAGAACATTGGATGTATACGTTATGTCATTTACATAAAGTATAAAAAGTAGTGGGCCTAATATAGATCCCTGTGGAACACCACATACAATATCTCTTAAGTTTGAATTACAATTGTTTTAAGATACATATTGTGTTCTGTTACTTAAGTAGTTCTTAAACCAATCAAGTACCACACCACGAAATCCATAATGTTCCAATTTGTGTAAAAGTATTTTATGATCAATTGTATCGAATGCTTTTGATAAATCAAGGAATATTCCAAATGTGGTTTCATTTTTTTCTACGGCAGTGTTGACTTTATCCACCAGCTGATAAAATCATTTTATTTAGTGGAGATTGGTGAAATAAATAAAAGTTTTAAGCTGAAGTAAGAGAAATATTACACACACCACATTCATAAGTTTCTCCCTATCGCCTCCAGGATATCATACAGAAGATGCGTGGTGAATTTTATAGAATCCAGAGGAAAAGATTCAATAGGCACGTCTTGGCCGATTCACCAATCATTCAGCAATCTCACATTATTTCCTATATTGCCTTTATGTCATTACCCCTTTGAACCCTGACCGCGCCAGGCAATGTGTACCGCTGACCCTGGTCATTCCGGGGGTAACACAAAAATATTGATTTTTGCAGGAAATGGATAAAACAATACTAAACTTGTTCGGAATCATCTGTAATATTATAAAATCATATAAAAACAATAACAGTTTACTTGGATAGTGCTTTCAGGACAAAAATAAATCATAAAACAATTCCCACATGAAGTAATATTGACGTTAATTTAACATTGTTAAATGAAGTTGTAAAGATTCATGTTTCCAATAAGTATAGTCTTGAGCTAATTTGCCTATTTTACTTGGCCCTATATTAGCGGAGTAAATTATTTGAATAATTAGCTCAGTAGCATAATGGCAATGGTACAAAAATGAGCCCGGCGCTCATTTGTACCATTGCAATTATGCTAATGAGCTAATTTGCACCATTTATTCATTGACGTCTATTATTTTATATGAATAAGTCGATGCATTAGTTAACACCATGTTTGTGAGATTTTAATATAGGCAAATGTTGAAGAATACACTACCTTAGGGAAGTTATTTTTCATATTAAATGCACCACGTTGTTTGATATAAAAACATATTCATCAAATTGGCAACACCGCCCCTTTCCCTGGCTGCCGAGTACTGACAATGCGTTAAAGCTTCTTCAAGCACATTTTTAAAAATAATTCAACAACATTTCTATCAAATTTCTAATATGTATCAATTAAATTTTAACTACACAACCAGAATTCAACATTGAATCAACGTTGCAATATAACGTTGACATCTATGGTTGATGTTACGTTGTTACAATATCTTTTTGCCCGCTGGGTACACTTATTCCCAGTTGCAGCCATTGATGAATACATAAACTCTAGATCAACACGCAGTGGCCCTTTGTTTGTTTATTTTGGCGGTGACCCATTGACAACATTCCAATTCGCACACATTCTGAAAAATCGGTAAAATTGATAGGTCTAGGTCCAGAACATTTTGGTCCTCCTAGCTTAAAAATTGGGGCGGCTACAGCTGCAGCCATGGCGGGCTTGTCGGGTGAGGAAATTGAGAAGTTAGGAAGGTGGAAATCGCCAGCCTACCACCTGTTTACTATACCATTCTCTCTAATTAACTAATAGATAACCACGTTTTCAGGTAATTCAACTTTAAAGTACGAAGCTTTATTGGTATCAACTCTCGAGTCGCGTATTTCGTATCGGGCAATTAATCGCATCGCGTATCGCCACCCGAAATCTCGTATTGCGACCCCGAAATGTCGTGTGGCGACCCGAAATTTCACCTCGTCGACCTTTAGCCCCATTTGGGCTAATTTTTAAACTAAAATCTGCTCTATATCGTAACTTCTCTCGAAGTTTGAACTTTTGATTTGACAAAATCTGAAATAGCATATATATTTTTGTAAGCAAATTGAAGTACAAACATTGAATTTCTTAACACAAGAACTTTGAAAAGTCTCGTGTTGGGCTCTAAGTTCCAGCCAAGAATTACATAAATCTTACACCATTAACAGCATGCTGGGGGCCTTGAATAAGGCGCTGCAGTCTAAAATATTGCCACACAACTTGGCACACGTGGTGACTTTCAGCCACATTTGGGCTAGTTTTAAAACTAAAATCTGCTCTAAGGATAATATATTGGGATTTTGTTTCGAAATTTGAACTTTTGATTTTACAAAATATGAAATAGCACTAAGTTGCTATGACAAATTGAAGTTAAAAGTTTGAATTTCTTAACACAACAACTTTCAAAAGTAAGACATTGGGCTTCTAGTTACACCCAGAAAATTATCAAATTTTAGAGCCTTGAGCCAGGCTTGGAATAGCAGTGGAAATGGTAGCAAGCACGCTGGCAAGACACAGGTGGTGTGAAATAATCAGATAAATGGTGTAGGAGGAGATTATTTATTACCCCTGATATAGCTTGGAATCGAGGGTAACAAGTAGGCTGGAAATATATATACAGGCATTGGAACCGTAATGACGCCTTTTGTATTGCGAAATCTCGTCCTCAGACAATTGTTATACTTATTGTGATGGCTCATCACTACTAGGGTTGCAAGGATTTTTAGGTGAAATTTCGGGCCGCCATGCGAGATTTCGGGGTCACGATATGAGATTTTTGAGTTAAAAAATACAATAAAACTACATCCCATGATTTTCTGTCTTCGACAAATAAACAGTTGGTAAGCCCTATTAGTCTTCTACCACATACACTTCATCCCATTAAATGTTACCATCTAATTGCCGAGATATGATCAATTCAGTAACAATACTGTGAATCCCATGTTGGCCACCTTTGAACAATAATTGGACTTCATTTGTGATTCCATTGATGATTACATGATTTGTTATGTCAATGTATTGTTTAAAATTCATCTAAAATTCAAATATTTTGTGGTTTGTCATGAATAATAAGAATGCAAAGATGTTTTCTGCTCAAATTCAACTATCTATTAACATTTAGTAGGTATTTTTGAACATGTGTTGCCACCAACATGACGAAGTTATTGTAAAAATTATTCAAAACATGTTTTTCAATTATAAATTTCGAACAAGAAGGTTTTTTTGCAAACTAAATCCATCTGTTAATCTTTGGTTTGATTGAAACTTATGTACTAAAATGGTCAACCGCTATTCACAATACATAGGCTTTAGAGTTAAGATCATAGTGCTATGATAAAAAATACATCACAAGAAAGAAGACATTATCTTAAACAACTACACACGCCTTTAAGTAATTTGCTTTTCACAATTGATAATTGAAAGCTTGGTTATACTAAATAAAGCTAGCATTAATAGCAATGCTAGAGTATATATTTAACATAAATTCAAGAACATCGAATCGAGCTAACCAGTCACACGTTCAGTATCCTTGTCGTCTGACGATTGCGCAAGCATGAAACTCAGAGTAACGACTCCCTTTCTCGGAAGGTCTAAACTTTTAATTTATATATATATATATATTTAAATGTTTCAAAGCGAATAATTTCTCAGAGCATGGAAGTACGAGATTCTCAGAATAAAGTCAATGGTACTAAGATCAATACCTTACTAAAGGCTGGCTCACACTATGACGGAGAGGGGTCAACGGCAAGCAACGGTAAGCTGCGGATTGCAATTTTTAATTTCCCGCAAATCATCGTGTGTTGCCGTCAGTTGTCGCTGACGAATCCGCTAGCCAACGCAGACGGCGGGATACGGTTTGCGCCTTGCTCCCAGTTTCTTTATTAAAATAAAGCTCTTGGCTTTATGATTAATGTTTTGTTTGTGTCTTGCTCTCGTTACATTTTATTGTACTGTACGGTATGCACCGCGGAGCAACCGTACGGACTGCTTGCTTTCACTGCATGCCCCGTTTACAATGTACAGTTTGCGCCATACAGTTTGCGTCATTACGTGTGCGCCGAATCGCGTGCGCCATGTTAAACGCGGTCGCGCAGCAACAACATAGGAACGGTTGGTATGGTACCGCCAGTTTCTTTATCGTTAGCAAACTCCGCGCTTATCTATGTTATTAATGTGAAAGTGTCACTTTAAGATCTGCGTAAGAGTTTTTGTTTACATTTAGAAAATGTCGTAAATATTTGTATTTGTTGGATGTATAGTCCCGTATAAATGCTTGTTACTATGCGTTCTTTAAGAATAACAAACAGCCGCATATATACAGAAATGTAGCTATATCCCTGAAGAAAATATTTTGGGTGAAGACCATATGTCATAAATCATTCCGAAAACCACAATTTGTGTCCGAACAGTAGCTACCCGAGTAAAAGAAATTCAACATTTCGGATTTTCACATGTGATCCTTTTCTTCGCATTTCTGAAAACGGGAAAAAACGGGCATTGAACTATCTAATTAGCTCGTGTATTAGAGGCGCAATTACCACGCTTTTTCAGTTGAAGAGGGACGCGAGTGTAAAATTATATTGAACAATCTAATAAAGCCATGTTCCGAAAATTAGTATATAGATGTGTGCACATATTCCAATTCTTAATAGAGAAAATGAGTTAGTTGACTGAATATTCTGGGTAAAAGCTATTTAGATAGTTATTGGTGTGTTAAATGTTAAGACATCTGAGTGATAATTTTTAAGACATCTAAGTGATAATCGTTGAGATTTCTCAGTCATAATCGTTATGACATCTGAGTGATAATTGATAAGACATCTCTCGGTAGTAACTATGAAGATTTCTTTTAATGAGCATTCTGGGTAAGAACTATTTAACTAGTTATTGGTGTGTTAACTGTTAAGACATCTGAGGGATAATTGTTAAGACATCTGTGAGTGATAATCGTTAAGACTTCTCAGTCATAATCGTTAAGACGACTGAAAATTATGGGTAAAAATGATCTAACTAGTTATTGGTGTGTTAACTGTTTAACGCATCTGAGCGATAATTGTTAAGACATCTGAGTGATAGTCGTTCAGACGTCTCAGCCATAATCGTTAATACATCTGATTGATAATTGGTAAGACATCTCACAGTAGTAACTATGAAGTTTTCTTTGACTGAAAATTCTGGGTAAAACTATCTAGCTAGTTATTGGTGTGTTAACTTTTAAAAATTCTGAGTGATATTTGTTATGACGTCTGAGGGATAATCGTTAAGACGTCTCAGTTGTAATCGTTAAGACATCTCAGTGATAATTGTTAAGACATCTCACGGTATTAACTATGAAGATTTCTTTTCTTCTGGGTAAAAACTTAAAAGGGTATTTTGATTATAAAGTCTATTTTTAATTCACTATCTAGTAATTTATGTCATAGTCAAAAATGAATAAATAAGGAAAATGTAATTAAAAAAAAATCAGCGCCACTCTTCCATGTTGTAAGATGTGAGGGTGATTGTCGGCGCTGGACGGATGTACACGTAATTTCATTTAAAGTATTGTGTACATTTTTAAAAACCGAATAAGATTTGTGATATTTTTCTAATAATTAGCTCTTTTTAATTTCACTATTAAATATCGGCGCACACTCTAATCCGATCATCACAAAAGCACGATTTTATCTTTGCTTTGCCGAATATACGAAATAATGATGTTTTCTCATTATTTTTAAATTAATGTATGAAAATGATATCTGAGCAAGTTTGATTTGTATGTATGTGATACATTAGCTAATTAAAATTAGCTAATGTGTCACACGCATGTATCCACGTATTCATAAATATCATGCGTCATTGATCATGTTGAGTATACGACTCAGTATTCCGTTCGGTTTCAAAAATGCAGGACCGTTACCAAAATATTCATATTCATATTCATTCGTTTTGCTGATAAGAGTACTAAATGCAGCTATTGATTCAGGCATAAATTTGTATTTTACTTTGGGTACATTTTCTTTACTCGCACTATACATCATTACCTTTTTAAAATAATTTCACTAAAAGCGTATTCTCATTAATAAAATAATTGCAATATCAAAATTGCAAAGTTATCAGCCTTTTAGCGGTTTGGATTTGGTACCGCCCTGGGTAATCATACATCATTTCCTTTTTAATATCATTTCACTAAAAGCGTATTCTCATTAATAAAATAATTACAATATCAAAATTGCAAAGTTATCAGCCTTTTAGCGGTTTGGATTTGGTACCGCCCTGGATAATCATACATCATTTCCTTTTTAATATCATTTCACTATAAGCTTATTCTCATCAAGGAAAAGAAAAAGTAGGGATGCTATTTGCTGGCAAATAACACCAAGTAATGGTTCGTTGATACTCGCGTCGTTGCGCATCGGCCGACGTCCCCGATTAAAGTTGGCATTGCTTCAACTCGTACGTCGATATCCGTCGACGTCGGGATTACACGTGGGTTACGCGTCAACTTAGAAACAACAGCCTATAAAAACCTCTTTGTTTCTTTTAAAAATGGGTCGATTCTTAACGGATTCTCCGATAAAGGTGGACAAAACACATCCACCAATCAGACGTTATCAATGGTAACACCCCAGATAGGTTGCACCAAACGGTTGATAATGACGGATTCTAGTTGTAGATGTGGATCATAATTAATCTTATATTTTCATATTGTGTATAAACGTTTAATCTGACATCATCAACTCATCACAGAAATATTCATGTCTTCTACAACATAATATTGGTACTATTCTTCACAACCAAGCAACGTGGTTTCAACGTTAGATGAATAGCTAGGCTACCAGATCAAATGCAAATACAATTAACTGAATCATACTCTTATATCGCAGTAACGTACACCTTTACATTCGCCTGGATGTTCCCTGGACTTAAATGCCTGAGATATTTGTAATTCGATGTTATACCACCAAATACATACCCGTACGCTTACATTAGCATTGGAGACAACAAACTGAAAGTAAGAATATTCTCATATGTTTACATTATTTTGAAACCATAATATTATTGGGATGGTAAAAGTATCCTAATCAATATTGACTTGATTTTATTTTCATTATATTTCTTTAAAGTTATAGTTTCCAACGTAAACGTGTCAATATTTGTTTCTAAATGTGTTGGTTTCTTAAATTATTAACAAAATAAACAAAACCACAAGAAGTTGGACTAGTTCATAAAATAACAGAAAAACACAGTGATTTAATTTTTATTATTATCAAGAGCTTGATTTTAGACAGTTATGTTCCAATACTGACGGCTGTGTTTATTCCCATCTTTATTCATATTCACACCTGTATTATACATACATACATACATAACATTTCTTATAAGGCGCAATATCCAAATACATGATCAAGGCGCAACAAAACAAAATTATAGCAATGAATGAGAATATGAATGTAACAAAATACCAATACAATCAATACAAATATGATTTTAAGATATGTGAATTCATATTCATATTCACATATGTATTCATATTCACATCTGTATTTATATTTACACTAATAATCCCAATGTAGGTGCCTTATAAAAAGATATCTTTCTATTACTATGCTATGCATGAAAATACAGCATCCTGCAAATTTTAAATAAAAAAATAATTTAAAAAGGAAAAGGGCGATCAAATGAATAATAACAGTAGCCTGGAAAGCGTATATCACATGGCTGGTGTTTTATAGCAGATGATCAGTAATTAAATGTGTGGTGGCATGGGAAAACCCTTCACATGGTCATTTTCTAGCAACTTGATTTTTTTCTTTGGCAGAGTGCATCATACTCTTCTGAGTATAGGACTGTTTAAATTTTTCAGAAATTCCATCTAGAACTACAGTTATAGTATTTTAAAGTCGGCTAGTTTAAATTCAACACTCAAAAATGAAACTGGCAATTCAAAGGTGTACACAAAATCTTTTGAATGCTATTATAATAATAAAACTACATTGCTATATCACACAGAATAGCTTGTCATATGAAAAGAACTTTTGATATGAACCTAGTTTTTTGCGATTATATTAAAAATGATATGTTCTTCACTTTCAAAATCTTTACAATGCATTGTCAGAATTTACAAGTGGTTACCATGGTAACAATGTCATTTTACGTAAACATAGCATTTTACACATAAAATAGGATAAACAAGGTTCAGAAAAGTACTAAAATAAACTTTACATCTGGAATTGTGCATGAAACACTTCTGGAGACTAAAGTTCAAGGTATAATCGCTATCTTGGGACCAAAGTTGGAAAATTGACTTTGAACTCATATGTTAGGAATATTTTTGTATGACCCAGATATCTCAATATTAACACTAGCGACTTCCGACGGGTTTTCCCATACCACCACACAAATATTGGAAGGGTATTGGACTAAGGGAAGTGTTTGGTATACGAATTTAAAAAAAGTAGGAGTACATAACAATTTATGGCAATTTGGTATAGCCCAGACACGTGAAAGGAAATCAAAGCAAGACATGCAGGTAGGAAAATATGGTTGGTAGCATGTATGATTCTTATTAGAAAAGTAAAATTGTGTATTATATACGAGGGGGTATCAACAAGTTTTCATATCTATAGACCCGAATATCCGTTTTGAGTCAAATAAAAATCGTTTGATTAAAATAGATTAACACTGCAGAATTCAACACTAGCATTAGTTTATTTTCATGGATAGACATGATTCTTCAAATTTGTGACTCCCCTCCCCTAAATAGTTACCAAGTTTATGGAGATGCTTTGACATTTTAGCACGTTCTTGTAAAACATATGAATAGTTTGGTATTCAGATCACATGATGATAACAATGAGGAGACCGGCAGAACCCTAATATTATTTTGTATAAAGAAAAGCTACTTAAGGGGGCTGTGGACTCTCAGGTACAGCCTCCGTAAAACTGCCGTAACTTCTTCAATATTCATTTAATCTTTATAAATGTATACAGTTATTTGCAGGTAAGGGTTCAATGAATCCAACCATGATAATGAAATTGACCATTTTGGAAAACATTTATTGTGTATTTTTTACATTAAAACACTTGTAGAAGGAGATTTATACAATACATTATTCTTTAAACACATTAGATTTGACTTGGCACAAGTCTATCAAAAGAGCTTGTGCCAGGTCTATTCATACATTCCAAGCAGGCATGCATGCCTGCACACGGGTGTGTGTGGATGCTATGCTTGCTTGGAATGTATGAATAGACCTGGCACAAGCTCTTTTGATAGACTTGTGCCAAGTCAAATCTAATGTGTTTAAAGAATAATGTATTGTATAAACTCCTTCTACATAATGGTAGCAGAGCATTTGTGGATGCTATGCTTGCTTGGAATGTATGAATAGACCTGGCACAAGCTCTTTTGATAGACTTGTGCCAAGTCAAATCTAATGTGTTTAAAGAATAATGTATTGTATAAATCTCCTTAGCAGAGCATTTGTGGATGCTATGCTTGCTTGGAATGTATGAATAGACCTGGCACAAGCTCTTTTGATAGACTTGTGCCAAGTCAAATCTAATGTGTTTAAAGAATAATGTATTGTATAAATCTCCTTCTACATAAGTACCCTCCTTTACAAGAGGTGTCCTCACCGTCACATTTTATATTTAAAAATTCAAATTTTTTCTTTCTCCAAACATCATTTATTTTAAGAATATTTCTTCTCAAAAATGTCAATTGGCTCAAAAATTTAAACATCCCAATTTTGTTTGTTTACATCGGTGGGACATACAAAATATATGGGTATCCTATTTGAAAATCTTAAAGTTATTTTAATTATCACATAAAAGTATTTTGTATTATACACCTATCAGTTGTAAGACGCACTATACGACCCCCGGGAGAGGTGCGTCGTGGGTGCGTCGTTTACCAATAATTCTTGACGGAGGTACGTCAGTGGCAACCTTTGGTCCGTCAACAAAATGACGGAGGGTGCGTAAAGGTCCGTCACTTTACATGGGTGCGAATGGGTTGATAGTTGACTGAGGGTGCGTATTTGGATGGCAATGGTCCGTCGTTTTTTTGACACAGGATGCGTCATGGTACATGAGAAGTTGACGCACCTCGGTAAAGTGACGCACCACTCCCGGGGTCGTATAGTGCGTCTTACAACTGATAGGTGTATTACCTTATACATTGTTATGATTATAATGCAAATAAATAATATGGCTACATAGCATATGTTTCCTTACAGCTATAGCAATCAACATTTACATATTTTGAATTTCTCCCAACACTTTTCATCAGAGTATACTTGCAAAATGGATAGAATATATGACTTAAACAAGCTTTTACTTCATGCCTTTTGCAAGTTGTACTTATTTCAAACCTGCGCAATTGAAATAAGTAGTGATAATTTTACAATCAAGTATCACAATTTAGTAGAAGGACTTGTATTTAAGACATTAGATTTGACTTGGCACAAGTCTATTAAAAGAGCTTGTGCCAGGTCTATTCATACATTCCAAGCAGGCATGCATGCCTGCACACAGGTGTGTGGATGCTATGCTTGCTTGGATGTAGTTCTTTAGCCAATGATATTAGTTTATTATGTTATTGTATTTTGACCAATCAGTTCTTTTAATTCTGTTATTGTATACTGTGGATAGGCCAATCATAGCAGAGCCCACTGGCCTGCCACATGTAAAGATATGGCTTGCCCATGTGCTGGTCATTGATTATCATTTGGTGCTTCAACCGGCACACATCTTGTATTATGATTTCGGGTGAATAAATCATTCTTGGTTTAAATATACTTTCTGCGTCAGTTTAGTTCCTTCAGTTCGTTGTATGTTTACGTAATGGGGCAAGAAAATCCCTGTTACACACTCCCTGAATTGAACATCATATTCTAGTAGAGAATGGCTAGATAACAATTCAATATCATTATTCATAGTAGCAGGCACATGTTATTAACATGAGAAGTTTGAAAACTTTCCTATGTAGGCCTATACTTTTAAAATGGCATCAATTTCAAAAGTTCTAGTTTTCCGCTATTTTGTGTAGAAACCTATGGGCGCCACATCCACCGGCGCCACATCCACCGGCCCCACCCTTGACTCACTCGAAGTTTATATTGATAACTTCACTGTTGCTAAACATGTGGCTTTAATCCTTTTTTTATTCGGTAGCTGGATAAATTGTCTTTAATATGATACCAAAAATGTTATGTTTTTTTGACAACTTCTATTTAAAATAGAGACACGTATCACGATTTTAAGGATTTTTTGAAACGGCCCCACCTTATTTGATATACCTATTAGTGACCTGTAACCGGATGGTTCTACCATTGTAGACCTTAGGCCTAAAAAAAAAAAAGTATGATTGGCCTAACCCGACCTACCCTAAATACGTGCACGTGTTTACCCAACTTATAGACCATAAACTTCTACAATTTGGTGTATCAATTGTATACACATTGATAGACTAAACGCTTAGCTTTCACATGCCGTTTATTTCATCTATTTCGGTTTTGTCAATCCTGAGATATGATCAATTAACTAAAGCTACCTACAATCGACGTTGTGCCACTTTTACAGAAAGAATGCTTAAAATAAGCATTACAACCCTCGTCCTTCTAAGGAAGGGGAGGGTGGTTGCCGATT
Organism: Ophiura sarsii; assembly: GCA_035610835.1. Taxonomy (NCBI): domain Eukaryota; kingdom Metazoa; phylum Echinodermata; class Ophiuroidea; order Amphilepidida; family Ophiuridae; genus Ophiura; species Ophiura sarsii. The sequence goes on from CM069446.1 coordinate 42,867,922, forward strand.
GCGCTAAAACACAAAGAACAGTGACCTAGGGCGTCTAGGTGATCGCTTTTACATCCCCTGCGCTCATTTTTGACGATAACAAATTGAGGGTGCCACCTTACGTAGGGTAAGCCGTCAAAGTCCGATAGTAAGGGTGGTTGGCACCTTACAATTTTTTTTAACCGCCATTTTGAAAAATATTTTAATTGTATGGTCCTGAATATTAAAGCATAGGCCTATGTTAGAAACACCACTTCCCTCACTTATAAGCAAAAAACCGGGCGAAATTCCGATATTTGACACTTTTTTGGCGAAGATTTCTTTTTTGGCCTATTTCACTGTGTAGCCGCTACACTGTAGCGAATATGGCGGAATTTTGAGGTCGGCCATGTTTGGTGACGTCATTGTGACGTCATGCCTATGATGTTTATACTTGTTTTGGTATGTATAGATAGAGGAAACCTTTAGCTATACCATAGTACCCAAATAAGCATAATCTGTATTTCGGATTAGATTTGTTTATGGGGTGGTAACAACCCCAACCAGTGGCGTAGCTCAGGGGGGGGGGGGGGGGGGGGGGGGGTGGCAGGGGGGGAAATACCCCCCCCCCCCCCCCCCGACGGAAAAAACCCTTTTGTGCCCCCCAGCCCCTCTAAAAATTAAAAATAAAGGAGGAAAAAAAGAAAATAGGAAATAATGATAAAAGACCGAGATGGCGGGCGGTTATGTGTGGGTATATTCAGCCCAAATAGTCAAATAAGGCAAAATAGTACTTGTAGTAACATGTACTGTGCGATTTTTTTTTGACCGTGCGAATTTTTTTGAGCCTCACCCCCCCCCCCCCCCCCCCCCTGCCCCCCCCCCCCCCCCCCCCCCCCCCCCCCCCCCCCCGCCCCCCACACTTACGTGAAATTCCCGAGTTGGTGACTGGGAAAAAAATTGGGGCAACCTTTTACGAAAATTTCAGAAATCTTGCCCCCCCTGAAAAAAATCCCAGCTACGCCACTGACCCCAACCCCCCTCTCCGGAGTAACCCTTTATATTCATTGCAAACTGTAAAGTGGCACAACGTCGATTTTAGGTAGCTTTAGTTAATTGGTCATATCTCAAGATTGACAAAACCAAATAAGATGAAATAAACGGCGTATGAAAGCTAAGCGTTTAGTCTATCAATAAGTATGCAGTTGTGACACCAAATTCTAGAAGTTCATGGTCAATAAGTTTGATAAACACGTGCACGGTTTTTATTGAGACACCCTGTACTGGACCAAAGTTTTAATGTAAAAACCACACCAAAAATTCTAAATATTAGGTGGGGGGCGTTATTATCATACTGGACCATTAGTATTAGAAATGCAATTAATTTTAATATTTCATTATTTAAGTTTAACAAGGTGGCTTCAGGACAGTTCTCCATTTTAGTTGAACTCAACAATTTTGCGCAGGCTCCGCGCGCATTTTTTTCTTACAGGTTTTAACACTATAATGGCCATTAAACCATACCAAATATTCTAAATATTATGTGGTGACGTTAAAAACATCATACTGGACCATTTAAGTATTAGAAATGCCAATTTTTGCGCGCTTTGCGCGTATTAATTTAAATATTTGGCTTCAGGACAGTTTTCCATGACCAATTTTAGTTCAAAAACTCAAAAATGTTGTGCCTTCCGCGCGAATACAAGTTTTAACATTATAATGACCCTCAAACCACACCAACAATTCTAATTAGTATGTGAGGGACGTTATTATCATACAGGACCATAAGTGTTAGAAATGCAATTTCTTGTCGCGCTTCGCGCGCGTATTATCTTAAATATTTCATTATTTAAGCTTAGCCTATCAGCCATTCCATGTAAGGGTTGCAAAAAATTGAAATGAAAGGGATTCAAAGGAATTAATTTCAGTCAGTTATATTTCAAAAGAGTAATACTGAAACCATTCAAATTTCAAAGATTTGTCAAACTAGACCCTTTTACTCTATATTTACGGCCTCCTGAACTTGTAGTAAAAAGAGTGCTCAGAGGTACAAATCACGAGCAAAGAAATATTTGGAGTAAAATTCACAAGCTGCCGCTCAGTCTGCATTTATTAGATAGCTGTTGCATGTACTTTGACAAAACATTGGGTATTTTGTTCAATGCTATTAGCATTCTCCCAATAATTTCTTCACGCAAACACCCTAAAAATATGTCACGCGAGTCACAAAATAAACAATATTTTAAGATTACTAAAAAAAATAAAGAGATTCAACTAATGGTTGATATTTGCAATTGAGTTAGTGGTGCTTTATCAAATAAAGAATGATTTTTTTTATTTGCCCTCCACAGGCCACTACACACACAGTTCCAAAATTTCACAAAATGTTTCAAAAATGTCACAATTATTCATCACCATATTATATGGAATCACCATGAGGAATGCATTAACATAAGTACAAACATGTCTACACTGTAAAAGATTACCGTTTATGTACGGTAGAGTACCGTACATTTTACGTTCAAATGGCTGCTACATGAAAAAATTACGGTTCACTGTAATATTTACGTCGGACAGCCCGTATTTCACGCCAGTCATGATGAGTCATCTTTATAATACGGTAATTTACCGTATTTTGGATTTTGCCGCCATCGCCACAACAGGAGTTGATAATAGATTGTATCCGCTTAATGTTCTGAGCCTTTGTGATCACTCATAGATTCTGCTAGAATCATGCTTATAGGCCATCATCAATTGTTATTATTTACTCATGTATTTCGGCTGCTAGAGGCTTTCAACAAAAGACTTTGTATACATAATAGCTCGTTCGTCTGGTATCCATGTAAGCACAGTCCCTGTAGCCTAGTGGAGTAACCGATCGCCGCGATAGCGAGAGGGACCGGGTTCGAGGCTGTGTATTTTTAAGGTCTTTGTTAATTTAATTCTCGCCAGTTTGTCCGAGTCTATATATTATTTATTCATTTCAATTACTCGGCTGGTATCATTTGCTTGATCCTCGCGTTTATTTAATTAAGTTTCGCTCGTCATAGATTCTGCTAGAATCATGCTTATAGGCCATCATCAATTGTTATTATTTACTCATGTATTTCGGCTGCTAGAGGCTTTCAACAAAAGACTTTGTATACATAATAGCTCGTTCGTCTGGTATCCATGTAAGCACAGTCCCTGTAGCCTAGTGGAGTAACCGATCGCCGCGATAGCGAGAGGGACCGGGTTCGAGGCTGTGTATTTTTAAGGTCTTTGTTAATTTAATTCTCGCCAGTTTGTCCGAGTCTATATATTATTTATTCATTTCAATTACTCGGCTGGTATCATTTGCTTGATCCTCGCGTTTATTTAATTAAGTTTCGCTCGTCATAGATTCTGCTAGAATCATGCTTATAGGCCATCATCAATTGTTATTATTTACTCCTTTCTTTGGTTAAACAATATTGCTTTTGTTTTCAGAGCTAATCATACTTTGTTTAAATATATTTGTTAATGTTTGAAATATATAACAAATCATTGTGATTAGATAATTTGATTTACAAAATACAACAGCAGTGAAACGAATGCGATATAGTAAAGCAGACGATCATTCCCAAATTCAGTCGAGTGACTCGGTAACAACAAGGTTTACATGCAAACTACTTGTCGTTCTTACTCTTGCACAGCGCAGCGGCGCAGTGAGTGTCATGCATGTAAGCTTTACGTCAGTCCAGTAATATGGCCACATATTAACACATGGCCCTATGCCATGTAGGCCTTATGCCCATGTATGATGTGGCGGATGGTTAGTCTCAGAAATAACTATGGTAAACATTGACAAAATACAGGTCAGGTACCGTAATTTTCGAGGAAGGTGCGATATTGGCTTATTAGCGCATTAGCGCAATTTTGCAAATGTCGCTAATTGCACCAAATTAGCGTGTAAGATCAATGTAAATTAGCGCTAATTGCAGTGCTAGTACAAATGTGCGCTAATGCGCTAAAAACACATTAGTTTTTAGCACAGTTAGCGCGATATCCCGTGTTCCTAGCGTTGTAATCGCTAAAGTGCAATTTCTGAAGATGAACCAAGTCTAGGAGTCGCGCAATTAGCGCTAATAGCGCTAATAGCGCTAATTGCACTTGATTAGCGGTCTTGCGCTAATAACGCTAATTGCACTTGATAAGCACTCTGGTGTGATTCGTGTGTCCTCCGGAAGCCTGCGGGGCTCTATATAAACATGCTCCGTTAACACAACCTTTTTAGAGACACCCTGTACTTGGTTAGCACTCTGCCGAAATTAGCGCAATTAGCGCGATATCCCGTGTTCCTAGCGTTGTAATCGCTAAAGTGCAATTTCTGAAGATGAACCAAGTCTAGGAGTCGCGCAATTAGCGCTAATAGCGCTAATTGCACTTGATTAGCGTTGTAATCGCTAAAGTGCAATTTCTGAAGATGAACCAAGTCTAGGAGTCGCGCAATTAGCGCTAATAGCGCTAATAGCGCTAATTGCACTTGATTAGCGTTGTAAGTGCTAAAGTGCAATTTCTGAAGATGAACCAAGTCTAGGAATCGCGCAATTAGCGCTAATAGCGCTAATAGCGCTAATTGCACTTGATTAGCGTTGTAATCGCTAAAGTGCAATTTCTGAAGTTGAACCAAGTCTAGGAGTCGCGCAATTAGCGCTAATAGCAGCGCTAATTGCACTTGATTAGCGGTCTTGCGCTAATAACGCTAATTGCACTTGGTTAGCACTCTGCCGCAATTAGCGCAATTAGCGCGATATCCCGTGTTCCTAGCGTTGTAATCGCTAACGTGCAATTTCTGAAGATGAACCAAGTCTAGGAGTCGCGCAATTAGCGCTAATAGCTCTAATAGCGCTAATTGCACTTGATTAGCGTTGTAATCGCTAAAGTGCAATTTCTGAAGATGAACCAAGTATAGGAGTCGCGCAATTAGCGCTAATAGAGCTAATAGCGCTAATTGCACTTGATTAGCGTTGTAATCGCTAAAGTGCAATTTCTCAAGATGAACCAAGTCTAGGAGTCGCGCAATTAGCGCTAATAGCGCTAATAACGCTAATGGCACTTGATTAGCGGTCTTGCGCTAATAACGCTAATTGCACTTGGTTAGCACTCTGCCGCAATTAGCGCGATATCCCGTGTTCCTAGCGTTGTAATCGCTAAAGTGCAATTTATGAAGACGAACCAAGTCTAGGAGTCGCGCAATTAGCGCTAATAGCGCTAAGTGCACTTGATTAGCATTGTAATCGCTAAAGTGCAATTTCTGAAGATGAACCAAGTATAGGAGTCGCGCAATTAGCGCTAATAGCGCTAATAGCGCTAATTGCACTTGATTAGCGTTGTAATCGCTAAAGTGCAATTTCTCAAGATGAACCAAGTCTAGGAGTCGCGCAATTAGCGCTAATAGCGCTAATAGCGCTAATTGCACTTGATTAGCGGTCTTGCACTAATAACGCTAATTGCACTTGATAAGCACTCTGGTGTGATTCGTGTGTATAATTATGATTTGCTTTAGTGAAAAAATAGCGATAATAGCGTTTTAGCACCACCAATGCTATTAGCGCTATTAGCGCTCATGATGCTATTAGCGCTAATTGCGCGTTGGCATCCCTCATTTTTTTGAAAACTTATTTGATATCGTATAATAGCGTTTTTAGCACTTACTTGCAAAATTAGCGATAATAGCGTTTTTAGCACCACCGATGCTAATTAGCGTTATTAGCGCTATTAGCGTTATTGCGAACAAATTAGCGATAGTTTCGCTAATTAACACAGATGCTAACTCCACGCGCTAAAGCGCTAAAAAGCCAATCCCGCACCTTCTACTAATTTTCACGGTAAGCGTAAAAATTAGTGGCATTTTAAGTGTAATATTTACGGTCAGGTTGTCCCATAAATGTGACGGTAGCCGTAAAAAAAAAGTCCTACAGTGAACCGTAAATTTTACGGTAAAATACCTGCCAGCTAGGTTGCCAACATATTACCGTTAATTTTACGGTTGACCGTAATAACATTTTTAACGGTCAACCGTAAATGTTACGGTAAAATACCTGGCAGCTGGGTTGCCAACATTTTACCGTAATTTTTACGGTTGACCGTAAAAAAAACCTTATTACGGTCAACCGTAAAATTAACGGTAATATGTTGGCAACCTAGCTGCCAGGTATTTTACCGTAAAATGTACGGTCAATTTTTTACAGTGTAGTATTCGGGTTCATGAAATAAGATGTTTGTAAGTTGGAAAAGGTTTCTGAGGAATCTGGTTTGTATAATGGTAAAACGAATAGCCGTGTGGAAAGTGTTAACAACAGACTCACTCAACGTACATGTAGGCAAGTGACTGCTGATTCTCATAAGGCCATGTGTTTTGAACTGACCACCCAAAAAGGGTGGCGGCGTTGCATTTTTGGTGACGAATCATCCATCTCTCTTTATTAACTCAACAACTAAATGTGGTAGAGCTATGGTTTAGGTGTCATTTGAAAGCTTATTTATCTAGCTACACTGTGTGAATAAATCAGGTATTTCTATAACTGTTTAGCTGAGATATGATTGATTATATTTCGAAAGTCAGGGGTGGCGGCGGTGGCGGTGGCGGCGGTGGCGGTGGCGTTGTGTACAATCTCTATGGGGAATATAGAAAATGTTCCCAATTCTACGTTCAAATTATAATAACTCCTGATCTCTGTATGGTACAAACATGATTTTGCCCTCATTTTATAGATTGTTTTATATTCTATAAGTTTCTGTTTCAACAAACCTGTCAACTATTACGTAACAATTGTAATCACGAATCGATTGAATTGTCTTTGGCTTTTTCCCTATTCACTACACAGTGACTTGCCCTAATTCATCGGTTTTACATACATGACTATAACAAAAGAAATATTTAACCGATTGTAGTATCCTGACCCTGCCTCTGAAACCGAACACCAATGACCTATGACACTTACAATACTAAGGCCACGTGTGGGCAGAACTCTACTGTGTGTGACCGTAGCAAGACGTGCTTACCGATACAAGAATAAATAATCAGTTATAAATATGTATTACTATTTCTCTGAGTGAGACCTTTATTGCTTTATTACACTGGCGACGAAGACGGGATACCTTTAAATTATTTGTGGAAGAGAAAAAACCGGACTTCGTGGATATTTTTTTCTTTGAACATAGTGCAACCACTTTGCAACCAACACGTGTACAATGGCTGGTATGGGTATGCCACGGGAGGAACGACAATACGTACGCTACGTGAACGAGCTAAGTCATAGTGTGAATAAAGTTCGTGCACAGCAGCAACCAAGGCGCGGTAATTTGACCTGCTGGCAATGTGGGGGAGAGTATCCCCATAGCGATGAGCGTGCCTGCCGAGCTTATGGCAGGAAGTGTTATAAATGTGGTGGGATGAACCACCTAGCGGCGTTTTGCAGATCGGACGTTTTTGACAATGACCATGACCGAGATCGTGCTGAGAAAACCACTGAGCAAGAGAGAGTGCACAACATTATGTCAGCGACTCCACCGGTTGATACCATAAACCTGGATTTGGATGAAGACTATTTGTTTTAACATTCGTGACAACTCTACTTTGTGATCTATCTTCGTGATACTGGAACTCTTTGTGAAACTTTCGTTGGTGACAACTCTGTGATCTATCTTCGTGATACTGGAATTCTTTGTGAAACTTTCGTTGGTGCTATCTTCGTGATACTGGAATTCTTTGTGAAACTTTCGTTGGTGCCATCTTCGTGATACTGGAACTCTTTGTGAAACTTTCGTTGGTGACAACTCTTTATGGAACTCTTTGTGAAACCGTCGTTTGTGACAACTAGTAACTCTTTGTGATCTGTGTGGATGAATCTTCGTGATACCGGAACTCTTTGTGAAAGTGAAATAAGTGATTCGTGACAATTCTTCTTGTGAAACTGAAAGTTTGTGATGGATATTTAATCAGAGGTCGAGTAAAGTCTTCGTGACAAACGCTTCGTGGAACTCTTTGTGAATCGAGATAGGCGCTCGCTCCGTGGAACGATTTGTGATGGTGTGAAGCTGAATCTTATTCATTGCGACATTCGTTGTCATTAACTTTTGAACACTGTTTATGTTAATATTGTGTGGCAGTAAAATGATGGTTTGTTGTTCTATAAAAAGGGGAGTGATGTAGTATCCTGACCCTGCCTCTGAAACCGAACACCAATGACCTATGACACTTACAATACTAAGGCCACGTGTGGGCAGAACTCTACTGTGTGTGACCGTAGCAAGACGTGCTTACCGATACAAGAATAAATAATCAGTTATAAATATGTATTACTATTTCTCTGAGTGAGACCTTTATTGCTTTATTACACCGATGATAGCAAAATTATACATTTTTGGAAAGCTCTCAAATAGGGGAATTCAAAAATGCCGTTTAAATCAGGAAAGGATGCATACCCAAAGAAATATACTTGTAAACTCTAATAAATATGAAATTTAAACGTTTGTGCTCATTTACTTCTCGATATAGTGTATTTCAACATGTTTACCATTGACAACTATTATGTTCTGATGGGTAATTGCAAGAGGAACTTAAATATGCACAGTAAAATTATGATTGGGATTGGTATAAAAATAATATTGAGCTTAAATCAAAATATGATAAAAATCGATATTTTTTGAACATTCCTAATCACAACATGTTACCATTAGGTTGTATCTAAATTCCAATAGCATATTTGGATTCCTTGTGAGATTTCCGTTCAGAAAATATATACTTTTTATGGGTAGAACAAAATAGTTATTGCGATATGCTAATTCGAATCTCAGATGGTGTAAAATATAAAAATCTGGACATGCAACGGTAAGGGTGGCGAGTTCAAAACACACGGCCATAAACAATAATAATACCTATACGTTAACGTTTTAATGACTTTTGGAGATACTAAAAATCTGTAATCACTTAATGATCTAGAAGCTTTTAGTTTCTGTTGAGGTTTTATAACGGTCGTTGTGGTAATGACTTTCGGAGATAAACAGTTATGGCTATATCACGTTTTTAAAAGAAGTTTCGACTGAGAGATGGGATCTGGTAATATTAAAGCTATCACAAACAAGTTTAAAATGGTTTTAATGAAATGATATAAAATAGTACAGGTAATCACTTGATGATATAGCAGCTTTTATCGTCTGCCGAGGTTTTATAATGGTCGTTGTGATAATGACTTTCGGAGATATTAAAAGTTTGGATTAAATCACTATCGCATACAAGTTTAAAAGGGTTTTAATGAGATGATATAAAATCAGGTAATCACTTTAATGATATAGCAGCTTTTATTGTCTGCCAAGGTTTTGAACCGGTGGCAGGCTGCAGAAGATACTGTGATATAATATGATCAATTCCACCATGGAAAAAAATTGTATGATATTCACAGATCTTTTTCTTTTCCCCTTTTTTGTTCTTTATGGATGACTGGCGGCGCATATGCCAAATGTGGCACTTGGAGCAATGGTGGTTGGTGCTTGGACTTCTCAAAAATATAAAAGGAATAAATGGGTATACAGTTGGCGCTTCATCATACATTTTATCTCATAAATGTGGCGCTTCATTAAAGAATGTTGAGAACCCTGCTATAAATGATGGAAAATATCCCTCTTCTTCAGGGAATACTCTAAGCAGAAATCACCATTTTTTTAAATGTCGCCAAGTTTAGAGGTGAAACATGATTTTTCAAAATGTTTTTGCAATGATAGGAGAGTTCTGAATCTACCGATGTTTGCATTAAATATATTGAGGAGGGTTTAAAGGGGCATGGAGAGATTGGTAAGAAAATTGAAATTTGGAAGAATTTTTTTCTTCAATAGATACTGTACGTGGGAACCCAGAAACGTAATAATTTATGGGAAATGGGTTGACAAGATGGCGCCAATAGAAATTCGGGTGAAGCCGTATGTGCCAAATTCTGCTGGTAATTTTAGTGTGATCCACATCGAAATGATGAAATTGTGAAATATTACATGATTACATGCGAATTAAGGTAAATAGTTTCAGATGGCAGTTAATATACAATGTACCTCAGTATTACTTTGGCGCAAAAGAAAAAGTGTCCATATATATTAAGCTTTTATTCGGCTAGCTTGCATTTGCAGTGACATTTTTATCCACCCGTGGCATCGGCCGCGATAGTTAACCTCGCTGGTTCAATCTGCACTGCAATAATTACTCAATTAATCAGTTAATGATATTGATCTGCGATACTCACACGCGAAGGTGCATCCACTAGTGTAAAGCGCGCGTACGCAGTACCGCGCAGTTCTAAAAAATCCTCGCCGCTATTCGAACTGTTTGTTTTTCAGTCTTCAACACAGCACAGCACCGCGTCGACATCCTTAGCCATGGGTAGGCTTTTCAACTGAAAAATCCTTAGACATGGGTCTATTTTCGCGAAAATTTGCAAAAATTAGGTCTTTGTTCCCGATAATTTGCGAAAATTTTGTCTAAAATGAAGCAAAACCCCTAAAAATGGGTACCGATTTTTCCAAAATCACCCTTAGAAATGGGTAGGGGGGTTTTGAATCTCCAGCGGCACACCCCCGACCAAACCAAATCTGAGTACCCCAGCCCCCCCCCCCCCCTCCGGGCGGCGTATTTTCTTTATGCAACTATAACGGGATGCATAGACGACAGATCGCTACACATGTAATTCCATGATTCCTCTTGTCAAACGAACCGACAGTACCAATCTCAACCGACACGACAGTCAATATTGGTGGGGGGAGGAGGGGGCGGGGATGCCTGGTTCGTCCGGCACGCACGCCTAAAGTTATTTCTGCTGCAACCATAATGGGATCCTACCTCTCTTTTAGATTGCATGATTATTAAGAGTCTGCAATATGCCATAGGCCTATATGAATCGGCATAGTCAATTAAGTTATAATTATTAGGGATGTGTTTGATTCAACTTTATGGATATTATGTTTGATATTAACGCCTAAATAATAAAATGAGATGAATAAACAACGATAATAAATTAATACCGCCATATGCCTAATTCGGTAATAACAATAACACAATGAATCCGTTAAAAATATTAAAAAATACCTAAAAATGTGCGCAAACAAATATGCGGTATACGCGGCGCATGGAAATTTCGCTGATCCCCTGCGGACTGACTTTTCCTTTTCAGTGTTATATTGTTCAGTCAGAATAAAGGGATTTGAATCCTTCTAAAACGGCTTTTGAATTCCAAAATTGAACATGTATTTCATGTAACGATAGATAACATTTTAAAGTTTTGAAAAACGCAGAAAAGTGAAATTTTTGAAAAATGGAAAACTGAGAGTTAACAGCAGCCTTAAGGTCGGTCGGGAGAGGGCAACGGGGTGTTTGTTTGGGGGTTTTTTTTGGGGGGGGGGGGGTGGGCTAATATTATAAGAGTCTTGTTGCAATGTACATGCACATTGGCACGTATGGTGACTATAAGTACAACAAAAGCTATACATGTACCTTTATACAAGAACATATACCGGGTGTCTCAAAAAAAATACAACGCACCTTTAGAGGATTGTAACTTTCTGAATAAGTGTCAGAATAGAACAACTCAAACGTCAAAATAAAGGCAAAATAGTTTGCTATACTTTAAAGAAAATCGGATGTAATTCGGATCTGTAAATTCCAGAGAAATGAGCAATTACGTAACATTAGTCTGGGAACACTTCCATCCAAGTTTGCTCATATTGAGTGATTCGTACAGCACATACTTGAAATCAATACTTCTCTCCAAATTGACATGGATTAACGTGTTTTTGTGGTTCTAGATTTGATTTTACACCAAATAATTTGCCAAAGTTGAACATAAAAAATAAAATAAAACTGTCTAGATTATTTAATCACAATTTATACTTAAGAACAGTAACATTTAAAATGTGTACCATAAGTTCAATCTTTTTATAACAATTGGAAACAAAATTATCGTAATTTTAGTAAATATGAACATTGTCTTTATTAAACCAAGTTCAAGAACTAAAAACATCGCGCATATACAACTTTATCAAGCTTCTAGTCTTCACATTTTCAACTTGAAGGCTACTGAAATCATGTATATCATAAAATTATCGCCAATTTTGCGCATGATGGTCAAATTATTAGTATCGCAATTGAAAACAAAATAAATGTTTTGTTTACATTAAGAGAGTATGGTCATATCTCTCTCCTTACAATGAGTTGTATTGTTTTTGGTTTCTGGGTGTTATGAGTGTTATGATCGATTATTAAGTATTCTTAGATCACATATTGAACTTTTTTATCATCGTATTAAACAGTGCTGGCTAATTGAACATTGATGAGTAAGTAACCAGCCGCGCAAGTGAAAATCTGTCAAAATATGCAAACTTGGATGGAAGTGTTCCGTGACTACTCTTACGTAATCACAGATATCTCCGTAATTACTTAACAAAATTAAACGCTGTTCTCTTCCAATTGTAGAAAACTAATTTGGCCTCATTTCACCGTTTGGATTGTAAAATTCAGATACTTAAATTAGGAAGTTATGATCGCCTAATGGTGCGTTGTAGTTTTTTTGAGACACCCTCTTTATGATATCGGTCAGACTTGCATTTAAAACTATTTTAGATACATAACATTAATAGTTAAAAGTTACAGCGCTTGATAAATGTAGTGTTTTTGGGTTAACAGATTGGTTTACTTGGTGAAAGTTCTGATATCACTATAATGTTTCTATATATGAATGAGTACCAGTAAAGGTTAAGGAAGTGGAAAGAAATTATGAGAGGTGTTAGGCATATATAATGTGCATTGAAACTAAAGTATAGGCCTAACTCTACCGCTAACTCCCAGTGACTTCTAATTGTGATTGAAGTAGACCAGTCAAGGGGTAACAGTCATGGCTTAGGCTTACTAAATTTGGTAATATTAACCACTAGATTTGATTGAGAAATTTGGAATAAAATGAAGTAACCTACTCATCAGGTCAATTTTTACTTTGTAGCATACCTTATTTATTAGTATTATGAGGGTAAAGCTTAATGATTGAACTGATCTGGTTCTATTATGGCTAGCCCCGCACGGCAATTAGTCCGGGAATTATTAAAATTGTTTTTAAATGGTTATTTCGGCAGTTTGATCGTGAATATAAGGCCCGAGTTTAAAGTCTGTTAATAATTTCAATGTGAGTATTCAAGTTGTGTTTGAAATGGGCAAATTGTCATGGACCTACAATCAAAATCATTAATCACTTTTGTTGTATGTTCTTATTAATTGGTAGGCCTCGTTGGATATATTTCAGTTTTTTAAATGGCGAATACATGTTACAGTTGGAATTGGGATATGTCATTGTCTTGTCGTGTCATGTCATGTCATGTCGTGTCATGTCATGTTGTGTCATGTCGTGACGCGCCATGGCATGTCATGTCATGCCATAGGCCTACTATGTCATGCCGTGTCGTGTTATGTCATGACGTGGCGTGTCAGGTCATGTAATGTCTTGTCACATCACGTCGTGTCGTGTCATGACGTGCCGTGTCGTGACGTGTCATGTCTTGTCATGTCTTGTATAGTCTTGTCACGTCACGTCACGTCACGTCATGGTGTGTCATGTCGTTACTTGTCGTGTCATGTCATGCCATGCCAAAGCCGTAGAAAGCCATGAAAGCCGTAGAAAGTCATGAAAGCCGCAGTGTTGTGTCATGTAATGTCATGGCATGTTGTGTCGTGTGTGGTCACTTCATGTCTTGTCACGTCACGTCATCCCAGCAAACACATAACATTTACACAACATTTTTCAAAGGTCATATAAATAGTTTAGAAAAAAATTTGTTTGCTTATGTTTGTCAAACATTTTTAAAACATTTTAAAATGTTTTTAAAATGTTGCTGAAATGTTTGCATACAATGATTATCTAAAGAATTTGCCTATTAATTGATAACTTTTCATCAAACATATAGAGAATGTTTGACGCACATTTCTAGATAATATCGTAAACAATTATTTTATAAACATTTTTTTAACATTAACTGTTATCTACTGCAAACGTTTCAAAGATATTACTTAAACCATTTCTGAGGATATTGTTTTCCTAATGTTCTCGAAACATTCTGGATATGTTATGAAAATCTGATATTAAAATTGTTTTTAAAACATCGTAAGCAAACATTGACACGATATTGTCATGTCACATTATGCAAATTAATGTTCAAATAATATTTTCTGATGATATTGTTTTTATAATGTTTGTCAGACATTGTGCCAATGTTACCAATTCCACGCATGCGCAATGACCTTGATTATATTGGTTTTGTAACACTATGGATTTCATATTTATAAATTTTGATAAATGATTCTATCCACATCATGTATTATTTCATATTTTAATGGCAAGTACCCAGCAAGCAAACACAAAAACGTGTTATAAACGTTATTGGGTCCCCTGGTCGGGTCATATAAAAATGGCTTGTCCACAGGATCTTCCCTGGGGGGGGGGGGGGGGGGGGGGCAGCAAACAGGAAAATGTTTTATAAATGTTGTTTAAACATTGGCCAAACCATCATGACAATGTTATTTGAAAATGTTTATATGACGTCAAAATGTATGGTTAGGATTTGGCCGAGAAAACATCTTCCAAAAACATTTTTGCCAATGTGTTAAAAACATGTATTCAACATTTTGGTGAACATCTACTGAAAAAAAATTGAAAACACATTTTTAAAACATTGTTAAAAATGTTTTCTAAAATGTTTTCCCGACCAAATCCTAACCATACATTTTAACGTAATATAAACATTTTCAAATAACATTCTCATGATGTTTTGGCCAATGTTTAAACAACATTTATTTAAAAAAATTGTGTTTGCTGGGATGGCGTGTCATATATTGTCGTGTCATGTCGTGTCAAGCTGTGTCGTGTCATGACGCGACATGGCATGTTATGTCATGTCCTGACAGTGAAATGTTTTTAACGTAATAAGTACCATGGTAATGTTAAATGAAAATCTTCGCAATTTATACGTTTCAAGATTTCAAAATTGTTAAAAATAAGCTTAAAATAAGCTCAATTTGTCACACAGTTTGACCTATACCCTCTAATAAACCGTTGAAGTTGTTGAATTTCCTTAGATGCGTACCAAAAGAGGGCGCTATTTTCTTAATTGAGTGTCATATCCAGACGACGGTGGACACGAACGACCGTCGAATTTTTACTTTGTAGCATACCTTATTTATTAGTATTATGAGGGTAAAGCTTAATGATTGAACTGATCTGGTTCTATTATGGCTAGCCCCGCACGGCAATTAGTCCGGGAATTATTAAAATTGTTTTTAAATGGTTATTTCGGCAGTTTGATCGTGAATATAAGGCCCGAGTTTAAAGTCTGTTAATAATTTCAATGTGAGTATTCAAGTTGTGTTTGAAATGGGCAAATTGTCATGGACCTACAATCAAAATCATTAATCACTTTTGTTGTATGTTCTTATTAATTGGTAGGCCTCGTTGGATATATTTCAGTTTTTTAAATGGCGAATACATGTTACAGTTGGAATTGGGATATGTCATTGTCTTGTCGTGTCATGTCATGTCATGTCATGTCGTGTCATGTCATGTTGTGTCATGTCGTGACGCGCCATGGCATGTCATGTCATGCCATAGGCCTACTATGTCATGCCGTGTCGTGTTATGTCATGACGTGGCGTGTCAGGTCATGTAATGTCTTGTCACATCACGTCGTGTCGTGTCATGACGTGCCGTGTCGTGACGTGTCATGTCATGTCATGTCATGTCTTGTCATGTCTTGTATAGTCTTGTCACGTCACGTCACGTCACGTCATGGTGTGTCATGTCGTTACTTGTCGTGTCATGTCATGCCATGCCAAAGCCGTAGAAAGCCATGAAAGCCGTAGAAAGTCATGAAAGCCGCAGTGTTGTGTCATGTAATGTCATGGCATGTTGTGTCGTGTGTGGTCACTTCATGTCTTGTCACGTCACGTCATCCCAGCAAACACATAACATTTACACAACATTTTTCAAAGGTCATATAAATAGTTTAGAAAAAAATTTGTTTGCTTATGTTTGTCAAACATTTTTAAAACATTTTAAAATGTTTTTAAAATGTTGCTGAAATGTTTGCATACAATGATTATCTAAAGAATTTGCCTATTAATTGATAACTTTTCATCAAACATATAGAGAATGTTTGACGCACATTTCTAGATAATATCGTAAACAATTATTTTATAAACATTTTTTTAACATTAACTGTTATCTACTGCAAACGTTTCAAAGATATTACTTAAACCATTTCTGAGGATATTGTTTTCCTAATGTTCTCGAAACATTCTGGATATGTTATGAAAATCTGATATTAAAATTGTTTTTAAAACATCGTAAGCAAACATTGACACGATATTGTCATGTCACATTATGCAAATTAATGTTCAAATAATATTTTCTGATGATATTGTTTTTATAATGTTTGTCAGACATTGTGCCAATGTTACCAATTCCACGCATGCGCAATGACCTTGATTATATTGGTTTTGTAACACTATGGATTTCATATTTATAAATTTTGATAAATGATTCTATCCACTTCATGTATTATTTCATATTTTAATGGCAAGTACCCAGCAAGCAAACACAAAAACGTGTTATAAACGTTATTGGGTCCCCTGGTCGGGTCATATAAAAATGGCTTGTCCACAGGATCTTCCCTGGGGGGGGGGGGGGGGGGGGGGGGGGCAGCAAACAGGAAAATGTTTTATAAATGTTGTTTAAACATTGGCCAAACCATCATGACAATGTTATTTGAAAATGTTTATATGACGTCAAAATGTATGGTTAGGATTTGGCCGAGAAAACATCTTCCAAAAACATTTTTGCCAATGTGTTAAAAACATTTATTCAACATTTTGGTGAACATCTACTGAAAAAAAATTGAAAACACATTTTTAAAACATTGTTAAAAATATTTTCTAAAATGTTTTCCCGACCAAATCCTAACCATACATTTTAACGTAATATAAACATTTTCAAATAACATTCTCATGATGTTTTGGCCAATGTTTAAACAACATTTATTTAAAAAAATTGTGTTTGCTGGGATGGCGTGTCATATATTGTCGTGTCATGTCGTGTCAAGCTGTGTCGTGTCATGACGCGACATGGCATGTTATGTCATGTCCTGACAGTGAAATGTTTTTAACGTAATAAGTACCATGGTAATGTTAAATGAAAATCTTCGCAATTTATACGTTTCAAGATTTCAAAATTGTTAAAAATAAGCTTAAAATAAGCTCAATTTGTCACACAGTTTGACCTATACCCTCTAATAAACCGTTGAAGTTGTTGAATTTCCTTAGATGCGTACCAAAAGAGGGCGCTATTTTCTTAATTGAGTGTCATATCCAGACGACGGTGGACACGAACGACCGTTAGCGATGTGGTTGTCCCAAAACCGGCAAAAAAGAAATCGCATGGTACAAGTGGCAAATGTAACGACGGAACCTTCTTATGCCTCTGAAAAAGGTATCTCCGCCCCCCCCCCCCTGTATACGCCACTGAATGAAGTACGGGAATTGGCCGAGGAGGGTTATAAAATATGATTATCAATCTGGTTGGTGTGTGTGACTTGGGATGGTTGGGATTGTAGGGGGTTATAGTGGTTTCAGAGGTACCGAGCGAGGGTTAATGAAGTTAATTGATAGGTAGGGGTTAATAACAAATTTGGACTAGCGGAGCTTTGGACTGATGGGGATTCGGACTGACGGATAATTCCCGATAACATCATTTGAAAGACCTAGCATAAGACACATTGTTATAGTTACATTGCCAGATATAAATCCTTAATTCTCCAAAACTCATCTAAAGTATAGAGTGATAGAGATCTTTATCAACTCATGTCTAAGGTCCTCAATATATTTATTGCATGGGCACTAAATAGTTTACATCAGGTTTCCATGAATGAGCAATCTCTAAATAATCGTGAGGGCGGGGTCGAGAAACACATTTATTATTCAGCATGGCCTTAAATGCTAAAAGTATAATGTTAGTCAAAAACCCTATTAAGCGTTGTACTGAATCCAATGCAAGGCACGCACTCATCCCTCATTTTCTTCAACGAATAGTTTGAATAAACGTATAGTGTAGCGAGCAAGGAATGCAAATAATCTAGAGTAAATACTATCTTCTTGTGAAAGCATTTTATTTATTTAATCAAAAAAAGATATCGACTATCACACCACACACAAACACGGCAGGCAGCTACTTATGTAAGCAAGATATTGCCGCCGCGATAGAATGATTTCGCGCAATAGCCATAGAGATTGCACAATTTTTATCGTATTGGGGCGCAATTTTATTACAAGTTTTAATGTAAATTTAATAGCGGCCATGTGTGTCATAAATGTCACTACCGTAATAGCAATCTAAACGACAACAAGCTTTTAGTTGCAGCGGAAAATTCTATTTCGCGGGGGATGTTTTATAATTGGCGGGGCCGCAAATACTACTGTACTGGCGGACTCTGTATCACATCATATTCGGGGCGGGGGGGGGAGTGGCGACGTGGGGTTATGTGGGGGAGTTGCTGGTCGTAGTGGGCGGTGGGGGCATTTATTTTTATTTGCGGGTCTAGGGCTTTCGGTTGGGGAGGGGGGCTTTTTGGTTGGAGCTTTCTGTCGGGGGCTTTCTGTTGGGGGACTTTCTGTTGGGGGGGGCTTCCTGTTTGGGGAGGGGGCGGGGCGCTTACGGACGGGGGGATTTGTTGTCGCGCCGGTGAATTGTGTTGTCGCGTCGGGATTGGGGGTTTCTGTTTTGGGAGCTTCCTGTCGGGGGGGGGGGGCTTCCTGTTGGGGGCACTTACGGACGGGGGGATTCGTTGTCGCGCCGGTGAATTGTGTTGTCGCGCCGGGAATCCGATGATATTTATTTTTAAAAGTTCCCCCGCGGCGGTATTTTTGACGTCGCGGCGGAAAATTCTCTATCGCGGGGGGGGGGGGGGGTGATGTTTTAGTAGCGGGGGCGCAAATGGTTCAACGGCGCCGCAAATCCTATTGGGGCGGCGGGGGTCCCGTACCGCTTTCCGTATAGATGTAACACAATACTCCCCCGGTGGTTTCGGATAAGATCAAATTTGGACCATATTAATTTTAACACATACAACTAAAGTATTTCTGCGTGCTCCGCATCTATTTTGTCAAGGAAAAATATCATTCCATGTAGCTCCGTTTGAATAACCAAAATGTGATCTTAGCATGACCAAATTGTATAATTATATTTCAATATTCTTTTTTTTCGATAACTCGGTTATTATTTCAACGTTAGTTGAAAGGCATTCCATGTTATCCTTAACTCTTTTACTTCATTTTCATTATAACGAAAGATAATTACATTGATCAGCTATACAAAAAAATACTTAGAAATGTCACCATTATAAGCGAGGTTATAAGTCAACAATTAAGTATGTTAATTATTTTTCTCATATTTTACGCTTATTTTTCGATATTGAGATTTGGAGTCATATCTAACATTGACCAAAATACAAATTAGCTCATAAACACAACCACGTGTTCAATTCTTAAATTTATTGAACGACAGTTTAACAACTTGTAGATTTGATTTACTTCCTGTCCTTAAAGGCATACTATGTGATCTTTCTCATTGAACGCCCTCTATCATTTGTATCTCTGATTTTTTCTCCTAGAAATGCTTTTATAATTATCTTATAAGTTACAAAAGTTGTTGTTTTTTCGTTCGTAAATAGAATTACCTGGTTTGAAACCGTGTTATAACGTGGATTACTGTGTTACCGGTTACGACCGCAAATGCACACAAGTGAACACACCCCTACTACGGAATGCTTTATGGTGAAAATATAAACAAATGTGTTGAAAATTCCTTAAATTGGAAGCAGATTTCCATTATGATTCAGTAAAGTTCTGTGATAGTTTTTGGTGCGGAAAATACAGTCATGGTAAATGTATACGTCCAGGAAAGTCTTTCCTGATAGTCAAACTTCATTATAAGGGAGAGAAAAATATGTTAAACATTTGAAAAAGATCACATAATATTGCTTTAATAGGGTTTTACAAGCCTATCTTATGGACCCTATTCCTAATAAGAATATTTTAATGGAAGCGAATACCAATCTTGGAGGCAGTTTTGAGTAAAATCTGTAAGGGGAAATTATTGAAATGTAGGGGGTGGAGATATTTCAAATGAGGCGGTGAGACACATTTTTCAAAATACAACATTTAAATCAAAATTTCAGCGGGACAGATCTCAACTAAATAGAGATATAGACATAAAATTTGACCTTGGCGGTAGAAACAATACGTTTCACAACATTAGATGCATAAATAAGCGAGGATACTTTACAAAACGCAGTAAATACAGGTAAAACATTCGCCTGATGCAATACATTATCTTATAATATTGTGATGTATCCATGGTTCTACCGATGTACACACTCATGTTTATTAGATTCCAATATTAAAGAGATTCAACCGGAGGAATTATGTCTTTCTACAAATGTACGTGTAGTCTGCTTTTGTCAGAATTTTGATGGGAAATGATATTTCCATTGAGGTAAACTGGCATAGTAAATAAACTGCAACTTCTTAGATCCAAATATCGAGCCGAGTGAAATGACTTCATTTATATAGAAATATAGGAATACCTCACACGATTTAAAGTAGACCAGGGGTGGAAAGGTTGGGTAAATTTGGGGATAATTCGTAAGTTTGTTTGTAGAGATTTGTCGAATGTGATAGAAATATTGTTAAACGAATGTGAAATCAATTGTATTTTGTTACTTTTTACAATTCCCTTTTCTTAATTTTGTTTCATAAAACATGATAGTCAGAATACCTTTAAAATAGTTTACGAAATATGTATTGTATAGAACTGACGATTTGTAATACCTTATAATTGCAATAGCTTATTAGATTATACCCTTGCAGTGCGCCTTTGTTGGAAGAGAAGATATAGGCTTATTGTGGCAAAATCTTATTGTTATAAATATGCAACTTTTTACATTAAAATATCAAAGCGGTTAACTTTGTGTTCATTCATTATAGAAACATGGAATCAGTCTTAAGATATATTTTATTGTAAGCATTTTGCTACTTACAGAATTCAAGTTGATACAGAAGACATTGTTACATACTCCTCCTATGTGATTAACTGTTAAAATCTGGGAACATGAAGTTTGGAGAAATCCATTTGTAAGATAAATGAATGCACCTTACTGACGTTCATGGAGATTCTTTAAGATGTTCTTCTTGTTTATTTTTCTATTTTGAAATATTTATGTAGAAGATAGTTCATTTTACTAAAAATTATCCATCGGATAATCAACGTTCTGGCAGCTTACCAACAAGCATTTGGAACTCAACAATATTTGTCTCTGAAAATGCTCATGCAACGTTTAAACAAGTGTTGATAGACAAAAAACATTTGGTATCGGATAATCAACACATGTACAGTAGTTGGTTGGTTGGTTCGGTCCTGTCATGACTGACAGCTCGTGACCTTACAGATACTACGCCACAAATAACGATTTTCAGCAAAGGAGTAACAATCACGGAGCGGGTGTCCAGTAATCAACTTTATTTGGTCAATCCACCGGGACCGAGGTCTGCCTCTCTTGCGCTTCCCTTCAATCATGCCTTGCATGATCATCTTCTCCAGGTTATTACCCTTGCGACGTGAGATATGGCCGAAGTAGCTCAGCATTTGGGTGTTGATAGCATGAAGAAGTCGTTTAGACACCCCTATTTCTTCAATAATACTGGCATTGGTCCTTCTCATTGTCCATACGATACGAAGCATACGCCTCCAACACCACATCTCGAAAGCAGCTATTCTGTTTTTGTCAGCTTTGGTTAGGGTCCACGTCTCACATGCATACATGGCAATTGGAAATACAAGGGCTTGGACAAGCCTGGTTTTTGTTGCTCTGGTTATTCCTCTGTCAGCCCAGATCTTACTTAGGTTGATCATTGCTGATCTAGCCATTGCTAAACGTTGTCTAATCTCTTGGCTGCAACCACCCTCTTTGGTGATTAGGGATCCAAGAAAGTTGAATTTTGAGACCAATTCCACCTCATTACCATCAATTATGAGGGGCTCTCCAACACCATCCGTGCCTATGGACATGATCTTTGTCTTGCTGACATTTAGACGTAGGCCAAGCTGCTCACTCTCCACCTTGACTTTCTTCAGGAGTTCCGCCATCTCTTCCATATTTGTTGCAAACAGGGTGGTGTCATCGGCATAACGTAGATTGTGTATTTGGTATCCACCTACTGACAGCCCCCCTGGCCAGTCATCCAAAGCACGTCTCATTATAGACTCTGCATAAAGGTTGAAGAGTGCTGGTGAAAGTATGCACCCTTGACGTACTCCCTGACCTAGAGCAAACCAGTCACTATTTCCTTTCTCAGTGCGAACACAGGCAGCTTGACCATCATACAGATTGCGAATTAGGTGGACGAGATGGTAAGGGATTCCCATTTCTTGCAGCTGTCCACAATGCCGAATACCTCACACAATCAAAGGCCTTAGCGTAGTCTATGAAGCACATGAAGACCTCCCTCTGGTATTCAAAACATGTTTCCATTATGTGACGTACATTGGCTATCTGATCTCTTGTGCCGCGGCCTTTACGGAAACCGGCTTGCTCAGCAGGAAGTTCACGTTCAAGATGAGGTCTAAGACGTTCGTTGATGATGTGCAGCAGGATTTTGCTTGCATGTGATATCAGAGCGATGGTACGATGATTTTTACATTCGCTAGCATCCCCTTTCTTTGGAAGTGTTAGGAAAACTGATCTCTTCCAATCCTCTGGCCATACTCTGACTTCCACACAGTATTGCACAGCTTTTGCATAATAACTGCTACAAAGGGTTACGAGCTGTCCGTTGCACGCGACGGTGTCTCAAAACCTGCTACAAAAACCTGCCAAAATCTACTGATTTCTGCGACTCCATCATTACGACAGAAAGCTAGTCAGCATCGACAAATCTCAACGATCTGTATGAGCTATGTAAGTTGTAAACCACATAGAGCTACGTAGTGATAAACCATAGTTTTGAATTTCCCGCCTCACCATCACATTATACTATATAGTAACATGGCTGCAAAATTCGGCACTAAACCCGGGACTAAACCGGGGGAACCTGTACCAAACCTGCCGGTCTATTTTAAACAATCTGATGTTATCGATACAGGCTTTCTCTCTGTATACGAAGTGTGTATTGCAGCTGAGAAAATAGCGGGCACCAACCATATTGATGGATCCCAAATTATACGAGGGCTATGGAGAATATACTTCTCTGACAAAAGTGACATACGTACTCGTATCCAGCTGTTGGCAACAGGGATAACTTTAAGAGATCAGCATGTACATCTCTATGACAGAAACCCCTTCCTAACTCAAAATAATAGGGAGGCTACAAAGGTCATGATAGGAGGAATTCCCCTCAGTGTATCCAATGAGCAGATACTTGCTGACTTTGAGGCGATATGCAAAGAAAAGAACTCAACAGTAATTGGTCAGATTAGGAATGAGTTAGCGCGTGATGATCATGGCAAACTCACCAGATTTAAAACTGGTCGCCGGTTCCTGTATATGGATCCCAACCCAAATAACCCAATACCAAAACAGCTCCCACTAGCAGGCTTTACAGCTAGTATCAGATATAGAGAACAGAACCAGTCTGTGCTGTGTACGGTGTGTAAACAGACGAATATTGAATGCAAAGAAGCAGTAGATCAACTAAGACCGGGTAAAAGTCCAGGTTGTGATGGTATTCCAGCAGAATTTTATAAGGTGTTCTGGAATTGTATAAGTAGCTTAGTGGTTAACTCATTAAATTGCTGCTTCGAAAAAGGTCACATGTCATCCACTCAAAGAAGAGCAATTATCAGTTTAATTTACAAAAAGACGAATATTGAATGCAAAGAAGCAGTAGATCAACTAAGACCGGGTAAAAGTCCAGGTTGTGATGGTATTCCAGCAGAATTTTATAAGGTGTTCTGGAATTGTATAAGTAGCTTAGTGGTTAACTCATTAAATTGCTGCTTCGAAAAAGGTCACATGTCATCCACTCAAAGAAGAGCAATTATCAGTTTAATTTACAAAAAGGGCGACAAACTGCAATTAAAAAACTGGCGCCCAATAAGTCTATTGAACACTGATTACAAAATCATGTCAGTAGTTTTGGCAAATCGTTTGAAGAAAGTCATAAGTAAAATCATACACACAGATCAAACTGGTTACATAAAAGGTAGATATATTGGTACAAATATAAGATTAATTGATGATGTTATTAATTTATGTATAAATGAGAACAAATCGGCTGCGATTTTGTTTGTAGATTTCGAAAAAGCTTTCGACACCGTCGAATGGAACTTTATAGTACAAACATTACAGAAGTTTAATTTTGGACCATCGTTTATCAATTGGATTACAGTAATGTATAATAATATTGAGAGTTCTGTTTTGAATCTTGGTTGGAAATCAAAGTTCTTTAGATTGAGCAGAGGTTTGCGTCAAGGCTGCCCGTTATCTGCACTCTTGTTTGTTGTAGTCTCCGAAGTCTTAGCTTTGAACATAAGACAAGATAAAACTATCTCAGGTATTGTCATTGATGACAATGACGAAGAAAATTGTGAAGCTCGTATTAGCCAATTTGCTGACGATACAACTCTTTTCTGCTCAACGAAAGAATCTCTTGATAGCATGTTGAAAATCATTAATACATTTGGATTTTTTGCAGGACCAAAAATTAACGTGGAAAAAACTCAAGGTTTAGCATTTGGTCACTTTGTAAAACATAAATCTGTAAAATGGCCAACTGAAAAGGTTAAGTCTCTTGGTGTTTATTTTGGACACAATATGATAGAATGTTACAAGAGCATTTGGCAAGAGAAAAAAGATCGACTAATTCGAATCTTGAACTCATGGTATCGAAGAAAGCTAACGCTGTATGGTAAAGCAACTATTATAAAATGTCTTGGTATATCCAATTTAACATTTTTAATGTCTTGTCTACCCGTTCCTGAAAACTTCACGAATGAAGTGAACTCAATTATTTTCAATTTCTTATGGAATAAAAAACCGGAGAAAATAAAGAGAAAAACTCTCATTCGAAATCACAATATGGGAGGAATAAAAATGTGTGATTTTAAATCTCAGTGTATAGCTTTGAAATGTATATGGTTAAAAATTTGTATGTATGATGATGATAGTAAATGGAAATTTCTTTTTAAACGTTATTTAAATGCTCATGGTTCAAACTTTTTAATCTTAAATATGAATTTTGTGGAGGCAAAGAATGGCCCATCGCTAATTGGTCTACCAAAATTTTATTCAGATTTGGTAAAAGCATGGCATAATCTAGATAATGATTATAGAAGATTACCAATCAACGACTCGTTAAGGGTCAAAAGTCATATTATATGGGGAAATGAACTGATCATGCACAATGGCAAGACCTTGTATTTCAAACACTGGATTGATAGTGATATAATATATATCAATGACCTTATAAATAATGATGGTATCTTTTCCACTACATATATACTTGACAAGCTTAAAAATAAGCACAACTGGATTGCAGAGCTATTTATTATTTTCAAATCAATTCCAAAGAATTGGTTTGCTTTATTAAACGCCAACAATATGCCTATTGAAATAAGTACTCGTTTAAGAACCTCGTGTATATATGTAAATAAAAAACGTGTAAATATGATGTATTGGCAATCAAGGTATATTTACGTTCATGTAGTTAAAAAGTTCACAGTCGTGCCAATAATTCAGAACAGATGGGCACAGGAACTGTCAACGTCACCAAAATGGGACGATATTTGGACTATGAAAACTATTCTTGAAAAAGAGAGAAAATTGGCAGAGTTCAATTACAAATTATTATATAGAATCATCGCTACCAAAGCAAACTTATATAAATGGAATAAGGCGAACTCACCTAATTGTTTTGAGTGCAACACGTCAGATGATTATCTACATTCATTTATTGCCTGTCCTTTATCAAAACGCTTTTGGGTTCATTTTAAAAGATTTATTATTTCTAACAATATTCCATGTCCAGAGATATCGTTAAAAATCATTGTACTTGGTTATAAACCAGATAATCAAAGTGTATTGAATGTAATGCTAAATAGAATGCTTAGTTTGGCGACGTTCACTCTGTATAGATCCAGACATATGAAGATCACTGATAATAAAAACGTTGATGCATTTAAATGGTTTCTATATGAATTAAGATGGAGAATCAGTATCTTGAGACATAGTGAAAATATGTGGTATAAGATTGGCAAAAGCCTACAAGGCACAGAGTAAATAGTAGGTTATGTTATTCTTCTTGTAAAACACATGTACATGACAGCCCATATTATATATTGCTTTGTTTGTCAACTCACCTGCGAAGATCATGTGCCGTTGATGATCATTAGCCATCTATCTTCATGCTAATGGTAATTGTTGGTACATACTGTTCGAGAGTCTTTTTTGTTGTTGTTCATATTTGTAACTTATTGATAGCAGTATGTTTTAATATATTGTTATTATGTTATATAACTATGTATAGAATATAGATGAATGAAAAATAAAATGAATGAAGAAAAAAAAAGAAAAAAAAAAAGAAAAAAAATTATAACTGCTACAGAATCATCAGCTTGCTTCAGGAGCTCACTTGGAATATCGTCTAGACCAGGTGCCTTTTGACTTTTTAACTTCTTGATGGCTTCAAGTACAGTAGTACTTAACCGTAATAATAAATTCATAAAAACCTGCTTGTTACTATTGAATATAAGATGTCTTTCATACACAACATATGTGTTTACCTTTTTTTATTTATGCCTATCAATTCATAAACACACCCAAGGTTGAGATTCAGTAACAAACTAAAATGCAATATTATTCAATACAATCATTGATTCACAGAACAATTAAAGAATTACTACGAAAAATAAGTCTTTATGGGTAAACACATTTTCGATGGGTCGTACTAAGAGCGCCGTAAAAATGTTATAAGCGGGATAGGAGCGTACTAATAGCTACCTTGTTTTAAAAAAATTGACACTTGTTGAGCAGTTATCCACGCTCTTCGTGCGTGTTTTCTATGTGCGGCGCTATGTTGGCACTCAAGGGCGACCATGGGGACCCTCTCCCGCTCGCGATGTTATTTAACGTAACAAACATTTGATACCTTCACGGAGTAAGGTGTATAGTATACACATGCACACGTACATTGTAAGCAATACATGTATACAGTGTTTGGCAAATGTTTGTTACGGTTACTAAATTCGCCTCCCGCTCTTAGCCAGTGCGTCCCCAATCGGTTCTTAAAGACCTTTCATCGCGACGCAAGCGCAACACCTGATTGCCGGAAATTTGACAGCCCTATTAATGCCATCAGTCTAACTGAGTGTTGGTCTGCGACGTTTACGAATTCCTTCGACAGCTCCTTGAGTTATCACCTTTTCTAGGTTGGCACCTTCTCGTCTAGCAATGTGTCCAAACTATAGGCAGTATGTTGCGCATGATCCTATTACACAGAGAAGTTTGGTCCCCAATCTAGCTTCTGACAAATTCATAGGTCGTATGCTCTTCCATGATATTCCTAACATCTTGTGCCAACACCATATTTCTAAATCTGATATTTTCTTTGAATCCGCAATTCCCACTGACCAGGTTTCAGCTCCATATGTAGCTACCGGAAAGATTAATGCCTTCATAATGCGTACTTTTGTGGCCTTTGTGATTCCTCTATCCTTCCAAATGATTGAACTGACTGTTTTAAAATATTTTTAAAGTATATATTGTTGAAATGCCCGGGGTAGCCCGACTAATTGTATATATATAACGAACATCGGACGTTACTGAACATTTGGCCCCACTTGATCTGTGGGTGACCTTTCCCGTATATGTCCATATCCATGCATCTAATACATACCGAACTACATCTCTTTTGATCCTTATGACTTAACGAGTAATTTGATATATAAACACATAAAAGGTCAATTCAAGCATTCTAAAATTGTTGACCCTTGTTGACCTCCACGCGACCTCTGCTGGAGAGGGGTCAATTGACCCAAAATGTTGTAAACTTATTGTCTGACCCTACATGACTTATCACTCATAACGCAATTTCGTCAAAATGGCACTTCAAGTACAGTACATCTTCTACAGTCTAGTCAATTACACATACATTAAATACATGTAGTTTCGTATTAGGGGATGGAGCATGCACATTGTGATAAAAAGAAATACACACTGATTCAGAACCTCCAATAACGCTGTATCTGGTTACTATGGTAACATTAAAATATTATACAACTGATCAGTTTATTTATAACTGATTTGAATTAAATTGGTTTTTATCATAAGGTAAAATGTCAATATCGACCATACTGTTTAACTAAACAGTTCTATTGAACAGGTGCATCAATCATTGTCTAAAACTTCGTCTGAACGGATGGAATCTCGAAGAATGTTCATCGTTTAAAATTTGAATACACTTACGATAATACTTGATCCAAGGGCAGTTCTTGATGTATGCATCCAATCCGTAGGTCTATATTGAAAGTAGTATTTTATGACATGAAATCGTATGCCACAACGCAAAATGTCTTAAGTTGCGTATAATGCGACCGATCCCCCAGTAATCAACCAGGTAGTAAGATTGCTCTGTGTGGACTCAAAATATGCGTACAATTTGACTCTGGTTGCCATGGTAACCACTGATTGGCTGATTACTAAAAAACATAACTAAAAACAAACTTAACTACTGTTTTGCATACATGCCGGAGGATAGGGTGACACGATCGACATTACGTTTATGAGTTGTGCTTGTTTCCGTTTTCCTAATTACCGATGTTGACGTTTTGAGATATTGGCCTTATGTTTGGGTATCGTTTTTGTTAATTGACGTTGGTTTTCATTTTATATATGTAATGTTGTTGTTATTTTCCGTTATTAATTTTCAAAAAAAGAGTCAATCAAACAAATAATTCTCTGAAATAGTGTATAGCAGAGTGAGGAAACAATCAAATACATAAGAAATCCCAAACCAGTGATATTTAACGATATTAAATGTTTGCAAAAATAAATAATATAATTGTACAACTTAGTTTCATCACAATATATGATTCAAGTGTAAATAATTCATTTTAAATTCTTTTAAAAATAGCCCCTTCAAAATCTTTACATGCAAAAGTATAGGATATTGCGCATTTTAAGGAACTTTGTATACGCTGCTTTACTTTGAGCAATCATAGACCCGAATGTCCGTTTTAAGTCAAATAAAAAGCATTTCATTAAAATAGATTCAAACTGCAGAATTCAACACTAGCATTTAGTTCATTTTCATGGATAAACATGATTCTTTTAATTTTGTGACCCCCTCATAATACTTAACGAGTTCATAATGAGTTTCCTTGTTAGCATGTTCTTGTAAAAACATATGAATAGTTTGGTATTCAGATAAAGTATTCACATTATGATAACAATGAGGAGACCGGCAGAACCCTATATTATTTGTATAAACAAAAGCTAAACTTGATGAAATGTTGAGCTAATGACAAATATGAACGCAATCCTGAAAACAACGCTGTATAGAAATATCTGGTTACCACAGTAACACAAAATTCATAAATATCTATTCAACGCTTGTTTTAGATTCCATTGTATCAACAATCAACATACCGCATAATTACAAGTTATTTTTTATTTATTTTTACCAGTTTGATTTATATTAACTCTTTTGTTTAGCTTAATATCGCCAATACTGTTTAGGGATATTTCTATCGGTGAAAAGTTCCACGTTGACTTATAAACATTCTAATTAAATTTGATCCATGGGCGAGTTTGGACATACATTTTTATTTCAATCGGTGCGTCAACTTTGAAAGTGGGTGTTTATGGAACAGATATTCAGATAAAGTATTCACATTATGATAACAATGAGGAGACCGGCAGAACCCTATATTATTTGTATAAACAAAAGCTAAACTTGATGAAATGTTGAGCTAATGACAAATATGAACGCAATCCTGAAAACAACGCTGTATAGAAATATCTGGTTACCACGGTAACACAAAATTCATAAATATCTATTCAACGCTTGTTTTAGATTCCATTGTATCAACAATCAACATACCGCATAATTACAAGTTATTATTTTTTTTGTTTTACCAGTTTGAATTATATTAACTCTTTTGTTTAGCTTAATATCGCCAATACTGTTTAGGGATATTTCTATCGGTGAAAAGTTCCACGTTGACTTATAAAAATTCTAATTAAATTTGATCCATGGGCGAGTTTGGACGTACATTTTTATTTCAATCGGTGCGTCAACTTTGAAAGTGGGTGTTTATGGAACAAGTAGTTTAAACAATCAGTCATATGGATATCAAAAATGAATTCATCATTATCAAATATATTGTTCTTTTAATCAGATAAACCGAATCGGTCTGAGGATGTCAGCCATGGTCTCAATCTTAGTACTATTGCTTTTACGTCTCACAACATCACATGGCGTTGCGGATTCGGAAACAGGTATATTTATAATAATAATGATCAAATAAAACACTTTTTATTTGGCAGCATTGTTTAAAATTATTCTATATAAGACTGTTTGTTTTATAGAGTAGACACTTCCATCTACCTTCGTAAAGAAGCCAATCACTATTATGTAATGCAATCTCTGTGTGTTAATGACTTCTCGTCATGTGAAATAATGAATAGAATTGTTTGTTCAAGTACAACCTTTTTCACTATTTAACCAGTTCTACTTTTGCACTAGAATAAGAAATTCAACTGAAAAGAAAACTCCATTTGAGATTCCAATAATGATTTATAGGCGACACCGATGTGTTGTTTAAAATATATCACTTATAATAACTAATTTGTTGGTAAACTTGTTGACTGTTGGTCAAACAAAATCATTGCACAATACGGTGGGGCAGGGTTGACAACAGTATTAGTCACTGGAAGGTCCTAGGTTTCTGTGAACCAGTTTTGCCCAACAAAATCTTCATTTTTTCCGGGCATTTGCGATGCAACGTTTTCCAGAAGAAGTGGGTACTTTGTGACCAATTGTTGGGCAAACTTCGCGGAATATTATTTTCTGCAGAGTGGCGGATACGGCAGCTGCGGTGGCAGAGCTCTTAGAAGAATATAGAGCCTTGGATCGATCGCAGAAACCTTCTCAGGTGAAAGATGTTAGCTATAAACCCACGATATGATATATATAGAAACATCCGAGCCATGACTTTGAGTACTGCACGCTTTTGTTTACAGTAAATGACCTCAAAAAGGAGCGTATCACGTGACTGTTGAGTGTTCATATTCATATAATAAGCTTATTAGGTTAAGTCTACTTTGTCAAATTTGTGAATGTTTTATTATATGATAAAACGAGAGATCCAAGGTCCCATTCTCTTTATATCGGCGTCTGCTAGATCTGCTGTTGGTCACAACTGAAGAAAAATAAAGACAATGTTTACCCAACAAAAAAGCAACATTTGCTACATTTGTTGAGTAACAACCTTTGACCAAACGTTGGGTCATTCACATTTTAGACTTGCTGCAAATCCCTGGGCAGCAAAGATACATTTACATATAATCTCCCAATAATAGACGCTACTCTCATTAAGAAAAATACTGATTTAGATTGCTTGTCCCTTCCTATGCCTATACTGTTAGAAAAAACTCCTGTTTTAAACATACCGGCGTCCCAGCTGCCAGTACAATACCGTTAAAATACAGCAAGCCGTAAAATATAATTTCCCGTTAATTAGAAGAAGAAAAAACGTTTTTAAACGGTATAATACCGGCGTCCCAGCTGCCTGTATAATACCGATAAAATACAGCGGGCCGTTAAATATAATTTCCCGTTAATTAGAAAAAAACCGGTTTTTTAACGGTATAATACCGTTAAATAGCTGCCAGTATTATGCCGATAAAATACAGCAAACCGTAAAATATAATTTCCCGTTAATTTATTTAGTTTTGATGGTATTTTAACCATAACCGTTAGGGTTTTTGACCGGGATCACAATTTTCGAGGAAAAAACACCAACTAAATCTCCGGAAACTTGCTGGGATTCGATCCGGGGACCCTCCGTTCTCAAGCCCCACGTCACAGCCACTAGCCACGGCCCTCAGCTACACATTCGCGCAGTATACCGCGCTCACTATACAGGCTCGGTTGACTACGTCATCGAAAACCCACGGCGCATGCGTTTGGAGAGGGACTTAGGATTAGCATTTTTTTAGCACTCAGGGGGTTAGGGTTAATAGAACACACACAAAAAAAATGTTACCATAACCCTAACCCCGGTTTAGCCACTAAGCCACGGCCCTCAGCTACACATTCGCGCAGTATACCGGGGGGTTAGGGTTAACAGTATTTTGACGTTATTTTACGGATATGTGTATGTGTTGTGAATATACATTTTACCTGTTAATTAACGGGGCTTGTGTATAATTTCGGACATTTTATGCAATTTTATGTGTCATTTGTTAATTTTATGTGTCATATGTTAATTTTATGTGTCATATGTTTATTCTGCTTTCGCAATTTATTTTGCATGGCATTAAAGATTTTTAGATGAGGTTATCTTAACTTGACCGGACGGGGAATTGAACCCGGAACCTCTGTATTGTCAGTCGGACGCTTTACCGACTGAGCTAATGAAGTAGTTGATAATGACGAAGTGTTTTGTGTTAATATAAACTATTTATTTATAAAATAACGTTAATATACAGTGAGTCGTTAAATTACGGGGTTTTACAATTTGTTTGTGTAAATATTGTTTAAACGGTAGAAACCGTACGTATATTTGTGTAAATATTGTTTTAAAACGGTAAAATCCGTATATTATTCTTATAAATTAACGTCAATTTTTACGTTTGCTGTAAAAAACCGGAATTTGTCACAAATAACGTTGAAATAACGTTAATGTAGAGGGAATCGTAAAATTACGGGGTTTTACCATTTTTTGTGTGTAAATATTGTTTTAAAACGGTAAAAACCGTATATTTTTCCTGTTAATTAACGTCAATTTTCACGTTTGTTGTAAAAACCGGAATATTTTACAAATAATAACGTTAATGTAAAGGGAATCGTTAAATTACGGGTTTTTACCATTTTGTTGTTTAAAGATGTTTTAAAACGGTAAAAACCGTATATTTTTCCTGTAAATTAACATCAATTTTTACGTTTGCTGTAAAAAACCGGAATATTTTTAAAATAACGTTGAAATACCGTTAATGTAGAGGGAATCGTAAAATTACGGGGTTTTACCATTTTTTGTGTGTAAATATTATTTTAAAACGGTAAAAACCGTATATTTTTCCTGTTAATTAACGTCAATTTTTACGTTTGTTGTAAAAAAACGGAATATTTTACAAATAATAACGTTAATGTAAAGGGAATCGTTAAATTACGGGTTTTTACCATTTTGTTGTTTAAAGCTTGTTTTAAAACGGTAAAAACCGTATATTTTTCCTGTAAATTAACATCAATTTGCACGTTTGCTGTAAAAAAACCCGGAATATTTTACAAATAACGTTGAAATAACGTTAATGTAGAGGGAATCGTATAATTACGGGGGTTTTACCATTTCTTTTGTGTAAATATTGTTTTAAAACGGTAAAAAACGTTTATTTTTCCTGTTAATTAACGACAATTGTTTCGTTTGCTGTGAAAAAACCCGGATTATTTTACAAATAACGTTAAAATAACGTTTATGTAGAGGGAATCGTAAAATTACGGGTTTATACCATTGTTTTGTGTAAATATTGTCTTAAAACGATAAAAAACAGTATTTTTACAGTATTTTTCCTGTTAATTAACGTCAATGTTTACATTTGCTATAAGAAATAACGTTAAAATAAAGTTAATATAGAGTGAATCGCAATTTTTTGTGTAAATATTGTTTTAAAACGGTAAAAACCGTATATTTTTCCTGTAAATTAACGTCAATTTATAACAGTGTACCACCACCACTACCACTACATGTCCACGTATGTCGCGTGCCACAACACACCATTGACTGAACACACCTACTGATACTCCACGGGTAACTCGCGCAAGAGTAATCTGCATCCCCCGTTTAATACGAACTTGCCCATTTCCGAGAACCGAAATCGCTCCGGGAACTGTCCCGCCCGAAGGACTTGCCAGTACGCCAATGAATTAGGCCACATCTGCGCATTTTCATCGTTAAAGCATGGCTAAAGTGTCATAACCTTCATTCATTACTTCATGAATAATCGCGATAGCTGCGTACCAAGTGCGTACCAATTTAATTAATCGTTAGATAAGAACGCGCGCGCCGAGCGCAGGTTACTAATAATTGCCCGAAAGTACTGCGCCAAAGTGTTCGATTGTTTTGCTCATTGACCGACCAATCAAATTAAAGCCTCACGCCCCTAAACTGAATACCAGTACAGCATGATCAGTGATGATTTTAATCCCTGTTTTTATTCCGGTTATTATATTTGATAAATAGAAAAATGTATTATATTAAATCGATTTTCACAATTTAACTGAGAATTGAAAGCTTTTCACCCCTATTTAAAAATGAAGTCGTCCACCGATGGTTCGTAAGGTACATTGTTTACCATTTCATCCTACTTTGCTTTGATTGGCTGGCCGGGAATTGGCGGCAATTGCGAAAGTTAGCCGTTAGAAGGATTTAATCGTATTAGCGACTAGTCAAGGCGCTATTGCAACTATGGAAAATCGAAATCCTTGACAAGTTTGAACAGGTGGATATGGAGCTGATAGAAAGCAATATAATATAGGGTCATGTGTTAAAAGCTCGTCTCCTTTCGAAAAGCTCCAATTTGTATTTTACATTTTTTTTAGAATATTCAGAAATATTTTTTTCAGGATGTACCCTTCCCTGATCTAAACTGCATTTCTGAATTCCTCTAGTTACAAGCTCTCCAAAAATGTATACTTTTGCTATCATAGGTTGAACATTTTTTTCTGTTATAGTCATTTTTATAAATCCGGTAAATTGAGGCTTATTATTCATGTTGACTGTGTAGCGAATAGGAAGAAAGCTGATGATCATGGTCGTATCCATAATTAATTAGTTGTTACAAATAGTTGACAAGTCTGTTGAACCACATACTTAAAGACTACTAAATATCCTTTAAAATGGGACCAGAATGGTGTTTGTAACATTAGGGGATGACTAGTTATTGTAAAAAGAACAAAGCATGGTATTATTCCCATTGAGTTTGTAAAGGCGGCACCCCTTCCAGCGGCACCCCTTACGGCACCACCCGTGGTCCCAAAATATATAAAACAGCTGTATCTCCCCTTCTGTATTAGCTATAGCAATGCCATTTTGCAGGCAGAAGTGTAACAGCACCACCCTATTGGGAGGCGAGTTCATAACGCGTGACCATAGAGATATATGTGTGGTTGGGGTTTTGTACTACAGTACACTAGTATATTATAACATAGGCTAAAGTGTCATCCAGAAATGGCGCCTTGAATCAAGGATATTCACATTATTTTGTGAAAGACAATAATTTGCCATATTCAATTATACGGTCTGAGCTGATCGAGTGTTTCTTCTGCTGAAGTTTTTTGTAAGACATAAAATAACATTTTAGTTTCCTTGCCATTTAAAATATAAATCAATTGTTTTTGTTTTATTGATATTAAGTTTTTAACAAAGCCTTCCTTTGACATGGCCACCATTTGTTGATGACATTGTTAGTCCGTCAGCTATGACACCTTTGATGGACCGCGAGCTATCAATAATCTGATGGGGTCAGTCTTGTCTGAAATATTGTACTGGATCAGAATATCGACACCTTATAAACCGCAATTGCGGTCTCGGCAGTGAACAATTGATTTGTGTACCAACAAACAGCTCGCCCAACCATTCCCTTGTTTCGACTTATGGATGTCACTTTATTCAAGGGTGAATGGTGATGCTGATATTCAGATTTGCCTTTTCATTTGACACATTGGTATCAGATGATATCTCTGAGTTAAAATTAAATAATGTACAGGAACATTTTGACAATTGGTGTGATGATAATGACCATTTTAGCAAAACCAATTGTACTACAGGGTGTCTCAATAAAAACTGTGCACGTGTTTACTCAACTTATTGACCATGAACTTCTAGACTTTGGTGTAACAATTGTATACATATTGACAGACTAAACGCTTAGCTTTCATATGCCGTTTATTTCATCTGATTTTGTTTTGTCAATCTTGAAATATGACCAATTAACTAAAGCTACCTAAAGTCGACGTTGTGCCACTTTACAGTTTGCAATGAATAGAATGGGTTACTCCGTAGAAGGGGGTTGTTACCACCCCCTAAATAAATCCAATCCGAAATGCAGAGTATGCTTATTTGGGTACCATGGTATAGCTAGAGGTTCCCTCTATCCATACATACCAAAACAAGTACAAACATCCCACGAATGTCGTCACAAAACATGGCCGACCTCAAAATCTGGCCGTATTCACTGGACAGTGAAATATAGGCCAAAATAGAAATCTTCGCCAAAAAAGTTCCAAATATCGGAATTTCACCCGATTTGTTGCTTATAATTGAGGGAAATGGTGTTTCTAACATAGGTCTATGCTAAAATATTTATATTTTTCAAAATGGTGATTTAAAAAAATTGTAAGGTGGCAACCACTTCCCACCCCCTACTATCGGACTTTGAGGGCTTACCCCACCCGGGTAGGGTGGCAACCTCAATTTGTTTTCGTCAAAATGAGCGCATGGGACGCCCTAGGTCACTGTTCTTTGCGTTTTAACGCAATCGGCGATCACCCTCCCTTAGGAGGACGAGGGTTTTAATGCTTATCTTAAGCATTCTTTCTGTGAAAGTGGCACAACGTCGATTTTAGGTAGCTTTAGTTAATTGATCATATCTCAGGATTGACAAAACCAAATAAGATTAAATAAACGGCATATGAAAGCTAAGCGTTATGTCTATCAATATGTATACAATTGTTACACCAAATTCGAAAAGTTCGTGGTCAATAAGTTGGGTAAACACGTGCACGGGGTTTTTTTAGACACCCTGTATGTGTAAATCCCATTGGAATGGCAACAAAACACTTCCTTACATTTTTGGGGAAAGATAAAAATATAATTAACTACGATTTGTACAAACAACAACAATGTCATTGTTCAATGCACACATCAAGGTCAAATGGCCGTTTCAGTCAGTCATTTTCTTTTAATTCAACCTGTATTGTATTATGATACCACGATTTCTTTGATATTTTCCAGCGTTATGTAAACCAGGCGAATTCAGCTGTGATAGTGGCAATCAGTGTGTTCATTGGAGCTCACGATGTGACTATACAAGCTACTTGTCGGGATATGTTGGATACGAGCAATGTGACGATGGGTCTGATGACAAAAATTGTGGTAGGATACGCATTTGCGTAATTAAAATTCATAAATGGTCGAGAAGGTTTAAACATTGGAATTAATATACAATCGATTGATTTATTATACAGTTCCCCTTACATTCCCCTTATTCTTTAAAAAGAAACTTACTTTAGGTCCAAGATATTAGAATGTTCAAGTATCGTCCAATTCTGGAACACCCAGTATCGTCTGATACCTGTACAAAGTCAGTGTTTCAGTATCGCTCGATACTGGCACATGTTTTTCGATGTTCCAGTATCGTTCGATCGATACTGGTAATTATGTCTACCAGTATCGTCCGATAGTAGAACAAAATCGTTCCAGTATTGTTCAACAAAATGCATCTTTGAACATAAAACTGGTCACTTTTCGCCTGATTTATAAATGATTGAACAGAGTCCAATTTAAACCCGAATCCTCAGAATTATGCCCCTCCTTTTTATGAAGTGAATTATACATGAAGTATTTCACTTTGACAGTGATCATGGCTATCTTTATTAACAGCCTTAATTAAGATATCCTGAGCTCTCATTCACACGTATATATTTCTAACAAAACTTCAACACAACGTTTTTCGATTTCGGCAACATGCAATCACAAAGGCGGCGACCGACTGTATCTGCGCATTGCAAACGCGGTACAAAAACAATATTTGACCGAGTGTGCAGTTGCAACCATAATGCGACAATATTAACAATCTGCCCAAGCAGGAGACTGTGGCAAAGAGATCGAAATCAGCTGTGTGAAGGTGGTCGAATCCTGTCAAAGTGATGTGTTTTGTGTTTGGACTTTAATTCACAGTATGCATGCCGAATTTAATGTATATTCCCAAATACAATATCCGTATTTAAAAAAAATAATAAAAAAAATTCCGACCGACCGACCCTACCTTTTGAGACCCTCAATGGATAACAAAAAATGGTTTTGGCCTTATGGGACAAAAACGTTCCACATATCACATACTATGCTCCAGTATCTGTAGATCTCTAGAATCGAGCGATACTGGAACAGTAATATCGTCCCAGTATTGAACGTGTATCTTACACTAGTATTCTAGCGTGGTCCTGAGGTGAATTAAGTTATTGTTTGTTTGTTTTTTGTTTCTTTTTAGGGAATATCGTCAACATTAGATTTATTCCCTTTTTAGCTATCTACAACTCCAGGGGTGAAATTATCAAAGATTGGCAATTTGTGAGAGTGTTCTATTCATTTGAATGGAATTAAAATTAATTAATGTACCCATAACACTTTAGATTAGTTTTATGAATAGGTGTATTCCCATTGTTCAAGTGGTTACTCGGCCGAGTGCACAAATGACAAGTAAGTGAAGAAAATAGTAAGTGAGGGGTAAATCGAGATTTTGAGAGCACCAAATCGAAATAAGCTATAGAATGGTAAACCACGAATAATGTAATCTAAATCTTACACCAGCCCCCCCCCCCCCCCCCCCCCCCCCTCAAGAGTAAGTTGATGCATAAGTGTATACTGTAACTAAATGATAGTCACTAAGATGGTAGTCGCCCGCGGGTTGGAACTGATTGGTCGTCCATAGAGTCGGGGATTGACCGCTGTTTAGAACAGCTTGGTTGATCCATTTGAGCTGGTATTTGCTTGGTTGATAATTACACGTACTAGGAACTACTACTTATTGCTTATTCCTTATTGCATGTTAACTCCCTAAACTGGAAGCCCTCTGAAACCTAGAGGTTGTGATTTTTGTACAGGTAACAGACCCGGGATGATCCCCTACTACTAACGATAAGGTCTGTAACTTTTATCGTGTTCAGGGTGAAGCATCTGAATACACGGGACCGTTCATACTCGCGTTGTTGCGCATCGGCCGACGTCGCCGGATAAAAGTTGACATTGCTTCAACTCGTGCGTCGATATCCGTCGACGTCGGGCGATGCACAACGACAGGAGTTATGTATGCACGAACCTTTAACGTGACTCTCCGAATCACGGCGAACTGACACTCACTGTATAGACCTGCACGTTGTACACAGTGAATGGGGTAGAGGAGAAATTCTACAATTAAATCTGATTATCAGCTTAAACCACGGAAAGAGACTGCGATAACTAACCCTCACTGAATTACGATTTGATTGTAGAATTTCACTAGACACAGGGCCGGAGAACGGGCGAGGGCGTAAATTACGTCCAAGTTAAAGGGACATTAAGTGGTGTTGACAATTTTAAATGTTTAAAAATTTACTTCAGAATTCAAGATGAACATTAAAAATTGCCGTTATTGTTGTTTCTACTAACAAAAACACAGCAAAACTTGATTAAAACAATATCATCGCTATTTATTGTAAAACGCCCTCTATGCAAATATGGTTCGCGTTATGTATCACGCGTACTGCAGTGGGATACTGTCGGACGTAAAATGCTCGTCCCGGCTGTACGAGCATTTTTGAATCGACGTTTACTTGTGGCCATGCGTTTTAAGTTGGGCCGGTCTCGTGTGACGAACTTAAAATTGGTGAATATCGCGTGTATTTTCATTTGAATGGCGATAACTTTTCTATACTAGGCAATACCCCCACAAAAGTATACATTTTCTTGATTAAAATTGTCTTAGGAGTTCAAAAATGCACTTAAAATTAACATAGGATGAACCCCTAGAAGGTTATGAATTTGAAAAGGTCAACAATTTATGAAAAAAATCTGCTAAGAAAAAAAAAATATGAAAAAAAATCTGCATACCCTACCAGGTTAATTATTGCAGATTTGAATTCCTGACAGTTAAAGCTTTCCAAGCATATATAACTTTCTATATCTAGGTAATGTTTACAGTATTTTGCACCGGGCTGGAAAAAATGTCATTTTGCGAAGAAAAAAATCTGACATACGAGGGGCAGTCAATAAATAATGAAAGTGATCATGGGATGGGATGCATGAGTGATTCTATTGAGGGGCTAATGTGATCAATACAAAGTATGAACCTTTGTCTTTCAAACAATACACTTTTGGATTTTTAAATGTGAACTATGACGTCATAGCACTGTCTCAAAGTAAGTACACTTGGGACACTGCTAAATCAGTTATTTGGCGGGAAATTTGAATTGTTTTTATGAAACACGTGGTAAGAAGATTGCATAACATGACATCAGAAACAGGTAAATTCCGATTTTTTTCCCCGCATAAATATGATACTAAAGACAATAACCTTAATCCTTGTGTAATTTGGAATGTGTAGTATAAGAGGAAAAAGTAAGGAGAAGCAATTGAATAAAAGGTATACAAATATCAGTATTTCAAATAGCTAATTTTTATTTTAAAATGCCCAGTCAGTGAATCACTAATATGGCGGAAAATCAAACAATTTAGGAAAAATTCAAGCAATTAACCAGTTTGGAAGATTCCATATGATAGTTAACTAATTATCTGAACTTATTCGCATGAAAAAATGCGCATGCGCAGACGGCAGATAATTTTGAAACGTACCCAAAATGGCTAAAATCATGAAATGTACCAGATAAAAGCTTACTGTGCCTTCAAATTCTAATCAGAAATAATGAAAAATGTTTAAATCAATGTGTAAACATATTGTGATAGTCAAAATGAAGATATACAGGAATGTATCAATCAAAGATGGCTGCCACAACCTCTCTTATTACTGTTATCTTTAGAGCTACTAGATATGTATTGTGTAAGTAATCGTCATATAATTTCAATGGTTTGAGGAAATTTTATGAACAGCTCCTTTTGAAATCCCCACTATTATTGCTTTACATCCCACAACAATTTATTAAATTATAATCCCTCTATTGTTCTTTATCCTTTGTTGTTTTCTAAGGTATATTATTGTGGATTTTGCTAAATAAAAGCGTATTTGAGATGGTCCCTTCTTGTTCGTATTAAGGCATTCAGATCTAAAAAAGAGTGTCAAACAGAGATAAGTGTGTATTCTAACTATGTGCCAAGTGTTATCTGTTTTTATGCTTGCACTGCATGCCGAGATATACGCAAATGTATCAATCAACCCATATTCAACATATTACATATCCAGCCAAATAATTGGCAGATTTCAGTCAGTGTCTGAAACCTATTGTGTTTATGTTAATGACGTTACATAACCAAAGGTATCTAACAATCCAAAAGTGTATTGTTTGAAAGACAAAGGTTCATACTTTGTATTGATCACATTATCCCCTCAATAGAATCACTCATGCATCCCATACCATGATCACTTTGCCTAACCGTATGTGCTGGTAAAAGACGCTGCGTCGGTACATATCCATCCAGTCATACACATGTAGTTCTTCAATGCATTGCAGGTCTGTAATTATTGATTAATTCTTTATTAATTAAGGTGATTACCCATTATTAAACATCTACATTATTGAAATCAGTTTATTTACCAGAGTTTATGTACTTAGATGCAACAATTTCATTCCATAAACATGATTTAACTCAATTGCACTGAACTTTACTGTAGAAGCCAAATTTGCTGCGCCGGACTCTCCTGCGCCGGACTCTCCTCCACCCCTGATGTTGGTTAATTAGCCATTAATTAACAAAAAATGACAAAATGTTAACACATGCTAATACTTTAATCTTCTTGCCCTGCATAAGAGCTTTATTTTGATACCAAATTTAGCTATGTAGGTGGTATCTTTATACAAGAAATTGAATAGACAATGTCATTTTCGATGTGCCGATGTCACAACTCCACCTTTTTGCAGGCCCAGTTCAAAACGCATGGCCTTGTACAACGAGAACTGATTTTTCTTAATCCTTATAGGTGTAAGTTCATACATGTAATACAATTATAAAAATTTAGTAATCTCAGTTTTTATCATAATTGAGGGCGCAGCCTCCAACACATCTCTTAGTGCCCCTTTAAAGGTAGATGACCCGATCACATTCCGATTTTCAACTTGAAGTTTTCTATTCTACATGAAAGGTCATCCTTAAAAAAGCCGTGTTCCAAATTTTGAGTTGCATAGCTCTAATGGTTCTTATTTTACACGCACAAGATGCTGTGAACTGTACCCATTGAGTAGTACACAAACTATATCGGTGGTTACCACCATTCGCGGTAATTCGACGTTATTTCATCGATTTCTCCGTAATTATACCGATTTAGGCCGTCAAATTTCAGTATGATGATGAGAAAAATACGAGCTTTCATATGATATGAAAATCTCCGTATGTTTGAAATAATTCTGTGTTACGAAAATGTGATCGGGTCATCTACCTTTAACTGACGACACTTTATTTTGTTTTACGGAAAACTATTAACGCCATTAATTCTCTCTCTGATATATGGTAAACATTTTGCGCATGCGACAAAAGTTGGACGATGTAAATTTATATGGATATTAACCTCGCTATTTACTATTCCCATCTTAATCTCGAGTTTTGGTCTCAACATAACATCGCTAGTAATTTACGCTGCAGTCAATATGGCATAAGTACTAGCGTGTAGCTTACCGCTCTAGTAAGTTACACCAATGTGGTGCACTCGGCCGATTATGTATTTAGGAATTTTAGAAATAGGTTTTGTTCTTGTTCGATTGGGTTTTTTATCATACAGATTGTGGCACGGATTACATCACGATGACATTAGGTGATTTTCTCCATATAACATCACCAAATTACCCACGATATTACCACGATAGTCAGATGTGTATCTGGTATTTCAACAACAATGGAAACGGTACATTTGTTATTGAAGTCATCGACAGGCTTCTACAGCTGGCTGGACGTGATGTATTTACCATTGGTCGTGGGACAAACGATACTCAAAGTACAAGTGTACTTCTGAGTACGAGACATCTCTTCCCAGAAGGCACCACGATAATGACAGATGAAGTGAATGTATGGATGACGTTCATATCTAGTAGTACGTATCGTCAGAAAGGTTTCAAATTGGAAGTCAAAGTGATTTCCACGCTTGGTAAATATAAACTAACCTATACAAACAAGACAATAGTGAACTAATAGTGCAACTCACAAGTGCAAACTATCATTCATCTATTTTACCTATGTTCTTGGACACACATCCAATTTTATTCGATTACTTTATTAACAAACATGGTTATGGTTAAAAAGCATATCATAAAACCCAGGACATGACCAAGAAGACAATGGAGACCATCAACATGGGTCATGGGCCAAAGCAGGGTAGACAAAATACATCAAAACTACATCAAAATAAATCAAAAAATTACAGGGAATAAAACAATCAGGTGACTTGAGGAGCAGCAGAAAGCAAAGCATGATTAAGAGTGTGGGCAATATTCAGGTGATCAATATTGTCCCAATTTGGATCTTGTCTGCTGTTCCATATGCCATATGATCCTAAAAGAGCCAACTTTGAAATGTCTCTGATAGCTTTTTTGTTTGTTGAAGCTTGCTTTAGTGAATTTAAACATTGAATTTACACGAGAAATGTTGTCCTTGGTAACCACCCCACGGGAACCTACTTCAAAACAGACCAGAGACGTTTTTAAATCCCCTCTATTCAAATCAAGCATGAGACTGGCATTTGTTCTGTTTACGACTATGGGCTTTGTCGGTGTTTTGTTCAAAGGGCACTGTTAGCTCGGCGATCATGGCTGTTTTAGCAGAAGCGTTATACCGAAATATGTCAGGACGTTGTGAAGTAG
This sequence comes from Ophiura sarsii, assembly GCA_035610835.1. Classification (NCBI taxonomy): domain Eukaryota; kingdom Metazoa; phylum Echinodermata; class Ophiuroidea; order Amphilepidida; family Ophiuridae; genus Ophiura; species Ophiura sarsii. Next base: position 42,911,960 of record CM069446.1, read on the forward strand.
GGAGGATATTAGGTGGTATTGTACCTCCAGAGGTGGTCATGTCCTTGATGTCCGTATAAATCTTCACGTCAGGGTTCTTCGAAGAATCCTGAAGGAGATAAACGATGTGCCTAAGAATAGGGTCATGTCTCCATGTGTAGCGACCTTGTGTCAGAGCCACTGACTGAACAGTTGTTAAGGACGTGGAGATATTTTCATGATATTTGCAAAGTGGGCAGCGGGTGTTAGTCCGCTTGCCCCAACGACTCAAGTTAGAAAGGGTGGGAAGGAAATCAATGGCAGAGCGGACAGCAAATGACTGGACCCCTCTAGGGAGATCGTAGATGATGGAACGTCAGGTGAGATCAGAGTTTTCAGCTGAAATAAACTCAAGCATTCTCCCCTGTTGGATTAAAGGCTTGACGTAATCACGCCAGTAATCTGACCGGTTTTATTTCAAAACGTCCTGAATTGTTTTCTTGATAGTAGGCCACGTATTACAGGTGGGTGGTGTTTAAATAACGGCATCTTTAAAGATGGTATATCACTCGCACCGATCCCATTCCTAACCATCTTTTTGGTCCACTTGGTTTCACGTTCTATTTTTGAGTCCAGCGCATTGTTAACGCGGATGTCGGCTGAGGTCCGAGACCTACCATACAACACAGTATGACTTTCTAGGGGATCACGTCAAAACTCGACCGCCCGGCAACCGCCGGTTACGGCCGGTTCCGTTCGGTTCTCACAAAACGTGTCGTCTGTTATAATATACACACATAATGAGGTCAAATAGTAACACTCTGGTGAACACGACCGGTTGAAAGTGCCTCGTCACACACGTGAGCAATAACATCTTGAAGTAATGGGCTCTTTTAAGACTGTATAAACATTTGACAACCAGTACAATACAGCTATTGATTTTCGCTGGGGTTGGCTTTTTCAATCTGTTTATAGCTCAATTAACTTTTTAAAATCAATACCGAAAGTCTATGAATGTTTTTTTTTTATAGAACGATTATAGAGATAGCTATTATGACCGCAAAGTAACAGATTGATAGTTTAAATTGGTCAGATTACAGCATTAAGTCAACCGGCGGTTGTTCAGTGTTGCATGCGCGAATATTCATATACCAGTAAAACATTTGACCTGAAAGAACCGGGCGGAACCGCCCGTAACCGGCAGTCAACGGGCGGTCGAGTTTTGACGTCTCCCCTAGGTAGATGTCGGAAATGCGCTTGAAATTTAAACCGTCGGGACCAAAAATAATGGCAGGAGTAGGACCGGTGGGTTTCATTTTGAGCCAAGATTTAATAGCATTGCTGTGAATGTGATCAAGAGTTACAAGCTGAGAGTCAGTAAGTTCATGAGTCATTAGTAAATACCTGATGGATGGAATAGAATAATCAGTATATATCCTCAGCTTAAATTCATTACGAACCAAAGAACTATTGATGTTTTCAATCATTGACACCAATTTTGATTTAACCTTTTCAAAGTGCTAAACTTTGAAAAGGTTAAATCAAAATTGGTGTCAATGAAAGAAAAATAACGTCATGTAATATTAGTATATCACCCAAATAGCTATTTTAGGAACACCCAATATAATTATGATGCCCTATTAAATAATATGATATTACTAGTCAAATTTCGTATTTAAAGAGCCAAAATACAAACACACGGCCAAATGTATTTGCTTTTTTAAAAGCAAATACATTTGGCCGTGTGTAATTCAGACTTAAAAGTCTGAATTAGACTTCAATGTAAATGATGAAAAGGTCTGTGTAATAAGCAATAGTACCCTAATATGAAAAGAAATGTATTTTTGGGGGAAATTGTAAGTAAACCATAGTTTTTCCAATGTAAAACTATAATTTGTTTATGAAAGTTTCAAATGTTTCAACTGTTTTTTGGTTTTTTTTACTTCTTTTCTTCATGAATTTCATTATGTAAATCTGTAACACTAATATTATGCAATGAATACTAGCGGGACACATTCGCTACGCTTGGGTCCAGCTAGACATGCTAGATGAGCAAACGAGTTGTACATCTGTAAAACTGGAGTTGATAAGTTGTAAATAAAAACGCGGCAAAAATCTGGTTCTGTATTTTTGAAGCAATCCCGTTGCTAATTTCACTACGTATAAAAGCTCATCATAATGTATTATATTCAACAAATATTGCATTCCATTTTGTTTGCAATAATAAAACTATATAATATCACGCGGTCTAATTTCGATTGAACAATGAACTCGTAAGCATAAGATATGCACTTTTAAAAACGAAAAAGGGGAGAGAGAGCGGGGAGGGGAGAGAGGGCGATTATTTTCTTCTTTATATTTTTCATATCTAACCATACTTTTAACCTTCCTCCCGTATTCCCATCGCATACATTTCTTCCTTCAATTCCGTTTGATATTCTTCCCATTACAGCTTTGCTCCGTAGATTTTTCCATACCTCATTAACACTCTTCCCCCAAGCTATATCCCATGGTTTATTCTGATAAAAAACGACATTATTTACTTTCCTCATGGCTCTCCCATGCGTTGTACTCATAATATATATAAAACTTTGGATACGCCCAATTTTTATTAACCCCTACTCTCAAACCACATTACTTCTTTAACCCCCGGTACCGTGACTTGGCTTTTTCATTAACCCTCTACCCCATAACAAAACAGCAGGTTGCTTTATTAACCCAATCCAATGGTACTTCATATACCACATCTCTATAATTATAACCCATGGGCCTATCCTTAACCATTTCCCGTGGCTTACTATATTAACCCCTACCTCTCAAACCGCCGCATTACTTCATTAACCCCGGTCTCGCGGTTTATATACTTCATTAACCCCGGTCTCGCGGTTTATATACTTCATTAACCCCGGTCTCGCGGTTTATATACTTCATTACCCCCACCCCCCCCCCCCCAACCAGATTACTCTTTAGTGGGGGTCACAATAGGCCTACCACATCACTATATAACCCCGTAGGATTCCTATCATAAACAATTTCCCGTGGTTCAACCCATACGGTAATAGCATAACCCTAGGCCTATCCTAAACCATTTCCCGGGGTCTAACCCCAACCAGACGGTTCTTTCACATCACTATAACCAGGGGCGGACTGGCCACTGTTGCGTTTTGGCGATCGCCACATGGGCCGCTTGGTTTTGGGCCTTTCAGGGCCGGTTTGGGCCTCTCAGGGCCGGTTACTCCAATTTTGTGACCGTGCGAAATCTGTGACTGTGCGAAATATTGTGACCGTGCGAAATTGTTTGACCGTGCGAAATTTTTTTGCCCTACAACCCCCCCCCCCCCCCCCCCCCCCCCACCCCCACTTACGTGAAATTCACGAGGTGACTGACTGGGAAAAAAATTGGGGCAACCTTTTACGAAAATTTAGTACCGGAACGACATACTTCTGCCTGACATGGTCAAAAAGGGCCGCTTTAATAATTTTGCCACGGCCGCTTTCAGGTCCCAGTCCGCCCCTGACTATAACCCCTATATCCTGTACCATTTCCCGTGCGGCTTATATTCATTTGCCCGCCCGTTCGGTGCCGTGTGGGGTGTGTGCGTATAGTGCCGCGGCAGCACATTCTTGCGCAAGCGTACACGCGGTGTATTACCACGATATTCCGCGGCAGTACGTGCAACGCAGAATATCTGCAAGTTTTTATGACATTTTATGAGCCACATTTGAGCGATTTTTGGCTGGTTTTGGAGCCAATTGGGCTATTCAATTTATTAATGGTACACCCCCTATAGAAGGCATGGGAATCCCAAAAAAAATTGACACTTTTTGAGCGTGGGAATTCCCAAGAAAAAAAGTCCATAGCCCTCAGGAGGTATAGAAGGCAACAAATAATTTTTGACCGTGGGAATTCCCAAGAAAAAGTTCCATGTCACTCTGGAGGTATAGAAGGCAAATAATATTTTTGACTGTGGGAATTCCCAAGAAAAAGGAAAAATCCATGTGTCTTCAAATTTTGCACGCAAGAAAAGGTTCATCAAGTCCCGTATAGAAAGCATAGTTATTTTTAAAAATATCACTCGATTTTTGATGTTGGGAAGAAGAGTTCATCCATCTCCATCTGGAGGTATAGAAGGCATGGGAATTCCAAAAAAAAAATCAATACACTTTTCCAAAATACTGACTGCAACACTCCCCACCTCATTGCAGTGGCGGCGCCAGCATCATAACCTTTTTTTTTTCTTCTTCTCTTTTTTTTTGGGGGGGGGGGAGAAGGGGGACAAAATGTTGGTGGGTTTTTTGGGGTGGGGCATGAAGAAAAATGATGCTCACAAAGCGCGCGAATCATAGCTCAAGTTTGGTCTAATTCTAACTAATCAGGGATGAAAATGCACGCCGCGCTTGCGTGCAAAATAAGGTGTTTCGTGCACATAAGAACCTATTGAATTTTGTTGCTAAGATTGCGTATAAATGAAGTTCCATCGATGTGCAACTCATTTCTAAAATAAAAAATAGCGGTCACCGACTTCGTTTTTCAACGAGAATCATTTTAAAAAACACTTTTTTCGAGCAAAATAACACAGAGGTCTATGGGAAATACGGATTTTTCTACACGTTTTGCTTCATAGTGAAAAAAATAGATTGAAATGTTATGCCGGATTTTTTTTAAAAAGATGCGCAAGTATATGGCCTTTTTATTTCTTAAATAAAAAATGGGGGTCACCGACTTACTTTTTCCACAATTTAACGAAAAGTGTCCTTTTTTTAGTGTTCAAAAAAGTGCTGCCGTGGAATACCGCGTATGACGCGAAAGAAAAGGCGCTTTATTTCCTGCGTATTTATTTGTACGCGTATTCACACCAACGCCCACCCACCGCGCGCACCCACCCACTACACTCACTCACTCTCACTCCATCGACTTCTGTCGGGCATTAACGATGGCTCTCCAGACACGCCTATCTTCCATGCAGGACTTTATCTCAGTAGGTGTTTGTCCAGTGTCCTGACATAGGATATCCACATAGCTTAACATCGGTCGTCCAGCATTTCTTTTGTCATGAACTGGTTTCCAAAGAACTAGATCTGATATCACATCCCCAGAACGTCTGACATAGTGTCTAGCAAACTGTAGTCGCCTCTTCTTGATTCTTTCACTTACTCTAGGAAGATCACCATAAAGTTCTTTGTTGGTGATGTGTAACCTCCAACTTATATCATGTGCTGATCTAAGAAGCCTGGTGTAACATCCATCCAATAGCTTTCGAACTTTAGTTGTTACTGTCCATGTTTCTGATCCATAGAGAAGAATGCTTTCCACTGTAGCTTGGAATAGCTTAATTTTTGTTGATCTACATTAATTCATGACAATGATAATAGCGTAACCTTATACCGGGGTGCTTGGGTATCTCCCTCCCATGATCATCTTATTTTTCGGTGTCAATCCGTCAGTGCTAATGAATATACGGGGTATCCTAATAATAAGATGCAATGTTCCACGTCACGGCCATGTTCATCTGGCACCGTTTATTATAAGCTACTGTGTAAAAGGTAAAAGGGATATGTATGATTGATTGTGTTACAAGGGAGTGTTCAGAAATTTGGTGGGGAGGGGTTAAACTTGCATTTGATCAGTGTCTTACCCTCCACCCCCTTTATAAACCGGAAAAATCCCCCTCTCAGTAGTGCAATACTTATATGCCCCCCACTTGGTTCAGATTTGTATCATAGGCGTAAATCCCGGGGTGAAGATGGGTGGGTGATGAATCATTGGATCATTACATGCATTAGGAACAAAGCCACTCGCAAATACTATTCATCAAGTGAACTTGATTGTTTACATTTAGCCCAAGATCACAACGTGGCGTATCCAGGGAGAGCATCAGGCCATGCCCCCCCCCCCCCCCCCCCCCCCACCAAAGAGTAAAAAAGAAAAGAAAAAGGAGGTCGAGGAGAAGGAGGGGGGTAAGTACCAGAGTAAGGATCATAGGCGGCGCAGATGTAGTGATGGGAGGGGGTGGGTGGGGGTACGGAGTAAAGTGTTTGGTAAACACGTGGTGGGCGGACTCGCCCCGAGGGCGGACTAGCCCCGCTCTCCCCTAGTGCACAAACTGGCGGGTGGTTAACATGCACCTTTTGCAGTAATTCACCACATTTTAGCCTATAATTTCTAAATTGAACATTTCTGGCCCTAAGCTTTTACACACATAATGATACAAATATGGGGATTTATCTGATATCAAAATATCTTGATGTGAAAAAAAAAACATAGCCAAAAAAAAAAGGTGATCAGAACATGTACACCTTTAATCTGCATGAAACAGACAGTATAAGCGTATCTCGGGGGGGGGGGGGGGGGGGGGATCTCGGGGGGGGGGGGGATTTGACCGGGAAGGACAGCTCAAACTACCGGGCTAAAAAGAGTAACAAATTGCCTTTTTATGCCAATTTTATTTGGGAGGGGGCAAACTTGTTTTTGCGGGGGGGGGGGGGTGGAGGGTGGGGGCATTTTGTTTCATTAGTGTAGGCACCTATCGTTGATGGTGATTGGAATGAAGTAGTTAGATGAGGGGCACTCAACTTTATTCTTTAATTTTTGTATGGGTGTGCCGCCCAAGGGGGGTGGGGGGGGGGGGGGTGGTAAGGGCATGTTGTACACCAAACGCCCGCAAAAAATGGTCCTTGTAAATTGCCATTAATGCTTTCTAGTCTCAGCTTTGATTCATGCAGTGACAGTTTCAATTTGTTAACCAACTTCACTGGAATATACTTTATAACACGTCCCGTATTTTCCTCTATCTTCGTGCAAATTAGGCGACACTTTGATCAAAACTAACGGAGTACTAAGGAAACAAACAAGCAAACACACCCCACACAAACACACACCGTTTTATTAATGTATAGATGTTTATGCTATGTGGAAATGTGAGGAATTAAATAAAGCCTCTTGCTTGAAGGAAAAATAATAGCGTACTACACAGTAACGGATGATCACTAAAATACTAAAATTCAGACAATGTAATATAGAATGTAATATATGGTGAAGATAAAATAAAATCACCAATGCGCGAATGGACTTGAATCGAAGTATATGTGATGTATGATTACTTACTGGAGTAGTTAACCGGACTACTTATATCTGCACGAACCATCATATGATCGATAGTTATTAATCAATCAATACACTTATTAGAAATGGCTACCTTCGTAATGTGTCCTTCTTATTAATCAGATGTAAACCTAGATTATTTATGAGTACATATCTCAAACTGGCGACGAGAATGGGATTATGAAGAACTAGAAAGAGTCAAGCTCTATATCTGCGTGTAAATCGGACCATCGTTCGTCTCAGTAGGTGAATAAAGGTGAAACAAAATCGTGTCACATGTGGACACTTTTGAAACGTAAACAAATCGTCAGTTGCAGTACATGTAGTAACGAGTGCAAAACCAAAACGTAAACATGGCAAAGGCTCTCGTCGGTAAAATTGAACAATATGCAGAAACGGGTATTTGGGACACCTACTTGGAACGGTTAGAGATCGTTTTTGCTGTAAATGATATAAAGGAGGAAGCTAAAGCAGGACTTTTGCTATCATATCTTAGCGATGGTGTGTACACTAAGAAACCTACTTTTTCCTGATAAACCAGCTACACAATTGTACGCAAAATTGACTGAAACGCTAAATGAACATTATAGCCCTAAACCGCTCGTCATCGCTGAACGATACCGGTTTTACAATAGGTACCAGCGCTCCGATGAGAGCATATCTGTGTTTTTGTCTGAGTTACGGAAGCTAGCTGCTACATGTGACTTCCAAGCTTTCCTCGAAGAAGCGCTTCGGGACAGGCTGGTTTGTGGTATTTTGGCAGAGAATATTCAGAAACGGTTACTTAGCGAGGCAAAATTGACCCTAAAGTCAGCCCTAGAGATTTCTTTGGCCATGGAAATGGCAGCCAAAGATGCTACGGAACTGAGAAAAGAACCCGGTGTTCACAGAATGAGTAAGCCTAATACTAGTAAGGCTAGTGAGCCTAAGCGACAACCCTACTTCCGCTGCGGCAAAGGTAACCACAAGTCGGATGACTGTTATTTTAAGGAGACTAAGTGCCATAATTGTGGTAAAATAGGACACATCAAAACTGTGTGTCTTTCTGCTCGCGCACATAGGCCTAAATCTTCGTACCAAGAAAAGTACAAGAAGAAAGGGGCAATAAAAGCAATGGATCGCACTGCGTCGAGTAGTAGTAGAAGTGTGGGAGAAAATAATGATGACTTGTCTGTGTATACACTTGGTATAAATAGAGGGGCTATGTCTGACATAATTTATGTTAATCCACTGATAGAGAATAGGGAGCTTACAATGGAGCTTGATACTGGATCTGCAGTATCCGTGATATCTAAACAGGTATATCAAGAGATGTTCAGTGATGTACCGCTGTCACACACAAACATCAAGCTCACTACATATACTGGTGAATCTGTTGCGCCACTAGGGTGATGCAAATCGGTATCAAAATTGAATGGCTTCACTCTATAAGGTTGGATTGGCATAAGTTATTCAGTGTGTATAAAGTTGATGTGTCTGAAAACACAAATGTGTTTAGTGAAACCATGCACACACACAAGTGAATGAGTTATTGAACAAACACCAAACAATATTCCAAGATGGTATTGGGAAACTGGATGGTGTTAAAGCAAAGTTAAATGTAAAGGATGGTGCACAACCAAAATATCTGAGGGCAAGACAATTACCTTACCAAAGGTTGATAAAGAATTGAAACGTCTGCAAGATGCAGATATTTTGTCACCTGTTCATACTAGTGAATGGGCCACGCCTACCAGTATTAAAGAAAGACGGAACAGTCCGTATTTGTGGGGATTTTAAATCGACTGTAAATCCCGCACTCAATGTTGACCAGTACCCACTACCTCGTGTTGATGATATTTTTAGTAATATAGCTGGAGGGCAACACTTTACCAAACTTGATTTGACACAAGCATATTTGCATCTTGAAATGGATGAAGCATCTCGTGAGTTGCTTACAATTAACACTCACAGAGGCTTGTTTCGGTACAACAGATTAGTGTATGGTATAGCTTCAGCGCCAGCAATTTGGCAGCGCACGATGGAGATGGTACTGGCCGACATTCCCGGTACTCAAGTAATATTAGACGAGATGATTGTTACAGGCAAAACTATGACAGAACACTTATATGGAATCTGGCGCGCGTTCTCGAAAGACTAGACGAACGTGAACTGCGCGCGTCCAAAAGCAAATGTGAGTTCATGAAATCAGAAATTATTTTCTGTGGTTACAAAATTGACCAGAATGGATTACACATGACAGAAGACAAAGTAAATGGTGTGAATGACGCTCCGGCTTCTACCAATGTAACACAGCTGAGAGCTTTCCTAGGCTTGATAAATTACTACCATAGATTCTTGCCTAATTTGTCCACAGTTCTGTACCCACTGAATCAAATGCTCAAAAAGGATCAGAATGGCAGTGGACAGATCAATGTCAGGAATCCTTTGATAGTGCCAAGCGCCTAATCACATCAGACCAAGTACTGACCCATTATAATGAAGCGTTACCAGTACGCGTTGCTTGTGACGCTAGTCCCTACGGCATTGGGGCAGTTATGTCTCATGTAATGCGTGACGGCACAGAGCGACCCATTGCTTTCGCTTCAAGGTCATTAAACTTTGCTGAACCCAACTATGCTCAAATAGATAAAGAGGCTTTAGCTTTGGTATGGGGCGTCAAAAAGTTGTACATGTATTTGTGGGGACGCCACTTCACCTTGGTCACGGATCATCGACCGCTGACATCAATCTTCAGCCCTAGTAAGCAAATTTCAGCAACATCAGCAGCACGACTTCAGCGATACGCGATATTTCTCGCAGGATTCACATACGACATTGAATACCGCAATACGAAAGAACACTGCAACGCTGATAGCGATAACGGACCTCAATTTACACTAGGAGTGGTCGTAACATTAAACCAAATCCTAAGTACCAGGATTATGACTGCAGTGTTTGAATGTTACATTTGGGTCAATGTTAACCTAACACTATGTTGGAGATAAAGACTCTTATTGTTCATTGTTTTGTTATTAAGATATCATAATGCCATTGATCACAGTCAACAGTAGATTACTTTATTTATAAATCATGTTTTTGTATTCAGCATGATAAGTCTCATGCATCTCCAAATTTTGTGATTATGAAAAACCTCACACATCATTTGAATGTAAAGTCAAAGGTCATTCTCTGTTTATTAATATGCATGTTTATTGATCGTTATACTCATCAGTATGTACAAGTAGTACTCTCAATTAAGTGAGGAGGAAATGTGATGTATGATTACTTACTGAAGTAGTTAACCGGACTATTTATATCTGCACGAACCATCATATGATCGATAGTTATTAATCAATCAATACACTTATTAGAAATGGCTACCTTCGTAATGTGTCCTTCTTATTAATCAGAAGTAAACCTAGATTATTTATGAGTACATATCTCACAGTATACATTTCTATCTCTCTAGACCAATTTTGAAAGTTTAAAAACGGAAGCATCAAACTCGTGTGTTCCAAATTTCAATTATCTACGTTATACAGCGGGAAAAATCTACGCAACACTTTGATAAATTTTCAAATCCCAAATTTGAAATTAGCTATTGGAATTGGCTTACCTAAATAGTCTTCCTTGTTCATTCGATGATAATCCATCTCATGAATTAATTATCTCCAAAAGACTGGTAAATTATTATTTGTGAGCATTAATTCCAAGCAGCCTTTGTAACTTGCTCTGTCTGCCTGTTTCTAATCGTACTCTTTTTTTCCGTGGACTGGTTGTTAGGTTTCTAATAACATTCCGTGAATAATTCTTATTTTTACTATTTCTTTTACTGGTTTGAATTAACTTAATACTCTTGTTAGCACACGACTATGGAAAAGCCTCCCGCTGTTCATCCGAAAGTTATTGTGTTTCCCACCCTAAAGTAATTTGATTAAATGTGTGTGACCCGATCAAAACAATGTTTCACGATCAAAACCGAGATGTTCGGATCAGCGCAAAGAGCATACTTTTCTCATTACTCTAAAAGTCTTAGTCTTGCTAGATGTTTTACCCCAAATGTAAACTCCTCAAAATAAAAAAGAAAGATGCTGTCATTAAAAGTCAACAGAGCATATCTGTATACTATTAGTTTTCAATGTAACAATTTATTAAACAGAAGACAGAATTGTTCTTTTGAGTATAAAAGCATTTTTGAGCATTTTCAAACAAGTCACTTGTCAACAGCGCCCCCACGTGTTATTGGGGCTGACGAAAGGCAAACGAGTTGCTGCCAGAAAGCTACCCCAGAGGTAAGCTTATTTACTGTCGTGAGAAACAATAATCTCAAAAATAAGTCACTTGTCACTTAAACAAATGATTAGAAAGATGAACAACATCATATTTCCATTGCCTCGTGACGTTATTTAAATGTATCACGAAACATCCGAAAAGGGTTTCCGAAATTATTTGAGCAGTTTAGTGAACTACATTGTGTGTAAAGTTCTACACGTATAGACAATTTGAACTTAGTTTTATGTTTATCATTAAAACAGTCGTGAATAAATTATGGGGAAAACAGAACGTACTTCTATTAAGATCACAAAGAATCGTGTGAAAACATATCGGGTTACCTTTAACAATTTTATAGCATATTCCTATACGCAGATACGAGTATCATCTATATGATACTTTTTTCGGAAAAAGTGTACTTTAGGTCCCAGATACTGGTATACCAGTATCGATCGATACTGGTACATGAATTTTGCCAGTATCGCTCGATACTGGAATACTTTACATGTTACTGGAACATCAAATTGTGTTCCAGTATCGACCGATACTGGAACACTTCATTGGAACATCAAATTGTGTTCCAGTATCGACCGATACTGGAACGGTTTCATTCCAGTATCGATCGATACTGGATCAAATTTAATGTTCCAGTATCGCCCAATACTGGAACATTTGGTTCCAGTATCGCTCGATACTGGAACATGTAAATCGTTCCAGTATCGCTCGATACTGGAACATGTAAATCGTTCCAGTATCGCTCGATACTAGAACGATTTACATGTTCCAGTATCAAGCGATAATGGAACGATTTAATTTGTTCTAGAACTCGTGTATTGTCATATTTGTGAAAAGGGGACGACTATTTCAGCTTTAAAAATTAGTGACATTTTTACGACGTCAGCTTTGAGTGCATTATAGTTGTTGTTTTTCCTTCAAATACGTGTTGTTATATATGAATTGCGGGATTTGTTTCTATTATTTGTTTGAAGAAAAGAATGTCGTAGTGTTTTAAAATATTGCGAGGGAAAAACCATAGTCATTCATTATGGTTTGGAAACAGCATTGTTTATGTTGGAGTACTACACACTAAATGGGGTCGTTCAATATCTTTCTCTTGAAGTTGTTGTGGTTCTGAAAAGAGCTTTTATGGATACTAGTAGGATGAGCTGATTGGTAAAGTCAATTTTACGTTACGTATGCATGATCATTTTTTCTGTTTGAAAAATTGTGTGGCTTGGAAAACTACCGATGATATGTATCTCATACGAAAATTGTTGTGATCTCCACGCTTTCTAACGTATGACTTTTGCCTTTAGTGAATACCTAGTAGTTGAATCAAGTGTCATGTATTGCACTGGGGCTTCCAAGGGGAGCTTCATCCTCTCGAAATGCTTCCTCGAATCGTCAATCAGCTTAGAAATGGTTGACTCTATTTTGAGGATTTAAATATCCCCGAAAATTGTTGTGATCTCCACGCTTTCTAACGTATGACTTTTGCCTTTAGTGAATACCTAGTAGTTGAATCAAGTGTCATGTATTGCGCTGGGGCTTCCAAGGGGAGCTTCATCCTCTCGAAATGCTTCCTCGAATCGTCAATCAGCTTAGAAATGGTTGACTCTATTTTGAGGATTTAAATATCCCCATACTCAACTGCGACAAGTTTTCAAAACAGCTTTCTGATGTTCTCTCACCATCGCCTGATAGTGTTGGTTGGTTCATTTGTACCTTGCACTCCGCCGGGATGTCCATATTGTATTGGGTGATTCTGACACATTTTTGATGTTCCAGTATTGGGCGATACTGGCACATTTTTAATGTTCTAGTATTGGGCGATACTGGTACATTTTTCATGTACCAGTATCGGCCGATACTGGTAGACATTCTACCAGTATCGACCGATACTGGAACAAAATAATGTACCAGTATCGATCGATACTGGTATATTATTTTGTTCCAGTATCGGGCAATACTGGAACATTTTAAACGTGCCAGTATCGAGCAATACTGGAACAAAATAATGTACCAGTATCGAACGATACTGGGTGTTCTAGTATTGGTCGATACTAGTACAGTCTAGTATCTGGGAGCTAAAGTACACTTTTTCCCTTTTTTCTTTCAGTGCCATGCGACAACGAAGATATAATGTGTAATGATGGACATATTTGCTTAAATGGGGCATTCATAAGCATTGGAAAATATGACCAATTATTAACGAACCAATTATGTTGTAAGTAATTTTGTAGTAACTGCACACTCTATTGTTGATGCATACATAATGTAATAATGCAGTCGGTGTGGAACCCGCCCAATACCATTACCTCTGAAGCGTCCGGTTGGAATCATTCAGTATCTCGTTATTATCGTTTATGTTTTCATAAATAACGATTGGATGATTGAGTCTGGCAACATCATGTTTCATCATGTTAATTTTATTCGATTCTTCCGATATAAGAGGCTCCTACACTACGTGCGCAGAAACAGTTCCATACCGTGTCAGATTGATTTGACGTTGCAGTTTTGATAAATGCTTCTACGTAGTCAGATCCAACATCGGATTAGTTAAGCTTCCTCTTCATTACAAATTACAAAAGCTCTCTCATTGTTTAATCTGTTAAACTTTAACAAAATGCAAAAAATGTGGCCTTCATGGAGTGCTCATTTTGAACATTACTTCCAATTGAGTACACGTAAATTATAAAAAAAGGTCCTCAGCGGTATCTCTAAATATCGATGTGAATTATGACCGATCATTTAGATAGAAAACCATCATTTGTAAGTAGTTTTTTTTTTATATCTCTTTATTTAGTAAGCCAGAACATGTATAATCAAAATTATTATTTGTATTTAAAAATGAGATAACAGTCAAATTAAATCCATTCTTTGTATTCAGCTCAATGCAACAATGAAGACTTTTGGTGTATGTCCGGCGTGGGATGTGTTGAGATGTCAATGGTGTGTGACGGCCAACTACAGTGTATTGATGGATCGGATGAATTCGGATGCCGTGAGTGTTAATTTATTCACTTTGCAATTAATTTTCTCTTTATATCGTATTTCCAATCCGCATTTTGTATGCAGTTATGCTGGTAGCAATTTGTGAAAGTGAAATCAGACAAACAGGTTATCTGTTCAACGCTTCTAACGTAAAGCGTATTCAATTAAGCATTACGAAGATCGCTTGGTGCAATAATCTAAATCCAAGAAGAGTACTTTGCTCGTGTACTATTGCGATCCCTTCTAAAACCAGTTTTACAGTAATATCCATCGTCATTGCTGCTCTGAGCTGTATCAAGAATACACAGGTGGTTCATTGGTTTCAAGTTGACGTTGCTTGGTTAACTTAACCAGTCCGTCCTTACCTCTTCTTTATTCGTAACTATGACCATGTGTTTTGCTATAATTTATTTCTTCACATCATCCCTTATCTAAGTGGGAGCTACTCAAATACTTGTGGTGAAGATGTCCAGCCAGCGATATGAAAATTGGTCCTAAAATGTATACCAGTTTTAGTGTAAATTACCAATACGCGAACATGTGTATTTATCGGTTCCACTACGTACCCGTAACAAAGTGTCGTTAGGAGATAAACTTTCGCATGAGTCTTATCTAGATTCCTTATTTTATAGAATTAGCTCAATATATCTGCATTCTGACAAAAGATTTGTTCCTCTCCCATCGTAACATTTGGTATTGTAAGGCTGAAATGGCTAATACTTATTGGTTCTAGACATACAATTCCTTACAGTAGATTGAAATTTGGGGAAATCGGTACAATAAATAGAATAGCCCTACACTTTGATACTACCTTGCTTAGTCTTATTCGGTGTTTTATGATGTACTGCACTGTGTGGCGATGTATAAATTACGATAACATATTAATATTATAATTGAAGGCAGAAGAATAAAGAACTTAACAATAAGTAATACTAATTTAATGATCAATGTTGCCTTTTACAATTGATCTCATATTTACAGACGTATGTGGTAGGGAGTCATTTAATATGACAGTTGGCGAAGTCACGTACCTGACATCACCAAACTATCCTAACTACTATGAACCAATTACTGCGTGTACGTGGTTGGTAACTGCAGCAGACGATGACGGCATATTTGTCATCAAATATCTTGATTTAGCACTGAGAGGTTCGGACTACCTTTCAATTGGTGTGACTCATGATATACTCCCAAATAATACTATAAGCAAAAAGAACTATTGGCAGCCTCCTAATTCTGTGATTGTACAACATCACATTATGTGGGTACACTTCGAATCTAATGACGATACATACGTATTCCCAGGCTTCTTCATCCAGATAGAAAGAACTCATCTAGACGGTACGAGTTCTCGTTTAAAATTACTTCTTTCTTTATTTAAAAAGGTAAATAGCGTTTAAGTAGCTAAACAACCAGCGGTGAAGACCAGCACGTGATTATATCGATGAAAACCTGCAGCATATTATAATAACAAGCATGACTTGTTTAACGTGCACAATAATGGTTAATATTTGTTCATCGATAATTTGCTTCCGACACTTTGTGGAAAAACAAATCAAAATATCGCGAGACACTGTGCGCTAAGAAACAGTTTTGAAATACAGTGTGTCCCAGGTTGATTTATATCGTGATTGATAAGAAAATACGTACAATCTATTTACAATGGTGGACATGTTCTCTGCATATTCTATTAATTTCACCAAGATACCTTTTTTGGTTTAGGCATGGCGTGACATTGCTGAACATCGATCTTAACCTGTTTTTCAATGTCAGCTCATGTCAACCTCACATTCTGATTAACCCCTAACCATTCGGAAAACATAAAACTAAAATACGCAGGAGTCACGCGTAGCGGCTTTAAATCATCGTACACGCGATTTGCACCCATCCACATTTTGAAGCGTGACCCCGCTAACTGTGCTGTGAATCAATATTTTGCATCTTGTCATCGTTTATAACATAAAATAACTTGATAACCCACCACCTATGTAGGTAAACTACCTATTTAATATAGTTTTCTGTTTCCATTATCTTACTTTTGGAAGAATTTAAGGCCGAGAGAAAAAGTGATATATGTGTGTGTGTTTATAGGCAAAATACCTTCTAAATACAAAACCTAACAAATTCATACTTATCACAGTGTTTGGTAATAATGTTTCTTGTAATAAATTGGTCTCAAATATATCAAGACATGTTGGATATAGCGAAGACCACGGATAATCTGCAATTACTTGACTTTGTTACGACGATAAAACTCCCATACTTCATGTACTTCATATAGAAAGCTAATAATAGGTCTTTACCCTTATTTCTTTTTTCTGTCCATGAATAATACTATATATAATTATATCTATCATTTGTAACCAAAAAAAATCATCAACATGGTCTAACTCAGATATTAAACAAAAATCTAACATCCACGACAGGTTAAATTAAAGAAAATATATTTAAAAAATGATGACTGCGGGAATCAAACCGTGTCTATTTGGCTTTAAAAGCTATAGGGCTGTTCCACTGAGCTACTAGTACTAGAGCGTTACATATTTGACGACTCGGGGATTATGATATCACAGACCACCCAATTCTGATAGTCCAATACAGTTTAACTGTAATTAAAGTGCGTATTATATTACAGTTTTACTGTGCCTGTGTTATAACACGGTAACACGTGTTACGGTATATAACAGTTGTTACTGTACCCTGTGTTATACACGGAATAAATCGCAATAACACTAACGAAAATAGTTTAAGAATGTTGGATATCCGATATTTATTGTTTAAGATTGTTGGCTATCCAATATTTATTGTTTAAGATTGTTGGCTATCCAACATTTATAGTTTAAGATTGTTGGCTATCCAATATTTATAGTTTAAGATTGTTGGATATCCAATACGTATAGTTTATGATTGTGCCATCCTTGTTTTTACCTCCCCGACCACCAACCCCCTGAGTGTTTTGACATATAAATTCTGTATCAATATCATTTCAAAGGTGTTAAATATAAAATACGTACAGTATACGTATTTGTACGTATACTGTCATTGTCAGTGTTATTGCGCTTTATTCCGTGAGGGCGCTAACACCCTGTAACACAGGGTAACACAGGGTACAGTAACAACTGTAATATACCGTAACACGTGTTACCGTGTTATAACACAGGCACAGTAAAACTGTAACATAATACGCACTTTAATTACAGTTATACTGTATTGGACTATCAGAATTGGGTGCACCGACGCAAAGGGTGCAAATATAGTGTCCATAAAGCCATTCACGTTCTTGCGCTTGAAGGTTGAGAATCCGAAGATTTCCGAAGTTTTATGGTGGATATTTTCTGACTTTGGCGTAAAGATAATTTCCAGGTCAAACCCATTCTGTGACTGACCTAGCGACTGACTGTACGCAGAGTGCATTGAAAGTGTCTAACCGCGAGTGCGCCCTGAGACTAATATAACTAAAGAGATAGGAAGCACGGCACTACAGCTATTCATCACTGTGCACAGGGTCCGGTGCGGAGATTGTTTAGTCAATCGCCGATCGATTATCATCATTCAGTTTAATTTGTAGCACGACCTCATTATTTAAGTGAGCGCGCTATTTGAATCCAGAATTATCCACACGTTTATTACAGTTTTTAAATAACCGGGACACACTTTAGCATGGGATGGCTACCGACATACATACCGTGATAGATTTCTAAAATGATTATGCATTTATATCGCTATATTTTTGGCATTTCAGAAGAAGTATGCCAATGTAAACCTAATTGTTACATTCTTGGACATATAAACAATATATTATGATAACAAAAAGTTCATGGTAATGTGTTTAGAAAAACAATGTTATACTTTAAGTCATCAACAAATTCTTCAAAACATCACATTTTGTATTTCAATTCATAATGAATATAACAATTTGATGAATTTATTCATCAAAACATTTGTGGAGGAACCAGCGAACAAGTCCTAAATCTATGGAGGATTTGAGCCAGCGACCAAGTCCGACTTTCCGTGCAGTGCAGATATTGTAAACTACACTGCCCTCTACGTTCAGCCATCTATCGACCTCTAACTACTGCTCGTAATTGTTAACTGTTCAATCATAATTTTGTGTGTTGAATCTTCTCCAACCTAGTAAAGTTCACGTACCAATCACTGTTTAAATTTCACTTTATGTTTTTTAGTTTTTTAGTTATACCTTCTTTTGAGTTGCTTCGCTTTAAGCACCGAGTTCTATTTCGTGAGTCTTTCATGTTTTAAATTTCTGCTTGATTTGCTAAATTGCTTCGATAAGCTTGTTGCATCATCATCTGTACTACCGGGTCATGGCTCAGGGACAAGAACAGTGCGTAGACGCAGACGCTAGGACAAATGTTTGTTCGCCGATTTGGTCAGTACTTAAAGAACCCTCCCCACCCGTTTAGGAATGATTTTAATTTGCAGTGTGTACATTTTCGCTGTCGTGGGGTAGGGGGTCGCACTGTACCCAGCTTGGTAGAGCATGATCTGTTTGCTGTTGCAGAGGCACATCCAGAGGTCGTAATCTTAGAGATAGGGTCCAATATGACTTGTGTAGACCTGGTAAGTGTTTTAACTATTGGTTCTGCGATAGATGAAGTTTGTGGACTGCTTCTCGACAGATTCAAGGTGAAGTATGTTATTGTCTGCCAAGTGCGTTTATCTTCAACCATTTGAAGGCAGCACTTTATAGGAAGAAGAAGAAGTGCTACGTCGTGTTAATCCCCCCTTTCCTGATTACAACAACCGTGTTTTTGCTTTGAATAAGTATTTCGAAGCCGTAATCGGTGACCGTTTACATGCAACCTTTTGGAAGCATCGGGGATTTTGGCACAACACATCTGACCTGTTTCACCATGCCGGTCAAGGTAGGCTTTATCGCAGTTATAGAGGTGCAATTCTCCATGTTTTGCCACTGCTGAAGTAGCTTTAGCATACGTACATGTTCATAACTTTTATATATTATATATTTTGACATTTTATAATGGTAAAATAAAGTGTCAGCCTTGTTGTTTTAAATTGCATTTTTGTAATAGATGGTTAGCCGGCTTGGCTGTTCCCATCATATTTTATTGCTAGCTAATTATTCAAAGTACATGTAGCTTGTGCATGCATGTTCATAACTTTTAAATTTTATATATTTTGACATTTTATAATGGTAAAATAAAGTGTCTGCCTGGTTGTTTGAATTGCAGTTTTGTTAGATGGTTAGCCAGCTTGGCTGGTCCCATCATAATTTTTAGCTAGCTAATTATTTGTCTGATTTATAATTGAACGAACACACGGTTGGTGCGGTCTGCTTTCGTGGTGTGATGCGTGCACTGCCCCTTTTTGTGCTTTCTTTGTGGGCGTGTTCATTGCGCTGTGTGCGTGGTGGTTCAATCAATTATTCAGACTAGCACTAACGAACTATTATTGACCTTCCTACTTTGCGAGTATGGAGGTTTGTTAATAGTTTATACGGTTTTGCATGATTGTATAGAGGTTTGAATATTTTGGTTTTATACTAGGTAATTATTGCGGTATCCGTCGCTTTTGGTTTGTTGTCTTCCAAATTTATGTTTGCTTTTGACAAACCAAACATTTGTTTCATGAACTAACGACTCATGTGTGTGTTCGTGTCTTTCCCTCTTTGGGATTTGCCGGTGTTGTCTGGTCATGTAGACATTTGTTTTGTGTTTTCAGATAATTTCACATGTTTACATCATATCTGCTTTTTCCTTTCTCATCTGCAAGCACGTTCTCGTGTTGTTGATGAGTTGTTTTGTGTCAGGTCCTGCTTGGGACACCCCCCACTTGTTTGCTGTGATGTTGTATCATGCTGAATTATCATGTTTTGGCTTTAGTTGGCAATTTTGTGCATGATGTTTCTACTAATTGTCATGTATTTTCACCCTCACATGTCCTTAGAGCATGTTCATTGAGGTAATTTTTCATTTTAACAACATATCTACTTTTTTGCATAACTCATTTGCCGGAACGTGTTTTTATGAGTTGTTTAGTGTCAAGTCGTGCTTGTGACACTACTCTTTCCCCCTTTTTGTTGTCGTTGTTGTTGTTGTTGTTGTTGCAGTGTTGTTCACAGTTGTTGTATCATGCTGAATTATCATGTTTTTGCTTTGGTAGGCAATTTTATGCAGGTCAGTTCTGCTATTCGTCATGTATTTTCACCATTACAGGTCCACAGCAATAGCATGTTCATTTAGGTTATTTCACTTATTTTCGATCTCAACATACCTGGGTTTTTTGTGTTCTTCCACAACGCATGTGTTTCTATGAGTTGTTTAGTGTCGGGTCGCGTTTGTGACGCTACTCCTTTCCCCTTTTAGCAGTGTTGTTATATCATGCTGAATTATTATGTTTTCGCTTTAGTTGGCAATTTTGTGCATGACGGTTCTGTTATTGTTCATGTTTTTCTCCATCACATGTCCTCAGAACCTCAGAACATGTTTGCGCAATTTTGCTTGTGTGGTTTGTGCTGGTTACATTGTATGTGCATAAACGTGTGTGGGCTGTTGTTAGTCGTTTGTTTATATGGCTATGAATTCCACATTAGGCCAATTCCACCGTTACGGACGTTACAGATACATGCAACTTGCAACTTTTAATTGAATAGCACATATGTTTGCTGATAAGATAACACTTTATTTCTTAGTATGCTAGTAGTAAACACTCTAATGTTCAATATAATGAAGCAATTTTGTTTTAGCTTTCTTAGTTAATTAGCAACAAAAATTAGAAACGAGCGTTACGGACGTTACCTTGATAGGAAGTGCCTTTTTGACTATGGTACATATCCTTAAATCTCTGTTCAGTTCCCTGTTTTATTTTTTTCTGTCAACTATATTGAGCAAGCCCTGACTCCATTCTATGTTAACATGAAAAGCAAGTTTGAAATTAATACTCCCGTATCGTCCAACGCTGTTGATTTAGTGTTACGGACGTTACATTTTGAAGCGTTACGGACGTTACAGGTATTAAAAACAATAATAAAACAAGATTTATAATATCAAAATGGGACATTTTGTCCCTAATTTGTCATAAAATCCATGTGTTTTTCTTGTGTTACTTTGATGTTAGGGACCGTTCATTATTTATGGTGGAGGGCGGGGGGTAAACTATAGGGGGGTCATGTAACTTTCATATGTTAAAATAGGGGGGGGGGGTTATGTAACTTTTTATTCTTGAACAGGAGGTGGGGGGGGGGGCTTCGCGCATATTTTTTTAAAACCTATCGACTTCAAAAACTTTACTATCAGACGACTTCTGGACAGCAAATCGACGATATGGTGGAAAAAACATCTATATAATCATCAACGGTCGAGCCACAGGGTGTCTAATGTTACAAAATCCAATTTCAGGGTGCACTACACTAAATGGGGTATCCCCTACCCTTAAGGACGGTGTTTAAAGCTAGAATCGGAAAGTATGCATTACAAAATCCTCAATTTAAAAAGACTTGACAGTAATACAATTGCGTAAATGCCTATGATTTTTGATTAATTGTGATTAATGGGACATCACCTACATGCACCCTGACTATAAACTGTGAATATCATCTAGGTAAATGTTGAGAGATCTTTCAAATTTGTGCTTTTTACTGGAAACATTGGCGATTACGGCGACATTTCCATCAGAGAGGTAATCAACTCCATGGGCATATTTTGGAAAATCGAGCAGGTCAACCTACCTATTTTTTTCACTTTGGTGGGGAAATGTGATAATCTTTAAGAAAAAATTACTCTATAGGGTCCAATTTCGTAATTTAGTGGTCTAAAACAGAGCTTTATATCGGTGTTTTTGTACATATCCCTATGGAGCTCTATTTAGTGGTGTGACCCCTTCATGATTTAAAAATGTGATTTGTTGCATGCTTTTCACCTCATTTCTGCTTTGCACCAATGCTCACAAAAGTAGAACGTTTCACTGGATTATACGTTTCTGCTCAGAATGTTCTAACTTGTTCGGGTTATAAAGACTCACAAAACCATCCAAAATGTATAAATATGAGAAAAAAAATCCAACAATAAAAAGAAGGGGCATCATAAAATTATTGGTTGTTCAGATAGGGCACAAACAAAATTTGACAAGGTAGGTTATGCATGAACAAAATTCCAAAGTTAAAGACAGCCCCTTAAGTATGTGACAAGTTGATTTTTTTCGGGGAGGGGGGGGGGGGGGGGAAGGTTGTATAAAAAGCTACTGGTTAGCAGGGGGTCATGTAATTTTCAATTTCAGCTGTAGGGGGTGGGGGTTTGGTAATTTTAACATACGAGTCTCGAATTTGTCCCAACCTCCCTCCATCATGAATAATGAACGGTCCCTTAGTTGGTTAAAGTTGTAAAATAATGGAAGGGGTAGTCTGAAAACATCTATTTATGTTTCATGGCATATTTACTACAGAGTATGCTAATTTTTCTCATTCACACAAAGCTTGTTTGTGTTTTAGGTATCTATATTAAAGGTTATTAACACTACCCACTTTAACACTATCAAGTATATCTCTACCACTGAAAATGGAAAAAATGTAATTTTTCTTATGAAAAACACTTGTTTTTCGTCACTTTAGAGGGCAAAAGTTTTCATACACAAAAGATGTAACTGTCACAGAACTGTTTAACATATATATTTTAAACAATGCTTATCAGAAACTACTCTGGAAGTTTCAAGTTCATAGCATAATTAATATGTGGCAAGACAACACAGTATTAAAGAATTACATAGTGTTACACTCCTGACTTGTCAACTTTGCAAATGTCAACAGTACTTTTTCCTCATTTGGGCTACACTGACTATGTAGCAGTGCACACGTCTAAACCATTGTTGAAGAAAATGTGGTATAATTTGTCAAATTAGACCACATTTTTGACAAATTAATATTTTCAGTGTTACAGCTCACAAAGGTGTGTCATTTAGAAGCTCTTCAAAGCCTTGAGTAAAAGCTGTAACGTCCGTAACGATTTATGTAACGTCCGTAACGATTTATGTAATGTCCGTAACGCTCGTTAATGTATTTCTAATTAGAGATTTTAATTTGTTTTTGCTCAATGATTGAACCCATCACAAACTAACAGTGAATGTTATTAAAATCAGCCAATAAGTTTTCTCCCAGAGGAAAAAAAAGATAAAAAATGTTACGGACGTTACGCGATCCAATGGAAAAAATGAACGTAAAAATGATAACTCGCATTGCGCCTTTCGCAAGTGATATCACTTTTTTGCTTTTTACTTTCATTGGAAGCTTTATTTAGAATAACTAAATCACAAATAGCATTTTAAAAGCAATACTTTATATTACAAAAATAATACACTTTCTTAACTAGCTTTTTTCAAGCCAAATTAAAAAAGCATTATCCTTTTTGCGCACCTATTTTCAAACGATGATGTAATGACCAAAACGAACAAATTGAGGTGAGATCATATCAGACTTGATAAATAGAGATATACCCCTTACCAACAATAGAGGAGAACAACTTGTAAAACCAATTTGAAATTTTGGCTGTTTTTCACATTTGGCATGGAATTGGCCATTACATTTTCTGTTCACGTTATTGTTACATATATACGGCCATGTGTTTTGAACTCACCACCCAAAAAGGGTGGTGGTGGCGTTGCATTTTTGGTGACGAATCATCCATCTCTCTCTATTAACTCAACAACTAAATGTGGTAGAGCTATGGTTGAGGTGTCATGTGAAAGCCTATTTATCTAGCTACATTGTGTTAATAAATCAGGTATTTCTATAAATGTTTGGCTGAGATATGATTGATTATGTTGTGAAAGTCAGGGGTGGTGGCGGTAGCGGCGGCGGCGCTGTGTGCAATCTCTATGGGGAATATAGAAAATGTTCCCAATTCTACGTTCAATTTACTATAACTCCACATCCCTGTATGGTACAAACATGATTTTGCTCTCAGTTTATAGATTATTTTATATTCTATAATATTCTGTTTCAACAAATGTGACAACTATTGTGCAACAATTGTAATCATGAATCGATTGCGTTGTCCTTGGCTTTTTCCCTATTCTCTACACAGTGAACTTGCCTTAATTCATCGGCTTTACATACATGACTATAACAAAAGAAATATTTAACCGATGATAGCAAAATTATACATTTTTGGAAAGCTCTCAAATAGGGGAATTCAAAAATGCCGTTTAAATCAGGATAGGGTGCATACCAAAAAAATATACCTGTAAACTCTAATAAATATGAAATTTAAACGTGTGTGCTCATTTACTTCTCGATATAGTATATTTAAACATGTTTACCATTAACAACTATTATGTTCTGATGAGTAATTGCATGAGGAACTTAAATATGCACAGTAAAATTATGATTGGGATAGATCTCTTACCGTCTTACCGCTCCCATAACCCTCCAGGGTCGTAGGGGCACTGCATGACGGATTTCTTCACCACCTCCCTCCATCTGACTCGGTCATGTGCTAATGCTTGGGTTTCTGCGAAGGTTTTCCCAGTCCATTCTGTGATGTTGTCTCTCCAACTTTTCCTCTGGCGACCTCTTCTTCGCTTGCCCTCTACGGTGCCCTGCAGGATGGTCTTGGAGAGGCCACTTGATCTGGTCACATAGCCATACCATTTTAGTTTCCGCTTTTTCACGGTGGCCAGCAGGATTGTATAGTTCTTCATGTGCTGTGCCACTCTTCGACGCACTTCCTCGTTTGTGATGTGGTCAGTATATGAAATGCCAAGGAGGCGTCTAAGACTTCTCATCTCTACCGCTTCAATCTTTCTCTGTAGTTCTGCCGTCAGAGTCCATGACTCGCATGCATACAAGAAGATGGAGAGCACAAGGGCATGCAGAAGCCTTAGTTTGGTGCCGAGAGTGATATTTTTATCTCTCCAAATGGGTTGTAACTTCGCCAAGGCAGCTGTTGTAAGTGCGATTCTTGAAAGGATTTCTGGCTTTGAACCTTCGTCGCTGATGATGGCCCCAAGGTATTTGAACTTCTTAACTGTCTGCAGTCTTTGGCCATTGACTGTGATTGGTGTTGTTATCACTTCGTCTTTGTTACTCATCAGCTTAGTTTTTTTCTCTGCACTTATTTCCATGCCGTATCTTGTCGATGTTTTGTCCAGTTGGTCAACCAAACTCACCAGCTCTTCTTCGCTACCTGCCAGTCCGTCAATGTCGTCAGCAAACCTCAGATTGGTGATGTTTCTCCCTCCTATGCTGACTGTTCCATTGTGATCTGTTAGTGCATCAGTCATGATTCTTTCTAGGAAGATATTGAATAAGGTAGGGGATAGTAGGCAGCCTTGTCGGACCCCAACTGCGGTGTGGAACCATTTACCAACTTTACCTTGTGCAAGTACTGCGCTGCTGGCTTTGCTGTACAGTTGCTCGATGGTTTCAATGAGCTTTTGGCCCATGTTGTAAAGCTTCATCGTGTCCCAGAGTGCTTTGTGCCACACACGGTCAAAGGCCTTTTTAAAGTCAATAAACACATGGAAGATGTCTTGCTGATGTTGGTTATACTTCTCGCACAAAACTCGCAGGTTGAATATTTGCTCCATTGTGCTTCTTCCACTTCTGAAACCGGCCTGCTCTTCAGCTATGATTTCTTCCGCCTGTGGTCTCAGTCTGTTCAGTAGGACTTTGAGCATGACTTTGCTGCCATGGCTGATTAGACTAATGGTTCTGTAGTTCTGGCAGACTTTCTTCCATATCTATGCACTGCTTCTTGATCCACTGATCTTTCGCCATGTTCATCCGTTTCCTGACCTTCTTGTTGGCTTCTTTGTACGCTGTGGCACCTGTAGGAGTATTCTTCATTTTCTTAAGGTCTCTTCGTTTATCACACATGTCAAGAATGTCGTCTGTAACACATGGTTGTGTTTTCCTGCGATATTTCCCAAGTGCCTCTTCTGCTGTCTTGATCATTATCTCGTTGAATTTCGTTGTCAGCATTTCTGCACTATCATCAAGCATCAACAAGGGAGCAAACTTTCCACCCACTGTTGCCTGGAAGGTTTCACAGACGCTAGGATCTTTCAGTCTATCCAAGTTGAACTTCAGCCTGGTGCTCTTGCTTTTCTTGACATACTTCAATTGATTGGGATAGGTATAAAATCATTATTGAGCTTAAATCAAAATATGGAGAAGAAAAAAATCTATATTTTTTGAACATTCTTAATCACAACATGTTACCATTAGGTCTTATCTAAATTCCAATAGCATATTTGGATTTCTTGTGAGATTACCGTTCAGAAAATATATACTTTTTATGGGGTAGAACAAATAGTTATTGCGATATGCTAATTCGAATCTCAGATGGTGTAAAATGTAAAAATCTGGACATGCAACGGTAAGGGTGGCGAGTTCAAAACACACGGCCATACTGGGTCTCGAATCGTTCTTCCAGTAGGATGTTTTATACCCTTATTTGGAAGTTTGCCATGCATACATGTGTCCCCTTGTTGCCCACAAGTTGTGTGACCTTGTGCTTGCATTATATCAATGGGCCAATTTTGCTGCTCAGTTTGTCTGCGTTGGGAGTATGTTGTCAGATGAGCCTATATCCACCGGCGTTGACCGAGTAGGCTAAGTGACATGGTGGTTTGCTCTTTGATCCTTATTAGGGTCACGATGTCACTAGGTCCATCTTGAAGTTGGCTGCCCTGTGCTCCTGGCAATTTTGCATGTTCCTTGTTGTTTGTTGTCATTTCATTATTGGGCCATGTATTTCTTGCTTACATGCGCCCGCCCTATTCAGACAACAGGGTTTTGCTTTTAGTTCACAGCTCCCGCGCATGTTTGCAGTTTCTGCACTGTCATTCGGACCCATGTCAATGTGTGTCAGTGAAAGGCAATATTTATTGTTTTTTGCTACGGTAATGAGTGTGATTGAGGTGCACGGGTATTTAATGTGCTGTTTTTTCTTGGGCTGAGTAAGGTGAGTACTGGCTGGTTTAGTGACTATGGACCACCAGTGGTGTTGCTCACACTTTGTGGCATGTATAGGTGTCTGTTCAAGGTTTTTTGCTTTAATTCTAATAGGGCAGTCACTTTTGTTTTGTGTTAGGCCTGTCTTGATTCACTCTAAATAGGAATTTTAATTAAAATGTTTTAATTTGTATTTTAGTTTATATATTTAAATTCAGTTTAATTAATCTATTCATGTGGGTTTTTAAGTTTTAATTACGTTTTTTACTAGGGTGGGTGCTATGGCTAAAAATTCTCAGGGCGTTAGGTGTTTTGCCCACTGTTATCCCTAATTGCCCCATGTGGTTTTTACGGCCTTTTATAGCGTGTACTTACTACGTGTACTGGGGCGATGTTGGCTGTTTTTGCCCAATATAGGCCTCATTGCTTATCAGGTATTTTTACCCCTGATGGAGGCTGACCTTGCCCGTGGATGCTCACTCAGCCTGTGAGAGCTCATCCTGTACGTGTTTTTCCTGTCCTTTACCCAGGGTGAAATACCCTTCACTTTTGATTTTCACCAGACTAATATTTATTCTCCTGCGTGTTATGTTGTATTTGTCATTGTTTTACTGCCCTAAATACTGCGCGAGCACACGTTTTGGCCGTACATTTGTTTTGGCCATATTTTTTTGTTTTTCACCCTCGTGATAGGGTAGGCGTTCTGTGTATTCATTCATTCATTTAGGCCTATTTAATTTTCATTCTGCATTGTGCAATTTGTATTGATACATTTAGTACAGCAGAACTTTATGATGCTTAATTTTCATATTTGTCATGCTGCGTTCAATGTTTTCCTTCGCCCTATTCAAAGGGGGGTTTTTCACCCTTCAGTTTTAATTTTCTTCTCTTTTGTGTTTTCTGGTTTGCATTTCTATTGTTTTGCAGCCTAATGCACTAAACCGGCACGCATTTTGACCATCCGTTTAGATTTCACCATCGGTTTTGATTTCACCCAAGTGGATTTTACCTGATGATCACACGTTTGGGCGTACTATTTAGTTTGAACAGTAACAGGGCAGTCTGATTTGGTTTGATATGTTTGTTGTGGGTATTCTTGAAGGCCTTATGCTACTTCACAATTGTGTTTTCTTCACTATTACAGTTTACTTATCACCTTTGCTGTTTGCATCTGCTAATTGTATGATCACTTTAATGTGTTGTGTTGAGGGCACTAGGTTTGATTTTCAGCGATATGTTGGCATTTTCCCTTCATACAATGCTGACTGTTGCCTTGAGTTACTTCACATGTGTGTTTCTTCACCATTATAGTTTGCTTATCACTTTTGCTGTTTGCATCTGTTAATTGTATCACTTTAATGTGTTGTGTTGAGGGGCACTAGTTTTTGTTTTTCAGTGATATGATGGCATTTTCCCTTCATACATTAATTACTGTTGCCTTGAATTACATCACAATTGTGTTTCTTCACCATTATAGTTTGCTTATCACTTTTGTGGCTTGCATCTGCTTATTGTATCACTTTAATGTGTTGTGTTGAGGGGCACTAGGTTCTGTTTTTCAGTGTTATGATGGCATTTTCCCTTCATTCATTGATTACGACTTGAGTTACTTCGCAATTGTGTTTCTTCACCATTATAGTTTGCTTATCACTTTTGCTGTTTGCATCGGCTAATTGTATCACTTTAATGTGTTGTGTTGAGGGGCACTAGGTTTTGTTTTTCAGTGTTATGATGGCATTTTCCCTTCATTCATTGATTACGACTTGAGTTACTTCGCAATTGTGTTTCTTCACCATTATAGTTTGCTTATCACTTTTGCTGTTTGCATCTGCTAATTGTATCACTTTAATGTGTTGTGTTGAGGGGCACTAGGTTTTGTTTTTCAGTGATATGATGGCATTTTCCCTTCATACATTGCTTACTGTTGCCTTGAGTTACTTCACAATTTTGTGTTTCTTCACCATTATAGTTTGCTCATCACTTTTGCTGTTTGCATCTGCTATTTGTTGATGGGCACTTTGTTTTATTAATGATAATGGTTTTAGCTATTTAATTTTGCAGGCGCATACCCTTTGGTTTTTTGGTGATTTTAGGATTTCGTACAGTTGGGTACGCATACGGTGTAACAATTTTCATTCTACTTTTTGCACTGTTTTCTGTCATTTACAGCCATGGCTGGTGTGATCACTAGGTGTGCTATATGGTTACGATCATTACGGTTATCACAGGGTTTATGCCTTGGTTCCTTTGGCACTATGATCATGTTGGCTGGGGGCTTTTTTTCATTTAACAATTTAATATGTGTATGGCATTATGTCCATGTTCCCCAGCCTTAAGGGGTGCCATAATTCGTTTGTGATTTTAATGCCCCGGCCAAGTCCGAACATCCATGTATTTTACATGTACACTACTTTTGTATTAATTTTTCGTGGCAGTCTTGTGTCGCACCCCCTGTGTGGTTATACTCGGCATTAATGCATGTTGTTCATCGTTACCGGTATGTTTCGCATTCCGAGGGACACACAGTGGGTATAACACAGAACTGCCAATCTTTTTTTGTTAACAGATAGCAGACTGAATGCTGCCAGAGTGGAATGCAAGGGCAAATCGGTCGTCGCAACCATGTATACATTGTAAACCAGCAGGTGGTACTTGCATTAATGCTGTACAAGGCATTGCTAATACCTCAAATACCCCTCCGGTGGGGGAGTATTTGAGTTGTAAGGTCTTTTCCTCAATGTTGAGGCCTTCATGACTAGATTCTCACCGCATCATCTAATAACGCTTCCATCCCCGTGACCAAAGTTCCAACTTTTACCCATTACCCATTAATTGTTCTAGACTATACTTATATAAGGAATGCCTTGAGGACACCCTATGCCATTAGATATTATGGGGTATCGTAGTTTAGTTTCCAATGCTAAGGGGTTAGCTGTGGGCACCCTCTGACATTTGATTTATGGGGTGTTGTCATTGTCTTGTTTATGAATTCTGCCACTTGGGTCATTGTACATCTTTGTGGTATAGTTAATGTGCTCACTCAACTCAAGGGATTAGTTGAGGGCACCCTCTGTTATCGGGAGGGCACATTTCCTGTACCTTGTAATGGTTCCGACACATGTGTGAATTCATTAACTGGTCTAATGGGACACTCTATGCCATTTGTATATATTATGGGGTCTCGTTGTTTAGTTTCTATGGCTAAGGGGTTAGCTGTGGGCACCCTCTGACATTAGAAATATGGGGGGGGGGTGTAATTGTCTTGTTTAGGAATGCTGCTACTTGTGATTTTGTGCATCTTTGTGGTATAGTTAATGGGCTCACTCAAGGGATTAGTTGAGGGCACCCTCTGTCATCGGGAGGGCACATTTCCTGTACCTTGTAATGGTTCCGACACATGTGTGAATTCATTAACGGGTTTGATAGTTTCGTCCCATGGGTCTGTCCCCCTTCTGCCCTTCCTTTGTTTTTGTTTTTTGTGGGGTTTGCCCAGACTCCTACGTTGCCTGGTGCAATGGGATGTGAAACCCCACATTAAGTAATGTCTTTGGACTCTCATTGCACTAGTTACTCATGGACAGTTTTATGGTGACTAGATTGAAAGCTGGTGGTGAACTAGTGTAGCCTAATTCACCACCAACTACTCCGTACTGTTTGAACGAGGTGTGCAATTTAATGATACCACCTCGACTGATTTCATAAATAAATTCTGCCCATGGCAG
Organism: Ophiura sarsii; assembly: GCA_035610835.1. Classification (NCBI taxonomy): domain Eukaryota; kingdom Metazoa; phylum Echinodermata; class Ophiuroidea; order Amphilepidida; family Ophiuridae; genus Ophiura; species Ophiura sarsii. The sequence goes on from CM069446.1 coordinate 42,942,918, forward strand.
CATTCAAAATATTACACATGTGATAACTACTTGTTTTATTGAGCTGGTGATTGCACAAAACAATTTGATGAATTTATTCATCAAAACATTTGTGGAGGAACCAGCGAAAAAGTCCTAAATCTATGGAGGATTTGAGCCAGCGACCAAGTCCGACTTTCCGAGCAGTGCAGATATTGGAAACTACACTGCCCTCTACGTTCAGCCATCTATCGACCTTTATTTTTACTGCTCGTAATTGTTAACTGTTCAACCACCACCTCCCCAGCCACCGCCCATGGTTTGGTATTGGATACACATTGGACATTTTTGAAAGGAGGCCGTATGAGGCTCTCATGCCAAGTGACTCTCTGCAACACAAATGGGAATTTTCAATTTCCTATGATGTAACCTGTGACAGGTTATTTTGCCATTGTGGGATGTGAAACCCCACATTAAGTAATGTCTATGGACTCTCATCGCACTAGTTACTCATGGACAGTTTTATGGTGACTAGATTGAAAGCTGGTGGTGAACTAGTGTAGCCTAATTCACCACCAACTACTCCGTACTGTTTGAACGAGGTGTGCAATTTAATGATACCACCTCGACTGATTTCATAAATAAATTTCATGTGATAACTACTTGTTTTATTGAGCTGGTGATTGCACAAAAACACAAACTATGACATTTGGTTATCACAATACATTGTTTATATGTTCAAGAATGCAACGATTAGGTTTTAATTGTCATACTTCTTCTTAATGCCATAATGTTAGCGATATAAATGGATAATTATTTTTAGAAATATATCAAGGAGCGTGTTTCTGCTGGGGCACTGCAACGCTAAGTGTATCGATCCTAGTCGATGGGCCACGACATTTGACCTTTTGTAAAACCAAACAATGCCACCGCACCTGAAGAAGATTGCTTTACAATAATGTGTATAATTCAGCGTGACACGGTTCACGGCGCAAACCGCTAAGAATCGCCTTTCTGTTTCTATTGGGTTTATTGCCGATTATTGCCGGTTCCAAACCTGGTTTGTGAAGGTTTTTGGGATTACCAAAAATGCCGATTATTGCCGGGTTCTGCCTGTTTCTACTGGGCAAACTTAGCGTTTATTAGCGGTTTCTTCCCCAGCAGAAACACGCTCAAGGTATGTGAGTCGGTCACCATCCCATACTAAAGTGCGTTCAGGATATTTAGAAAAGTGTAATACACGTGTGGATAACACGGGATTCAAAATAACGCGCTACTACTCAAAGGATGAGGTCGTGATTCAGATTGAACTGAATGATGATAATCGATTGGCCATCAACTATAACAATGCCGCGGCAGGTATGAATGGGCGCTTCTTATCTCTTTAGATATTGTCTCAGGTGCACCATTCAATGTGCGCGCCACGCGATTTGTTTTCATTCGTTGTTTAGAAATCGCGAGCTCGCCGATTTTCACTGCGGGTGTTAGCAAACTTGTTAACATGTTTTTATTCTTCTTTACATAGATCCAAATTAGGCTCAAATTGTGAATTTTGATATGTATGTATAGTGTTATGTATGATTTAGGTCAATACATGCGTATGTTTTGTTTCTCAAAAAATTAGACAAATCAATGCACTTGCGCAAATGTTGATATGCTCACAATAGCACTCCCCTGCGGGGACGTGCCATTATTTACACATCAACATCAGCGCTTACATTGATTTGTTAAGTTCTCTTGATACAACAAATTGATTGTTTATCATTTCAATTTACCTTTTGATGAGTAAGGATCGCATTCAGCCAGTCAACATGGTCAAGCTGAACAACTCATTTACGTCATACAAATATTACTTCACAAACATTAAAACAGTTGACATTAATAAACCTCTAAGTACAACTTAAAATAGAATAAAGTGACTGCATCATATTTTCATAGATCTTTTACTGTTTATGGTTAGGGATGAAGAGATAATTTCGACCAAACTTGGACTCTGTCATAATTATTCACTAGTCTGTAATTTCTTGTTTATAAAATGTAAAATGCTTACTAAATACTATAAATCATTGTACGTAGATCTTACAACATTTTGACCAATATCAATAGTATTTAAACCCGAATAAATACAACTTTCACCATATAAATTATTATGGGACACCCTGTAATTCCTAGCCTTTTGAATTCAATAAAATAGTTGACACCCTGTTGGTGACCAGGCCAATCATTAAAGCTAATACATGTAGTGGCAACACTATTATATCTGCGAGGCCCTAATGCTTTAGTAATGAAATAAAATCCCTATTTTTATGGTTGCTATTTCTTATTTTAACAGTTACCTGTAATTATTGGGATTTCAAGTGTAAATCTACCAATGTTTGTTTAGATAAGTATCTTGTGTGTAATAAGTACAACGATTGCATCGATGGTTCAGATGAATTAAATTGTGGTGAGTAGTATAGTCAGTAGCTCAATCTGTATTCTCTTATGTTACCATTGCCATTCATGGGTGAACTTTATTTCTACTTTTGGATTTTTGTTTTTAAAGTTTATACTTATTAATATCATAAAAAGTGACACGTTGTTAGGCCTATAAAATATATAAATCATACTTTAAAGGCATTAATTTTGACTAAATATTCAGGTACACGAGAAAATAAACGATACTTACTATGATAAAACCGTGTTCAGAATAGGATGTATAATAAGAAAAATCTGAATTTTGCTCTTACGGAACATAGACAGTTCCCATACAACCTCTTTGTAGAATCAACAGTGATCAAGCCAATTATACATCTATACAATACCGTACCATGTCCTTCTATACGAACACAATATTCAATTGACGATACGCAATATTACTTTGTTTTAAACTGTAATGCCTTATGACTTCTATTTTCTAATTTGACAGACTTTTGTGGTTCAGGAAATGTAAGTGTTCACAAATATGAAAGTACCGTGATACATACATTACCTGCATACCCGTATAACTACCCTGAAAACCTACATTGCACGTGGCTTATTACAGCAGACGACGAAGGCTTTTTAATATTCACGTTTGTCCGCTTTCATCTCTCTACCAATCGGGATTATCTTAGAATTGGTTATGGTCACAATACATCATATAGCACGATGGTTATCCAACTAAGTGGTCTTGCAGCACCAAACTCTTTAACTATTAACGATACAACTGCCTGGATGGAATTCACAACGCCGAGTGGTGGATGGTGGGGATTTGTTTTACAAGTGAACGTCAATGATACAAAAGGTTGGTTAATAGATAAAGGGGATACAATTGTAGCAAATCCCCTCACTGCCAGAACTTATATGTTACAGTTTATAAATATTAAATTTGAACGCAAAAAGACCCGCTCCTGAAATTACATTTGACCAAACGTTTGATTAAGGTATTATTAAAAACACAAAACAAAATAAGATTTACAAAACAGAACGTGTAATTTTTTTTTATATATATAATAAATAATAAAAATATTTCGGCCACTTTTTTAGAACATTTTCAAAATATTTCAAATAATTATATTCAAAAACCTTTCAAAACTTCTAAACTCTTTCATAGATTTGTTTTTTAACATTTCGAAAAATACAGAGATTTGAGAAGGTTTGGCCCGTAACAAAAATTGTTCTTGGTCTGTGGCTCATATCTGTTTATAAAATAGGCAAGAAACAGGTATTTATCTTGAAACCGTACATAGAGTCCTACATCCACACAGTAGACAGAAAGATAGACCAACCTAAACCCACAGCCAGACAGACTGACAGAAAGGACCTCCTATCGCCCGTCAGAGAGACAGACAGACAGCTAGACCAGTTTTAGGACAGATTTAGGTGGCTATAGCAAAATAGTTGAAAGTGGTTAACTTAAAGACAAATAATCGACAATTCCACTTTTTAGAGAGAAGTTGCGATATCTGTGTTGGTGTTTCTTCAGTTCTTGAGCTGATTTAGGATGATACAAATGCAATTTTGTTCTTCCCTTGAGTTTGAATTCTTATTTCAACATTTACGCATTTCAGTCCAATGCCTTGAAAACGAATTCTTATGTGAGTCTGGTTACGGGTGTTTGGATGACTCGCTGCTGTGTGACAACCAACCCCAATGCCTGCATGGATCAGACGAACACGAATGTGGTAACGTTGAATATTGTATTTTGGTGTATCGGAAATTGGAATAATGGGGCGCCAAACCGAAATCTAGAAGTTTCTAGATACCCGACAAACTAACCACTGATCAAATCGCGCAACGTACATGTAATGGTTCAAAACGGACTTTAGTTATGACACAAGATCCCGTCTGTGTGATGTCATACTCATTGCGTCTTCAGACATCCATCTAATCAGGAAATCCTGAAAATGGAACTTTCATTGTATTGGTTGTCAAAACACCTATAAAACAAAAACAAAAATTTTAAATTGTATTTGTGCTACAAAGATTCAAAATCAATCTCATCAATATTATTGCAAGGTGTATCAATAGAATGGCAAGGTGTGTCCTTAATGAAATAATTATATTTTTACTTGTAAACCCATGTAAAATGGTCGAAAATTATCATGTTTTTCTGTTTATTTCGGGATATGTTCGCGATTATGCTGCATATCAATGGAATATTGATGTATTCAACTTCTCATGAAGGACACTGAATGTGAAACAATCACTGGTTTCAGTATTCGACTACGTCCTTGATATATGATTGTGTCCAAATGTCTCCTTATGGCTCAAAGGAAAGCAGTAACAATCCTTCTTACTATAATTGCCCATTTTACAGTGAGATGAGGTGAGGAAAACAGATTTGTTTTCATTTTTCTTTTGTGATGCTTGTATCAGCTTTCTTGTGCATAATTTACCCTCGATTCTTAGATATATGTGGAAATCTACTTTTTGAACTGACACCAGATGAAAGTATTTCCCTAACGTCTCCTGGATATCCGCAACCGTACCCTATAAATAGCGACTGCTCCTGGGTAATCCATTCAGAGGGTACAGGACATCCCACTATAACCGTCGTGGATTTCAAAATTTACCATGGGTTTGATTTCGTCAACATCAAGAATGCTCAAAGTACCATCATGACTCTAACTGGTTCAATCTCACCAAGTTCAGTTACCGCTAATACTACTAGCGTGACCGTCCATTTTGATTCCTATCGTTGGGACTATGGTCTGCAAGGATTTTCGTTTGACATTATCTGGTCACCACCAAACAGTAAGTTATTACACATATTATGATGCATCTTGCTTTTGTGACCTGATCTCGGACAGCATTCTAATTAATGATATGGTGTTGAAAATAAACAATCGACCGAGTGCACCAATGGCGAGTAGCTGAAGAATATAGCGCTACCTCGCTAGTAACTGAGGCGTAACCCACAATTTTGAGAGCACCAAATCGGGGTAAGCTACTAGGCTAGTAACTGGCGGGTAATTTACGCTAAATCTTATATATACCTCACCGGACCCAAGAGTAAGTTGGAGCAAAACAGTTTATGCTGAAACTAAAGGACAATTTCTTCTTTGCCCGATGGACGATTACATACATAGATATGATAATCAGTGGGAGAATTGTATCATGCAATTTATTACCAACTTGTGTATAATGATTATACTCAATGATACAAAATGTACATTTAAGACCAATTTATTATAAAATATTTTAAAACTATCCACAATCAAGCATACACAGTTGTAAAAAATAGTTCAAACGATCAAGCATCCAATCAATTAATCAATCAATTAACCAATAATTATTAATAGTAATAAATTAAATAATTAAATAACATGAAATCAAATATATAAACGAATTCATAAACAAATATGTCTATTGAATGAATATTATAAATAAAGTAAATAAAAAGATGAATACAAAATAATAGTACATAGGCCTACACATTTAAGAAATCGATTGATCAATGTCAATACCACTGTAGTTCATAGAAATGATTTAATTAAAGTCACCATCCTTTTTTGAAGAAAAACAAATGGGAATCATGGGAATCGAACCCGTGATTCAGGTTTATAGAAGCCAGGATCACAGTAGCACGCCACAGAGATTTGACGCTAGAATTGTGATGGTTTTATTATTTGACCATTGATCCATTTATTTAAAACGAACGGATTTTGATCGTTACATTTTTGCCATTTTATACCATTTCGTACGTTACTCTCGCACAAAATGGGTTTATAATGTAATTATGGTCCTTATTTTAAAAAGAATGGTAATAAACTTTGAAATTTTCAAACACAAAAATTGCGTCATATTCACAGATTTCTGACGTTGTGTTATTTGATACATGTACACACATTTGACGCATGCGACAATTAATTTTGTGAGAGGACGATGCTGATTAATGTGGATATTTACCTCGCTAGTTACTATGCTGGTGTTACTCGCCAGTTGTGCTCTAAGAATTACATCGTTAGTAAGTTATGCTACAGTTAGAGCATAACTACGAGGGAGGTAGCTTACCTCCCTATTAAGTTACGCTAGTTTGGTGCACTCGGCCGTATGTGTGTTCCTGCAATTATTAATACATTTCACGGCAATGTACGGGACGCGAGGCAAGATATAGCCCATTTCGATTAGTATAGCGTAAATGATAAGTATTCTTAAACTAACGAGAAACTTGCTCCAATCCATTCTGTCTGATCCCGTTTGCCATAAAGTGAACCATGTGATTCGTCTGCCCTCCTGTCCTGATGTGGTTTACACAATCAGATAAAAGATTGCAGGTTAAGGATTAAGAAATTATAAAGTAGGCCGAAGTAGTTATTGTGAAATGCATTTTACTCATCATATGGAAGAAAGATATCTAACAATGTATATTATTTTAGACATCGATCTAAATCAATAATTGTACAACCCTAGATCAAATAATTTTAGTCATCAATAGAAAAAAATTCTGCGCAATCTGTTATTAGCCCGGCACACACGATAACCGTCTTCATTTGATATTATAGTTACATGTCAACTAGGAGAGTTTACATGTCTCGATATCTCATTGGCAATGATCTGCCTACATGGATTCCAAAGATGTGATGGAAAGAAACTATGTCCTGATGAATCCGATGAAATGGACTGTGGTAAGACAAATTGTCATTATGACGATGTAATTGTACGCTAGTACTAAATACTCGTGAAACGTACTGACGTTTCTTAGTCTTGCCTATGTAATTTGTCTTGATACCACATCAGAGACGATTTTAGCCCATGTATAAATGACATTTTCGCCCGCGGTAAAGATATATTTTGTCTGTCTCGAAACTATTTAACCATGGCATTATTTACCAATGATATTAATAATGTAATCTGTGTTTGTTTTCAGGGATATGCGGGGCAAAGTATATTAACGTAGGATCAGATGAGGAAACAGTGACACTTTCCTCACCGGGTTTCCCGATGAATTATCCAAATGATCTGGCTTGTTTGTGGGTCATCTCGGGTACTTCGAACAGACGGATCATGACAACCATTACAGAGTTCCAAACAGAGAAAGGGTACGACTTTCTTACCACCGGTAATGGCAAGGCGGCAATGGCAGAATCTATAATAGTGACACTCTCTGGATTGGTAAAAATTCGCACTATTACGAGTGCTAGTGCTGACGCATGGATACAAATGACCACTGATGGTTCAGGGAGCACAACAGGGTTCGTGTTTCAGCTGGAGCAAGTTGCAGATATTATAGGTAATTCGTGCCATACTTTATTTTATTTTATTCTATTCTATTTAGCATATTATCGTATCATACACACACAAAAATATCACAAATATAAATATTTAGAAATACAAGTAAGGCGACAACAAACCCTGTTTGAGTGTTCTACGGTCCCGACGGTTATGGCGATTTCACTGACCGCGCATAACAACAGCAAAGTTGCACTAGGTATAGAAAATCATTGATGTGTGTGTGAATACTGTCATAACTCTGTGCTATCTGAACGAGCCACCTAGGTATCTGGATGAATGGTTCTGTAGTGACAACCGCAATTTGCGGGACAAAGGGTGTGACTAGCTGTGAATAATGAAAGGCTTTGTTATCTTTACACACACATTTTCAGTGCGTAATCACACATATCAATGATTTCCTATACCTAGTGCAACTTTGCTGTTGTTATGCGCGGTCATTGAAACCGCCATAACTTAATAAGTAGCCATTCGATTTTGTTGAATGAGGTATCATTCTGCGGAGAAGAAAGTTGCTCATTTAGAGTTTACTTCAGATTTTTTGTACCGATTACTTATTGTGAAATTAGCCAACCTCAAAGCACCTGGTCCGGGACTTTTGTTGCTAGGTGTAGTTGATTTAGTAATCACACCCATCTTCGTGATATTAAGGTAAATCGGTCAGACCCAATAATGAACTGACGTCGATTCCTTTGGATTAAGTGTTATGAAGTTAACATGAACACGAACCAACTATTTCATTCGAATATAAATTGTATAACACATTTTAATTGTTATTGAGATAACATGATATTATAAGGGTTTATGTAATCTTCTTAACATAACAATGAATGATTGTATATGTTTGATTTTCAAAGGTATCTGTAATATTGATGTGATAGACTGCGGCCAAGGAATATGTGTTGACGAAACTGGTAGATGCGACGGGTTTAATGACTGTCTTAATTGGGCCGACGAGCAACATTGTGGTAATGTGAAATGATCTATAATGTGAATTATTGAAACGCTATTGTGTGAACAACATTCAGTAACCAGAACTGATTCATTAACATTTCGGGAATGCATTACAGTTTATTTTGATAACGTCAGCATGCACTGTGTTGGGGGTGGGGGTGGTGGGGGGGGGGGGGGGGGGAGGTGATGATGGGGTGTAGGTGTCAGAAGCTTATAGGAGTCTGGACATCGCCCAACTGTCAACATATTAATACATGTCAACATTGGGGACTGGGTCAGTGCCAATGGGATCAAAGATTATTCAAGGATTAAATAATTTAGGAGCTCGGATCAAACTCGATGACAACCGACCTGAAATTAAAAACTGGGTGAACATTTGACCAGGGTTTGATCATCCACGGAAAGGAGTACCTTGAAGGTAAATCCTAAAATCAAACCCTAACCTTTAATCTAACTAAATATTACCTAAATGAACCCTAACATATGAAGTTACGGATGAAGTTAGTGTACTTAATAGATACCAGGAATGCATTACGGGGGATAAATGTGCCTAGCTGTCATGCCTGTAGTAACTGCACGATGAACTACACTCCGTCAGAGACTTTTGGCATAGTACACTATTGTCGAAATTACCTTTCGGGAGCATTCGTTACATTAACGAGCACTCATTATTTCAATATTTCAGCTTATGTGACGTGTCCTATGGCATATCTTTGCGACGAATCCGCTGCGTCCAATGTGAGCATGTGTGTTGATACGAATCAAGTGTGTGACGGGGAAGCTGATTGTCTTGAAGGTGATGACGAAATCAAATGCGGTACGTCCATTCACACATATCCTATTCATACGCACATTTTTCCAATGATATTTTTCTTAGTTCTTATAACGTAAATTGACACAGGCAATGTAATGAACAATATATATTTTACCTGCAGATACTAAACGTTGTCCGCATAACTGCAAATGTATGTATAATACCATAGAGGATCTACGAGTTGAATGCCGGAATGGGTGGCTACTTGAATGGATAAATGAAATGCCACCAATATCAACGTCAATGTAAGAATACTTTGTGTAATTACACTAAATGATGCAAAAAGTCTACACTCATATGATAAAGTCATAACTTTTAAATATCATTCTTAATTGTTTGTACAACAACCAATAGAAGCACAATAACACTGGATAGTCCGTAACAATTTAAGCTCCATATTTTTCATAAATCGATGTCAGTATTGGACGATTATAGAGTATTTCGTTGGAAACGGGGTAACATAATACAGCTAGAACAGTGTTATCAATGTATAATATTGTCTAATATAATTACTTTATCATTCAGTGTCACGATCATCCGCTACACTTCTAACACATAGAAAATTAGCAATTACCATTTCCATTATCGGACTCTGGATTGGAGCGCTTTCCAGAAGGACTGGTTAAAGGACTGGTTAACTGACACCCTTCAAAAAGAACACTTTTCTGGATACCATGTTTTGGTTAAATGTATTTTTGTACTCCGTGTTTATGTCAGACCTAATTCTTATGATTATAATGATAACAGCATTCCGCGCAATCACGTTGGTGTAAACGCAATCTCGTTAGAGATTTGCGTAATATTATGATATGAACACTGAGAGTCGCTTTCGATTTCACGCCTTAAAACATTGTTGTTTTTCTTTGATAATATACGTACAAATTATGTCTGTGTTATTTCAGACATTTGTCAGGAGGCAATGTGACCACACTAGGATTTGGAATATTCAAATCATTTAGTAAACTGAAAGCGTTGTAAGTATACACCGTACATTCGACAGTGAGACATGGTTTTATTTGTGTGAACCTAATTCCTAATTGAGCTAAAGACGCACCAGACTCATCTTACGACTAATATCATGTCGTTGTAATTTTGACAACGTCACTAAACCTAAGAAAACATTAGGCTTGGGGAGTGTTCGTTAGCTGTACGGCAGTCAGATATCTGAGAAAAACGTGACAAGTTATTAGAATGATAATTCAGTACCTGGCTATACAAGTTTGCCGATTCACAGTGAGCCAATTGAATCCTTACTATAGTTCTAAATTGGCGAAGGCGCCTTACAGCAGCGAATGAACACAGAAGGACGCGGGCGCTTATCGCACTGCGAATCATATGCATGCGTGATGCGTGCGTGCAACCAATACCACGTTCGTGTGGTCTTAATCGCGAGCGCACGCTTGGATAACTTGCGGAGAGATAAAAGCCGAATATTTCTCGCCAATGTGGAACTTATTATGGCATAGGGAAATATGTGGAGGGGTTATAGATTGAATACAATGATTAACGTCACAACAACTTTATACATAATATGCTTTATTATGTGAGTGGCCATAGTATAAACAAAACGTGTAAGATAATACGTCTAAGGTTACACGTAGAACGGGGAAGGTTAGACGTTTAAGATAACTTCTTACACGTCGAAGATTAGCAAATACAGTTTACAAATAGGGTTTATTCCGTAATTAGCATAAGCTGGTTTGATATCGAAAATGGTTTTGACAATTGTTAACGGAATAAAGCCAGAATGTTATCTTAGGCGTCTGAAATACATTTTAGACTTCTAACCTTAGGCCTACACGTTGTACGTGTAACCTTACGCGTACTACTACGTGTTACCTTAGACGTATCATCTTACACGTTTTGTTTATACTATGGCCATCCATAATATTACCTGGTAAGTTATTTGGAGCAATGCATGCTATTTATACACTCTTAGTAGTTTCAAACCAATCAAAAAGCAGGAAACGTAAATACGCGGAGTGCATAAAATGTCTAATTGCACTCCGCATGCGCGCCGTACGGTGCTCGCACCAAGAGCTTTGTTTTGATTAGTTGTTCACACAGCACCACGGGTTCGCAGATTTTTACTGCAGGTATCAGCAAACTTGTTAACATGTTTTTATTGATTTGTATTGTGTCGTGTATGAATTAGGTCAATGCGCTTGCGTATGTATTGATACAATAGCACTCTTCCTGCAGGGCCGTACTATTATTAACACATCAACATCAGCACTTGCGTTTATAGTTCCAATTTCTCTCGAATTAATATAACACATCAACCTGGTCTCCCTAAAACTGACAAATATCGTCAGTTTACAATGCTTTATAATATTATGATCATGTGTCGATTTAAGATATTAAAATATAGTTATTTTGACACCTCGGAAACTATACTATGCATGAATAAGTATATGTCAAAACGCTCAGGGGGTTGGTGGTCGGGGAGGTGTATAACTATTGATTGGTAGCTTAAACGGTAAATATTGGATAAGCTAGATTCTTAAATTATTTTGTCAGCGTTGTTGAGCTTTATTACGTAATGAGGGCGCTATACGGAATAAAGCTAAATATGGTATATATGATCAGATTATGAAACTGACCACATTTGTCAGTTTATGGGAGACCAGGTTGAACACATGCGTACTTATGTATTGACCGATAAATAAATAATCCATATTCACTGCCTTTCTCGTTATAGATCACTGTCAGAAAGTGGTATCTCCGATATCCAACCACTGTCATTTCAAGGATTGGGATCCGTCACCTGGCTGTAAGGCATATTTTCATATTGGAATAATTATGAGATTTCATTTTGTGTCTCAAACTTTAATGTACATGATACTTGAGTAAAGCATATACAGACACATGATAAATCGGGAAGTCAAAGTTGCTGGGATTTATTATACTATAGTAAACGTTGTTAGCTTATGGTACTGGGATTATATGCAATATCATTTTAAACATGATTAGCAAGGTATTCCATTGGTTTAACACGTCTCATATAACTGGTATTTTCTTCACTGGACTCATCATAAAAGGTGCAGGTCACTCGGTTAGGGTCAATGGAATTTTCCCGCCGAGCAAGGCACTTAACGGTCAATTTTCCCTCTCTATCAAGTTGTATTTAAATAGGTGATGGCACTCGCCAATACTTGAAACTTATTAGACACTCTGTGAAGGTGTAGCATTTCCCACAAAGCAACATTGTAATAGTAGTGAGTCTTCCCAGATTGCTTGAAATAATGGGCACTCCCTCTTGTGAACAAAGGATTAAGAGCCCTTACCTACCCTCTGTATATATAACAGTATTACAATTATCATAGAACAATTTATCTTATTCATCTCAAATAATATAAATGTTTCTTGGTAGCTGGACCCAGGTTGTGGAATGATTTACGTGAACAAAATCACCATCATTAGCTACAAGAAATATCAGAAAACTCATCTGTTCCCAAATTAATTGTTGTTCGTTTCTTAATAGTATTTATTCATCAATGTTGTTTAAATTTGTATTCTATTTGTGTTCGCATGTATGTATTTTTGTTGCTGTATCTTTTTGTAAAGCGCTTTGTAAAACCACATCGTATCTATGATTACATACATATGTATTGATTGTCTGTACTAATGATTGATCGGTTATGATTACTTTCAGAGATCTTTCTACCAATCCAATTACACATATCTATAAAAGAACATTCAAAGAACTTGAAAATCTTCAGGAACTGTAAGTTTTTTATTTCTCACTTTCGCAATGTTGTAGACAATTAAAACAGCTATTTCTAAGATCGAGAGATCCCATGTAAAACATGTTGGGTATCAAAACCGTACAAACAGTTTTTGACCAACTTTAAAATGCCTATTTTGTCCACATTCTTGAAAAACATGTTTGCTGTATTTTCTCGAGAATGTGTAGTAGAATGACACTCTCTATATGTTAACATGGGTCCCCGTGGTAGGTTGTGCGAATAAATAGATAGCCTTGGTAGACGAGGGTTAAACTAAATTATGAAGATACAAGTATTAATCAGATATTCAGACTATGAGCGTGTTTCTACTGGGGAAGAAACCGCTAATAAACGCCAAGTTTTCCCAGTAGAAACAGGCAGAACCCGCTAAGAATCGGTATTTTTGGTAATCCCAAAAACCTTCACAAACCAGGTTTGGAGCCGGCAATAATCGGCAATAATCGGCAATAAACCCAATAGAAACAAAAAGGCGATTAATCTTAGAGGTTTGCGCCGTGAACCGTGTCACGCTGGGTTATACACATTGTGAAGCAATCTTTTTCAGGTGCGCTGGTCCAGCATTGTTTGGTATTACAAAAGGTCAAATGTCGTGGCCCATCGACTAAGATCGATAAACTTAGCGGTAACTTTTCGCGAGTAGAAACAGGGGGATTAAAAACTTACCGATTAAATCTTAGCGTTTATTAGCGTTAATGGGGCAATCACATGTATCCGTGTGAGCTGGGCGGCCCCTTACCGTCTTATAGAAAAACAACAAAGTCCAACACGGTGAACAATCAGCAAAAAATGTCAACGGCCGCATTGATTTTTTTTGTCACCGGGTTCATACTGTTCTATACTGGGTCCTTATCGGTCTGGAACCGGGCTCATACCACCTCCTCACCAGGTCCTCACCGGCCGAAACGCTTGGGTACCAACCGAGCCGCCTTGATAACGTCATCAAACTGCCCTGTACATGTATAAACTGAGCGCTCAAGCTCGCCGCTTCGCTCACATTCCGGGAATCTCTGTAAAATACATGTGTACTCACATGTATCCGTGTGAGCTGGCCGGCTCATTACCGTGTGACAAATTGGTGCAGACGGTGGCACACGGGGATGTCACACGGTGGGCCGTTTCCCGTCCGTTAAACACGTTGCCGGGGGACATTGCCGGCCATCCGCGCCCGGCAGGAAGTTTGACCATTCTCAAAACTCTTGCCGGGTGAGTAAAAGCGGCGGCAAACGGTGAGACGGCGCACCCGTTTCGCGCCCGTTCGCATGGCGGTAATGGTAGGCGGCTACCTTACCGTCTAATTGAAAAACAACAGAGTCCAAACAATCAGTAAAAAATGCCAACGGGCTCATTGATTTTTGTTGGTGGTCACCGGGTCCATACCGTTATATACCGGGTCTATGCGGGGTCCTCACCGGCCTGGTACCGGGCTCACCGTCCTCATACGTGGCTAGCTTACCGTTCTCGCCAGGTGCATACCACCTCCTCACCGGTCCTCGGTCCATACCGCTCTACACCGGGTCTGTACCGGGTTCTCACCGGCCTGGTACCGAGCTCACCGGCCTCATACAGGTCTAGCTTACCGTTCTCACCGTGTCCTCACCGTGTGCATACCACCTCCATACCGGCTCCTAACCGGTCGGAACGCCTGGGTACCGGCCGAAACGTCTTGATTATATCATCAAACCGCCCTTTTTAAGCTGAGCGCTCAAACTCGCCGCTTCATTTGCATTCCGGAATTCGTACGACCAACATCTATAATACTCTCTAAATGTAAAAGAACTAAACCTCAATCTTTCGAGAGCTCTAGGAGGGACGGCTCTTGTAGGAAGTGAAGTTCACTCTTTTCAGATTGATTTTTCACTCTTTTCAGATTGATTTTTCACTCTTTTAAGAGTGATTTCCACTCTTTTCAAAGTGATTTTAACTCTTTTTAGAATGATCGCTCTTTTAAGGAGTGAACTTCACTCCAAAAAAAGAGCTGTCCCTCCTAAAGCTCTCGAAAGAATGAGTTTTAGCTCTTTTACATTTAGAGAGTTGCAACATGCCTGCTGAGAGTCCGTTCCGCGAACGGTTACCAGGCTGAATGCGGCCATTCGCAGCCCGCGTCGCTAAGATGGTCGACGTCCACTACCGTCCATCACCGCCCTGCGAATGGGCGTGAAACGGGTGCGAAACGTGTGTGAAACGGGTGCGAACGGGTGCGCCGTCCTTATACCGTCTTCATACCGGGCTCCTATCGTTCGCCGCCGCTTTTACTTACCCGCCAGGAGTTTTGAGCATGTTCAAATCTCCGGTGGCCGGCAAAGACGGGAAACGGCCCACCGTGTGTGTCGCCATCCGCACCCATTTTTCACACGGTAAGGGGCCGCTCAGCTTACACGGATACATGTGATTGCCCCATTACTTTTTGCAGTGCCCCAGTATAAACACGCTCTATTGATTTATCTTCCATTTCTTTGATCAATATTCAATTACAGCTTTCTATCTGGCGTTCCGATAACAAGTATTGCAAGTGGAGCCTTCTTAGGATTAACATACCTGCATACACTGTAAGATCTCTATTTAATTCCATCACCATATTTGGAATCACCAAGGGAAATGCATTAAAATAAGTAGACCTACAAACATGCCTACTATTGGTTCAGTGAAAAGTTGGAAAGGGTTCTGGAAAAATCTGTTTTGTATAATGGTAAAACTAATAGCCGCGTGGAAAGTGATACGTTTCTAGAAATGCCTTTAAAAGAATGTTAACATAGGGTAATGACCATCATCCCAGAACTCAAATTTCAGTAGCATAACGGACATTTTAAACGCATTGATAATTAAACAAGTTGTTATTTTATTCTCATTTTTGAAGAAGCTACTGGAATGTTAACTATCGAAAAGGGGTCATTCTATAAGCACCGTATTGATTTAATATTGAAGGAAATTATGTGATTTATATAAATATAATTGTATAAAAGATACCAGGTAAAATCACGCTATAAGATAACTGACCGTTGTTATCAACATGCACAATGTTAATTAGAGTGATTCAGAAGAAGAAAGGTATATAGCAGTTAGAATCTGTCTGATTTTCAATTCTCGGTTCATATGCGAAGAGGTCAAAGGTCACCGTAAATATCAGCTTTTAACTAAAGATCAAATCCTTCGACAGTATTAGTTATTTTTTTCTTTTCTTAACTATCTTGCAGTGTTCTTGTGACTGGTATTGCACAAGGTGTGCCCAAACTTTCGTTTGAAAACGAAGCATTTCAAGGATTGTTATCTTTACAAATATTGTAAGTGGATAGGTTTTCAGTCGTGTGTACATCGTTAGCCTCAGCACATTGAGAAATGCAAGTGACTTCGATTATTTTGGGAATTTGGTATCTATATAGAAATGAATTATAGTGGGGTTAGAAGTTCAATAACAGACGAAATCTTAAAGTCATCAATTGTTGTCATCATCAAAATATGATCGGAGTTATCAAACTCAACATAGGTAAGACATGGTGATTTCACCTTTTCGACAAAAAGTGCAAACAAATGTGTGTGTTAAACAGCTTGTTTGAAAGAAACAAATATATACGGTATTCTCTTAATCTCTTGTCTTCTAATAAACTCTTGTGTTCTTTTCTATTTAACTGTTATTGGTTATAGTTGTTCAAATCATTAATATTGTTTTCATTTTAATTCAAGAAGTTCGTCACACTTGAGTTTGACAACGGACATGATCCCATTGATTTTGATGATCTACTCATTTGCGGAAAGCATGCAGTTATACAATGCACTTGCGTAGATTTGAGCAGCAATAACCATGACGTCACTTCGATGTTTTGTTTTTTATATAATTACGTAATTTGGGCTCAATCATTATTTTTCTAACATAGAATGCACAATGTTGTAGTTGCGGGACACACCCTTTAAGTGTTTCAGTCTCTCAAAACGCTTATATTTGTGTGGAGTTATGCAAACAATCTCGTATTAATCTTGACAAGTGCCACTATTTCTGAAAACGTAATTTTTAGGAAATGTAACTATTTCTGGAGAAGTAATAATGACATTGAAATGGAGAACAATTCTATGGGTAGCCAAGTGTTTTTGCCTTTCATAAGTGTTAAAACCGCTAAAAACGATTAATTGTGTGTAGCATTATGCAGACAAACGTGATCAAATGTTAGGGGGGGGCTTACTTTTTTGAACCGTTTATGAAGTCAAGTAAAGTGATAAGTAATTTTTAAAAAAACTTCTTTTTTCGCCCCTACCCCCTTCCACCCTATTATAGGTACGTGGATGATCATCGAGTGTGCTGTAATTTTGACAACCTACAAAAATGCACCGTGCTGTCCCCTCAGCCGCCCTTGTTCAATTGTGGGAGTCTAATGGAGAACACTGTCTTACGTGTGTTTATGTGGATTCTAGGACTTAGCGCCCTCTTCGGTAATCTACTAACTATGATATGGCGGGTATTTGAAAAGACAAAAAGCCCAAGACAATCGGTACAAAACCTCTTAGTTGGTAACCTGGCTATGTCTGACTTTCTTATGGGCGTTTACATGTTAATATTAGCGAGTGCTGATTTATATTATGGCGATTCTTATTTTATCCACGCGGATGCGTGGCGATCAGGACCTCTGTGTAAATTCGCCGGTTTTGTCTGCTTACTTTCAAGTGAGGCATCCGTGTTTTTCTTGACTCTTATCAGCTTTGACAGATTCTTAAGTGCTGTGTTCCCTTTCAGTCGGGTCAAACTCAATCGGAAGTCTGCATACGTGATTGGTTTTGTCATTTGGGTGATCACTTTTGTAATTAGCCTTGTTCCAGTTTTAACTGCCGGGCCAGAGTCTGACTTGTACGATCTTTCTGATGTCTGTGTTGGTCTACCTCTCATAACAAGACCTTCCAGATTTGAGTTTGAAGCAAGTGGCGTAGGTGATCAAGTATCATTTGAACTCCCGGTAGCTAAAGACACCAAACCTGCTTGGTTCTTTTCGATAGCTCTTTTTCTCGGAGTAAACCTCGTGTGTTTCTTTCTAATCTTGGTTTGTTATATTGCTATATTCATTCGACTAAGGCAGTCTGGTCAACGTGTGAATCGCAGCCGGAGCAGTGAAGAGGACAAAAAGATCGCTATCAAAATGGCCGTGATTGTTGGGACGGATTTTCTGTGCTGGGTACCGGTGATTATAATGGGGGTACTTTCTCAGACCGGCGCGGCTGTGATTCCTCTTGACGCCTACATCTGGTCGGTTGTATTTCTTCTCCCTGTCAACTCATCGCTGAATCCGTATCTGTATACGTTAGCATCATTGATAGCTAGTCGTCAAAATCGCACGGCACCGTCTACTGCAACACACGAAACAAACGTGTCAAGTCGTCAACAACGAAGTCAACATTCCGCCGGAGTTGAACCCGACCAGAAACAAGGACCGGAAGCGGAACCTTCGACCTCTAAGATTGTGAAAGCTAATTTACAAGAGGGGTTAATTATGATGATGTCTCCTGTCCTTGATGACTCAGTAGATGCTGGCGTGTCATCTAAACAGATGGTGGACGCCGTGACTGTTCAGGAAACGTCTATGTAGAATCGAAGCTTGATTTGATGTTGAAAATGGGATATACAAAAAAAGTAAACACTTATTCACATCTTAATCATTACTAATTCACCATTTTTTCACTAGTCATTCACCATTTATTCACGACTTCTACACTTCTTTATATAAAGTTTAATTAATATCCTCTACTTTACATCTTAATAATGATCTAGTCAAAAAAAATCGTTGTTAATCACCTACTTAATTCTCTAAGCATATCTTTAACTATATGTATTTTGTACTGCACACATCGCGATATCGGTAATTACATAAAATAAGTAAAAATACCAAAAGGCGGTAAGGTATCAGTTGTTTTGACCAATCATATGAGAGCATCAAGCACAATATTTGTAAGACCAGGGAAATATGTGAAAGCTTACAGATTTTGTAAAAGAGTGACCTCCCATCGAAATATAATTGAGATATATCACACGGCGTTCTAGTTTTACAGTTAGAGTACGCATTTATTTTCTACTTACCTTTATCAACCTCCACATCAATCCTGGGGTAAGAGAACAAACACAGAATGCATACTCGATCAAAACACACTGATTCTCTCACATGTTCTCCATATGCAATATCTTTAAAAATCAAGATTACCTGGATGCATTAACCGCGCATCCAGTCGTACATGGCAAAGGGCTTTTGAAGTCGATTATTAACACATATATAATTCCACCAACTATTTTACCGAGAGACAATCATCTCGTTTTTATTCATAATACTAACAATTAATCAGTTCATATCATTCAATGTAATTCGAGGCGTACGTAGCTTGTTTGAATACAATATTTGAAATGCTCACACACGCAGATTAAGGAGTATCAGACGCCTCAATTTGGAATAATTTAGAATGTGTTGATAATGTAACCTCATCAGCTGCGTTGAGATCGGCTCGAGGGGTCTAATCACAAGTGACAATTTGAAGAGGCTCTGCAACTATCATGGGAGAAAAACGGGTCAAATTAGGGAAAAGTCCAACTGCAATAATTATGATAGCCCACCTTATCGCGCCATGAGATTGGCAGTCTTCTTCGTACCCCGCTTCTTACACCTGTTTCAGTTCCCTGTCAGCCTATCGAACAACACCATCTGGTCAAAAGAGCTCACTTCGCCGTCCCAAAAACCCATGCGCGAGATCAGAGCTAGATGGGAGCTGTATGCCGGGAGAAGTAACAATAAGTAAGCCCTCTATCGGTAGGTCTCCCGGGCCAGCCAGAGAGTGGAATTACTAGAGTGACAGAACCATGGAAGTACTAGGACTGACTACGAGATTGTGGAGGCGCGCTGCAACAAGCACCTACAATCTTGGAAAGAAGTCCTTGGAACGCGAACGCTGAGCACACATGTTGGGTATTGATACTTGGTGTCTTCTGTTATAAACGAAAATTGTTCAAATGAGATTTTTCCTTCCCCACCATCGATCAATGTTGGGACACTCTGGCAAGCTGCATTGAACCACTGTCCTTTGTCAACATTGTACGGGGGAGTGGGGTGACACTTTTCCATTTATCATACGCAAGTGATCCAAGACTTTTTTCCAGGATTGTATAAAAAGGAATGCAAAATGTTTGATATAAATTTGGTTTTTCTATCATAATTCAAAAACCGAATGTCGTATGAATCTCATATTACACACGATTTGAGTAAACAATACGGGCATCGCAAATATGAAACAAATGATAATAGGGAATTTATTGTATCAAGGGAGTGGTCACTGAAAACAATTATTTATGTCATATTGAACTACAATTTGACCCAATTCTTGATCCCGCGCGCAATAATCTGATGTGGGAGTGGAGTGACACTTTTCCGTTAATCACACGCAAGTTTTCCAAGACTTTTTTCCAGGATTGTAGTATAGATTAGTATATGGTGTTGTAATAACGAGGAAGGATTAGTATGTTAGGGTTAAACAAACTAAAAAATCTCCTTGATTAAAGCTTATCCATGTAGCAATGCGCAACGGACTACAGGGAAATCGCACCAGGCCTACTTTACATTCAATTCAATAGGTACATTTGTACATGACGTCCAATTCAATGCATGAACCGTGTTACCAAATTGCCCTACATCATAAAATAGATGCGTCTTCTTTCTGAAAATCTTAAGCACAGTATAACTATACTGATGGGATATACTGACTAGATGGCAGCTGAAATTCAAACACGGATAACCTCTATCATGTTTATTCTAGTTACGCTATATACATGTACATGATATAGAATGTTCGAAACGAGCCCAAATATTGTGACACAGCCTTATGTTTGGAAGGATGACCCGTCGACCTTCATACAGTTTGCAATGGCTTCAGGTTCCCATCTTGCCTATTTCATACCTTAAATTTGTTGTGAACCAAAATGTAGTAAATTATGCACAATACGGAGCAACTAATTTGATTTTGACCTTGAGTATGACCTTGTCCCACATTTGTGCTCTTGGGACAATGTCATAATAAGTTAAATTCATAAAAAAAAGTCTTATTTCTGATCTTGATACATCTTGTATCCAATCAGAGACTCATATTCATGAAAATCAAGAGCTTAACTACAATTTGAGGTATTCTACTTTTATTTAATCTATTGACTTGTAAATACGATTTATATTTGACATTTCGTGCGTTGGATCATATTTTATAGTTATGTTTGTAATGTTTTTCACGTCTCCCTGCGTTGGTCAGTCAGTGCTGGTCATTGGCGGGTCAACATATATCATGTCCTCGATTTTATGTCCGTTCGTTTGATTAATTTCGAAGTAATGTATTGACTGAATAAATAAAGATATAACAGAACATAACAAATAAAACGGCTTAGTATTGAATTATTTATATGAAGGAGTTTTGTTTAATTAGATAATAACTATAATAACTGCCAATCCATAGTTGTGGCAGTTTTATTTGCGTATAACATTAACATATAATTCGCAGTTGCTCTAATAATGAGAGGACGGTTTTGGTGCGCACAAATAGGACATAATATTGCGTGTTCGAACGCTTAAATGACCGTATTCTCGTACTTAACGCGGTTTTAGCCTAATCCGTAGCTAACTATAAATGATAAAACTCATGTTTATTTTTTGAAACACAAATTTATTTTTTTAAACGCAAATTTTTCTTTTAGAACATGTTTTTAAACATGAATATCTTTTTTGGAGATGAATTTTTTTTAATTGATTGATTTTATCTTTGTGCGGCGCATTGTGTTTCCTTGCGGTTTGAAATGCGTCTTTTAAATGCCTGTTTATTATATTATATATCGTCCACATAAAATTCGTTGAAGCGTCCTATTGTATGGAATGGTATTTATACAATAATCAGCGATTCAAATGGTTACCATAGGAATGAAGGGATGCATCAAGTACAGTGAGAATCCAAAAGAAGTTATACGGGAATGATTTTTTATCTCCAAAAAGACCAACCAGAATTGACAAACCAAGGAAGCTCGTATTCAAAGAGCATATACATTCTTCCGCTCATAATATGAAAAAAGAAGCACTGAAATTGATCTTTGCTATCAAGAGTTATACTTGTTTTTATAAAAGAACCTATTTTGGGAACTGTCCACGAAATGCTAAATCCTTTGAAATTATCCGTCTAAGTGAGGAGCAAAAAATAAATTCAAAAGATATTTATACCTCAGATATTCTAACAATGAAGCGTGTATTCACAATGAACATATTCTTCATGCCCGTACCAGTCACCATGATTAAAGTCATTGATTCTCATATTAACGGCCGTTTATATTGACAGATCTCCAAAAAACTACTACGCCCATTTCCTTTGTAAGGATTTATGTCAATAAAACCAACGAGCGAAAAGTAAATACACCGAAATGACCTGGAACATGGTGAAGTGGTATAGGCATGGGTGAGGGATGTGCGTGTGTGTGTTGATTATAAAAGTTCTCATGAATGGGAAAGATTGGTTGTAACCAAAACAGGCAATATGTTCATTGTAGACTAACCAAATAAAGTCATTATCTAGTTTGTTTATCCTTTTTTTTTTTTAAAGAAGAAAACCGCATATTCCCTGCCCAAAAAAGTTAATTTGAAAAAATATCATTTTGATTAATGATTTTCTGTCCGAGATATCGACGATAATGTAAATTTTATTCCATAGAGCTGTGTATAAAAGCACATCTTCTCCACCCCACTGTCTTTTAATACAAGATTGTGCGACATTGGCGCTTCTCGGACACGTGCCATAGACATAAATGATTGCTTTAAACGATTTAAAGTTTAACATGTATATTTATCGAAATGACCAAAATATGAGGGTCTAATTTTCGCTAGTATATAGGAACAAAATTCGGAGAAAAACTTCTTTTTTTAAATATCAAAAATATAATTTTAAACGTATTACGCTCTAATGAGAACAAAAAAAGATTTTGAATGTAAGTTTTGCATACTTCCGTAAACCCCCTCTCCGAACGGCGCGGGTCTAACATGATCTAAATAGTATTTAAAAAGATATTTTTGATTCTAAGACACGCGGAGTCGACACTAATGAACTTTACCAAACCTTTAAGGTTGAATTTAAGTTTTGCATACTTCCGTAAACCCCCTCTCCGAACGGCGCGGGGTCTAACATGATCTAAATAGTATTTAAAAAGATATTTTTGATTCTAAGACGCGTGGAGTTGACACTAATGATCTTTACCAAATCGTTAAGGTTGAATTTAAGTTTTGTAATCTTCCGTAACCCCCCCCCCCCCCCCCCCCCCCCCCTCTTGATTCTAAGACACGTGGAGTTGATAGACACAATTTTTTTAAGAGATTTTGAATTCAAGTTATGTATACTTCAGCAAGCCCGCACCCTCTCCGTTCACCGCCGCGTGGAATTTAATCTTTTTAAAAGATTTTGAATTTAAGTTCTGCTAACTTCTGTACCCCATGCTCGTACCAGTCACCATGATTGAAGTAATTGATTCTCATATTAACGGCCGTTTATATTGACAGATCTCCAAAAAACTACTCCGCCCATTTTCTTTGTAAGGATTTATGTCAATAAAACCAACGAGCGAAAAGTAAATACACCGAAATGACCCGGAACATGGTGAAGTGGTATAGGCATGGGTGAGGGATGTGCGTGTGTGTGTTGATTATAAAAGTTCTCATTAATGGGAAAGATTGGTTATACACAAGTGGTAGACTATGGACATGAAATACAGCGCCTCCAAGTATTGACTATTAACTATTGAACTAATCATCCATGACTGAATTTTCCAACCAGCAGTTAGGCCAATAATAAAATACTGTTTGGTTGTCCTCGACATTCCTATCTTATTTTCCGTCAGTTCTAAAACCTCGTATAAACCTTATTCATAATCACATTACCCGCTCATGCTTAACCGATGAACATAATATACCCTGAGACGATATACCTGTATTGTGCAGTGTGGCGCCGGATTTGACATACCGATTGAGCAGTGTGCAATGAAAGCATTCATGTGTAGTAGCGTGTGATTATGCTAAGTTGACGTGAGTTCAAACGCCAATTATAAGCCGTTGATAAAGCAGAGTGTCGATTGGGAAATGTGTTGAAATTCATTTGTTGTTGTATTAGTGTGTTTCGTTATTGACATCATTGTTCACCGGCCTATGGTGAGCGTGTGAACTCACTAAAACTGTTTTAGATATGACCAAATAATAATAAGGACTGACCGTGGACAACTAAATTATTTATATTTTGGGACTTACGGGAGCATTGATATTAGACGATTTATGGAATCAATTTCAATAAGTAAGCTATCAAAATATTCCTTGATGTATAAATAAGTATTATAGAGGAAATCATTCTCTTTAATGCACAAATTACAGAGAAATCTTGAAATGAAAGTTGCAAACATTTTTAATTTTTGTTGAATTTTTGAATTTTTTGCGACTCATTCATTTTCACTCATCTGTATCGATCTGTTATGTTGCAGGGAATGGCATTTGGCTCTCATCTCATCCATAATAGGGGTTTGACTAATATTCATTACATCCATACCATTAAACAACAACTTTGATATGTCAATTTTCTAATATATTGACTCCCAATAGTTAGCTTTAGACAATTGACATCAGAGCAAGCGACCATTGATGTTTAGCTGTGGTTCGATTCCTTTTGTTCAGCTGGTCGCTAGTGGGCGCTTCATTTGATGTCCGTTATATGCTTGCGGTAGCACTTGTGTGTAACCAAAACAGGCAATATGTTCATTGTAAACTAACCAAATAAAGTCATTATCTAGTTTTTTTATCCTTTTTTGTTTGTTTTGTTTTTTTTGTTTTTTTTAAAGAAGAAAACCGCATATTCCCTGCCCCAAAAAGTTAATTTGAAAAAATATAATTTTGATTAATGATTTTCTGTCCGAGATATCGACGATAATGTAAATTTTATTCCATAGAGCTGTGTATAAAAGCACATCTTCTCCACCCCACTGTCTTTTAATACAAGATTGTGCGACATTGGCGCTTCTCGGACACGTGCCATAGACATAAATGATTGCTTTAAACGATTTAAAGTTTAACATGTATATTTATCAAAATGACCAAAATATGAGGGTCTAATTTTCGCTAGTATATATAGGAACAAAATTCGGAGAAAAACTTCTTTTTTTAAATATCAAAAATATAATTTTAAACGTATTACGCTCTAATGAGAACAAAATAGGATTTTGAATGTAAGTTTTGCATACTTCCGTAAACCCCCTCTCCGAACGGCGCGGGGTCTAACTTGATCTAAATAGTATTTAAAAGGATATTTTGGATTCTAAGACACGCGGAGTCGACACTAATGAACTTTACCAAACCTTTAAGGTTGAATTTAAGTTTTGCATACTTCCGTAAACCCCCTCTAGCTCTCCGAACGGCGCGGGGTCTAACATGATCTAAATAGTATTTAAAAAGATATTTTGGATTCTAAGACACGCGGAGTTGACACTAATGAACTTTACCAAACCTTTAAGGTTGAATTTAAGTTTTGCATACTTCCGTAAACCCCCCTCTCCGAACGGCGCGGGGTCTAACATGATCTAAATATTATTTAAAAATACATTTTTGATTCTAAGACACGTGGAGTTGACACTAATGATCTTTACCAAATCGTTAAGGTTGAATTTAAGTTTTGTAATCTTCCGTAATCCCCCCCCCCCCCTCTTGATTCTAAGACACGTGGAGTTGATAGACACAATTTTTTTAAGAGATTTTGAATTCAAGTTATGTACTTCAGCAAAGTACCCTCTCCGTTCACCGTCGCGTGGAATTTACTGAAATAATCTTTTTAAAAGATTTTGAATTTAAGTTCTGCTAACTTCTGTACCCCATGCCCGTACCAGTCACCATGATTGAAGTCATTGATTCTCATATTAACGGCCGTTCAAATATTGACAGATCTCCAAAAAACTACGCGCCCATTTTCTTTGTAAGGATTTATGTCAATAAAACCAACGAGCGAAAAGTAAATACACCGAAATGACCCGGAACATGGTGAAGTGGTGTAGGCATGTTTCACTTATTTTTACATTTTGAAGTAACTCTTTGTGAATTTGTACTCTTTAGATTGATAATTTCAAAGGATTGAGCATTTCGTGGAAAGCTCCCACAATGCGTTCTTTTATTAAAACAGGCATAACGCTGGATAGCAAAGATCAATTTCAGTGAGTCGGTGATTCGCCGTTTTCCTGAGGTAATTAGGAATCGTATCGCTCTGTAACTTGGAATGTATGTACGATTTATGGTCAGAAATGTAAATCTGTAAGAAAATCTAGGCTTTCTAAAAAAAAAAACAGAAATAGCTAGAGGGTGCTCCTTGGAAAAGATCACATAATATGCCTTTGAGCATGGTAAGTACTTGAACAACACAAGTTATTTGAAAGTTTTAAACAGCGTTTTTACAGTGTAGATGTAGAGGTAGATGTTCCGATTTTGAACTTGAAGTTTTCTATTCTACATGAAAGGTCATCCTTAAAAAAGTCGTGTTCCAAAGTTTGAGTTGCCTAGCTCTAATGGTTCTTATTTTAGACGCACAAGATGCTGTGAACTGTACCCATTGAGTAGTACACAAACTATATCGGTGGTTACCACCATTCGCGGTAATTCGACGTTATTTCATCGATTTCTCCGTAATTATACCGATTTAGGCCGTCAAATTTCAGTATGATGAGAAAAATACGAGCTTTCATATGATATGAAAATCTCCGTATGTTTGAAATAATTCTGTGTTACGAAAATGTGATCGGGTCATCTACCTTTAACACTTGCAATGTGAATATATGACCGAGTTGTTTTTTTAGCTCAAATTAAGTGTGAAATTGACACATTGAAATTGAGACCTCTCCATGTTCCGAGGCAATTGTGTGAGCACTATCATGTGCTTTTTCACGACATATTCAAATTTCCCCCAAAATGATGTTTTCAGAAAAAGTGGCGCTTTTTCAAATCGTATGCAAGAAAGTTACAAAAATGTCTCCAAGGCTTTTTAAAAGTAACTTATTTCAATTGTATTCATTTTCAATTAAAAGAAAGTCTTTGCTTTCATTAGCTGGTCCTGATTTGAAATAACAAATGAAAATGATTTTTCGTTGAAAAGTGCCTCTTGTCGGAAAACATAATTTTGGGGAAATGTGCTCGTTTCGGGCAAAGTTAACATGGTATCGAAAAGGGGAAAGTTTGTGTGGTAGCCAAGCATTTTCCCTTTTCGTAAGTGATTCAATCTCTCACAACGCCTAATTGTGTGTGGAGTTTATGCAAACAAACTCGTATAAGATCATGAAAAGTGACACATTTTCTGAAAACATCATTTTTGGGAAATGTGAGTATTTTGGAAAAAGTAATAATGATATTGAAATGGAGACACTTTTTACAGTACAGGTAGCCAAGTGTTTTTGTTTTTCATAAGTGATTCTATCACTCTCTCTCAACGTTTAATTGTATATAGAGTTTTGCAAATATATTTGATCTAATTTTAGGGGGGACTTACATTTTTTGAATCCTTTATGGTGTGTATTGCACTCAAATCCACTGCAAACCTTTTGATTTACTAATGTATATGCTTATACAATGGATGATTCCCAGGGGGAGGGGGGATATATATCCCACTATATTTGTCCAGGGGTTGGCCTATGCAATCACCCCTAACGTTATGCATGTGTATGATAAAATACTGTTTAAACAGAGCCTAGGCTTTTATACAAAGTGCATAAATATACTGCTTTAATATAAATGGGAATGGTATTAATGTATTGCGAGTTTATCAAAATGTTCCTTTCCTTAAAAGTATTGAACGAATCCAGTTTCATAAATACAACCATTTTCAGCTTCGGAGGGGGAATGACCCTCCCCCCCCCCCCCCCCCCCTAAATGCGCACTAGCCAATCATCCCCACAAATGAAGAAGACAACAATAAGTCTGAGAATTGCACAGATCAAAGTTTTCTATTGAAATGTTCAAATTCTAAGGTGTTTTTTATTATAATTATATGCCATGTTTTCAACTCTCCTCTATTTGGATACCCTTTTTCTGAGACACAGTGTATATAATTAGTCGTACACAACATAGTTACCATGCCTAGAATTTATTTCCATTATTTCCAATATATCTCTGTTAAAGCTATAGCCTAACTAATACTGTATTGAGTACAATAGTATCAATAATACTACAGAATACCCATGAGAAGAAAAAGCTAGCAATCTCCAATATGATTTGTCACCAATTGTGATTGGTGCCACATCAATGGTGAACTGAAGAATATATTACAAATATAAAGTCAATTAAACGTTCAATTGAAAATGATGTCCCTAAT
This sequence comes from Ophiura sarsii, assembly GCA_035610835.1. Lineage (NCBI taxonomy): Eukaryota > Metazoa > Echinodermata > Ophiuroidea > Amphilepidida > Ophiuridae > Ophiura > Ophiura sarsii. Next base: position 42,971,442 of record CM069446.1, read on the forward strand.
GGTTCACTGGTTATAGGGCGTGTTCGTGTAGTAGAAGTCTAGTGATCACAGGTTCAAATCTGGCCAGGAGCATGTTTGTTTCGAGGTTTTTGTATGTGTATGTAACGTTATACTTTACAGGATAAATAAAAACAAACACACACATAATATATCCGCAAATGAACAGAAAATTAAACTTACAGTGTCTTTGGCAAAACTAGTATTACAGGGCAAGTCAGAAAGAATGGGCACATTTTTCGCAAAGGCGTCACCAACAAATTAGGCATGCATATACAAAATGGTAGCACTATAAAGATGTATAGTTGGGCTTTCATTCACACAAAAAATATATAAACAATTAAATCGGCCATTTCGTTATCTTGTTACACTCATTTTAGTAAAGCCCCCAAATTTTAAAGTCAATCCATGGGATGGTCAAATTATCAAGGCATTCCTCAATGTATTCGAATGAGGTTTGCTTTCTGAATCAGCTGAGATGCTGATGCCTCTTTTCAGTTTTATCAGGCTTTTGATTACTCATAATTCCACAGTTCAATTTGTTTTAATGAAATCCAATTATGTGGTCTTAAGCACCATCAGTGGTTTTGAATACAGGCCCGATATTTTCATGACGCTTTTGCTAAAATAGTGCCTGTTCGTTCCGACTCGTCCAAAAGGTAAAAATTAAATTACATATTAAAAGACTTAAGGGGGTGTGGACTCTCAAGTACGGCCTCCGTAAAACTGCCGTAACTTTTCATTATTCATTTAATCTATATAAAAGTATACATTTTCTTGAAGGAAAGGGTTCAATGAATCCAACCATGAACATGAAACTGACCATGCTGACTTTTTACCAAAAATGTGATTTTCACGATTTTGGAGGTAAAAAATCACGTTTTTTGGCACTTTTTGGTCTATAATTCAAAAAATGAATAATATGTTTTTAAAAAAAAATACCCCTCCTAGGGAATTTTATTAGGATTATAATAAAACTAGTTGACAAAATGTTACAAAATATATTTGAGTTATCTTGCCCGAACCTAAAATGGGTAAAAAAAACGTGTTTTTTATAATTTTCTCCAAAATGGTCAATTTCATGATAATGGTTGGATTCATTGAACCCTTATGTGCAAGAAAATGCATACTTTTATAGATTAAATGAATAATGAAGGAATAACAGCAGTTTTACAGAGGCCATACTGAGGGTCCACACCCCAATAATATTTTGCATCACCATACGTACAAGCACTGCAAAAATTGAATTGTAAATATTCACTAAATTAACTAATTACAAAGTCACATAGAGTCATATAATAATGAGGATTCCCTAACATATATAGGCATCCTCATTATATGGTCTATGACTCTATGTGACTTACTATCAAAATCATATATATTGAAGTGGGCAAAGGTTAAAACTCATAGAAAGGATAGTGAACCGAATGTCACAAATTCCGTAAATTGAGGAAAGGTCTAGTTTCAAAGAAATCACTCTTTTTCAGGGAACGTCATTCTTTACAAGGTTTATCAAACAATATAATTTAACCATCTCACAACTCTGTCTCAATTGGGTTTTATTTTATGTCGATTCACTGATGAGAGTCACATCCTATACCGAATACTGTAAGACAGAAACCTCAAATTGGTGAATCATTAAAATCTTATACATTCCAAATTTCATTAACCCTAACCCCCGAGGCAACTTTTACAAAGAATGTTTTTCGCGTTGGTGTTGAAAATAAACGTTTAACTTGATCTACATTGTAATATACTGGATAGAAGACTATATTCATGTAATTTAGACACTGCAAATTATGAGCGTTTACTTTTGGACAAAATAAAAGTAAACTCAAAAGTAAACGCAATACTAAACACTTATGAGAGCCCAACTAGCTCTGTTTTCCACCCAGCCTCTAATCAATAACTGTCCTAATATAATATCACTGATGGTGGAAACATCTGTGATAATATTCACTCACTTGGAGTGTGTGTTAAGGTCAACTGGGGGCAAAATGCAAGAAACGTTTAGTTTTGCGTTTACTTTTACGTTTACTTTTGTGTTTAGAATTGCGTTTACTTTTGAGTTTACTTTTAGTTTATCCAAAAGTAATTTTAAACGCTCATAATTTGCAGTGAGAGCAATAGATGCTATGGCATCAAGTTCTAGAGTGTGTATAAAGTGAAAATGAAGCGGAACAGTTGCTACTAATGTATGTAGAGTTTCATGCTACTTTAATTGTTGCCTAATAATTGCATGCAGTTAGCATGAAACTCCAGGGGGACTATTCAGGTATGTTGTAATCATCCGTATGAACAAAAGCGTGGCCCATGGGCGCTTTTTTTCCCACAACGCGGGCCCATGATAAGGGTATCACAATCACCAATTTCAGGGAATAAGATTAGCTTGGACCGGTAGTCATGTGTCCTCATTGTAAAAATAGCCCAAAATGGTTAGGCCTTATAAAGACAAATTTACTTACAACTAATCTTGAGGGCATATTAATCCTTTGTTAAGAGTATGATTTGTCGAGCTAAATACTTGTTTAGGGTCGATTTTTCTTTCTTTGAGAATCTGTTTCAAGGCTAGATTTGAGAGTGCACTCACACAGATGGTTACAACTGTTTTCTACATGAATCCCCCCCCCCCCCCCCATGGGGTAGCAACTGTTTATCTTGATTTTTACTATAATCTCATTTAATATATTATATTTTTCGCACAAATAATGCAGATCTACAAAAAGACCCTTTTACCAAACACTTGGTACAGTGACATTATTCTGAAAGATTGAAAATAAGTTTGATCAACATCCTAACATAACTGTTTACAATTAATTCATAAATACAATCTAGTCTCCTTCATTTAAATAATACTCATTAGGCTATATTAAAAATATCATTTGTCTCAAAGCTCCCGTGCGCGTTAGTTTATTGATGCGCAATAGAAAAACTTTTTTTCTTCTTTTTTCAACAACAAGAAAATCCCAAAATGTCACCGAATTTTTAATGATCACATCATTTTAGATACAAAAGGTCACTTTTACAAGGATTTCAATATTTTATATTTAAAAAAACAAAAAAAACAAAAAAAACCCGCATTCCGCATTAGGTTTTAAAAAACTGAAGAGCTTTGAGACAAAAGATGTTTTTAATATAGCATTATACTATCTACTCAATACAATAAATGCCACATGATTTTGATTTAAAATATACACAACTCATTGGTGTGGACTTTCAAAGGTATACACTCACGTTCACTTTTTGAACAATCAAACGGTTTTAATAATCATAAATAGAATACTTTGGCTACATTAAATTAATGCATTGCACATGTCATGAACACACTGATAATCTATAAACTAAACAAGACTAAAATAAATAAACTATAATGTAAAGAATGATAAATAAAACATTGACTATACTCGTATCTTTTTGGTCCAATACTTTGGTCAATCATATAATGTTATAATGATGTATCAAATCATTGATCAAATCATACCATGTGTTCATTCAGTAGGCATCAATCTGCAATTTCATTGGTTATTAACATTTTGATCATTTTCGTACACTGTGCATAACATATCACAATCTCGTATAAATAGCGCATAGTATATAGTCGTTAAAAGCAAGCGCCATGTCCGAAACTTTATGATATGACTTGTAGATATTATACTAGATGCATCTCATTTTGGGAAAAACAAATGAAAAACAATCTAAAACACACTTTTAAAAAACAGATTAACAAGATGTGGATCATATTCAGGGCCAAAATCGTAAAAGTTTTTTCTAGACCAATTTTAATCCACTAAGAATTCTGCGCCAATGGTTAATGAAAATGGATAAATTATTAAGTGATCCAAGCAGATTCACATGATAAGAATTATTGTATTTGATGAAGTGTGAAACATTCGGATGATTTATCCTGATTTGGTGATTCAAATAAGCATCTCAAGTGATTAAGCAATCAGATATACTGTGAAAATGGCAGGTAGCGCTGATAATTAGAGGGTTAGGCCAAACAAAAAAAGGTTTGTCTCAAAGCTTGAGAAGGCTTCAAAATCGGGCGACGCGCGCTGTTTTTTGTCTTCCATTTTTTTTTTTTTGTGTGGCAATTTTTACTCTTACTATTTGCAACCGTTGACACTTTCTGATATTTGTTTTTTCTATACGAAATAAATATTGTGATGTAGTTGTGTAAAGAACAATTGTGCAGCGATTTTTGAAGAACTGAGTCATGTAAAAGTTTGAGAAAAGGAAAATCTGCCGATATTTTTAATAAAAACTCAAAATAAAAATGTGTAGGGAAAAAAAATTGATTTGACAATTTCCTGCATTTCAGACGCGGTATTTTGGCATTTCAAAACCAATGCGCGCGCAAGCTTTGAGACGAACCTATTATTTTGTTTGGCCTTAATTAAAAACATCCATCAATTTGCACAGCATATTCTATTTCTACTATCCAACAACAAAATACATTGGCTGGTTGTGTTCACGTTGATATACCTGTACTGTGATTAGAATGCTTGTTGAGAAAACCCACGCGCAAGACGGTGCATGAAATATATGAATACATTTCTTTGAAGATATTTATACAAAATGGAGTTTACCCATTTTGCCATTTTGAAATACTTGTAAATAAACCTAGCAGCTGTCTGCAAAAAGATACTTTAAATTGTATTTCATTAACAATAAACTAGTACTGTTTGTGGAATTTATGCGTTATTTGAAGATTTCCATCCAAAAAAGATTGAGATTATTAATTAGCAAACATCTAACACTATAACAGCTATAAGATACTGCTTTAAATATGAAATATGTGCTTACATTGTAAATCCAAAAATGCAGTAAACCAATATTTTGGCAGGTTGAGATATTCGCAAATATACCTAACAGCTATCTGCTGAATGATACTGCTTTAAATATGAAATCTGTGCTTACATTGTAAATCCATAAATGCAGTAAACCAATATTTGGCAGGTTGAGATATTCGCATATATACCTAACAGCTATCTGCTGAATGATACTGTTTATGATTATATTTTTAATAATATACTAGTAACAGTACTCTTATTGGAATGCATGAAAAGACCCATGTATGCTATAAAGGGAACAGTTCCATTTATACTCAACCAATTTAAGTTGGTGCTTGATAAAATAAACATTCTTGCTCGATATCAAGCTCGATTTGAGGGCCGTACCAGCAGTCACTACCCATGGTATTTTAAGCAAATACACTAGGATCATGTTTATTTGCATATCCCATTACTTGCTTTCATTATTTAGATGAGGGGTGTTATGCTGTTATGCTATTATGCTGTTATTTTCAAGTAAGGCTTGATGAAAATCACATCGGGCCCAATACACTCCGATAAATGTATTGCGTATGAATTGCTGTTATGCTGTTATTTTCAAATAAGGCTTGATGAAAATCACATCAGGCCCGATACACTCCGATAAATGTATTGCGTATAAATAGAACTGTTCCATAAGATCTGATGACATGAAATATATGTATACAATTTTATTATTTTTATTGCGAGTTATCCATAATGGAGTATACCACTTTTGCCAGTTTGAAAAATCAGCAAATATATACGTAACTGCTATATACTGTTTTTGATTATATCTTTTATAAAAGTATACAGTGAACTTAACGTTGGGTGTCATGTGAAAGCTAATATTACATGGCTAGTCCCCCAATGGTTACAAATTGGTATTTACTGCTTTTGGGATATTGTTTTTCTTCTACTTAGGCCTAGCCCTTCATATTAGTGTTTGGTTATATCATGAAAAGAAGAAAAAATATTGCACACATTTCTATCATCACTTGCTATTGCAAAAAACATAAATTACATTTCTTGTCGTCTAAACATTATGGGCCGTATTCTCGTACTAAACACGGTTTTAGCTTAAAACCATGTCTAACTAAACGCGTGCCTAACTAAAACGCGAGTTTACCTTTTAAACAACGTGTTTAACTAACACGGTTTTAAACTCGGCGCATCTCCTCCCCAGGTTGGTTGTGCGTTACTGTATAAGGGTATTTATTTTTGTTGTGGCCCTAATGGGTTATAATGGATATCGATTGAATACCTCGAACGCACGTGTATTTTTAATACTACATAATTTGCTTGGCTGCTTACACCGGGCTTGGTTGAGTAATCATTCAAGGCATACAGTTTGTGTATTTGTTTAGTTTAACGCGCCTTAAACTACCCCCATACCCATGTTTAAAGTTAGACACTTTTCAGTGAGTTAGAAGCATGTTTAAGTAAAACAAATGTATGAGAATCGCGTTTAGTTAAACCCTGTGTCTAAAGTCAAAGTTAGACGCATGTTTAGCTTAAAACCATGTTTAACTATGTACGAGAATACGGGCCAATAACTCTCTCTGGTATGATTGATACTGACTAGGTATATCTGATTTGGTGACCTCCTGGAATACAGTATAAGCTTAAAACTGCGAAGTAGTATAATGCTTATTTTATTAAATGAAGTCACAGCTTACCAAAAAGGACATTGCAAAAAGGGGAGGTGGTAAATACTTTTTTAATGTATCATTCTATCACATCCTGATAGTATCAAACATTAGGTGCATATTTAAAATATACATGTCAATTTAGTAAATTGAACTTTAATTTAATATCATTATTATTTGGTAAATGAAAATGTAATAAAACTGGCAAGATTTAAAAGTCTTAATTAAGTCATAGTTACCAACAAAATGTGTTGTTGTTGTTGATCCCTTCCAACATATTTGTGACCTACTGCACAACAAACATAAGTTTCTTATGTTTATCATAGTGAAAAATAAATATGGATAGAGCAGTTATCACACTAGGTTTAGGCCAAAACCAACAATATTTTGATCAAGTTAACAGAATTCCAGACTGGCTATATGTCCATAAGACTGGCATATCTTTGTTATATCTTGTAAAGGGTTGAGAATTTTGAGTAAATTATCTTTTTTTCTTTGAATTACACGGAACTAACCTACACACCTAGAATATAGAATTCAAATAATTTAGAGTATCATGCAAGAGTGGCAAGAAATAAACCATTTTATAAATATCTAGGAGAAAGGCAAATATAAATACATATAATTCAGTAAAATACAATATCTAAGTGAATCATTTTGTGGAATGTCTTCATCATCATTAATGGTTGACGTTGTATGCAGCACCTCTCTAATACAGAACCATGGTGTAAGTACAAAGTCAATGACCCCAAGGGTTTAACCTGTGCAGTACATATTGTATTTCATACCACAATGTACATAGCAGGGACCCATAAGGATGAACTCGGTAGCACACTTGTATCCAAAACCACAGTGTACAAATCATCAGTAACAAAGTTTTCAAGTCAAATATCTCCAAAGGCTGTCTAGGCCACACCCCATGACCAAAAGTAGTCACATTTTTGTTGAGCCAATACATTGGTAGCCCAACTTTTGACAGATCGCAGCACACAATTTTTGGCCACTGCCAAAACCTGCGGTTTATCTGCGGGTTTGACAACATTGGTCAGTGACCCAGAGGGTTGACCTGTATAGTACATATTTCATTCAATGCAGTACATATTGTACATGTACCAGGCAGTAACCTTAAACGGATACGCTGGATAGCGCATTTGTATTAAATACCGAGTTGTACATGTACAACATTCAAAGACCCCCAAATGTTGAACTGCACAGTACACTTTGTATTTGATACCATAGTGTACATGTACCTGTAGCGACCCAGAGAGAGAATGAGCTGAATGGCACATTGTAAATGTCATTTAAAACCACAGTGTACATGCACATCAGAATGATTGTGATGCCCTGGGTTGATTTGCACAGTACACTTTGTATTTTATACCATAGTGTACATGAACCCTCAGTGTTCCCAAGGGAATGAGCTAAATGGCACATTTGTAAGTGTCATTCAAAACCACAGTGTACATGTACATCAGCACATCAGCTTGTGACCCTGAAGGTTGACCTGCACAATACACTTTGTATTTAATACCATAGTGTACATGTTACCTGGCAATGATCGACCAAATAGAGTTAACTGTTTGTAATAATGGATGGTGTTAGAGAGTGGATTTGAAAATCAAGCGGCTACATTTAAAGTCAACCATTACGAACCTGTCAATTCAAATGTCATCATTTATAACATTTCCCACAATTCTCTCAAAGAAGGTTTACATAAGATGTTTTGTGGGATACATGTTGCAACTGGTAACAATTCTCATCTCCGCTTTTGGTCAAACTATACCGTAGTACTGTCCTACCCTATCCATGAATTCCATCACTCCTTGACGAACCCTGCTGTTGTCAATGTGGCACACAAGTTGGTTGAGACACGGGAAGACAGCAGGTAGCAGGGCCACAAAATGCGAGTCCGGCAACAGCTGCAGCAGCTGTAGCATGGTCAGTATCATGTCGCTCCATGTGTTCAACTGAGCCTCTGAATCGTGGGTGATCGAAGTCTGTTGCTCCTCACGTATCTGCTGCCTGCGCTGGCGCTCCGCTGGTGTCAGGGACTCGTTCTGCTGCATTTTCCTGGAGTACTTCTGCTCTTTGAAGGTTGGCTTTTTGACAAACACAGACCTTGAGTGCTGCGTCTTGCGTTTCTTGTACTCCTGCATGAGACTCTTGATGGTCTTTTTAGTGGCCACAGTGTACAGCTGTGGCCCCGACTTTCCCTTCTTACCATCAGCAGCTTTCTTCTCGCCTTTCTTAGAAGCACCACTCGAGGGCGCCATTATGTTAACCTCTTGTTCCTGAGGGCTTCCGACGCCAAACTTAACCTTTGGTGTCCACGCTGCGGCAAACTTTTGACTTAGTCGGCTTTTGGCTCTTTCCTTGACCTTATCCCATATTTCAGTCTCCTCCTCTTCATCAATCACAGCGTCGTCATTGTCATCATCGTCCTCGTCAAATTCCATTCCAAAGAATTCGGTAGGTTGCGACATCACTCCCGGAGACTTTGGAGCCACCAGGAAGAACAACGGCTGTTCCTGATTGTTGCTTGTGGCATCGATTCTGCCGATGGGCTCGTCCATATGCATCTGGATAAAAGAGGCGCAGATCTCGTTACAGATTCCATGTAATCTTCTTACAATCCAGTCAAGGTGATCAACTTGAGTGTTTGGATTAAAGCTCAACTCACAATTGAGCAGCATTCTCTCCATCCCGCTTCTTCCGTAACTTGAAGCTCGACTCAAAGTACTACTTGTGCTTTCTGCAGTCTCAGACCGCTTACGCTTGTCTTCAGAAACGGCGCTCTCTTCTGATTTGCCGGTATCTTCACTCAGAGCAGCAGAGTCTACCCCTGGTGATGATGGAGGCATTGAAGTATCACCATCTTCAGCATCGCTCCGTTTGGATAGTTCATTGACTATACCCTTGACCCGGTCAAAGGTCAGGGCCTCGCCATTGGCATGATTACAGATTTCTAGAAGAGTGTGTAAGTAGAAGGTGAAGCTCATGCCGGCCTGCCAGTAGAGATTGACAGCCACATCAAATTTGGCAACTTTCTGGAGAAGAAACTTGAGGCCAGGTCTCAGGTTGAAATCACAGGCAACCTGCAACAACAAAATCAAACAAACAAACAAAATAACAGGATATCATTGATTAACCCTAACCTAACAGAGTACATGCTACGCCAAAGCCCTATCTCCAAGCGCATGTGCGGATAGTTTTCGATGATGTAATCAACAGAGCCTATAATAGTGAGCGCAGTATACTGCGCGAATGAGTAGCTGAGAGCCGTGGCTTACCTATGGGGGCTGGGGTTTTTGGTCCAGTGGGTCCCCAGTTCGATCCCCGGTCGGGGAGCGTCGATTTATTTGTCGATTTTTACGGTTAAGACACAATCTGTCATCTCTAACAACAGCTGTGTCAAAACTTCCACAAAATCCAACTATGACTATGTACACTACCTCGCCAAACTTCGCATGATAAAATTGTTCACAAAACACAAGGTGCGGACAGGAAGTATTTTTTACAAATCTTACCTGATACGATTGTACAAAGCACTCCAACAACAGAGACAAGTTCTTCGGCGTCAAGTACGCCAGCAATCCGGGCAGTGTGGAATCGATGACCTCGCTGGTCATACTGCACGCCGAATCCTGTCTGGTCAACGTGGATGTCACGCTAGAGCTCGGCAGAAGATTCTGCTCCCTGGAGGTTTGATTCTCTGCTCCGTAGAGGAAGATGGTGCCTATGGTCTGGATGAGGAGTTGGTGGGATAGCAAACCTAGAACGATGTTCCTGAAAGGCACTCTGTATTGGGGGATACAGGTGTAGGGGGAAAGGAGAGGAATATGTTGTTAAAACACATTCATACGCAGCATTAAAAGAGGAATAAAACTGTTTGTTAACCAATGACTATGACTCAATAAAGTGACCATAGATTTTGTTTATCTCCTACAATGTTAAGTTATACAGATTGAGTCCAAATATTCGGGTCCTGTTTTCAAAAGATCAGTAAAATCATTCATTGGTTGAAATGTATCAATGTTGTAATTGAATAATAGAGTGCTAACATTTTACATCAATGGTAAAATTTTCATACATGCCATAAATATATACTGTCAAAAGCACAGTATCAAAATGTTTCCACGGATGAAACGTAGCCAGGTTGGTTACATTGCAGCTTTAGTTACACAGATCTTAAAAAAACAATAGTGCCGGTTGAATAAAACGGGTAGCGCTATACACTGACATCAAAATATTCAAAACAATCAGTTAGAAAATATTTACATCCCACATTTACAGATAATACCAACATGCCATGTGACGTCTGATTCAGAAGTTATGTGTATTATTTACACTTTCACAGTGATTCCATGGCAACAAATGTTGAAACAGTTGTAATCATCCATGTGAATCCACTCTCAAAAACTACCCTGAACGCGGACTCTCAAAGAAGGAAAAAGTGACCCATAACAAGGATTGCAACTCGAAGAATCATACTCATACAAAGGACAGAGTTCACTGACATGAATGTATAGCAGTTTTGTTGGTAAATTTATCCCTACGGGCCAACCATTTTTGGGGCACATGAGTGACTATCACCCCAAGTAACCCTTATCGCAGATTCATGTTGAAAAAGACACCCTTATACTCTGAAATTGGCGATTTTGATACCATTAGCACAGGTCCGCGTGGACCCGCGTTGTGATAGAAAAAGCACCCATATTCTGTGTTTTCGTTCACACGGATGATTACAACAGAGAGATGTTATTAATATAACTGATTTCCTATTACACCTCCCTGATTACAACATTATACTTGACTGCCCCCCTCACCCCGGGATCACATACTAAAACATAATTAATTAAACTTGTAGGTTTTTGTAAAAATGACATTTTTTCATGTTTCTCCGCCCCCTGCCTCCTTTTTTGAAGATTCTATAATCTTCTTTTTATTTAAGAACTATAAGAACTGTGAGCAGAAAGAACATCATTATAACTGCCCACAGAATGTTTATAAATTATAGTTCAAGTACTTCTTGGACAATAAATGCAATCCACAGTAAAAGCTGGTCAATCAATCAATATAACTGTTAACTGTTTGTTGTTACAGGGATAATTGATTGATGCAACTGTCTAATACTCATAAAAGCTGGTCAATCAATCAATATAACTGTTTGTTTGTTTGTTTGTTTGTTAGTGTAACAGGGATAATTGATTGATGTAACTGTCTAATAACTCAATATAAACACTCAGAGAAGTGGCAATCTCTATGTTTTGTTTAATATTATAATAATTTGGTCCTGAAGAAGTCAGAGCTAATCCTGACGAACGCTTGACAGATTAAAACTTGTCCGACAACGAACCCGTTAAAACTTTTTATTTATATTATAAACACTCATCTCCATGGTCAATTACAGATCAATAATACTATGACCTGGGCTTGCTGCTTATGTTTTAAAACATTTATTCAAAATATAACCAACATGAAATTCCTTCCATTTGCAATCATATTATAAATTGAAAAAAGTATGTTCACATCCCGGTTGGTGGGGGGAGGGGCACTGACATTGGAAAAGGGTATAGGTATGTGCCGCGCTGAAGACCCCTTTTTCACCCTCTGCTGCTAGCTCTTATGACCTCCCCCCCTTTGAGCCTGCATCAGTTCTTAAGACCTCAATTTTATTGAAAATTCAAAAATCACGAAATGTTGCGCTCCAAAGTCCCAATTCTTTAAAAAAATGTTGCGTTCTTAAACCCCCCCAAAAAAAAAATCTAATCAAAATTGAACTATAGGCCAGTTCTCAAAACCTTCTTTTTTGAAAAATCAGTTCCTAAGATCCTATTTTTCATCATAAAATCTTCTCAGTTCAGTTCTGTAGCCCCCCTTTTTGAGACTCTGTGCGGCACAACCCTACCCCAAAAAGTTGAGTGCCCACCCCCCTCCCCCGGGGTTCACATATGCATGAACTTGTAACTCATGATCCATGCATGACCATTATCCACAACTTCAGCTTATTGAAAAGGTGAAATCTTTAGACTTTATAGTAAAAGTCAATTGGCCTGGTTTTTAATGAATCCATGAATTTTTAAGTCAAATCTTCCCAAAAGTTTTACACTTTCTTTCAACCCACAGTGGAAGCTAAAAATAATTGTTTCCCTTTCATCACAATATCAGAGAACATTGTACTCCCTTAGAAAGTATATGTTCAGTGAACTGTGCTATCAGGGGACTAGAATGCTCTCTTTAGACCAATTCAATGTGTGATAAAATTTTGAAGATAATCACCTTACACAGTGGATCAATAAACAACCTTTTCACAAGTACTAATTGACACTCAACAGCAAACTATTGTAGTCTGTCACTTAATCTTTGGCCAGGAATGATAAGGACAATTAATGACATACAAGGTAATATTCACAAAGGGTTTTCCTTAATATGCACACTTAATACTCCTGACCAGTCCTGAAAAACGTGGCAGCCAGCCACCTATAATCTCAAACCAGGAGTGTCCAGGAATCATCAGGTGTGCTTATTAGCAGTTATGAGGAAAAAAATTGGGCCTTTCAGGAAAACATGGTTTACTAGTGATAGCATCTGTTATTGCACCTACGAAAGGATGATCAATCCTCTGGTTAGTGTGAAAAGCCTAATTGTACTATGAATTTGATGCATATCTGGGACCTGATGTTCACTTTATCCTTTTAAATCTTCATCTTTGCTTTTTACAGTATAGGAAATTTAAAAACGATGCAGTGGAGCGGTTTGTGGGAGTCACTTGTATACAGATGTACAGAGGGTATACACTTTTGGAATGGACCCTTTTCTTGTTAGCCACAGATACCCTAAACCCTCTTTTCCCCCTACATTTTGTGCCTAAAATAATTGTTAAGTTATATGCATAAATGTACACATTGTTGCTGTATAAGACAGCCTATGCGATACATGTACCTACACATCGCCTTTCAGAATAAAATACATTCCCTCACCCCTGGCATAATATCAACCTTTAATATAAGTGTCCCCCTCCTTTTGAGAGCATAAAAAAGAAGAAAAAAAGACCCATTAATTTTATGTCAACCTGTTACACCTGAAATACTTCATTTAAATTGCCTCACCTTGTTTTAATAAGGTCAATGCTAGTACTAATGTCCACATCAGGCGGGTATATGATGAAGATAAAAGAGCGTGTCGAGTCATCGTCTATTTCTAACTCAAGGCCGCATGTACGTTGAGATTCTAGTAGAAATACCTGTAACAAGAACAGAGGTGTTGAGTTGTTCATATAGTTATTCCGTGCATTTGTCAGTGTTTTTGCAACCTTTCTGGGGAAAAATGTCCCATATTTTTATAACTTTGTTATTTTAGGGGCAAGTATCAACAAGGCTGTCTGTCCATGGTCGACGAGGAAAGTGGTTGTGGCGGTGAAGTTGATGTTGATACAATACTTCTCTTTATTAAAAATAGAAAGATTAAAACCACAAAAGAATAGAGGATGATTTTGAAGAGAATGGCTTCACAAAACCAAGTAAGAGCACTGACGACATAAAAAGTAAACTACTGTCACTTGTTTTAATAGCATGACAAAATGTACACTTTTCCATCCATTTGTAAGACTTAAATTCTACATAATTATTATGCTCCGATAGCTGAATGGATAATTTGTTATGTACGAAACAAGTTAGATCCGGGTCTTAATAACGAAGGACAAATTTATTATTTTATATCACTTGCAATACTCCCTACCAAAGTAAAAAGTAAAACCAAAGTCACCTAATTTAGGCTTACACATCACAATAACATGTATTGCCCCTTATTACGAGGTCCATTATACTAACACAGATTGAGCTCATCTAAACATAGACAGATCGTTTGTGAGAGGACGTTTCTACCTGGTCATTTAGACCAGGTGTACATATAAGTTGTTTTGTGCATACAGACCGCTTGTACTATTCTTAGTGTTTACTTGATTTAAAGGTATATTGTGATCTTTACCAGGGGACACCCTCAATCCTCGAAGAAAAAGTGGAAGCAGATTTTCTTGCAGATTTACTTTTCTGATCATAAATCATATTTATATTCCAATTACAGAGCGATATGATTCCTAATAACTTCAAAATCATGGTTTTAGAGTGAATTTAGAGCCTGAATTTGACAAATAGATTGTACCGCTCTGTACAATCTATTTTCAGGCCAGGATTTTGAAGTAATTAGGAATCTTATCGATCTGTAACTTAGAAGATCTTTATGATTTATGATCAAAAATACAAATCTGCTAGAAAATCTGCTTTCATAGTAAAAATCAATGATAGGGGGTGCCCCTTGAAAAAGATCACATAATATGCCTTTAATTGCACTTTTAACTGTATGTAAATGTGATCAGGTTGTACGGACCGGACATGTTGGAGACAAGAGTGCAAAGTGATTGATATCAGTTGAAAGATCACATTCTAAGCTTCACAATAATACATCGTTTGAGGTCATCTGATTTCATGAGTAATAATTGTTCCTATTCATTTCTTTACATTTCACCAACTGCCGTCCTGGCTAGGGTGCATCTTCTCCCCCTTTATTTTTAATATGTCAATGGATTTGTCTGTCCCTAGTCTTAAAATGTTCCTATTGTCACAAAACTAACATGTGCCAAGTTTGAATTAATTTGGAAGTTGTCATGGGGGGCCACCGAGAACCTAAAGTTACAGTATGCGTTCTATGTAGGAAAGTTCGTTGACCCCTGTACAATTCCAATTAGAAGCCGATCGAACAATTTCAAGTAGCTGCCATATCAAAACCGTTTGGACTTAGAAGCTCAACTCTTGTGAGCTAATAGAACTGATAATCATCTTCGGATCTGCGATAAAAATTAACCGCCAATGAAATGAGCATGTGTGTTTTATTGTCAAAAGCGCCCCCAGCCCATATTCTGGGGGGAAATGTCTGTCTTATGTGAACCAAGTGCTATAATACTCTTATTTCACACTGAAAGTGGATAATATACATTGATTTAAAGTTGTTATACTGTTAACACAATCAGGACATCAACATTTGTAAAATTCGGGGGGTAAAAATGACCACAAAATGCCAAATTCAGGGTAAAAATGACCACAAAATGCCAAATACATGAAATTATGGACCGTGAGGGCGTTTGTGCCAGTAAACCACACATGCTCATTGTTAGCGATTATTTGTTGTTGCAGATTTGAAGATGATTATCAGTTCTATTAGCTCACAAGATTTGAGCTTCTAAGTCCAAACGGTTTTGATATGGCAGCTACTTGAAATTGTTGGATCGGCTTCTAATTGGAATTGTACAGGGGTCAACGAACTTTACTACATAGAACACATACTGTAACTTTAGGTTCTCGGTGGCCCCCCATGACAACTTCCAAATTAATTCAAACTTGGCACATGTTAGTTTTGTGACAATAGGAACATTTTAAGACTAGGGACAGACAAATCCATTGACATAAGGGGAGAAGATGCACCCTAGTCCTGGCATCTCTTCTTGCCGCCACCTTCAGCTTTAAAATGGTACCACATTTATCCAAATTGATATAGGCATTCAGATTTTACAAGTGAAATAGACTCCTACATTCTTATTAGTTTCTTTGGGGTTTTTTTCTGTCTGTTTCATCCATATCTTGAAAAGCACACATCCGCAAAGTCCCCCTTTTGATGTGCTGCATCACTAATTAATATGAAAAATAAGACAGAACAGCCCCAAGCCCATAACAGTAACCCTTGTTCAAACACCAAGCATTCGCCAACACCACCTAATACCCTATTACCTCCCTTTAATTCCCCATCCATACCTGCTGTGCCAACTGTCCTAGCCTGATACAATCCGCCTCGCTGGCATCTCTTCTTGCCGCCACCTTGACCGAACACAAGTCTCCTGTGTACTCCTCGGAGCCGGGTTGGAAGCACGCCATCAAGAGTTTCAGGCTGCGCAGGCTAGCTGTGATGGCTCGCTGCATGCCCCGACACGCTACCGTCCACATGTCATGAGTGAATATCGGTCCGGAGCTTAGGAGTAAATGCCTGTCAATACAATACGAGGGAGATAGTTTCTATTATTGGAATAATGAATGGCAGTAATGTTTGAACATATGTGACTTGTTCTACCGAAACCAGTCACAATTGGGCAATATATCAAAATTGAGTTAGTAATTGATTATTAAGTAGAGATCTTCAGCTTTGCAATGGTACCTCTCTTTTTTTAATCGGACTTCCCAAAGCGGAGTTACATCATTTTCAAGTTCGTCTTTTACGGTCTTTTTGAAAACTCCAAACTGAGATAACGCCCTTTAAAGATACTTTGTTTATATCGCCCTTTAAATCACTGAAACATACATTTAGGATAATTTTTTTTATCTGAATCTTTCACAATAATGTTATAAACACTCTGAAGATTAATTATTTACCAGAAACTCAAATTCCCAAAATATCACCCCCAATTATGTTTTGGGCTATTTCTCAGTTTGGAGCTCTGCCCAATTCCGTCTGGTTTCGGTAGAACACGTCACATATATGTATTTAAAAATATCTGTAGATTAATTGAATACTTATTATTGATATACGTTAAACCATTTGGAATTGTAGTTGCTATCCAAGTTTCATGCTTGTGTGATCATCAGACAACTCTTGATGATCGCACAAGCGTGAAACTTGGAGTAGCAACTACAGTTCCAAATGGTTTAACGTATATTTCGCTCTGCATCGCATTGAGCACTCTGCAAGAAGATTGTTTCTTTACCACTACCAGTAATTATATTGATATTCAAATATGAAAGGATTTTGAGTTATGGAAAATGGTTTTGGTTTGCAATTTCCAATAGATACAATTGTTCATATGCACTGCATCCCAAAAAATCATAAAATATAGGAAATTAGTAGCTTGACCCATGTGAGCATCACATCTCAAGTGCCTGCTGAATGAGACTCAAATCAATCACCACCCCTACCCTTACTTTAGACCAAATTTGGACGGCCAGCTAAATATTGAGCACAATTTAAGCGAACAATATCATAAGACTGTTAATTCAAATGTTGCACTGTTTCAAACACTATGTTTCTGGTGTGACCAGCCACTTTATAGATTATAATGATTAATTACCATTACAAGTTTTAACATTAAAATGTTGTGTTTATATATATATATTTATGTTATAGAAGTTTCCTATATTTGACCTGAAAACTCCTCTTTGACAAGGCTTACCTGATGCACGAGCATCCCAGTCTCGATATAGACTCATTTGAGGTCCCTATACACTCGATTAACACATCCAATAACTGGCGTAGCATCAGGTACACTCCTGTCAAAGGGGTAGCAGTGGTCACAAAGTGAATGATATACTCCACCACAAGGTCCGTGGCCAGGCCGCAGGCATGTTTGAAGTTGGACGTTGTCGGGTCCCAGATGGTCTGCGTCTGACGGCTACGATGCACCCATGAGTGAAGCATGGGAAGGAGAAGCTCAGTCACGGCAAATATGGCAAACTGGGGACCTAAAAGTAAAATGGTGAAAGTATGATAATTAGGCGAGGAAAAAAACACCCTGTTTTACGGGCCCGACTGACCCACTTTTTGCGTTTTTCAAGATTTTAAAAAAAAACCATTTTTTTTCCTCAAATAATTGTTCACAAACTTTTCAAAAAAATTCCAGATTTTGTAGATTTTGGTGGCAATTTAGGTTTAAAAAATAAATTAAAAAACCTGACCGACCGACCCTACTTGACAGGTCCGTCTGCCCATAAAATAGGGTTTGTTGGTTTTCATCGCCTTAGGGGTGTTTTTTCAGTATTTGAGATGCATCATGACAAATCTGTATTGTGTATAAACAAAGAAAATGATGGGCTCCCAAAATTCATTCATCAAAAGTAACCCATACTCCATTAATACACAAATAACGCTCAATAGTTTAATCAGTTCCAAATCGGCGAGAATTCAGAGGCTTGTATTTGTCTGTGCGTAAAAAGAATCCATGTCATTGCGCACATATTTATTGGTGAAAGTATGCATTTGTGCATCATAAGCAGGTATCAGTGAGGCCAAATAAAAATAAAAGCTCACGGTTCGACCGTGTAACGCACATATAACCCGTGGCCCGTAAGCAAAACACAGTATACGAAAACACGAACTAGATTTTACAATTTGAACTAACACAGTTTCATAATAAAACACAAGGAAATACAAGGAAATTAATGGATTATTAGCCGCACTTCGATCGCTCGAGTCACGATGGAAATACCAAAGCGCCATTGTTATACGATTCCTTTTGTGCCCATGGTGCACCGAAATATTAAAATGTCCAGATGGATGCGGCCGTTCCCAAATCGTAACACTCGGCGACATGAGAACAAGACTAGCATCAAAACAGTGACGTCATGATTATAAATGCGCAGAAATCCGCCATTTTGTACCGATTTTAAACCGACAGAAAAAATGCTGCGCAGGTACATGTAATCCAATGGTTTTTTTAACTCTGACGAAAACAAAATATTAACTGCCAATACTTCAGGATTTATGATACTTTTTCTAGTTATTTGAAGATGAAACTCAATCTTTGTAGGTTTGGCTTTGATGCTACGTGATCAAAGATCAAGTAGGGAATCTTTTTGCGTCGCACTTTTGCTAAATATTTGTGTATTAGCATCGCAAAGTCTTCTAAAGTGTTTCGCATTTCGCGATGCTACATTTGGTTAATGCACTATGCAGGTTATTGCTGGGCTTGAACTCTACTCCCGGTGTGTTTGAGAGAATTCACGGAGAGTGAGACTTACGGGATACGGGTACCCGTTACACGCACGTATAGAATGACCCGTGTCACGTAAGAGAAAAAACATGGGATAACTCAACACTATTTGTAAGTTTATTTTTTATTTTTTATTTAAAGTTTTTTGTCGATCTTTTTCTTTTTTATCAATTATTTCAATTAACAATTCTTCTCGAGAGAGTCAAAGGGAAAAATAAAATAAATATGATTTCCGGCAGCTACATGTCAGAAATTCGACACGGACGACTCTTTAAAAAAAATATTTTCCCCAAAATGGCATTTTTTTTTTTTTTTCGGTGCTGAAAAATAGGGACGGGCGGGTTACCGGAAACAACATTTTATTTTTATTTGGCCTGAGCAGTGGTCAAGTAGGTATTACATTTGGGCCCATGGATACATAGCTTTACAATTTTCGCCAATCTGGAACTGATTGAAGTATAATTGCCTTTGTTAACGACACGGGCCATTACATACGTTATTCATAAAGTTTATGAAAAAAATACTGACAATTTGAAAGAAGTATGTGAATTAAGATAAGATAAGAAATTACTAAATGAAAACACAGAGGTCCGTATGCACAAAAGAGTTAGACCGGGTCTAAAGTTAGACCTGCTGGTCTAAGTTAAATTTATTCATGCTTCAAAATTTGTTTTTCTCTGCATTTTCATGAGATATTTTGTGCTATTTTTGAACTTTG
This sequence comes from Ophiura sarsii, assembly GCA_035610835.1. Classification (NCBI taxonomy): domain Eukaryota; kingdom Metazoa; phylum Echinodermata; class Ophiuroidea; order Amphilepidida; family Ophiuridae; genus Ophiura; species Ophiura sarsii. The sequence goes on from CM069446.1 coordinate 42,991,362, forward strand.
CATTCGAATCTTTACAATTTGTTAGCTTATTTGAGAAGGAAATGTAGTTAAAGGTGTGCTTTCACAAAAACTAAAATCCACTTAGACCAGGTCTAACTCTTTTGTGCATACGGACCAGAAAGGTTAACAAAGGTTTAAATATAAAATGGTTATGTAACAAACCTGGTGTATCCAGCACAGATCTGAGCAGCTCAAACAAAAGTTCCAGAGTCTGCGGCTGATGTTGTTTAGGACACGTCGAAACAGCTCCTGTCAGTCCCTCTAATAAGAGAAACCACACCCTCATGATACCAGATTCATCATCCACCGTCTCTATGGATACAGGGGCAAAGAGGTCATCGTCGGGTCGTCCCATTGTGGCCGTAGGGGTGGTGGGTGTTCTGGGTGTCCGTACAGGGCTGCTTGTGGCTGAACTCGATACGCTGGAAGGAGATACGTCACGAGCGCCTAATTTGATAGAGCCAGCACCCTGTGAGATTACACACATAAATGTAGCATGTTTCAAAATATGTGACTATTTAATTAACTAAACAAAAAATTCGATAAAATCATAAAATGATGGTCCAAATTCGTCAGATTGCCGTTAGAAATAGGTGGTCTCAAAGTATAGTGTTTTATTTACTGGACAGACACATTGCGAGCGCCTAACTTGATTGATTCAGCATCCTGTGAGATTTTCAGCTTGAGTATAACTTTATAGTTTTCTGATGTATACTAAAATAAACATTGGTTAAATTGTACCCACTGCTCTTACCCAAAGACGATTTTAAGGTCTTCCCACAATGCATTGCGTGAAAGCCAGCCAAGTAAAGCTTTTTTCACACGATACATTTGTCGAGCTCTTAAGTTTTAGAAATAAGAAAAAGGAACACTGATCTAATTTAATCATTGATGTAAACTAGAACCTAAGAACTCCAACGATGAACGCGCTATCAAGCTACGATTGTAAGCATAAATGTCTATATGGGAACCGAAACAAAATGGAGACCAGAATTAGGGCATTTTCCAAAAACGCAATGCATTTTGGTGGTATCTTTAAAATCTTCTTTTGCTCTAACCTGGGAAACATTAGAAGAGCAAGCATTGTGTATAGAGGCCATGACACCTGTGTAGGCTATTTGGAGGTGGCAGTGAAACATAGGTTTATAACACGATGCTTTTCAGCTTGAGTACAAGTTTATAAGTTTTGTGACATGTGCTAAATATATAAACATTGATTAAATTGTACCCACTGCCCTAATCTGAAACATAAGAGCAGGCATTGTGTATATATAGAGGCCAGCATCTCATCATGACATGTAGGTAATCAAAAGGAAGCTAAACATCGGTCTATGATATGAGGTGTTTCAGTTTGAGTACAACTGATGTAGACTAAGAAAACATTGCTTAAATAGTACCCATTGCTCTTACCTGAAACATGGGAAGAGCAGGCATTGTGTATATAGAGGCTAGTATCTTATGACATCTGTGTAGGTAGTTGAGGGCAGGGAAGCAAAGGTCTACGACGTGTGGCTTGTCGCCGCCACCGGTGGAGACGGAATCTGCATCGCTACTGTCGTCTGTCTCCTGCCCAAATTCTGCATCGTCTGGAAAAAAAGAAATCATCAATTAGAGAATTTAAAAGGAGGGGGTAAAGATATGAAGGAAAACAGGCAGGCCGCTTAAGGTAAGGTTGGTCGGTCTGCTAATTTTTAATTAATGTTAAGTTATCCTGCTTCTTTTATCAAGCGCTGTCAATGTCTGTTACGGCCAGTGCATACTCAAAAGCAATGTATTGCCCAGAAAAGAAGTTTTATAAATGGATAAGATTTCTTTTTATAGTCATTGCACATTTAATTAAGAAACTACATTCAATATGAAAAACTCATTTATTTGAACTAACAAATAATATAATATATGCCTTAGAAACAAGTTGTTTTGTGTTTGGTGCCAGAATATACTGTTTTAATTGACTTGTAGGTTCATAACATGATCAAGCAAACTAAGTCACATGTCGGCACTTTTCATTTTTGACAGTTGTCCATCATAAAATAGCAGGTGAAAAATGCTACAGTATGGTCCAAACCACACTAACATTGAACCTCTAGTTTTTAAGTTACAAACAATTAACCAACTGAGAAAACAAAGTAAAACATAAGAATTTGTCACTTGTTTTTACCTATAACTCAAAATCAATATTACCAACATACAACTCATTCCGCTTGATCGCATCATATTTTCCTTACAGTGGATGCTGATTGCCCAACAACATCAAAAATTATTCTCTACATAATGCTTACATTCAATAAGTATTTATCTATAAAACAGAACTAAAAAACTTCAACTCACTCGCTCCTTTTAGAAACTTTAATAGACACAGTATGCAGTCAATGGCAGCGTTAGAGAAAACCGTCACATTATCCGTGTTTAAGAATGCTTCAAACACGTTGAACACTGGCGCCAATGGATGCTCCGTTCTATCCCTGTCGGACGAGTCCTCAATTTCTGGGCCCCCAGGTGCAGGGCTGGTTGGGGGCATCATCTGGGGTTTGTGTCGGTGGATACGTACTGCCCTCAGTGCGCCAAATAGAGGTCGCCATCCAGATTTGATGTTGGTGAAGGCTGCCTCGACCATTGCACAGATTGATGACACAACCTGTGAGAGAAAATAAAATAAATGAAAATTAATTGTATTTATAATATGGCCTTTATTGATTTCATTCAATATTAAAGGAGGTGTCCAGCAAGCACAACATTGTGCATTTATATGTTAGAAAGTAATTATCGAAACAAAATCGTGTAGTTAAATAGAACGAAACATCATATATCTGATTTTCAGAAAATTACTTGTGGAGTTCCACAAGGTAGTTTACTGGGTCCCCTGCTGTACCTCTGTTACAGTAACGATATGGTGTGCTCTGTTCGCAATAAGTTATTATTGTACGCTGATGACAGTGTCATCCTTGTTTCGGACAAAGACCCCAGTGTTGTTTCCCAAGAACTCAGTAAAGATTTGTAATCTTGTAATCATTGGCTTATTGACAATCAACTGTCTCTACATGTTGGTAAGACTGAATGCATCTTGTTTGGTTCTCATGCAAATTTAAAACGTGCAACTGATTTTAACATCAATTATAATGGGAAAGTCATCCCCTCCCAAGATTGCATCAACTACCTTGGAGTAACAATTGATCAAACAGTCTCTGGAGTCAAATTAGTGGACGATCTTGTCAAGAAAGTTGTTGGTCGTATCAAATTTCTTTATAGACATTCTAGTTACCTTAACCAAACCTTGCGTAAAAATCTGAGTGCAGCTCTCATCCAATGTCACCTTGACTATTGCTGTTCCGCATGGTTTGCTGGCATCAATACCAGGGCCAGACACAAATTACAAGTCACCCAAAACAAAATAGTTCGCTTCATTTTGAAATTGTCTCCAAGGACTCACATTGATCAATTTAACCGTAACTTACTTAGACTCCTAAATACACAGGACCGTGCAAAACAGTTAAGACTTCACCACGTTTTTAATATCTTTAATGGCATTGGTGCTCCTTACCTTGCTCACAATTTCATAAGAACCACGAGTGCTCATTCCCACCGAACTAGGTCAAGCAATTTCAATTTTATTGTCCCTAGAGTTAAAGGAATTGCTTCCAAGTCATTTTACTACAATGCCATCTTAGACTGGAACGCCCTGCCACCACATATCCAGACCATACGCAGGAAGATGGAATTTAAAAAGGCTGTGAAAAAACACCTGGCTGATTGCGCTCTGAAGCAGGAATCTGCTGATTTTATACGTGTGTAGGCTTATTGTCCAATGTGTCCAATGTCATTTTGTTTATGTTTCTCCACGTCCATGGCCCTCTTGTTGTGTTGTTTTGGGACCCCATTGGAAATAAGCCTGCACATGTAGCTGGCTTTTATGGGCTATCCTGGCCTTGCAACCTTTGGTGTTGTGGTGTTTGCCGTTCCAGTTTGGGATGGCATTGTGATATGCGTTATTTATTGAATGTGATTATAATTTTATACTCGTGTGATTTGTTATTTGTATTTGTTGTGATGCCAAATAAAAACTAAACTAAACTAAACTAAACGATTACAAACTGCAATTTATAAACAGGCCATTTTAAAAATAAAATTGCATGTTGGTTGAAATTTGTTATTGTGATATGAATTTGTGTTCTACATAATTACGCAATTTGGGCTAGATAATCATTTTTCTAGCGTATAATACACAATTATTGTCTTTTTTTAGGTTGTCACAATTTCTTTTAACGCCAAGAGACTCGTAGTTGACATAACACTTGTAGCCTCTAGCATTGCATCATGGGACTGCATTGATCTGAGGAATAAGCAAACACTTTTTCACCTTCCGAGATTTGAACTAGATGCAAACCCAGGCATGAAAATGAACATTGATTTTTTTTTTTTTTTTTAAACCCTGAAAAAACTGAAAAAGTGTGTGAAAATGGGCTAAAAAGCCATCCACAAAAATGGGCTGAAATTTGGACAAAAACATCCTGAACTGAATAAAGAATTAAACCAGCATTGTGCAGGGGGGGGGGGGGGGGGGGGTTATTTCGCTAATTTTGTTCTGAATGGAGCAATCAACAACAAAAAAGAGTAAGTGTTCAAAACCAACCAATAAAAAGAAGACCAAGTATTGTACCTGATCTTTCATGTCTTTGTCACACAGCTCTCAGTAGACTCTCAAAATGAACCAGTCAAAAAGCAGGGTGTGATAATAAATGTGCATGAGGTGTAATAACATGGTAATACTATACTTGATCTGAAACATCATCATTGCACAGCTATTTCACTAGGCTTACAAAATGGACCAATCAGAAAGGGGATACCCATATAAATATGAATGGTTTGGTAATATTGTACCTGATCTTGGACGTCTTCGTCGCACAGCTCTAAACTGATCAAGTAGAGTCTCAAAACAAGTCAAAAAAGGGGATACCCTATGCATGAGGTGTATTAATAAGGTAATATTGTACCTGATCTTGGACGTCTTCGTCACACAGCTCTAAACTGAGTAGAGTCTCAAAACCAATAAAAAAAGGGGATATCCTTATGAATATGCATGAGGTGTATTAATATGGTAATATTTTACCTGATCTTGGACGTCTTCGTTGCACAGCTCTAATCTGAGTAGAGTCTCAAAACCAATCAAAAAAGGGGATACCCTTGTGAATATGCATGAGGTGTATTAATAAGGTAATATTGTACCTTATATTGGACGTCTTCGTTGCACATGTCTAATCTTAGTAGAGGTTTCAAAACCAATCAAAAAAGGGGATACCCTTGTGAATATGCATGAGGTGTATTAATATGGTAATATTGTACCTTATATTGGACGTCTTCGTTGCACATGTCTAATCTTAGTAGAGGTTTCAAAACCAATCAAAAAAGGGGATACCCTTGTGAATATGCATAAGGTGTATTAATATGGTAATATTGTACCTGATCTTGAACGTCTTCATCGCACAGCTCCAATCTGAGTAGACTCTCAAAAGGTTTCAGTAGGGCTTCATGGAAGTTGAAGTGTGGCAGCTCTTCTTTGCCCAACAGTAGTTCTGTCAGGACATCGTGGAGGGCGTTAATAGCTTTCTTGGACACATGACGATCCTTATGACATGCAGCCTGTAGGAGAGAGGTGATATATGCACAATTATTGACAGCAATTTGACAAATTGAGGCCCTGCATAAGATGTCCATAGTTTACCCGATTCATGGCGGACTACAGCACTGAATCTTGTTCACCAAAACTATAAAAAGCTAAAAAAATTATTTAATCAGTGTTTATGTAATTTTTGAAAATCCCGTATCAGTTCAAAGAGTAAACTGTTCATGACGCATGATTGATTCCTTTCTGTGTCAATCATATCGATGAGGGCCTCTATTTAATGTGTCCAGAGAAAAATTTAAGTTGTATAATAAATATAAAATATCAAACCCACAGAGAAAATAACCTATTCTAAAATGCAGACAATATATCAGCAGTGTTGGCCACAAACCGACTTGAGTAATCTCTGAGTAAATACAGTAACTGGTGATCAATTGAATATTTATAGATGTTTCAAGTATTTAGGAACTCGCTGGCAGTCGCCCCACCACTCGCCTATGGTAAAAATGGCTGTTAACGCTGCATGCGTTACTATAAGCTTATCTCTTGCCCTCCCACTTATATACATACCTCAACAAAATGTGGAGCCACCACATTCCACGCCTGCATAATGTGCAAAAGCGGTCTGCTGGAATGGCGCACACACTTGAGTATGACGTCTGCCATGCGAAACAGGTGTAAGGAATTACTGGCCTGACCTGATGATGTGAATGGTTTAAAAGAAAGATGAAGAGATTAGATTTTAAAAAAAACCTATTTAATTGGAGTTTAAAAAGAAAGGTACAGTACAGCTTGAAATAGAATGGACAATGTCAACGCAATGTCCATTCTAATGTGAGCTGTACTGTAGGTCTGTTGGTCTCGTGTTTTATTATATTTCTATATTTTTAAAATTGTTTTTACATTATCATTTACTTATTTTCTATTCTTTTATTTTATTATTTTTTATATTATTTTGTTTATAAAGGAACATTTTCAAATTGAAACAAGTTCTCATGAACTATATCAAAACTTCCAAAAGAATTTCAAAAGTTACAGAAAAACTATAAAGAAGTTTTTAAAATTATTAAAAATAAACAATTCAAACATATATACCTTGATATTGTTATTCTTAAATCTGATTTCCTATAAACAACAGCTTCAGTAGAATGTACCCTTTCAACTAATACCTAGAACATTTAACAGTCCCTGTCTGTAAGAGCTTACCATACTGTGATTCATGAGTCCTCATCAGATCAATTTTTAGAAAAAAAACAATGATACTTTAGGCAACAAAAAAAAAGTTGTGTTGCCCTCACAAGCCTAAAATCGGGAAGGACGGCCGGCCGGATTTCTTTTCTTTTTTTTAATTTTAAATTTTACCAAATCAACGATTTTATACCTATTATTTCAGTCAACATGTGTGAAGATACTAAGGAAAACACGCTTACTGGGTGTATTTTCAACCCAATGGTGAATATTTTGGTTTCTTGCCCATCTCTTTTCACAGATTGGAAGATCTTGAGAAAAAAAATCTTGAAAAAAAATCTTGAGAAAAAAAATCTTTAAAAAAAATCTTTAAAAAAAAAAATCTTAAAAAAAAATCTTAAAAAAAAAAAATCTTGAAAAAAAAAAAAAAAAAAACCCAGCCCACATTCTCAGAATTTTGACCCGGCCGGATGAGGGCAACACAACTAATTTATTTTTGCCTTACCATAGCATTATACTATAGCCACATTTTGGAATTCCTAACACTTATGGTTCAGTCGTAAAAAATCATCAACATTTCAAGACGATTAATACGTTCCCCATAAGTATAAATATGCATGCCATGCAAGCAAATCCTAATGAAAGAGAAAAACAAATTTGAAACCTCCAGTCGGGAACATAACAAAAAGTGAAAAAATATTGATAGGATCTCATTGGCGCGTCACATTTTGCTAACCTGAACCCTTGACGAAACAGTGCTCTCATGCAGTTTCAAGTCCTTATAATTTGATGCGCCAACAACATTTGTATTATGAAAGTGTTAGGAATTTAAAATTTGGCTATAGTAAATAATGGTATGGTAATGTATCACTAGTTTTGGCTTTTTACAGGCAGGGACTGTTAACCCACTGGGCACTACCGGCCTATCTTACAGTGGTTCTGATTGGTTTATTGCAAGATATACTCATTTGAATGACCAATTACAATGCAGCTTGTAAAATATTTCACTCCAATCTTTATTAGGGATACAATTATTTTGACAATGTTTCTGATTGGTGCAATAAATCATGTATCCATCTTACTGACCAATCGGCCGGTAGTTCTCAGGGGGTTAATGGGAAATTTGCTACTAACAACAACAAAAACAAGTCTTTTTTGATGTGACATATCCAATAGTAAATAATACCTGCAGTCTTGAGAGATTTACTAGGCGATGTAGGCCTGATTATAGACTGTTCCTGGTCGTTAGGTGTACTGCTGTACAGCTGCTCTTGCGAGGAGGTTCGTAGCTCACGTAGAAATGAGATGAGGGCCTGTAGGTTGAGGTTATTGGCCGCTTCATCAAAAAATCTGCAGGGAATAAACACGATGGTTAAAGGTTTGATAAATGCTGCCCAAGATGTGATTTCATCAAGCAAATTGAGTCAAAAGTCACAATATTGATTTTGAGATGTAATTAATTAAAGGATAGAAACCATTTTGTTGTCCTGTGTTTTAAAAAGTCTTCAATCACTCATACCTTTTAATTAAGTTTCTATTTACAAATGGGTGTTCTACAAAATGGAACAGAGCAAATAACCAATTAAATGTACAAGGTTTTGACATAACAGTGTAGATTTACACACCTTTTAACGTATGAGGAATTTGCATAGGAAGTGTTGCTTTAATACATGAACATGGGCAAGGTTTGATATTTGGATTTGGCCATTGAACATGTTTAGAGCAGATTGCTCAAAAGGTTTACTTTATACATGCTGAGGGGTCGGATGGAGAAACAAGGTTTTGACAGAACAGCGACGATTTACACACCTTTCAACTTCTGAGGATAACCCAAATACCACCTTGGCGGCACTATTTGCACTCAGCATTCCCCCTCTCGCAGAGCCAACCTCAAATCCAGACTCTAAACTCTCTCGCTGGATCACCTCCTGAACGTCGATACTTGAGGGCCCAGTTGCGGGGATTTGGACGTACGACCCGAGCATTTCCATGTCATCACCTCCGCCCATGTCGTTGTGGCCGTCATTGGTGACGCGGGATAAACTGATAGAATGTCGGGTACTCGTCGGGCTGGTTCCGCCGCTGCTGAAATGGCAGTGTTCTAGTTGGGAAACATAGGCGCAACATCTGGAAAAGTAGAAAGAAATCAAACCATTAATACTATCTATCTCTGAATAAGAGTATTCAAATACTTCAAAAACATATCATGATATTATCTATATGTTAAGGGACATTTTGGTACCAAAGTTTATGATATCACATTCATACCCGAAGTTACAGATGATTGAAAGTCAACTTGTCTCAAAACATCAAATTCAAATTATCAATTTATGGGCACTTAATTTTTTTCGTTTGTTAAATAAATGGAGTGAATGAAAATAAAATACCTCAAAATGTAGTTTCACTCTTTATTTTCATGAATTTGAGTCTTTGGTTTGTCAAAAGATGTATTTCAGAAATAAGACTTTTTTATGAATTTGGCATAATATTCTGACCTTTTCCCAATTTGCGATCTTAAATCAAATGAGCTACTGCCGCATTATGCCTCATTAACTCATGTTGGGTCAAATACGAATGAACCTCATTTCTCTTTTTTAAATTAATCTAAATACATGATTAACTTTTTGCAAGTGCTTCGTTGCTAATTCCAACACTGTTGGACTTCATCAATTGCCACGTCCGTCTTTCAAACATAGCATAACAGACATTTTGTTTTTATATGAGACCTGTCATCACAAAATGAGAATTAAGTCGGAACATTTTATTTTCAGGTTTGTCCAGATTCAAAATGCTCGGAAAACAAGCTTTAAATGATATACAACAGGTCATAATTGCTTAATGTTTTCCATGTCAAAATTCAAATTGAAGTTGCAAATTGTCTTTGTTTTCTACTGATTTTTGACATGTTTATTGACCATATCTCCTAATGCACACTGGCGACTTAACGCTTATTTTGGAACGACAGGTCTCATATGTGTGTACATGCCAATGCATCAAATTGATGCTCACACTTTAAGCAGGAAATCAAAATCCGTACGGTCTATAGAGTAAAGGTGAATTTTAATCAAAACTTTTACAATGATGTCAAATTTTGCATTTCCAATCATTCAAACAATCGTGAAAATTGGTTAAGTAGAATATGAACATGGTATGAATTTGCTCTGACCGCATCTTAATGAGAACCATTACAGACCACAAAAGACAAATTTCTCAACAACTTTATAATTAAATATGTTTATGTAGGAGTTATACTTTTAGAGTTATCAGCATGTTTATTACCTGGTCAGTTACTTATTGTGATGACTGTAGTTACTTTCTTAATCAAACAGCCAACCAAAAGTAGTTAGAACTAACTGGGGCCATGTAAAAATACAATCACTTTCATACAGTTTTTTACCTGAATACATGTTTCCAGCACTCCTCAGAATGACTGCCCATCTCCAGGCCCATAGACAGCAAGGAATCCATGCTCAGCACATGCGCCGCATGCAATCGTAATCCTGAGTTCTTGTTGGTACCCCTTCTCAGGGGGTTCTTGCTCGTCTCCGCCTGCTGCTGATGCTGCTGTTGAAATGGATCCTCGCTGACGCACGAGGCGTTGGCGATCTGGGCGAAAACGGTTGCGCAGCGGGATTGGAGGCCTGCGTAAACAAGAGATAAAATAATTGTTGTTGTTGATATTTATTTAATTAAATCTTAATTAATTATTCTAATGTTGGGCTGATATCACACATTCATGCAAACAGGGGAAACAAAGTTAGACATTGCATGAACAAGCTCAGCAATCTTCATTGAATTTTCAGGTAAATTGCCTGTAGTCAACATTAAAGGTCAAAGTTGGGCTGATGAATGTCACACAATACAGGGAAAAACATGCCTTAGACATTGTATAGACTATACCATAGTTTAGGCATTTTACAAGCACCGTACTATTTACCCAGTGTCGAGTCGCTAAATGCTCCACACTTTGCAAATTTGCTATATCTAAAAGTGTATAGCAGTTGTATACTATGCATTTCAATATATAACAGTTTATCATTTTTAACAAACGGTTGGAATTTGACAATTTGCTACACAACTGTTTTCACATAAAATCGATCACTGTTTGCAAGCAATAGGTAAAGCTACCCACTACGAGGGCGGATCAGTAAGTTCTATCGCCAAAGGCTGCCCACTACACAAGACATGTCATCCTTTACACCACATTCTTTAGCTCCCTATTACTTACATTTAGTGGGATATAACGCCTGTATAGAGTTTGCCAAGCCCATTTCTGCAGCTACTTATCAACCTAAGAAATGGAGCCTGCAAAGATGGTATCGAATCATGCTGCGTCACGACAATGCAAGTGCTCACAAAGCTTGCCTCATCTAGACTCACCTTGATGAAAATGGAATCCATTTGATGGAACATCCACCCTAATCACTTACTTGTTGGCTCCCTGCGACTGGCTCTTTCCCAACAATCAAATCAAAGAATGCTGGGAGGTGTTTTTCAAGGATCCAACACATAGCAAAAGCTGTACATTCAGGTAGAGATAATCCCTACTGTTGAGTACCACCAATGCTTCAAGAAGTGGAGGATGAGGATGCAACGGTGTATAGATGTCAAGGGAAGCTACTTCAAGAAAAATGTGACTATAGTTTTTGATATTGTATGGCCATCTTCAGAAACATAGGCCAAGTAACAAACTTTTTGATCCACCCTCGTATTACTGACCAAAGGAAATATATGTTAATAACAATGGTTGTTTTCTCAGTGTTTAACATTACCTAATCAGGTAAATCCAATACCTCTTTTTCTACTTTGAAAAACTACAAGTTGGGCAATTTTAAAAGTTGGTGCCATAGTGATTGAACACTGAGATTGACTTCTTACTATGTTAAGAGGGAGTTGACTCCACATCACCAAAATACACTTGTATTTAAGTAAGTATATTTAAGGGACTTGAAATTGTTTTGCATGCCAAGATGATTGTCTTGCTGAATCAAGATACACTCACCCAATGTACAGCTAAGTCCTGCCGCCTTCCTCAATGCATCCAAGCTAAGACATATGGCATCTCTTTCTCTGCCTCCCTGCCCCTTGCTACTCTCTGATCCTAGAAGCGAGGCGATGCTTCCAGCATTGGATAGATTCCTTGCCGAGAGCGGCACGGATAGGACCGCTAAGATCTGATGCCAGTAAGTAGTGAGAATTTGGGTGGCAAACTTCATACCTGGGAAATGCAACAATGACGTTTTACATCAGCGGAGTGATTTGAAAAGTGTTAAAAGAAACCAGCTCTTGGTGAACCCACACAGGAACACCCGCCTTCCAATGGTTTGGACAGGACAAAATCCTAGTCATTGCCAGAGAGGACCAGTTCTAGAAGGGAGATCTGCGGATATAATGATCTGCTGTCTTATCATTCAGTAGGCATATGATTCCACGTAATTTCATTGGTTATTAGCATTTTCATATATTTTTGTAACACTCTGTTGAATTCCAACTATATATTTCGTATCACATAGTGCATATCTCGTACCACTTTTCTAGATTGTGCGCGCTGCTGTGCAAGCATGAAGCCATAGTATTACCGCGCGAGTCATGTTGTTTTTTATATTGGATTAAGTAAATATAAATGTAAATTTAGAAGGTGCTTTTTCCTGTTTTCCGTGTTATTGTTTTTAAACTATAAGCATGTTTATATCACTTCATTCCTCATGTGATACAAACCCAAACTATTAATATCTTTTTTTATTGCATGAAAAAACAGGGGATATCTATATGATCTCATGATGATATAAGCTTTGGTGGTCAAGAATTGTCATACTGAGTCAAAGAAAGGTCAATTCTTGGGGTCAAAGTTCAAATCACTGCATGCACTCCAAGTTGGCATGTTATCACCTCGCTATATACCTTACCTGCGTCACCCGCTTTGGTGGTGCTCTTGGTCACCAGTGATAACTGTCGCTGATTATGGGAGTAGGCATCGTGAAGCATTTGGCCACCTATTGTCTGGTTGCTTAAACCATCCGTATCTGCATGAAAACATCACAACATTAAATAGCAATTACTTACATGTAGTGTAAACAAATATCTATTTGGGGATAATTCATGTAAAAGTTAACACAAACCTAACAAAATCAGTTTTTGGTTAAAAAATTCCAAAAGTTAACCAAAATCATCTAAAGTCAATTATCTAGGATCAGTTTTGGGTTTTTTTGCTTAAAAATGTTTAGTTTTGAAAATATTGACTAAAAAGTGCCAAAAAGTGATTCTCTGACTCGATCATTTCATTTTAAAAAAGTACACTTTTATGCACCTAACATTTATAGTTTATAAGTTACAGAGCGTGATAAATTTGGCGCCAAAAAGGATTGATACTTCCCATAAAAGAGGCTGTATTATCCTACCTGTAAGTAGTGAAATCAATGCCTTGTTGCAGTGAAAGGATTGTGATTTGTAGCCAGCCGCCCCGAGTATATCAGTCTCTATGATGATCTGGAAGAGCTCCCCAAGCCATGTGGAAGATAAGTAGACTAAGACCCCGCTGTCATGTACACTGTCTATAAACTGCTTCTGTATTGGGTTTAAGATAGAGGGCAGTGAGGACGGTGGTGAATTATTATTATAGTAGATTAAGACCCTGTTGTTGTACACATTGTTTATAAACTGCTTACTGTATTGGGGTAAAGGTAGGGGGCAGTGAGGATTGATGTGAATAAGAATTATACTAAACCCTGCTGTTGTGTACACATGATCTCTCTCACTGTATGCCATAAGCATTGCTAAATGGGGCTATAGGTGGAGCCTGTCACTTATAGATGTATCCAGTGGTCATATAGTACAAAACCTTACCTTTGTGAGTGGTAAAGTACCAGGGTTTTCATAGTGATCACTCCTGATCAGCTTCAGGTTGAGTAAGAGACTGTAGTAGCTAGCTATGTATATGCCATCAGCATTGATCACTGGAGCTAGGTTCAATCTGTCGCTTATAGAGTTATTGAGTTCTGAGGATGCTGCTGTAGTACTGTGGTGAGATTGAGTGTAACCTACGAAAATCAATTGTGTGGAAACGATGGTCAAATAAAATAATATGAAATGGTATTAATGTAACAAATGTTAAGCATTCAAATTACTGTTTGTGTTTATGGTCTCTTTCAAAACATTGCTTAGGTAAATAAAAATAAAATTATGTTTCATCTGTGTTTGTCATTCCCCTCCCCCCCCCCCCCCCCTCTTTTCTGAGGTGTTGTAGGGGACAAACTGAGAAGGGGAGATTTCATTACAACAGAAGGATTCAATATATGATCAATTAATTGCTAGCAAAGGAAAACAACAATTCAATTACTCCCACATACCTTAACATAAATCCATGTCAGTATGGAAACCTGTCCACCAATCGTGGCTCATGTGGGCAATGCGTTTAAGCACAGATGAAGTGTGTGTTTTTTAAATGACACTGTTTACATCAACTTTTGAAACTTATAGGAAATTGATTTTCTTTTTTTAATTAGATTTAAAATAAAATGATAAGGCTATTTAAACTCTTAGTTTAAATTCATTTGTTAAATGTAATAAAATTATATTCTTACTTGCATTTTATCTATCTCTTTAATGAAATTGAATTGAAATTCTTTGCTATTGTTGAAAGGGATTAGAACACATTTAAGCTTATGAGCATCACCAATCTACACTTAAGTTCTGCCCGTCTTCATCATGGCATATTTTAATCAGGCATTGCCCTCATGAAATAAACCACACAGAAGACAGAATGCTGATTGCAGATAGATAGGTGATGCAACTATGTATAATCTTAATTAAGAGATCAATGTGGTGCTTAACCCATCATGTATAATCTAACATTATTTAGATTAAAACATATGTTAGATGGTGGTACAATAGAGGCCCTGCATATGACAGAATAATGGCGGGCTATTGATCACCAAAACGATAAGACGCTAAATATCCCATTTCATAATCATGCAAGTTTACATCACTGTAAAAAAACACACCACCAATTCAGAGAATAAAATGAATGGACTGTAATACGCTATGATTTCGGTGAATGACACATGGTTGAATACTTTCTGTAAAGCCGATCAATAAATTTGTGCAGGGCCTTTATAAACCAAAGATCTATGGTAATCATAATAACTGCTATGATTAAAATGATGTTGACAACAAGTCTGTATCACTCAGAGACGTCTTTATATTCGGTTCAAATCAAGTTAAAATAAGTTGATGTATTAAGGGTCAAAAGTAATCTACATATGAATACAGCATATAACTAAATATGATTGGGATCCATTTCTTTCCTCGCATAACCAAACTTCGAATTACAAAAAAAAATCCAGTGCCCTTTTAATAAAAGTAATTAGGACAAATAAAGAAAGCTTCTAGTCTTTAAATAAAAAACTTACTTGTTACAAATCTGGAAGAGAATTTCTGTATAGTCTCATCCACCTCATAAGTATCAATCATTGGAATGATGGCTGGTAACAAGGCAATTAGAGCTTGAGAGAAATCTCTTGCTCCTTGACGCTCCCCAACCTCGTTTATCTTTGCCAATCGTTCAATCTCTTCCCGTCTCTGCTCCTGCTGCTCCATCAGCTCTTGCTCCGCTAGAGATATTGTCTTTGCTGATTGGTCCATTTTGAATCCCTCTTCCCCCAGATTGATCCGTGTGTGTTCATCACCATGTGTAGGGCTAATTTCTTCCAGTGACCTTTCATCCTCGTGATATCTATATCTGTGCACAATGTCATCTCTCTCCGAACTTTGGGCCCCATCTTTCGGAGATCCATTTTCAGAAATAACCAATCCACTTAATTTAGATTTTGACGTCGCATTGAGGATGGCAGCAACTTCTCCGGATGAGTATTCCATATCGACAGAGTCCACATCCTCTTGACCGCTGTCTTCATCCTCGCTACCTTTCTTCACCTTCTTGGCTTGAATAACAATCTCCTCCACCTCAAAATCACCATTGGCTTGATCATCTTCGTCAAAAGCTTTCTCAATATCCAGATCATTCTCCTCAAGAGAATCTTCTTTGGCATCATCCTGATCCACTGCATCACCAGCTTTCTCAATATCCAGATTATTCTCCTCAAGAGGATCTTCTTTAGCATCATCCTGATCCACTGCATCACCAGCTTTCTCAATATCCAGATTATTCTCCTTAAGAGGATCTTCTTTAGCATCATCCTGGTCCACTGTATCAACAGCTTTCTCAATATCCATATCATTCTCCTCAAGAGGATCTTCTTTAGCGTCATCCTGATCCACTACATCAACATCTTTTTCAATATCCAGATTATTCTCCTTAAGAGGATCTTCTTTAGCATCACCCTGATCCACTGCATCAACAGCTTTCTCAATATCAACATCACCTGTCTCCTTAGAATCTCCATTAATATCCTCCTGCTCCTCTTCTGGTTTTGCTTTTTGATCCCTCTCTACATCCTCATCACCCTTCTGCAAAGTTTCTTCATCTCCAACATCTTCCTGGACATCTTTAGAATTTTCAGCAGTCTGTTTTACAGATTTCTCTGCATTTTCTTCTCCTGGTGTTTGATCTTCACATGTTGTTTCATCTTCATTGGAAGGAGTGACTATTGATTGTTCAGCAGGTGCATCATGGGTATCAATTGTAGTCTCCTCTCCCTTTCCTGTATAAAAATAAATCATCAAAATGGTTGACCATTGATGATGTTACCACAATAACACAAACAACTGCATATTAAGTGTGAAAAAGGCCAAAGATAACAATTGAACATTTTTTATAGTATCGTAACTCTCATCCTTATGCAGGTGTCAATTTCAAACTTGAACCTACCCTCCTCAATCCTTCACCTTTATACACCTTTCTCAAAGATCCCATGCTTTCCTGTAATGTATTAGTTAAAGATTAACCTAGTGCAATTTGTTGTTTCTATAGTAATATATGGGAGAAGTTAAATGAAAGGTGAATATTCGAATTTGAATGCGTTATTGGCCCCTGAATATGTTTAAAGCAAAACCTCCTATGTAACCTCTTAAAAGTATTGTTTTTAAACATGTTCAAGGGCCACAAATACATATCGTCAGCCTGCTTCGATAATTGCCTAACTCATTTTTTCTAGTTCTTAGAAAACAACATAAGTATGCAACCTGTTACCTGTGTACCTGTTACTCATTTTGCATTATTGAATGGATGGCTATTCATTATGTGGAATGTGGATTGTATTGTTGATGCCTCAATTGGCGTGCATGGATGCATTAATCCAAGTCATATAGAAACAGATGAATACAGCCATACAATAATTTGATTAATTCCATGGATTTGTCAATGCAAATTCAATAATGCAAAATGAGTAACATGTTGGAGTTGTCTGGTGGCCCTTTTGCAACAAAGCTCTTCATTTATCAACACTTTTGATTGGTCAATGACTTAGGTATTATAACAGCATGTGCATAATGTAATAAAGTTATGATTTATGCAAAAAACTCAATTTTGCTGAAAAGTGAGTTAGGCAATTATCGAAGCAGGCTGACGATATACGAGTTTCATCCTGCCCAACGACGGTGTGATTTTCATTATTACCTGCACTCTTTGGTATGTAGTTTCGCTCTTCCTCTTCTTGCTCGGCACGTTTCAAGATAATCTCGACATGGACCTCGTTTAGACCTTTGCCCTGTGATATTAACTCCAGAGCGGTGAGCAGCGCCCCCACACAGGCTACACTTGCGTGACACACAGCACCACCTTTGCACTGGGTTGCTTCGGCTATGCCATCCATTAACCTGGGTAAGAAAATGTTACAAGGTCTGATGAATGAAATCAACTTATTCATATTTAATCAGCTTTTCTTAAAGCCGTTCTACATTTGAATAAAATATATTCCCTTTCATTTATCTTATATTTTAAAAGTCAAAATGTTGTGGTGAAGTTACTTTCTATCTTAAAATATAATTGAAAATGTAGTACTTTCAAAATCAATGCTGGGATAAAGCTGGGGTCAGTTTTATAACACCTTTGTCAAGAAATTATGACAATAAATTGTTTGATAACCTGTGATATTATGCACTATCAATATTATTGTATTTCACAATTTTAAGTTTGGTTGTCCTCCACACATCAGGCGGTGCAGGCAGACACAGATTAAGTGATGAATTTTAGATTGTCAATGGGATTGTTATGGGTAATACATTTATTTTTTTAATCTACAAATTGCGCTTGAAAGATGTTCTAAAAAAAGACAAAAAGCAAGGAAAAACAAAATATTTTACAAAATGTAATATTTTTAAAGAAAACAACTTTTTCTGGTATTTGAAAAAGTAGGGTATTAGAGGACACCTAAATTTGTAGTGCGATGGGTCACCAAATATGCCTGAAATGACTAAGACTTAGTTCTTCCCGCCTTCACTATATACACACAGCCCCTGCAAGGGGGCGGCCACATTGAAGGACATGGGGACTTAGACTAGATATGACTTATGAATTGTATTGTGAGATATGTCTAGGATGGCGGCCATTTTGATGGTCATGGGGTCTTAGTCTAGAAATGACTTACGACTTACACTGTGAGTATATCCAGCGGCTATATTGAGGGACATGTGGACTCAGTCTAGAAATGACTTATGACTTACATTGTGAGTATGTCCAGGTCTGGGTTCCTAGCCTTCTTCACAGTCTTGGTTGGCGTGGCCTTATCATTACCGCCAATACTAGGCATTGGTGGACCTGCTAAGTCTATTAGTCTCTCGGGATTACAAAGCATCTTAAAAGGAAATAATGATAGGAAATCTTTACAATACAAGCTGACAGTCATATCAACACAAAATCTGGTGAGAGGGACACTGCTTTTATATAGCAATGTTTGAGTAGTAAAATACTTTGATATGGGTTGTAATGGATCTACGGCACATAATCTCCTGGCCACAGTTCGACATGCATGGGCGCACTTCGATCAGGCTGCACACGCATGCTTGAACTCACAAAATACTGCCAACTAATAACACCAAAGCACCTGATTGGTCAAATTTAAACTGAAGCCTTCTTAACAATCGTCACGCTGCGCCGTATCCACCAACGCAGTGGTCCCGCTGCGCCGTAACCACCGATGCAGTGGGGCGTGATGGTGCGTGCATAAGCTCACAAGTTTTTCAGTTCTCACGTTTGAGCACCAACCAATCAGAACCGTGAGGTCGAGATGACATGGTGCGCACCACGGATGACTGTTGCACTGTTTTGAAATGAGGTTGAGCTCGCATACTTTACGCGAGCTCAACCTCATGTGACGTGGGTCCATTGATGTGTGATTATTTCTGTCTTGTTTACAAATCCTAATATTTATCCAAAATATTATATGGTCATTTAATACTGTGACATTGATTTAATTTTGATCTCCCCCCTCTCCCTCGAACTGACGCTTTTTAAAACTGGAATAACAAATAGTCAATGCACTTTATTTGACCAATCCTATACTTCCATTATTCTACTACTCACCTCCTTCAGTACATTCAGTGCTTCGTTCCTTTGCGACGGAGGCGGGAACAGCAAGATCCGATGGAACAGAGAGCCCAGCACAGGACGCATCGACTCCACACCACCGATGAGCCTGACCAGTTCCACGGCGACGCAGTAGATGATGCGATTGACAGCTCGATGCTTGGTGGGGGTGGTGCCAATGCTGCTGGTGCCTCTGCCGTGATCTTGCGACTCGCCGTCTGCGCCCGGCATGAAGTGGTGCGATATTAGGTGCTTCTCGTCGCGTGGTATGCCAAGGATGGCAATAAGGGCTGGGCATAGTTCCTGCCTGTTGGTGTTGTGTAACCGTGATGAAGGGGAAAGGATTATAACATCAAAAATGCACTATCTGTGTGTAATTCAATTATGATTGGAATGCACAAAGATGAGCAAAGAATGAAAATATCTGATGCCGCACTCATACCGGCATTGGTACAATAGATTATCCTCATTAGAAAAGGGATGGGAGAAGAACACCAATTATAGCTGCTGATCTTAGGGCACATGTAATCTGTCATTTTTTTTGAAAAGGACATGTTTATAGAGGCAATACTTCAAATTGAATCATAGATATTAGTTTCAAAAAGCACATTGTAAACTTTGAAATGGTACCTTGTTAAAAGAAGTCATGACTTTAATTTCACAAGATACTGGGAGAAGAACACCAATTATAGCTGCTGATCTTAGGACACATGTAATCTGTCATTTTATGAAAAGGACAAGTTTAGAGGCAATACTTCAAATTGAATCATAGATATTAGTTTCAAAAAGCACATTGTAAACTTTGAAATGGTACCTTGTTTAAAAGAAGTCATGACTTTAATGTCACATGATAAGATTTCAAGAAGCATCATATATTCATATAATACACCTACCAGGACAGTCTACAGCAAACAACTTTGGTCATAACATACGACACCTTAAATTTAATAAAGGGATGGCAACTCTCCGATAGGTCTACATCAAACTGGTCAGATCTGACCATCCCTTATGTTACTTTTATGGTTAAATTAGACAATAATAGTCAAGCATCAACATTGGCATGCACTCACCATGTCACTTTGAGAAAGTTATTGCTTCTCCTGAGCTCTGGTCCAGCGTTGCTGACCATGGCTAGAATGGCCTCTAATTGCAGCGTCAGCAGGGGCTGCTGCTGGCTGTTGGATTGCTGGCCACCTCTGTTAAAGTAGACATTGTAAGTTAAATCAAGTTAATCATGAGTTTAAAGGTGTATGTACTGATCACTTTTTTGGGGCTATGATTTTTTTTTCACATCAAGATATTTTGATATCAGAAGAATCCCAATATTTTTCTCATTATGTCTGTAAAATCTAAGGGACCAGAAATGTTCCATTTAGAAATTATAGGCTAAAATGTGGTGAATTAGCTATTTTGTGTACAACTCAATGGGCAATTGTTTTGTGACCTTGTCCTTCTAAAATAAGAATCATTGGAGTTATGCAACTCAAACTTTGGATTGTGACAATATTAAGGATGACCTTCCATGTGAAATAGAAAACATCAAGTTGAAAATCGGGCCAGCAGTTGGAACATCTGCCTTAGTCAATTTTGCACTGTATGAGTTTTTCCCATAAAGATATTCCCATCACAAGTAGGAGGGTTGAAACCAGTATGCCACCTGTTAAAACATACATTGAGTTCAAAATCTTGACTATAATAATATATCAATGTTCAGGTTTCAATGGCAGTGTGCATTATTATCTTAATGACCTACTATTACATATTATGTTCCCAAAAGAAGTGGTCTACGTTCTGTCTCTGACACTTGGATTCTTACTCAATTTAAAACTCGTCTCACTACCGCCAAGAAGGGGTTTTATGCCTCCGGTCCATTTTTCTAGAACAATTTACCACGTCACATCAGGCATGCCTCACCACTGACTTAATTTAAGAAGATGTTAAAAACTCACTTATTCCACCGTCATAGTGCAAGTGATGTTTGACACTGTTTCTATAATGTTATGTTTTTATTACGTTAAGCGCTGTGCTACATTGTAATAATGTAAATGCTCACCCTTACAAAAAAAACAAGCAAACGCTAAGCAATCACCTTAGGCATCACTAAAGCATCAATGCCTTGTTCATACCGATTGTTATGTTATGATACGTTATGATGACTTTATTGGTCTAGGGATACTCCCATCATTTAAATAATTGAGTGGAACCTCTTTTTGAACAAACTCACTTTAACATAAATTTCAAGTTGTTCACACCCAAGCTTATTTTTTGACATAAACCTGACCATACAACTTCCTATTGACACAAATTAACATTATATAGCTTCAACATTGGAGCGTTGACCAGTATTTCTACAACACAAGACAACACAAGACAAGACGAGATCAACTATTTAATGCCAGTCCAGAACAACTTGTGTTAATGATTACCACATAGTTCCACTGTAAAAAAGTATTAAGCAAAGCGGTTTTAGGAGTTGGGTGTTGTTTTTTAGGTTTTTTGGTGTGTGTTTGCTGGGGGGTGGTGGCTTTTGGCTTTTGGTTCTTTCCATACATTACCTTTGCGATTCTGTGAGTTTTGAGCAGAAGAAACTAAGCACTCGGATGAACGCATCACAAGGGACCTCCGCCTGCCTGGCGACTTCGTCTTCTGTTTAGAGTATAAGAAATCAAAACCTTCACATCAAATTCCATTGAGTAAATAATTGCTCATGAATGAAACCAAAACCATAACAAATCCCAAATTATGATCCAGCATATCGAAGTGTCAGTAGGATATATTGGTACAAAGGTAATTGATTTTATAGTTAGTCAAAAACTCATATTGGACCGCAAAAAGAGCCCCTATCTATTATATTTGTTGTAGTATTATGGGATGAATGCTTAGGCTGCTGTGATAATTGCCCAAGCAATTCTCTCCTGAATTGAAAGGGGCAATGTTATACCATATTCAAAACCAACAAGTAAAAAAATCAGAGTGCCCAGGCAAATTGATTTGTTTGCATGCTAAATGTGGGTAAAAACATATAATATTATAAAACTACCAGTGTTGCCAGAGCCAAATATAGGACACAAATGAAAGTTGACGAGTTGACATTACCCGTCAGGAAAGAAGAAAGATAATACTTTGCAACAATTAAGTCCATTATATGATATATTTTTTAGACATTTGAGTCATAGATTGGAAGAACATAATTAACATTAACATAACTTGTCTTGGAAATGTGCAAAATAGCCCCAAAACAAATACATTTAAATATTTTAGACCTTCCACCATACCAATATAAGGAAAATCCATATTTTGATTTGACCTGGTGGTATTTAGGTGTTAGGGGGGGGGGGCCTATCTGTCTGAAGCGGCAGTTTTGAAATTTGGTGTGAGTTTATCAATTGAAATATGCTGTAGTGAAAAACAGGTATTCATCGATTCTCAATTATATCGTTTTCTATTATATCTTGGGTAATACATCTGAACTACAAAATTGTTTTGATATTTTTGATATTTTTTCAAACATTATTCTGGGACACCTTGTATAGGATTAGATATTAGAAATATAGGATTTCAAAATTGACACTTTTTTTATTAAATATTAAATTGTAGTTCTACATTTTTCTGAAATGGTAATGAACCCTTTCCATGCGGCAGACAACATTCCAAAATTACACAAAATGTTTTTAAAATGTTAAAATTATTGAATTTCATTACCATCGGAATCACCATGAGAAATGCATTAAAAAATTACAACCATGCCTATTATTGGTTCAGTAATCCTTGAGATAAACCTTGAAAGTTGTGAAATGTTTCTGAAAACTCTGTTTTGTATGGTAATACTAACAGCCGTGTGGAAGTGTTAAGTAGTAATTAAATGCCTACCTTGAGTAGTATCTTCATTTTCTTCTTCAACGATATTGTCCGTCTTGGAGCCATTTGGCAGCTGTTTATTGATCAAAAACAAATATAAAATATTTATATATTGGTAAATGGCTTTGACATCCAAAACAGTGTAAAGCTAGTTTGGTACACTGTGATTAGCTCCAAATTAGCGAGCCTTCTTACAGCAGCCAATTTAAGTGAGTGGGCGTGCATGATGAACACAACACAAACACACATGTACGCTTGTATCAATTCATTGCACACATAGAAATAAATCATGCATGTTTCTCGCTAATTTTTAACACACTATAGCGTACATGTTGGTGAGATGATTTGTTGCAACATGGAGAACGTATTAACACATCCACATGGTTGTAGTCTGTTGTAATAATGTACGTTAGTCTGGAAGAAGTTAAAGCTAATGCTGACAAAAACTTGACAATTTGACACTCATCCAATATATTTGAAACCAATAATACCAGGTAGTCTGGGTATAGCACATATCATCACTGTGCTGACAAATTCATCTGGCTCTTCATCATCAGCATGTATAAAGTAATACTTCCTATGTATAGCCTTTGGGCCGTCTGCTCTAAACATGTTCAAGGGCAAAAACCTCCACATCTATCAACACTTTGCAAGTGCCCTTGTCCCTGAACATGTAAAAAGCAATGATTCCTATGCATAGCCCTTGGGCAGTTTTACTTTACATGTTGAAGGGCCGGAAAAACATATGAGCTTAATTTTGACAGAACAGTGAAGATATCACTATAATCTTATTTATAAGTACTATCCAGCCTGTCAATATATTAGCTTCTATATGTCCTCTCGTTAATTTACGTACGTGGGATGATTAGGTTCATTTGTTTCATAATGCCAACAGTGTTGCCAACCCCACAGTTATTGCACTGTATTTGACTAGTTTTGACATGTGTGCCATGGAGACAAATTGTGCCATTGGCCTATACCTTCCTTTATGCGCAAAAAGGTCTGTTTCACATACATTTAGGAGCTATACGATGTGCAATTTTTTTATTTCTTTTTATTTTAGAAAAAATATAAGCTAAATGCAGAAATTCTTTTTTATTGTATTTTTTTCACCCACTTTTTTCACCCTTTGGGAGACAATGTTGTTTTTCTTTTTTCAATACAACTAAAAAAAACCAGAAATACAGTCATAAAAATTAACTTACCAGGTAATAAAAAATGTGCTTATAACTCTAAAAGCATAATTTCTACTCAAAAATATCAAATTATAAAGTTGTTAAAGGTATATGTGATCTTTCCAGGGAACGCCCTCAACATCGAAAAAAAATTGAAAGAAGATTTTCTTGCAGATTTACATTTCTGATCATAAATCGTACATACATTCCAAGTTACAGGGCGATACAATTCTTAATTACTTCAAAATCATGATTTTAGAGTGAAAATAAACTGTCGGATAATCCGACAGTTTATTATTTTCACTCTAAATTCACTCTAAAACCATGATTTTGAGGTAATTAGGAATCATATCGCTCTGTAACTTGGAACGTATGTATGATTTATGATCAGAAATGTAAATCTGCAAGAAAATCTACTTTCTAAAAAAAATAATGAATAGAGGGCGCTCTCTGGAAAAGATCACATAATATGCCTTTAAGAAATGTCTCTTCTTTAATTTGAGATATCGCATATGTGAAGAATTGTTTGATATCATATCGAGTACCAAAAAGTAAGATAAAGTACAGTTTCCATTTATGCATTTTGCTTTTCTACACACAGACTAAATTACAGGCATATGATTACTGCAGAAGTGCTGATTCAAAATGTAAGCCAAAATAACGAAATAAACACAAACAAATCATCAACTCACCACATTGTCCGCATCTTTGTGCATATCTCCCGTCCTGCTCGCCATCGCCAAGCTACTAGATCCCAACATCTGTGTCACTGTTACCTTTGCTGCGACCTTCACGGTAGTTTGAGTGCTGCGTTGGGACGCATCCATACACAACTGCGAAAGGGCAACCAAAAACAATATAGCTTGGCGTTCGTTAATATGAGGTGTTAACGGTGGAACTTATAAATCTCATGAAGTGGGAAATGTTTGGTTTATTCTATATATCCCATGATGCATTGCATATTATGGTAAAAGCAGTTATTTTCATTTCCCTTATTTTTCACTTTACATGCGCAAGCAGCCTATATGTAGCACATCCGCCAGGGTATTGTGGGCAGAGTTATTTATATCCAACAAACCAACACGTATTTACAATCAATGATAAACAGCAAATCCAGATTTATTACCCAAAGGATTTTGGGAAGTATTGATATCCCATAACACATTGCACAAATACATCGGCCAGCTGTGTGTTCCCATGGAAATACACATTTGGCTGTAGAACTCTAAAGATCTTTAGATTGAAAGGCCTGCTTTTCTGCATAATAGCCTCAATTTGTATGAAAATATTTGGTGCAAATTCCTGTCTAGATTTGTCTACATTTGTCAACTCTCTATCGGACACTTGAACTTCAAAATCACACCTTATAGAACATATGCACACACCCCAGGAATTAAAATGAAAACTGACCATTTATGGTTATTTTTCTATAAATTCTTGAAGAAGGGCCTATAATAGTTTCATAATTCATTGAGAGATGTGATTTTTTCCCCATAATGGTATTCCATGCATAAGGCAAAAAAAAGAGTTGGGTTGCCCTCATCCGGCCGGGTCAAAATTACGAAAAATGTGGACCAATGACAAAACACAATCTGTTTAGGGGCCATAAATTTGACAGTCATCAATACATGACCCATCACATCAAAAAAGACTAGTTGTCAGCAAACTTTATTTGCAGGGAAGAACGAAAGAAGATAAGAAAATATAAATAAAATAAAATAATGTGTTACCTCTCAAACTGTTTTTGTATGTTCGATTTCAACAAGTTAGGTGACAATTTAAAGCTAAAAATTAGGTTTGTTGATGAAATTGAAATCTCAATTTTCTGTTATGGAGACAACTGGTCTGTTTTGATGTGATGGCACACAACTATTGTGTGTTAGTTTATTACAACAGTGAGGCACAACAAACAAGTCCCACAACCCAAAGAAGAAAAAGAAAAAACAAAGGTTCTGTACTCAGATCATCACTAGGGTCCTATATTTTGTTGGCGGAACAAATTTCTGCAACGATAAGGACCCCTAAACAAAGTGTATGACTTGATTTAGTTAAAGTTATTATATTGGCCATTTCATCTGTACTATGACATTTTGTCATTAAAAAACAAAATATGTGCACTTTTGCACTCATCCTCACCCACCCCAGTTTTATTGACTGCCCCCCCCCCCACCCCCCCCCCCCCCCCCCCCCCCCCCAATTAAAAACAATCATGCTGGTACTGCCATTGGATGTAGCACACAAATGTCATCCCATTGAACATTTTATTTACTGCAAATTTTATTTCATCATATCCATTGAACAAACAATTATAAACTTAAATATCTACTCAATTTTCTATGAATTAAAAAGTGCACATTTCAGATTTTTGATATGAGATTTCAAGTCAAATGGCAAAGGTCAGTAACTGTCTAGTTATGGTGATGAAAAAAAACCCTGTTGTACAGTACAAGCAAACTGACCTCTCAGGTAGGATAATTATTTTTATTGGGGGTCCCAAAAGTTGCGAGCATTTTTGGTGAATTTTCAGTTTTAACCACCAAAAAAATCATTATCTTTTGTTGGTCCCCCCATTTAATCTCCTCCCCCTCCCCTGTCCTTTGATCCATCCCACTGCTACAATTACAGGTTAGGGTTATCAGAGTTAAACCAATAAAATTGGATTCTAGTTTCAACTGGCAATGCATTGTGGTATACCTTCTCATAAATCAAATCCCATTTAACACCTGTGCTATCAATAAGATACCGGTGGTAAAAAAACGGGAATGTCGTTATTACATATTGCAGCGATGTATGACATCAGCACATGCACAAACCGTGACCATGGTCAATGGGAATAGCAGCTATAGCTAAAGGCACACTAGCTTATATGTTTATTATTAAAGACATGGTAGGCTTTAGTCAGTGTCATAATGCTGTGGACACAGGCTGAAAAAGTAGGCAATACAGAAAGCTCCTTGCAGCGAAATTTGAGCATTTGGAGGGAAATGTTGGCATTTGGTGGGAAATGTTACTCTTTCATTAAGAAATGCATTCCATTTTGGAGAGAAATTCTGAATTGCTTGCCGGGAAAACCCCCAATTTTTCAGGCCATGGCTGTGGACAAAATTCAAGCTATTTCACAAGAGCATGATTTGCTGCTGTCCGAGCCTGCGTTCAAATGCATGATATGCACAATCAACTATGCATGCATGCGCATGGTGATTTCATGTTTGAAGATGGCTGTGCGACACAGATTGCTGATCGGAAGCTACATCTGGGAGCTTGAACTTTTCTGTGAGCATAGTCTTGGTAGCGCGTAGAGCGCTGTCTGTCGTTTGCTTATGTGTAGACTTGCATCAAGTTGTCAGGCACAAACAACAATGGTTTGGTGTATACTTTAAAGGGAAGTGAAAAACTGAGCTAGAAATGTATTTAAGCAAACAAATATGATTTAATCATATTCAGGGTGGTAATATAACCAGGCAGCATGTATAAAAGGTTTTTATGATTATTTTTGAAACTGCACAATATTTCTGTATTTTGTCCAACAATTCTGTGTATACTTCAATTAAGTCTATACCTAAGCCGACGACAAACAGCGCCATCAAGATTATGCTCACTCATAAGTTAATGAGCTCAATAGCCTAGCAAACGCGACCTGCTATTTATGTATGTGCAGGATAGGACTTTGCTATTCCAAAATTAATAGAATCCCTCGATTGACCAATCAGGATGCGCGGCTATTTTTTGCAAGCTTCCGGTACGCACTTCCAGGTTTACACACATCAATCATACGCATTGGTGGAATCTTGTCCATAGCATTACAATGCTGACTATAGCTTAAAATGCTTTTAGTAAAGGCATATTCCATTTGTTTGAACTTGATGTGGGAATAAAGCTTTACAAGGTGAATCATGGGACGAATAATGACAGCAAAAATGGGATGTGCCGGGCCCAGGGCTCCATCCACGCCATCCTGCATCACACAAATAAAAAGGTCCAGAGCCTATAAATACCTTTCGCTTGTACCACTTTCGAATATAGCATGCGCTATTTTGTTATAACCTATACCACAATCAAACTCTACTTGATTGACAAATGTACCTGCTCAATTAGAGACTTATGTTGTTGGCATTGGCATGATAACTTTGCATATTTGACTGAAATATAAGTTGACCTCATCCCCTGTACCCCCATAAGTTTCAATGGAGTGCCTATATTTCGTTCAGCTCCCTCTGTGCAAAGACGTCAAAACTTAAAGGCATATTATGTGATCTTTTCCAGAGAACGCCCTCTATTCATTATTTTTTTTAGAAAGTAGATTTTCTTGCAGATTTACATTTCTGATCATAAATCATACATACATTCCAAGTTACAGAGCGATACGATTCCTAATTACCTCAAAATCATGGTTTTAGAGTGAATTTAGAGTGAAAATAATAAACTGTCGATCCGACAGTTTATTTTCACTCTAAAATCATGATTTTGAAGTAATTAAGAATCGTATCGCCCTGTAACTTGGAATGTATGTACGATTTATGATCAGAAATGTAAATCTGCAAGAAAATCTTCTTTCAATTTTTTTTTCGATGTTGAGGGCGTTCCCTGGAAAGATCACATAATATACCTTTAACACAGTGATAGCACGTTATTATGGTATTACTGTGCATGTAATTATGTGTAACTGCTGCATCTATCACTAAAATATTCTCTAATGTCACTACACAGAGGATGATAAGCAAAGTATATACGTGTAGATAGAAAGAAGGGAACTCTTAAGGGAGTATTCAGAAATACTTTGGTGGGGGGTTGGCCAAAATGGGGGGGTCTAAAAAGTTTCAAGTTGAAAAAAGGGGGACCAAAATGTTTTGGGTACTCAAGAGGGGGGGTCAAAAAAGTTTGGCCAACAGTGGCGTCGCCTCGCCACCCCCCCCCCCCCCCCCAAATATTGACGTTGTGTCGGTTGAGATTGGCACTGTAGGTTCATTTGACCACAGGAATCATGATGGTCAAAAATATACAGATGAAAATTTTTCACCGCTACGCGCGCATAATGTGTCCCTTAAATGCAACATTCTTTGCTACAAGCTTCTTTAGAGCCAAAATGTACCTCAATCGTTCCAAAAGTAGGTGTAAAGTTAAAAAAATGTTGCACGCATTTCTTGACTCACAAAAGTCTTGTCGGTTCATTCTCATTTCTCGCCCCCCAATATGAATAACCTAGCTACGCCACTGTTGGCCAAATCAATAGATCCATGTTTCTTTTAAGTGTAGGCAGACATTGAAAATAGATACAGTATACAATTGGTTTGATCAGTCTGTGATATTTTTATTATTAATGAACACCAGATAAAACAAATATGAACTCTTTGTAACACGTTATAAAACTAAAATGTGTCTAGGAAAATGAATCTGAGGGGGGATGGGGTCAAAAAAGTTTTTCATCTTGTAAAGGGGGTCAAAAAAGTTCAGACACTCAAAAATGCAACCCCCCCCCCCCCCCCCCCACCACCACCAAAGTATTGCTGAACGCTCCCTAATACTTCAGTCATATGGTTGAGATTTCTTCTTGAAAAATATATTCTAGACGGGTGACAACTGATGAGTTTACATACATGAACACATGCAGGGCGTGTAATAAATGCACAATTGGAAAGACGCCATCGGGTTTTTTTTCAAAACCAAGTTGAATTTAAAAACTTTTGTTTTAAACATTGGAATAATGACATATTTGTTACTAACTTTGTGTGAAAAATTGAGGTGAACCAAAGTCTCTGTTTATCTCTGGTGAACCTGTTTATTGCACAACCAATTTACGTGTTTGTCCACGAGGCATTAGAGTCATTTTATTGATGCTGCACTCATTTCATGTTTTCACATGAATACCTCGCCAACAAAAATTTGGTAATTTAAACACCTTAAGCAATTCCATAGCATGAGTAAGATAAATTGATAAATAATGTTACTCTCATGTAAACGAGAAACAGAGCATTCAATTGCAACATCACACATTTATTTCAGTTGTCAAATTTGAAAGCGAAACACATAACCCTCGGCCCCTCGTATGCATGTTTAGGTGTGTCTTGGACAAAAATGTAAAGCAGGTTCACAGACAACAGAAAATGCCTTTGACTTCATTTTTACACACAAAGTCACATATAAATATGTTATTATTAAAAAGGGTTTTAAAAGGTACAAATTTCATTTTGGTTTTGAAAACAAAATGGCTTCAGTATTTGTGACTCACCCTGCATACTATAGTCACTGTCATAAAATTATGGACATAATTCAAGCTATTTCATGCGACCATGTTTTGCTGTTGTGCACGGACCTGCGTCCATATGCATGAGATGCGCGAACAATTATGCATGCATGCGCTTAACAATTTCACGATGTGACCAATCAGGCCGCATGGCCATTTGTTATATCGCCGGGTATGCACTTCCAGGCTGACACACATACTCACCCCAGCACGCACACACCCCCACACGCATTGTTGGAATTATGTCTAAAGTATTATATGACGCTGACTATATCTAATGTAATAAAATGGTGCAGTTATTTGACTATTAGACCACACACATGTTAATTACCAATCACATCAAACCATTTGAAACAAAGAGTGAACAGTTAGTGCGTCTCAAAAAAATAAACCCATTCATGTTGATACAAAAATAGGTCCCAAAAACAAGGGAGCCAACCTTTAAATTGAAGCAATTTGTTTCTTCACACAGTGTGTGAAAGCGTAGGTTAAGGTTTTCATATTGCCCTAACTTTGACTATGATGGGGCTTTATATATTGACTTCAATGTGAAATTTTAGACAATACATTTGCAACAGTCCTGTATGTGTTGATGTGTACTATAAGCACATGTTAGCAAAGGTGGGCTATAAAGAGTCATAACTTCAGATCTTTTCGAACACTGGCAGTGGTAGTCCAAGGTTCCTACGGCTAAAAATATGCAAAAAGTCAGTCATTTTGACAAAACAGAATTTTGATAATAACTCATCATTTTTTTCGTCAAATTAATTATAATTCAGTAGCAATAACCATGCTTATGGGGACAAGGAATAATACCATTCTGATCTTACCATGATGTTTTGCTTTCATCAAAAATTGTGTTTTATTTCAAATTTGACCTGTGAGCATTTAAGCATTTCT
The DNA here is from genome assembly GCA_035610835.1 of Ophiura sarsii. Lineage (NCBI taxonomy): Eukaryota > Metazoa > Echinodermata > Ophiuroidea > Amphilepidida > Ophiuridae > Ophiura > Ophiura sarsii. The sequence goes on from CM069446.1 coordinate 43,022,822, forward strand.
TGAATATGTGAATATAACCATTTGCTGTTTTGAAGCTATTTTAATATGATTAAATGACCCCTGTACTTTCCAATGGGTGTTTTAAAGTGTTTTTGTGATTTTGAAATGTGACATGTTCAAACCACTCATAAAATGTTCCATGTATTCAAATTAATTTGAATAGTGCGCTTTCATGCAAGGACGCATGATATTTGCGGGTGGGTTACTTCAAAGCTTTGAATTCCATTGTTGTGAAACCACTGAAGAGCATCCAAACAGTGCTGTATGTCATGATTGTTCGATTGTGGTTCCTCATAAATGGAATAGGTCCAAATCAATAACTGATTGGCTAATTGTATAGTTATGAATCTATACTGTAGCAAAGGTCAGATGTTTGGATGAACATAGTTTTGTCAAACCAGTTTAATATTCATTCTATAAACTGGCACCGAATGAAAAGCACCGAATGAAAAGTACATTCTATATTAGAGAAATAATAATTGGAAATAGAAGCCCAAGTTAAAATAAATCAAATAAAACAAAATTTAAAAAGAATGTCGTGCCGAGCGGTCATATAGAATTTAAAATGTAGTTGTGAAAAGTTCAAGGTTTATATTTTGCATTTTATGTATGTTAGTTAAAAGCACCTTCCATTCTGTATTTCAGAAATAATAATTCAAAATAGAAACCCCACTTAAAATAAATAAATAAAAGATTTTTAAAAGAATGCAGCTCCAAGTGGTTACACAAAATTAAATATGCAGTGGTGAAAAGGTTAAGGTTTATATTTTGCTATGCATGGTGGTTAAAAAGAATATTAAAATATCACACAAACTACACAAACTATTAAGCAGTGCCGTGCTCCAAATATAGTGCAGTTACAGACAGCCTTTAATCTACCACATGTACACACCACAAAAGCTAAATGGTAACCACATTTTTGTTTTCTATACAAGAAAGAAAAACAACATAGGTTGACCCGTTACCTGCTTCATATAGTAAGTTGCATTCTGAGCCAGAATACTGACTATCTGGAGTAAGGTTACTTGACAGGCCCTGTGTACTTCCTGTTTGCTAGTGCCATACACAGATAGGCAGAACTGGGTGCAGCAGATGGCAATATTGGGGATTTAAACAAACACACAAAAATAGCAGTCACCATCAGTTTCTCTCAACTGTGATAAGAAAAAATGCACTTTACTCAAGGTTTCAAATGTTCCTGAAATACCAGCACTTTCACAGACACTTTATTTCGCAAATTGAAAATAACTGCAATTTTAGCGAGCATTTTATTTCGCGAATCCGGAAATGTTACTGTTACTTCCAAAGTTCCAATGCAAAACTGTCAGTTTTACAGGTATTTAATTTCGCGAATCCACATCCCTCGTGAAATTCGGAAAATTAAATCCCTCACGAAATTAAGTGGTTTTACAGCAGTGGTTCCCAACCTATGGGGCGCGACCCCAGTTGGGGTCGTGACGCACTTTTTGTGGGGTCGCGGACTAGCCTAATTTAACAAAATAAAATGTTATGTTTTTCTACTGTACTGTACTGTACTGTATAGTTATATAGCAAATATCATGGTAGCACATTTCAAAAGGTTAAAATTTGACCAAATTTGACAATTTTAGCATAAAATATCAAATTTTGGCGCGCTGCGCGCACATTTTATCACCATATTAGGTATAATAAAACCAAATGTTGCAATTTACTTACCAAATTAGTTAAAATTAGACCAAAGTTGACAGTTTTAGCGTAAAATGGCAAAACAAATAGCACGCATTTTTCAATTATTTCCCCCACCTAAATGGTTTCTTGCGCTCCCCACCCCCCCCACCCAATTCATTATGCTGGTGCCGCCACTGGTGACTTTGTTCTGTGAGGGGTCGCGCTCTGATGCAGGTTTCTGAAATGGGGTCACCACCAGAAAAAGGTTGGGAACCACTGTTTTACAGTATCATACCTTGAATATTCCATATCATCGCTGTTCTGACAAACTTGTATCTCCATCTGGCCCTTCAGCGTGTATAAAGTAATACTTACTATGTATAACCTTTGGGCAGTCTGCTCTAAACATGTTCAAGGGTCAAAAATTAATTCTATCAACACTTTATAAGAGCTCTTGCCCCTGAACACATATACAACCTTCCTATGAATAACCATTAGACAGTTTTACTTTATACATGTTGCAGGGCCAGAAAATCATACAAGATGTTGACTGAAACTCGACATTATAATGCTTTTGTAGACACTTACTAAAGATGAGACTTAGATTGGCAGCGAAAAGACAAATGTGGACTTGAAGTTTAAGATGTGGACTTCAATGTTTTGCCAAAGATATACTATATATTATGGCCTAAATGTAAAAATATGGCTAGAAAATAAACATCTGCTCTTTTAACAAATTGGACTAAACGTGTGGAAACATACAAACATGATCACTTAGTACAAGCGATACTCTTCTATTTTACTCGGCGATCGACTTGTGGTCACATTTTGTAACATCTCACTCATAGATCATAGCTAGTTTATACTTGTGGATGTTCAGGCTTACCTCAGCTACTCTGATGATTGATAAGGCTGTTACCGGGCAGGAGGCAGAACATGTGACTGTTAAAAGAAGCTGAAAGTAATGGCATTGGAAACAGTGCTTTATTAATTAGTATCATTGAAAGATCAAGTGTAAATCCAAGTAGATGGCCACCAAATTCTTTGATAAAAGTAGAGAGTAACCTCTACGGTATTCCAAAATCACAAAATGAATTTGAAAAAGAAAAAAATCAATTCAATTCAATTAAAAACTCTGAAATTTGCCAATTTTGGGTCAGTAGGGGTATTGTTGTTGGTTGGGGTTTTTCATCTCCATTTAGCACCGACAATAAATGAAATTGCCTGTAAGGATAATATCTTCTTTTTTGATAAACTAATTGAGTGGTGTGTTTTAATAAAAGAATGAAATCATTTTATTACATTTACATGCAAAATCATTATACCTTCATAATCTCCACCTGTAAGTCCTCATGCAGGGTCGGGGTGATGGCAAGCGCTTGCAGAACCTGAAACGCCAGTCTCTGCTCCTCGTTTTCCAACATTGGATCACCTTGGAATCTTGGGTCGATGATCAGCTTCTATTATATAAAAAGGGAGAAATGGTAAAAAAAGAAATGAATGTTTAAGCACATAATCTCAATGGACTTGTATACACACCTGAAGACCAGCCAGTGCATAGGTAGATAGTTTACTGCTCTTAGACTCCAATACCAGTCTCAATGGACTTGTATAGGGCCTACATACCTTGAAGACCAGCCAGTGCATAGGCAGATAGTTTACTGCTCTTAGACTCCATTACCAGTCTCAATGGACTTGTATAGGGCCTACATACCTGAAGACCAGCCAGTGCATCTAGGCAGATAGTTTACTGCTCTTAGACTCCATTACCAGTCTCAATGGACTTGTATAGGGCCTACATACCTGAAGACCAGCCAGTGCATCTAGGCAGATAGTTTACTGCTCTTAGACTCCAATACCAGTCTCAATGGACTTGTATAGAGCTTACATACCTTGAAGACCAGCCAATGCATAAGCAGATATTTTACTGCTCTTAGACTCCATTACCAGTCTCAATGGACTTGTATAGGGCCTACATACCTGAAGACCAGCCAATGCATAAGCAGATATTTTACTGCTCATAACGACTCTAATACCAGTCTCAATGGACTTGTATACATACCTGAAGACCAGCCAGTGCATAGGCAGATAGTTTACTGCTCTTAGACTCCATTACCAGTCTCAATGAACTTGTATAGGGCCTACATACCTTGAAGACCAGCCAATGCATAAGCAGATATTTTACTGCTCATAACGACTCTAATACCAGTCTCAATGGACTTGTATACATACCTGAAGACCAGTCAGTGCATAGGCAGATAGTTTAGCACTCTTAGACTCCAATACCAGTCTCAATGGACTTGTATCTGGGCCTACATACCTTGAAGACCAGCCAATGCATACGCAGATAGTTAACTGCTCTTAGACTACAATACCAGTCTCAATGGACTTGTATACATACCTGAAGTCCAGCCAGTGCATAGGCAGATAGTTTACTACTCTTAGACTCCAATGCCAGTCTCAATGGATGTAGACATTTATCCCGTAGTTCATATGCTGCTAAGGTAGGGGCATCCTTCTGGGCTTCCAGAATTTCTAGAGTTAAAAAAATATCAAACAAAACAAGTGGATTAAATGCATTCACTAATTTATTTCATTTACGTATTTGTTGTGGGTTTTGTTAAATCAATGGGATCATTTGGAGGAGGCATGAGTGATGGTCTATCTATTATTTTAATATTATGTCTTTTAATAAGTATCTTATAATGGCTCTGAGAAACACCATCTTAATGTGGTTCAATCATGCATGTCTATGTGTATGGTGGATTGTTGCTAGCAGACTCCACTAGAGATAAGATGATAGTTTAATCAGTTCCTAATTGGCGAAAAAAAATTGGCTAATATTTACCTGCAGACACAAATGGAATTCCTACTGGCGCGCATCTACTGGCGGGAGTGTGCCTGATGCACAAACGCACACTCTTACCAATAATTGCGTGCGACGACAGAGATTATTCTTGCGCACAGATAAATACAAGCCTTCCAACGGATTAACCCTTTGAACACTGGCGGCCGGTAAAGCCTAATATGCGTATCGTATACACTGGTGGCCGGTATAAAGTCGTTAACATGTGCGCACTGTTTACAATCATTTGAGGGAATCCCCATCGAATATAAACATGCCCTTTGACCCGGAGAGTAGCCTATGGGCTACGGGCTGCAGATAGTTGGTCTGACAATGCGTTGAAGACGATATCTATGCTGATAACTAGGAGGTTATTTCATCAATTTGGACGGAATTTCTGGATTTTTCAATGGCGCCGTCGGCAGCAGATGTTTTACCAAGGGTCATGGACTCTGATACGGAGGATATATATGATTCTGACTATAGTAATAAGGATGAACAAGACACGGTAAGCATGCATAGGGCAAGTAAAAAGTCCTAGTAACTGTTATGGCAACGTAACAGACAGTGACATTATGCCCTATTGAGGGGTATTTTGGCAGGGGTGTCAGGGTGGGGCTACCGTTTACTCAGGGGTGTCAGTGTTCAAAGGGTTAAAACCATAGAGATAACAACTGTGCATCAGTTATATGTAGAGAGTATTGTGAACATTCTTAATAACATGTCACTTTGGTACCAAGCAGGGTTTGTCACAGGCTGTAAGAATCCGTTTGGATTCTTGCTCAGTAACTCGTAAGCAAATTGAATCCAAGAAACCAAGACTCACACTACACTGAAGCTATTGATGCGCATAAAGTTGACCCTTTGGGCATACAAATTCAGAGGTCCCAATTGTGGTCATGGTGATTTTCAATGACTGCACTCATCATGCATGCGTATTCTACAAAATATAGTTATATATTAGAACACACCTAAATGCATATTCATGTCAATTAATGTCAGCCCTTTTCTTTTGAGGGATGGTCTGTGTTTTGCTTCTTGTATAATTGCATCTCAGCAACTCTCGCGTTTTTAGTTTAGTCATTGCATCTGTACAAATGTAAGTCGAACACAGGAACACTATGGGCCGTATTCTCGTACTAAACACGGTTTTAGCTTAAAACTGTGTTTAACTAAACGTGAGTTTAACTAAATGCGTGTTTAACTTAAACGTGAATATATCCTTTAAACGATGTGTTTAACAAAACATGATTTTATACGCTGCAAATCTCGTTCCCAGAGTGGTCCTGCGTTGATTGTATACAGGTATGTAATTCATTGTGGCCCTATGGGTTACAATAGATATCAACCGAATGCCTTAAATACACGGTACTTTTAAAGACTACACGATCCGCACTCAGCTTGCACTGGGCATGGTTGAGTGATCATCCAAGGCATACAGTTGGTGCGCGAGTTTAGTTAAACATGCATTAAACTACCCCGTACCCATGTTTAAAGTTAGACACATTTAAGCGTGTTTAGCTTAAAACCGCGTTTAACTACGTACGAGAATACGGCCCTAACCGTCTTAAGGGAAGTGTCAACCCTATTATTTTGATGATCAACTTTTGCTTCTAAGTTTGAGAATATTGAATAAAAGTACATAAAAGTATACATTTTTAGAAAGGAAATTTGATAAGGAAGCCGATGGTGATATCAATGTGATACCAAATAAACTAAATTTTGAGAAATGAACCAAAAAGCCATTTTTTTACCCCAAATTTTTCAGACAGCATAACTATAAAATAAAAAATGGTAATTTGTTCTAATATACGTTTTTGTAAACAAAACAATTTTGTCTAGGAGGCAATTTTTTTCTTTTTCCAAAATAAAGCTTGGTTTTGGAAATATTGCTAAAAACATCGGAAAAGTGTAAAAGTCGTGTTTTTTTGCGTACATTTCGCTAGAAATGGATGCATATCTCAAGTTTAAAATCCATAATCGAAAAAATAAAAATTTGCCTCCTAGCGCTGAAAGTCCTCTACACAATGGTAGTAAAAGCTTACCTGATAGTTTGATATATTTTTAGTTATGTTGTCTGAAAATTCGTAAAATTCCTTCAAATTTGAACTTCTAGAAAACATTGATTTAGTAAAAATATTGACATTTTCCACCATTTAAAGCTAAATGTTCACGGAACACACGGGCGTGTGACCTAAAAAGCGAGTATACTATTATGAACAATCATAATAAACTATCAGATTCAATTTATATTGTCACAATGTGAAGAAATTGGAAGAAAACTGAAATTTAAATGATCGTAAGATTGGCCTTTGTTTACATTTTAGACATTGTTTTGCGCTCTTTTGTTTTTCGCGTCTACGTCGCGGATATTAAGCGGCGCGTCTAGTATTACGCGCGGGAAGTTTCAGCGCGCGACGCAATGATCGAACAGCTGTCGCAGCATTTGAAAAGCACGGAACTCCGCTTAAATTCCCGCCAAATAACTATGCGCCTTTTCCTGACTCAAACTTACCAAAACAACAATTTAAAATCACCCAAAAGAACGGGAAATAATAGCTTCCGATTAGTAACTTATGGTGGTAATGATAGAATACATATAAAAGTATAAAATAATAGAGAAATATGAAATTCAATTTTTGAAACAAGTGCCGGGTTGACACTGCCCTTAAGACTCGCAATCATTTACAGCCTCCAATTATGGGTTTTGCTTCCATATAATTAGGAGTGGGCTATAGAGGGTCATTTTTAGGTCATAGTTCCAGATCATGCTTGATACACGATTTTTTGATGACTTTATGCATACTGACAACATTTTCAACAAAAAAATTGAAAAAAATGCGAAATCCAGGGCCCCGGCCAAAAAACCACAAAAAGTCGGCCATTTTGGAAAAAACAGACTTTTGATCATAACTCAGTCATTTTTGGTCTAATTTATTTGATTTTGGTGGCAATACCCATGTTTAAGGGTGCAAGATGTCATTCTATGCTGGTTTTATCTCATATAACCCCTTCGTTTTCTTGTAATAGCTGATTTTGGTCAAATTTGGACTGTGAGGGCGCTTTGCAAAAAAGTAGCTATCGCATTAATAAAAATGAATTTGAATACATGAAAATATGTTAAGAGTGTGTCAAGAAACATTGTCTGAAGACGTGAGCATGTTACCTCATTTCATGTTACCGTGGCATCCACTTTAAAATCACAAGAACGTGTTAAAAGCACTTCCATAGGATAGTACAGGGGTCAACAAACTTTCATTAGTGTATGTTTCAATGGAGACAATTCAAAGATGTTCAAAATGGTGTAGCTTCAAAGCAACAAATGGTATTTTACTCAGATTTTCAGGAAATGCCTAAAATGTAACTCCTATCATATTTCAACATTAGAATTTGAGATGCTTCGATGCGAAAGGTATTTTTTTAAACAGCGCCCTCACAGGGCTATTTTTACTAAAAATGCCATTTTCAGGAAAACGAAACATCGTCATGCGATTAAAGTTGTATAAGATTATTCCATGTCCCAACAAACATGGGTATTGCCACCAAAATCAAATTGATTGGACCAAAAATGATTGATTTTAATATGATCAAAATACTGTTTTTCCAAAATGGCTGACTTTTTGTGGTTTTTTGGCCGGGGCACCCTGGATTTTGCATTTTTTTCAATTTCTTTTTTGAAAATGTTGTCAGTACACGTTTAAAGTCATCAAAAAATCATGTAGCAAGCATGATCTGAAACTATGACCCTCTATAGCCCACTTCTAATATAATATGCTATTGAAGAGATTCTTGCTTGTATAGTCATGAATCTGTATGTTATCATAAACAAAGAATGCTTCTATCTCCAGATTCAGCTTGTTTTTTAAGCCCTCTTTTCTTGGGAGGTCTAGAGTTTACTGCTTTACAATGCATACAAGAAACCTTAAAGGGGCACTGAGAGATACATGGGAGTGCGCCATAAATTTTCATGGAAATCAGTTTTTTGCACCTACGTGATAGGTATAGTATACATCTACCATCTGAAACTGTTTACCTTAATTCGCCGTCTATCCTGTAAAGTTTCACGATTTGGTTATTTCGATGTATATCACATCAAAATTATCAGCATCACTCACCACATATATTACTACAACTAGATTTCTATCTCGCGCCATTATTCAATCATTTTCCCATAAATCATTACATTTCAGAATATATCACATGACAGGGTTCCTACGTACCTCATCTATTGAAACAATTCCTTTTTTCCAAAGTTCAATATTCTCTGCAATTTATCACTGCAATTTATCACTGCACCTTTAACTGACTTGATGAGCATGCATGTAATTATCTAAATATCTACTTGCAGAAACACTTGCTTCTGGAGCCTACAGTTGAGTTAACAAGCGAATCTAAAAACACCTACATGTCCAACCAGCATGCCTAAAGATGGCGATCTACTAACCTTCTGTCTGTGCACATACGTCCTTTACATGTCGTAATCTGGGCGCTCCCGATGCCTCTTTCGTTATCTGACTAAGAATATCTTCCATGGCTGCAAGACTTCAACTGGTAACCATAAAGAGAAAACACAGAATGGTTTTAAAAGTCTCAAGTTTGTACGCACTATAACATAACGAACAAATTACTACAGCAGTCTTTGAAGATAAAAATCAATGAAATCATGACAGTTGGAAATTCAAAAAAGCAAATTGTAATTTTTCACACCACATGTGGCTGTCTATGGTCCATTTAATTGTAAGGGAATGTACATAAAAGTATACATTTGTTTAAATGAAATGAGTCAGAGAATCCATTTTTGGAATTAAATTTCACTAAAAATAGTGATTTTTACATTTTTGTCCAATTTTTTGTTTGTTTTTGGCACCAACAATTTTCAAAGACAACCTAGCTAACAAAAGCTGTGTTTGGTAAACAAAATCCAAAATTTGATACCCAAGTAATAATGCAATCATGTTCTATGTTTGTACATCATCATAGCTGATATGATTAAAGTCAAAAAGTAGCAAATAAAGTTTATTGAAAGTCATTTTAAAGGCAAAAATCCTAAATAAAAATAAAATAATTAAATATCTTGTAATTCTCAATTTCGGATGCGGGACCGGGAGGCAACAGGAAACTCAAAATCAATTGTGAAGGGCCTAAGAAACTGTATGGTACACAATAGAGAAAAATAAACTTATTGTATATCTCTGGTGTTGATTCTGCCGTTCTTTTCTTTGGTAAAAATTATCATTTTCTTTGATAAGGCCAAGTAAAAAAATAAACCTGTTACTCGTCCGGACTTTTTAAAAAGTTGGTGAGGGAGGCCCTTATTATTTGTTATTTGTCACAAATTTGTTATTAAATTCTGTGCTAAGTTCCCATTGCCTGTCCCATTGTTGGAGGTTTGTCGTCAATCATAAAAACGGGGAGGCCCTTATTATTTGTTGTTTTTTCCTCATTGCTCTACTCCTAGCCTGGAAACAGTGTTCGAAATACCACTTGCACGCCTGCATGTATGCAGGTAACCTTTTGGCTGTGCATGTAAGCTTTCAATACTTACCTGCACGCATGCATGTACAATTATATTTTTGCTAATCGCCAGCTGAAGGACCGTCACACCGTCCATCAACGTGATCGCTGATTTTATTGCTAGACTGTAGACCGCAAGTGTTTCTATTAATCTTCATCACGCATGTGCGTTCTGATACGTGTTACTGAGTCCATTCTCGCATGTGATAGGGAATTCATGTCAAACCGGCATTGATGGTGTGGCTTAGTGATAGGCGACGGTAACATCCGATACCAATAAACAAGGCAAATAGCCCAAATGAATAAAATGGCAGCGATGAAAACAAACTTTCCTCGACGTAAAAAAAGGTCAAAATACGCCAGACATTACACTGCAAATTATGAGCGTTTACTTTTGGACAAACTAAAAAGTAAATTCAAAAGTAAACGCAATTCTAAACAAAAAAGTATACGTAAAAGTAAACGCAAAACTAAACGTTTCTTTTATTTTGCACCCAAATGACCTCAAAGCACGCTCCAAGTGAGTGAATATAGTCACAGTTGTTTTCACCATCTGTGATTTAATGGGACAGTTATTGATTAGAGGCTGGGTGGAAAACAGCTTAGTTGTTGGACTCACATAAGTGTTTAGTATTGCGTTTACTTTTGAGTTTACTTTTAGTTTGTCCATAAGTAAACGCTCATAATTTCCAGTGTTAATTATATAAAAAACTATGAAACTTCACAGCCAGGAATAACTTGCAGAATTAATATGTTGTCATGAAGGGAAGAAAATCGGACTAAAAGTAAGCTTATTTACTTTTAAAACTATGTTTTTTCTGGGGCCCGGTGAAAAAGGAAAAAGCAAGGGTTATGACTTTTCAGTATAATAAAGGGTGTTTTCATATAAGCGTGGGATAAATATAAAAAGCGTGAGTTAAAAACATATATGCATCGATGGCAGAAGAAAACTTATTTATATAAATAATGAAATGTTCTGTGCATGCAACATTTATTTTGTGCAGGTAACTTTTCAAAGCTACATGCACGGGCGGGTGCATGTGGCATTTTGTTTGTATTTCGAACACTGCCTGGAAATCTTGTGTGGACTGTGTTTATAAATGATACCCAAGCACTTCCTATCATCTCTTTTATCACAACAATTGATGAAACAAAGTTAAAGAGGAAATAACAAAAATAACAAAAATATTTGACAATCTCAAAAAATTGGTGAGGGCGGGGACGAGAAACAGGTTTATTATTTTAGTTGGCCTAAATAATTATCAAAAATTATCAAGATATTTTGAAACAAATGGCACATGTATTAAATGCTTTTAAATACATATACGATAAACAACAACACTAGGAACTTGAGCCATGGATTGTTTTAAAAACACAGAAGCAAAATTGCTTCGTGTACATGAAACATTTTTGTCAGTGGCGGAGCTAGGTATTTCATAAGCGTGGGGGGCAGAAATGACAGTGAACTGACAAGATTATTATGGCAAAAGAAGTTTTCGCATGCGTAGCGTGCGAAAATGTTCGACATTCCCAACTTTTTGCTATGATTGAGGTACATTTTGGCTCTTAAAACAAGCTTATACCAAAACATATTGCATTTTGGATACACATGTACGTGTAGCGCGCGAAAAATTTCCATATATATATATTCTTTTAATTTGTACTTAAAAAAAATAATCCCGCCTCTCAAGATCGCCATTTAAGTTACGTATGGTTGGGGTATATTTTGACCCCCTCCCCCTGTTACGTACGCTTTGTACGTAACTGAAAATGGCGAAAATTATGGACGACCCCTTATAAAGCCCTATACAGGCTGAAAATAAAAGAAAGTGCAGAAAATTGGATGACCAATGGTGACCTGAGTAGCTTAGACCCAATGGTGGCTATAGGCCTACTATCGTTCATGCTCTCTATACCCTCTATAGACACACGACGTCACGAAAATAACATTTTGAAATCAAGATTTTCACATCAAATATAATTGAAATCAATCAAAATGCACTCACATGTTGTTCCTAGAACTCTTAGTAATACATTGAGTTCATCAATTTTGATCAAGCATCTTTATTTTGGGGGAAATATTGAGGTGAAAAATCGGCAGTGCTGACACTCAATGTGAATTTTGTGAGTGTCAGCACTGCTGATTTTTCACCTCAATATTTTCCCCAAAATGTCATGAGGATGCTTGATCAACATTAATAAACTCAATGTATTACTTAAGAGTTCTAGGAACAACATGTGAGTGCATTTTGATTGATTTCAATTATATACTTGATGTGAAAATCTTGATTTCAAAATGTGATTTTCGCAACGTCGTGTGTAAAATAGAGAGAGGGTGTCTATAAAAAATAGGCCTAAAATTATAGTATACGCTACGTGCACGGTACAGATGGAACCATTATTGAAAGCGAGGCTCTACCCTCACCATGCACTATCACGCCACACTGCGTCATGGTTTGGTGACGCGGTTTAGGCGCTGCGCGCTGAGGAGGGGAGAGCCTCGCTGACGATTTCATTCTAAAATGGCGATTGCGTGCAAGAAGTAGCGTATAGTGAAACATGAACGATAGTATAGCCACCATTGGGGCTAACCCCTTGCTATAGTAGTATAGTCGTCGCCAGAATACTTCAGCACTTTTTAAAACCGCCAATGCGCGCGTCTAATTAATGAGGCGAGTGGGCAGGGACATTCATGACCCATACGATCGCGGCCAATCGGATTGCAGGGGCCGCGACGCGTCAAACTGCTCAAAGATAACGCTGTTGTGACGCTGTTCTACAACGCACTTCCGTGTTTACGCTGTACGCAGTTGTCACAGAAAAAAGTGCCGAAGTATTCTGACCACGACTATAGTCCAGGTGACCTGGTGTAGCTGGCTGTAGTGTAGCATGTGACATCGGGGCCAATATAAAAAACCATCCATGCTAAATGTCAGTCCCATCCCAGATCCAGATCATGCAGATGCCAGATTTAGATACCAAAATTAAATATCCTTGTCTGTCTGACACGTATTTAATCACTTAAAACTATGCAAAATATTACCATATATCATGTATAATATATTTTCTATTCCTCGGCAAGAGCCTCAGCACAAATTCAATACGGTACACTGCACAATTGATGACGATAGAGACTACATTTTGAACAGCTGTTACCCAGTTCGAGTATTTTTGTGTCATTTGTGTGTACAATAATATTAAATTGACCTCTATCAGATAGAGAGGTCACGATGTTTTCTGAGTGACAATAGAGGGAGTACTCAGGCAATTTTAAAGCCAGGGGGGGTAGGTCAGATTTGTTATGGCATCGGGCGGAAAAAAATAAACGGGCTTGCAACACTGCCGAATTGAAATCTCGCGAGAATACAATGGGTAGGTATTAGCTAAACCCATATAAGCTGTAGGATTATTTCTGTGAATTTAAGCATAGAAATCCTAGCCAACATCCCCCAGTCTTCAATATTACCGTACCAGGGCCGTCAGAAGGGGGGGGGGGGGGGGGGGGGGGGGGGGGTGCGTTGGGGTGCGGACGCACCCCCCTTGAAAATCTCTTCTTTTTTTTTCTTCTTTTTTTAAGGTGAAAATGGCGTTTTCTTAGTTTCAATTTCAATGATAGTAAAACTACTCATAAAACATTGACTGCAGTGCTTTTTGGACTGCGAAATTGTGTGTCCGTGCGAATTTTTTTGACGTGCGAAATT